>JAVFKF010000038.1:0-1200000 GCA_036926295.1 Pachydiplax longipennis
TTGTTTCTTTGATATAGTTTTACTTTTATTTTTTGCATGTAGTATAGCAGTGGTGAATATATTCTAAGCTAAAATTTTTAGAAAAGAGATATTCCGCAGTTTATGCTTGCAAGACCCTGAATCTTGGCGTTACAACATGAACTCTTTGACGATGTTCTAGTTTAATCCGAGATATTTTCTTAAACGTATCGGAAGTATGGTCATACTCTTTCAAGTTAAATATAAACCTAACAGACGCATTCTGGGCACGTTGCATTAGTAGCTAGTTCTTGCGATAAATCATAGATTGAATTTACCAATTGCATTTTAATATAAGGGGTTAGGAAACTTCCTAAGCATCTGAGGGTATGGACTAATTAATGGCATTACTAGACTTTAGTAAAGTCTTCGATTCTGTTGACGCGGATATCTATTATATATATAGAAATTAAATTATATTAAATACTGTAAGCATCATTCATACGCTGATGATCTGCAGATATATCTCGATTCTACAGTTGTCTGCCTCCCTAAATGTGTTCAGTATGTGAACCATTACCTCCAGCGAATTCACAATTGTTGCTAGGACAATTTTCGGAAGATGAATCCATTAAAAGTGCAAGCTATTGTCATCAGGTATCCACAGTTAGTAAAAGAAATTATTGGAGATATGAATGCAAAGCTTATCTTGAAAAATGCTGAGATCCTATTCTGTAACTCTCTTAATAATATCGGTGTTCGCATAAACATCTGAGGGGATGAATGGAAGAGTAAACTATTTCACAAATGTTCACAACGTGCTCCGAAACCATACCGAGCATTTCAGGGGAAAATGGATTGGGTAGTGAAGGACGGGAAAGGACTATCCCCCTCCCCCACATCTGGGGGAGGAAAACAATGAAGTTAAAGTCGGCTTATGACCTCCTGAAACTTTCGAAATCCCTTTCCTTCTTCTTGCATGAACTTCTCTGGTAGAACCACTTACATATTTGGCCACAGCCAGAAGGAGATACTGCGAGCCGGGGTTGCCCTGGGCAACGATGACAAGGGCTTTATATTAAGATTTATATACAAAAAAAACCCGTTGAAAGGCACTTGCGAAGATAATCAGCTGTATGAACGAGTCTCAGCATAACGCAGACGGAGACATCCATATGTACATAATAATTTAAAATTTCATTGCTAATGACATGTCGTAGAATAACAGAAAATTATATTTTTAAGGAATTTTCCGATAAACATATTTAAAGTGAAAATCTTGCATCAATTATGATTAGTGCATTTATTGAATCAGAAAAAATCATGCTTGCCACTTCAGTGCAAATGCAATATAATTCATTAGGTTTTAATACCATATTCATATGAGTAATGAGTAATGGTAACGATTATAACTTGTTAAGTGTTATTTGGATTGAAAAAGAATTTTGCAAAGGCGCTTCCTCCGCCTCTGCCCTTCCTCGGAAGTCTCTCCTATAGATTGGGACACATGCTTCCTAATGACCTGAGAGCGGCTTTCTATGTCCCCTGGAATCTACGGAGAGCCATCGGCCACCACAAAGATAGAAGACCCAGCGACTCTCTCAGCTGGGTGTACGAACTCCGCTGCAATGAATGCCCTTCCCGGTGCGTGGGGGGAAAACAAAATCCTTACCAACGAATACGTCTTCCACAAAACCTCCACTCCTCTCTCATCCTCTCAGCCCTTTTCCGTTGATAATTCCCGGTTTTTCACACCACACCTCCTTGTTCCCCTCGGTCTTTCTCATTTTTGATATTTAAGTGCCTGATGATTTCTTATAGACGAAACTAGTTGCCTTTAATATATCTGTATGGAATTTACAAAGTTTGTTTTTCATTTGCATTAAAATATACTTTATAATAAGTGAAATGTGGTAGCAATGCACCTCTCTAGTGAAGAACTCAGCGTTTCTGAGATTTCATCGTTTAGAATGGACGAAAAGTTGTGGAAACCCCAGATTCTTTTGGGAGAGGGTTCTCGACAATGCATATTCATTGATTACTTCCTAGAAATACTACGTTCTAAAATGGACCTTCACCGTTGGTATCCCATTGACCCCATCTCTTCCCCCGCTGCTTACTCCTTAGACCTCGCTATTCTTTCCGAGATCCGCATACGCCGAATTCAGTGAACCCCTTTCGCCTACCAGCTTCTCCCTAGCCATTCCATTATCTGCTAATCTTTCTCCCCTTAATCCCACACGTGATTCCGGGCGTAATTTCTACGAAAAAATTTTTACCAAAACTACCACCAGCAACTTCAGCGCCAGGGCTCACCCTCACCTCACCCACTATCGCTTTATTATAATCTAGTCGTCAGTGGATTAAATATATATATTAAAATATATTGCATTAAATAGATCGACGTAATTTGAAGGTGTTTTATTTGTAATTTTCTTATTTATGGATAATACCCATGGCATCCTACTTGCCCGGGTGCGATGCACCCCTTGCACCCATAGGACGGTGCGGCTTAGGGTGAAAAAAATAGCATTCATATCCCTCTCAGGAGTATCGAAACTGATTTAAGGTTCTTCCATTCAGTCATGATGATATGTATTCGGAGAGATGAAATGAATATCAACGAAATAATTAAAAATATATTTCATACGGTTTCACCAATCTCATTTAGAAATATTAGCCAACAGAGAAATAATGCATAGAACGTCTTATTCATCCGATGTGTTCGCTATTACGCATATGCGAAACAAGATAATCCCTGTAAGCGGATTTTGAAGGGTTAACGTATTCTTTCACTGTTACTCCATTTGTATTCTAACTACGTTTTCTCTAATTTCCCCTTCTTTTGACGTAATTCATAGTATTGCATTTTCTCTTAATTATCCTTTATTTAAGACCTATTATTTATTATTTTTTACGAAAAAGTTCATCCTGCGAGCATGTGCAGCATGAAGAAAAATAATGAAGTCCTTTCCAAACTTCCACTGATGGGAATTTATACATAAGCAGAAAATATGAGCAACTAAAGTATTTGTTGTCGGATATTTGTGAAGAAGAGTGAATTACGCGTGAGATTTGAGCAGATTTAACAAAAATCCGAATTAACTTCCTTTATAATACTATATTGCTTATACAGCATCCAAATGAAAGAATTTTAGCCAGTATTTAAAGATAATAACGTCAAACAAGCCTCAAAACATGCGTAAGAAGGAAGTCGAAACGCGCGCTAAAGGCAGAGCCACTCATAGGCTCGCTCTCATCGAGCTCCTCGTCTGTTAAGCGGGTTGCATCCTTTAGTGGTAACTTTTTTTTGTAAGTGACTGTACATACATTCAGAGATATTGATAATCAATCAAAATTTTCTTTTTGATCATGAAATTTTAGATTCAAATTCCACTAGCAATATAAATTCTAACTTTTAATTTCATTTTATAGCAATCTAGTCTTTTTTCTACAGTAAATTTCAATGGATGAAAACCTCAACAGTATTAGATAGAGCACAACCTGACATAAATAAGTTTGAATATTCTTAATAAAGATGACTTGAAAGTATAAAATTAATTAATATTATGTATAATACAAGCTGTCTGAATTAATTAACAATTTATCATTAAAGTGGAAATCAAAATGTTTAAAAGCTTTATGTTGTTCAAGCTTTATTGTTTAAAAATGACCAATCCTCTGGTAAACAGGTTCCATTATATACCACTGTTGAATTATTCCACAGTTATCATCCATAGATATGGCATATAATCTGCTAGAGAAATTTCTGGTCCTACACAGAGCAAGAAGACTGTGAATGGCAATGCTGAAAGTGCTGCTCGTTCTAAAATCCAAAAGTCCATTATTCAAGTCTTGAGATAATTATGGTATGTCTTGACATACTTCAGATATCCTATGGCTTTCAATACATCTTTCACTTCACTATATATTCCATATTCATATATATTACTCTTCACTACATATTTATACATTTATTCAATATCTGCAATCATTCATATTGCCAGGAAATCTAGAAGTTCCCGTAGAGCACATATGGACCTCTTACATGTACCAATGAACTTTTTAGGATTAGTTAGTAGGTGGACAGATTTCTCCAATTTTTACATTTACGATAATAATAATCACTAATCACAAAACCATCCTTTTTTCCATCTTTTCTTTCCATAATTTGTTCTCAATTCCTAAACTGAATATCTATGAGGATAATGAGGACTAATTTAGCTAGGAATAGGTGTACAAGTTCTCTGGGATCAGACATTAAATACCAAATCCACTCCATTAGCTGTCAAGCTGAGCAACCACATCTTGTTATCATGTGATTAGTTAAAGAATGCTACAATGAAAAGGCATGCATTAAGAAGATGCTCTTAGCTCAGATTGGGAATTCTTGGAAGAAAGGAGCTTAGAAGCTAGGTTTTAACTGCTTGATGAATGTACATTTGCAGATGATGTGATTGGTATAATGCAATGCCCTCTGCTATTTTCTCTGATCCGATATTGTGCATAAAATAACAAATAGAAACTAGAACAAGGCATTTTAAGGACTCAATGTTTCTGCTAACAAGAAGTAGTTCAAAAAATTAGTTTTTAAACCATTGGTCACATGCCAAAATAGAGCTTGCTGGGCATTTATATAGATGTAGACCATTTGAAGAATATTTTCTGGTCTGAGAGAATTTATAACACAGACTTCTGAGTTAAGACAATTTAGAGGGTACAAAGGACTATGCACAGCCATTGATTTTAGCGACTTGACAAATGTTAATGAAAAAGAAGACTTACCTCTATGCCATGTTCAGAATAAAAGTCAGCTGTGCCCATGCTTCCATATAACTGGTATCCCATCTTCTCTAATTCAAGCATGCTGGGAAGCATTTCATTCTTATCCTGTTGAATTAAAACATCACCCTTAAACATTCTAAATTTAATTATAAAACAAAAATATAGTAGCACACTTTACACCTACAACAACAATCTAAATTAGTAGATTAAATGTTTCAGATCTTCTGCAGCATTTAGATGCAAATAGTTTTGGTAATTTTAATTAGGAATCATTATCAATATTCTATCTAGCAAACTAACGGTATCATTCTTAAAGTCTCCAGCCACATCAACTTAAAAAATTATAAATGATGTACTGTAAAACCTGTTTAAAATGCTCCTACTTAAGATGCTATCCTATTTAATAAGTAGTTTTCTCCTATTCACTACCACAAGAATCACTAACTAATACTAATAATGGTGTTTGAGACACTGCTACCCACCTATAGCATGTATTACAACCCATTTTAGCTGACTGGCCACTTCATTTGATATGCTAAAACTTTTCTACATTATCTGTGATGCTGGCCTTCTCTTGTGCTTTGCCTCATCTTTAAAATGCTTCTTTACAAGTTTCTTTGATGGAATTACTTACTTTGGTAGAGGAAAATGAAGATATTGCGAATCAGAACAATCTCTATCCTAATATTGGAGTTGACAAACTCTGAGATACAGTGAGATCTTCAAAAATTTTGTCTCAGAGAAGAAAGTAGTCACTAGGCAAAATACTGAATAAACTAGAGTGGTAATGCAGTGTCTGGTGGGCTCTTGAGTATAGTCTTTCAGATCATACTCTGTGATGATCTCTTACCCCTGCTGTCATAGAATTCATATTCTTTCAATTACCTACTGTCTATACCCATGAATAAAATTGCTTCAGTACAGAGTGAAAAGTGATTAAAATGAGGTAACAAGGAAGCTCTTTCTAAAAAGCTGATGATTCTTTAAAATACAAGTCTACTGGTATTATAAAACAATACTTTCCAAGCTTTCTAGATATCTCACCTTCAACTGTGGCAAATCAAGCAAAAACTAAAACGAAACCCACTACCTCTTAATTAAAACAAGCTACTTATACTCTTCATGATGCTGGGTGAACACCTAGAAATACTGGGCCCCACCAGGAATAGTTTCCACCAAAGGAAAGCACATTACCAACTAGAATATCCAGGGGCCTACTTAAAAAATAAGTAGCCAAAAAAACAGTCCCCTCTTCTTTCAACGCAATAGATATACTAAGTTCTCATAAACTAGTTATAACACTATCCTACTTATGAGGTTTTCACTTGGTCCCTTTTAAAGCATCTCAACCAGGTTTTACTGTAATTATAAGTACATCCATTATAATTACATAAAGTAACTCATAACTTAATTATTTTGTTATTTATACCAGAATAATAACTACACAAGATATGGCAGTAGTAGTTTTACACCTGACTAAAACTTGATAAATTATTATACCTTATAGCTTCCAATAGAAATCAGGACATTCCTTTGTGGAATTTGGAAACCAGTGCTAATCATGGCCTTCAGATATGCTTCATGACAGCTTTCCCCAAAACAAGCTACCTCTCCAGTTGAAGCCATTTCAACACCAAGCATCACATCAGCTCCTTCAAAAACATTTTTAAGTTTTAACAAGATTAAAAAACTCAGAACAAAAAGATAATTACATGATTTATGATTGAATTTGAGCAAATTTTCTATTTAGGAAAATTATCACATTAACGATGTTTTTTAATTGAAAAGAAATCTTCAAATTCCTTAATATAAATCAAGAAGTCAAATAAAATAAATTACTCAAAATTTAAATACATATTAGCTGGTATCATTACTTCATTTTGTAGCAATTAATTCAGGATAAACTTATAAGATACCTGTGGTATTTAAAGTTAAAATGAAAATTTAGATAGAGGTTTTACTAAACCAAATGCAGGAAATATGGCTAGTGCTTTAGCATAGCATTAAAACAAGGAGATGCATTCTGATGATAATCCACATTAAATTGGACAATAGAGGGAGAGAGGGAATGCAGCAAAGCAAATCATGGAATGGAAAGAGAAGTCAGGATTGGATGGCTGAACTTTTGATGGATTCCATGAGTAAGAAGAGTATGAGATGGATCAAATGGGGAAGAAAAAAGAAAAAAGTTTTTTGTAGTTATTCTGGAAATGGTATCTTAAACTGTATGACAAATATCGCAATTATACAGAAATCACTAGCATGCCCACCATGCAATTAATTTTTAATAACCAACAATTTTCACATTAAAAATAGTGTAGACCTGGACTTTGAAATGTTCCTTTATAACGATGAGCAATTATAATGAAATATAAGTTGTGCATCATTCAAAAGAGCAATTCTTTGGCTTTAAAATTATACACATTGGGAGTCAATGTCGACGTCCTAATAAATCTGAGATGCTACAAACCAAATCTAGACAGTCAATTTGCAGAAATTCTAGACTCTGCCATGTTTACACTGTTATAGAACAACCATGCATCACAGGGATATCAAACTTTCGAAAAAGAAGTACAGTCCTAAATCATGCTTTATGCTTTTGAGATCCGATCTTGATTGATTCATCTTTTATAAGTATTTAAATTAAAATTAACTGAACTGAATTAAAACCAGAATACTTCAGAGAATGGAGCTTAATAGAAAATGGATTTGAAGTTGATTGCTTCAAGTGATAATTCAATTTAAAATATTCCTTTTGTCTTGAATCCATTTTTGGAATTTTCTAAGGATTTGTATTCATCAAAGGCACTTGTATCTGCTTTAGAATAGGTTTCCTCTGTTTAACACAAGAGACAATTTTGATAAAAATGTTATGCAAAACAAAATCATGTTAAGTGAATCATTAAAATCCTTCTATATCCTGTCATTGGATAATGTAATGTGAATATATACACAAATGGCTAATCAAATTAATGTGTTAAGGGGGAAACCTGTATATAGTACCACAGACAATAATATAAGTGCTACATGCAACAATAACTGTTTGAATGTATTACCTTCTAATCTTGAAAATGAAAACTGAGGAACTTTGACTCCCACTCTTTTTTTAGCATGAGTTAAAGAAGAGACCCCAGAATAGGTGACTATCTCATCCTCAAGTCCTTCCAATGATTCTCCAACAATAACTCTTGTGGCCAAAGCCACCAGATTTCGCCCAAGGGCTTTGGAAACAAATGGAAATGAGCGAGAAACTCGAACATTGCATTCAATGACTTTCAGCTTATTGTCCTATATAAACAAAGAAACAACTTCATTAAATTTGAAACAATATCATAAATTACATAAATTCATCATAGTCTCTCTAATAATGCAAAGCAGTACCAGGAAATATTGAGTGTAATTTAATAAAATAACTTATAAATCTGATTTTGAATTAATTTAATGAAAAATGTTTATGAAAATATTCAAATGGCTGAAATGAAAATAAAATTATCCCAATTTATTTTTAAGCTAAAATATATTATAAATAATATGAATATAAATTTATATTAATATCCTATAAATTAACTTCCAACTGGAAGGATTTTCCTACAAAATTGGAACAAAAAGTATCATACTACTACACTTTTCCCTGCATTTTCCAAAAAGATTCAGCCATCCCATAGATTTCCTTGAAATATTTGTATTCAAATTTTTTAACAGCATTAGTTTTAACATAGTTAGAAAGTGGATGAAATGAGGTAGATGGTAATACCAAGAAAGTTTTTCTTGAAAGA
This sequence comes from Pachydiplax longipennis, assembly GCA_036926295.1. Lineage (NCBI taxonomy): Eukaryota > Metazoa > Arthropoda > Insecta > Odonata > Libellulidae > Pachydiplax > Pachydiplax longipennis. The sequence goes on from JAVFKF010000038.1 coordinate 8,520, forward strand.
TAAACAAAAATACATTAATTCAAGGAAAATTTCCACTGATCCCAATTTTCTTGTAAGTATCACTTGCTTTTTTTCCGTAGATTATGATACTAATTAACCTCAATTAAATCATGCTGTACTGCCAGGAATTAATTTTACCCTATGCTGAATGTCTTCAGAATTATTATTTGCCAACCTTCTTTTTCTATGCCTAAGTTGCAATAGCATGTGTCATTTCCCCAGAAGAAGTACAAGAAGCCTTAACATTTATGAGGTCTCTTAATGATGTTGGATGAAGAGTATATACCTAAATTTTTATCATTTTTGGGCTATTGTGTAGCATCAATTAGATTGATATTCAGTCTATCAAAAATATTGCTCCAGCAATTACATAAGTAAACACTTTATATTCAATGTGACTAGGGAAACGTAATAACCAGAACAATTCATCAAGTGATTCTAATACCAAAATGACTATTTTACATTTAAATGCTCAGTGCCTACGAAATAAACTTCTTGAACTTGAAATTCTTTGTGATACTTATAAGCCGGATATACTGTGTATAAATGAGCACTGGCTAAAAGTTGATGAACTCGAGTCAATTTCTCTACCTGGATATTGCATTGCAGAGATATTTTTTCGATCTGAATATAAACATGGTGGTGTTGCAATATTTGTAAATAACATGCTCACAGCTAATCCTATTAATCTAACATATAAGTCATTTAATGTTGATAAAGTTTTTGAATCATGTATCACTACTGTTACAATCAATGCTCAAACTTTCATTGTTGTAACAGTATACCGCTCTCCGAGTGGTGATTTTGACCTTTTTCTCAGCAAACTTAACTCTATCTTGGAGCTACTGCATAAATCTATCATATGTCCAAATATCATTATCACAGGTGATTTTAATTGTGATCTACTTATAGAATCTAATGCTAAATCAGAGTTCATTAGTCTCCTAAATATGTTTAACCTAAGTACTAGTGTCTTCAGTCCCACTAGAGTATCTGCTCAATCCCAAACATTACTTGATAACGTAATTACTAATACTGATAGGCATAGTGTCCTAACAAAGGTAATTAATTCAGAAATATCAGATCACTTTCCATTAATGTCCACAATCAAAGTGAAAGTAGCGCCTATAAAGACTATTTATAGACGCATATTTTCAGATCAAAATCAACTTAAATTTCTGTCAATGCTCCAATCTGAAACCTGGCAAAATATCTATGATGCTGATTCCTTTGAGGATAGCTTTCAGTATTTCCATAGCTATCTTCAATATTGTTTCAATGTTGCCTTTCCCCTAATGCCTATAAAATGTCATCATAAAGTTAAAAGTAAACCTTGGATTACTGATGATATTCGATATTTTTCCTCCTTCTTAAAGGGCCTCTCCCAAACAATTAGACTACCTAATACCAGTTCTCATCTGCATGAAAATTACAAAAATTACAAAAAACAATATAGAAAATTAATTGCATCAGCAAAACGAACTTATAATAATAATAAGATAAGTGTTTCAGAAAATAAGTCCAAAACCTCTTGGGAAATAATCAATGCAGCTAGAGGGAAATATTCTAATCACACTCTTCCTACCATTATAGACCTCACAAAGGACTTACACTCAAATTATTTGTCTCTAACTGATAGATTTAATCAGGTATTTTCAATAGAATGTACCACATCTTCTGCTACTGGGACTCTATCTAACACCTTCCCACCTACCACTAACTCCCTTTTCCTTAAGCCCTGCACAGAAACTGAGCTAGCAGCAATCATTTCTAAACTGAGTTCTAAGCAAGGAGCAGGACCAGATGAAATCCCTGGAAAAATTCTCTTTTCCAGCTACAATATGATAAAGTTTCCTCTATTATTCCTGATCAATGAATCCCTGAAACAGGGTATTTTTCCATCCTCTTTAAAAGTGTCTAGAATAGTTCCAATCTACAAAAACAAAGGTTGTGTAAATGATCTAAAAAACTATAGACCAATTGCTATTCAAAATGTTTTGTCTAAAGTATTTGAAAAAATATATTATAGACAACTGATGTCTTTTCTTGAAAAGGAAAACCTGCTCTCTTCATGTCAACATGGCTTCAGACAAGGCAGATCCACTACAACAGCAATTTACTGTGCTATTAACAATATATTGTCTTCTCTTGATCATAAGCAGGAAACCTTAGGGATGTTTTTTGACTTCTCTAAGGCTTTTGACTATGTCAACCATAATCTTCTCCTATCCAAAATGGATAGAATTGGAATTAGAGGTATCCCTAACAATTGGGTAAAATCGTATCTCCTACAATGCTACCAAACTGTCTCTTTAAATGTTAATGGGGTTAATTATTTTTCTAGTTGCAGAGAAAGCACATTAGGGGTTCCTCAAGGATCCATTCTGGGTCCAGTCCTATTCCTTATCTACATCAATGATCTTGCTTTCTCTTTCCATGGAACAGTAGATACACAATTGCTCTTGTATGCAGATGACACTAATATTCTGGTATCAGCTCCAAGTTATAGCAACCTTGTAGACAACTCTAAATTAGTCACCAATCATCTCAGCAACTGGTGTAAAGATAATTTATTAAATCTAAATGTGGAAAAATGTCAAATGATCCACTTTTCTCACAGCAGAAAAGCAGACAAAAGCTTGCTTGTAAAACTTAACCAAAAATCCATCCAACAAGTTTCTAGCACAAAATTTCTTGGCATTCACTTGCATAGTAACATCTCTTGGGATTTGCACGTTGATGCATTATCAGTTAAATTAAGTTCCACTTGCTATATCTTTAGACAATTAAGATACACAGTCAGTAGAGAAATTCTATTAACGGTCTACTATGGTTCTTTCTATCCACACATAACCTATGGTCTCTTATTCTGGGGGTCCTCACCACATACAAGCAAGATTTTTAAGATTCAGAAAAGAGCTGCGAGAATAATAGCATGGAAACCATATGATTCCCCATCGAAGCCTATATTTAGTTCACTCAGGATGCTTCCTTTCCCATGCCTATATATAATGAACTCAATTCTCTTTGTAAGAGATAATCTCCATGAATTCTCGGTTAACTCTGATTTTCATCACCACCTCACCAGGACAAAAAATAATCTTCATCAAAATGCTATCAGAACCAACGCTATAAAAAAGGGCCCAAAAGAAATGGGCATCAGATTATATAATAAGTTACCCCATCATTTAAAGAATGTGAAATCCTATGACTCTTTTAAGTCTAACTTGAGGAAATTTTTACATAAAAAGATGTACTATTCTGTAGCTGAATATTTAAATGATAATACATTGTAATAGTGTCCATTGAGTGATCCAAAGTTGTATGTACTCTATATCTTGATGTCAGTATATACTGTTTGTGTTTCTATAAATGTGCATAGGTATATTTGTATATACATGTACATATTTGTATTTTTTTAATATCTTATTTGTATTTTTTTATTATCTCTCATATGACCTGTCCTATATCAACTGAATGTTTGATCCTTGGACCAATAAAATATTATTATTATTATTAATCAATACATATTTCAAAACAACATCTCACCTTTGCAATCAGCTGCATGTTGAATGGACCACGCACTTCAAGGGATGCTGACACAGCATTTGCAATTGCTCTAATCTTTATCATGGTCTCTTCATTCAAGTTGAGAGGTGGAGTCACTAAAGTGGCATCACCACTATGAACACCAGCATTTTCTACATGTTCACTGACAGCTAGTGCTAGAACACCATCTTCACCTGCCACTCCATCAACATCGATTTCCTAAATGATCAAAAAGATTGTTAAGAAACTTTAACTTAAATCATTTTCCTAACATTCTAAAATGATACATGGAGAATATGCTAAAGATTGAGAAAAATGCTCATATCCTCTGAAATAATCATTACTCACAGTCAAACAGGTTACTGATCATAAAGTTAAGAAAAGGAAACATTATTTTGAAATAGTATTAGATGCCACATTTGCAACACCTACCTTACCATAGGCTACCATTTCGTTCAATATATAGAACATTTATACATGAAATGGTAAAGTTGGATTATTGGTTTCACAAATTTCCTACCTTTGAGGTGGAAGTTGTGGATAAACTGAGTATATTAAATTACCAATAAAATTAAGAAGCTTTTGCACAATGGTTAGAAATTTAGTAGTGGCGATGATATATTTACAGATGATACAAAACATATACCAATGTGAAAATTTTACTGTCTTTTGATGTAACCTTCAATCTTTAAGGATCAAATAATGTGTGGTATAAGGAGAATTGCTGATTAAGTTTAATGGCATGCACACATTAATGTTAATACTGTTAAAATTCCAGCCCATGTATTAACCAGAACCATTCAATAATTTATGAGCACTTACTTTAGCATCAGTAATGAACTTAGAAATAACAACAGGGTGGTCTCTGGAGAAGAGCAAGGAAGATGGTGATAAGAGATAGGCAGAGAGATCAGCTGGTGAATGGGCTACGTGCATTGCTGCACCACTCAAAACATAAGAGGGACGGACAAGACAAGGATAGCCAACTTCTGCACAGAATTCCAAAGCTCCTTCCAAGCTGGTCAATTCCTTCCACCTGAATAAAAATGTAGTATAATTTATTTATGCATTTATACTTAATATTTTATTTATACTTTAAGAGAAGATTAGTAATTTGAGAATACTTACTTGGGCTGAGATATTCCAATTCTATCCAACATTCTTGAGAACTTAAACCTATTCTCAGCACCATCTATGGATTCAGGAGAGGTTCCTAACACTTTTGCACCTTGTCTGTGCAAAGCCATGGCTATGTTATTTGGCAACTGACCTCCTACACTTAGCACAACACCATCTGGATCCTCAACATTATATATATCCATAACAACCTGTAATTTAGAGCATGGAATACAAGGAAAGATCAAGGAATATCTGTACTCTAAAGAAAGAAAAATAGTTGACATCTTCAAAGTTACTTAAAATCTCCTATTTGAAATGTAAAAATATAGTGATAATCAAGTGCAAATGATATAATTCTAAGAGCAAGTAAGCAATTTAAATTTGTGAATGCCTATGAAGTATTTGGTTAACTACTTTGAATAAAGAGAATCACAATCTGCCCATTTTCTGCAATTTCAACTCTTGTAAACTGTACAATCAATCTCAAAATAACAAAGCTTAATGATATACTCAAAGTACATGTGAATGGGTAAAATGATTGAGCAATTTAACAAGACAGACATCAAGTCTTTAGTAAGTCTATGAAGTGACTACTTACTTCAAATGATATTTCTTCAAAGTAAAGCCTATCACACATATCATAGTCAGTAGATACAGTTTCTGGGTTATAATTAACCATCACAGTTTTCCTCCCCAAACGCCTAAGTTCTCGCAGGCAGCCCACAGCACACCAGTCAAATTCAACAGAACTCCCTATTCGATACACTCCAGAACCTTAAACAAAAATAGTGATTAATTATAGGATATAATTCACACACATTGCTACTGACAAATGAATAAATTGAGAACATTGCATACCTATAACCATCGTGTGTTTTCCAGGAAATGAAATGTCATGAGATGTTCCATTATATGTCAGATACAGATAATTAGTTGATGCAGGCCATTCTCCAGCAACAGTATCTATCTGCTTGACCCAAGGCAAAATTCCTGAAACAAAACAGTGAGTTTAAGTTCAAAGTTCTTTAAGGGTTCATTTACCTCACGGGAAAAGCTGTTCTCAGACTGTTGGCCATCACTCATTATGGCCTACTAATGAATAAAAGACTTCTATTTTCACCCTTTTTCTATAATTATAAATACCTATAACTCAGTTTGTAAAATTTTCTATCCTTGTCTGGTATTTGAAAATATTTTCTTTTCTTTGTAATTTTTATTTTATATTCTTTCTATTTTTTATATAACCTAATCTAAGTTGCAAATCACAGATGATGTTGATTCCATTAATAGATAAAGAAATAAATAAACTTATCGGTTAAAATAAAATAAGTGAATTATTAATTCCATACCTAAGTAATTCACACACAAATTTACTTCAATAACAACTTAAATACTCACCCATCTCCTGTCTCCTCTTCCTAACAGCAAGCTCTGTACTGCCAACAAATCTTGCTATTTGCTTATCAGAGAAACCCAACCGTTTTGCTTGGAGGATAGAGGTAGCCCACCACTCAGAACTAGAATTATCCTTATTTCCTACAAAAAAATGAGGTTATATTGAGCATTTGATAGCTGTTCTATTAGTTGAGGAAGAGAAATTACTGGAATATAGAAGAGAAAATTTGCTTTTACAATCATTTGTAATAGGAGGGCTAGCAGTAATAGCATAATTCATGGACCCCCGCCCTTGGCGAGTTTAAGGTTGAAGACATGAGCATAAACGGCAGAAATTTTGCAAATTGAAAGTTTGTGGAATCCCAATTGGTAACAAAACCAACCATATAATGTATTCTTTGGGTATGATTGATGTGGTTCATCATACTCGGTGAACAATTGGTGGTAAATTAGTTCTCCTTATTTGGCGGAATGCCAATGAGAATAAATAAAATAATTTGTAACTTTAACAGAAGCAATTTTTTAATGTGACTAGTTTGGACTCAAGTAATAATCAGGTAGAGAACACCAGAAATATTCTTATTTTAAGGAAAATTTTGAAGGGAGGCTAAGGGGGAAGATATTGTTTGAAGGTATGACCTCCTAACAAATTAAAAGGTCAAAAATGTCTGTTGAGAAGAAACTTGAGTATCCAGCACTAAAACGACAAAGTTCGTATATTAAGTAATTAAAACGAAGTTCTGAATGAAATTATTCTATCATGAATTGCACATGTTATCAACTAGATTAGATGACTCATAAGATTCAGTGTAAATTTTTTATCACGATTTTAAATTTGAATATATACTGGTAATTTCTGGTGATGTCTAATATTGAAATTGTCAGTGTCTCAAAAACTATTCACTATATTATCATTGTGCAAGTAAAATGCTTAGATTGACCGGTGGTACATCTTAATTTTAATACAATTTACAATAAAAGTTGTTTTTCAGAGGAACATGTAAAAACCATGTTTAAAGCAGGATGGTGTTAAAAACGGGTTGAGTAATGCAATTGCCACATTTTTTAAGAATGGTCTGCTTTGAGCACAATGAGAGCATCTTAGTTACTTAATTTTCATCAGTTTTTATGCTACAATAAAATAAATTCCACCAGATAGAAAATTAAGGAAGAGTAACAATTTTTTAACAGCAGTGGTGAGAGAGCATCAATCTATCCAAGACAATGCTCAATAGCCCACAATGCACTGCATTCCCTTTCTGGTTCATACAGTGTGATTTACAACTTGAGAGTGTGACACAAGGAATCACCATTGAGCAAATTTTTAATCTATGCCTTGCTTTCATTCAGATATGAAGGTGATAAAGAAGATTTCACTCTATCTCAGAATTTGAGCCATCTCCAACAGGGGGATGAAGATCACTTTGCTTTGCAGTACATAATATTTTGATTTTATCCTCACAAAATCAGTCATTTCACGAGTAAATTCATAAGGAAGAATTCCAGAGATAAGGTAAAGCATGCAAGTATGACACTGCTGTTGTTAAAAATTTGAACTGTCAAAAGAAGTGAATAATTGGCTAAAGTGGATTGCACCTGGGGATGGGAAAAAATGTCTTAATTAGGAAGTACAGTATCTTAAGTGGCATTTTTACCATGTGTCTTGAGTGAAAGGGCCTAGGAGAAAATCGCATATTAAGTGGGAAAACATCTTAACAGGGTTTTATTGTGCATGAATTTGCAAGGAGATACAAAAGATAATTCTCACGTAAGTAACAGCAAATGGTGGCACAGGTATGCTTGATTGAAAAGCTGTATGTAAATACAGAGTAAATAATTATGCAGATACTTCTCTATGAATGGAACCCCTCTAAAAAGATATTTTGTGATTATTATGTTGCTAAAAGACTTTATTTCATACTAATCACTCTCTTCTAGCAGGCACTTGCTGACAAATATAAATGTCTGATTCTAAAAAATTATAATAATTTATCATGATACTAAATGTATTGATACATGTATAGTTGTAATAATAATGATTTATGCAATGATTGTAATAATGCAATGGTGCCTTCTTATTTGGAAAAGGTGATAACAGCAAATAGCTGGCCATGACACGAGAACTAAAGGTGACTACCACATTCCATATATGAGAAAAACAATTTCTCGAAATTCTTAAATTTGTAAAGGGTTAGTACTATATAATTCAATAGAAAATTGTATAATAACTAATAAATGAATGAGTAGCTTACAAAGTGAAGTGAAAAATGGATTATAAACAAGAAATATATATAAAGTGTGCCCCCACATTCCCTATTTAATTCCCTCTCCTTCAATTCCCGATAACTTATCCCACCCCTTAATTCGTCTAATAACTTTTGTCTTTGTCCTCCCCTCTGTCTTTTCCCTAGCATTCTTCCCTCGATCGCTTTCTTCAACAATCCCTCCCCTCTCAATATTTGACCCACCCATTTCTTTTGTCTATTTTTAATTACTTCAATCATTACCCTTTTCTCCCCAACCATCTCTAGAACCTCCTTGTTCATTTTTCTATCGACCCAACTAACTTTCTCCATTCTACGCCATACCCACATCTCAAAAGCCTCCAGTCTTTTGACATCCTCTTTTCTTAATGTCCACGTTTCATATCCATACAACACTACACTCCACACCAAGGATTTTACCAATCTCTTCCTCATTCCTTTATCAAGTCCCTTTGTCATCAGTTCCCTTCGTTTCATGAAAGCTTCTTTTGCTAATGCTATCCTTTTTCTAATTTCTGTCGAACATCTACCATCCTTAGAAAGAAGACTGCCCAAGTATGAAAACTGTTCTACTTTTTCTAGTTTTTCCCCAACCACCCTTATCGTTAATTTAGCATTCTTTCCCTTTGAAAACCTCATAATCTTAGTCTTTCTTATGTTGATTTTCATCCCAAACTCCTTTGTTTTATCATTTAGTGCATTAACTAGGATTTGCAAACCCTTTTCTGAATCGCATACAATAGCTTTATTGTCTGCATATCTTACTGACTTCACTAGTTCCCCACCAACCTTTATTCCCTTATCTATTTCATCCCAAGCTTCTTTGATCATTTCTTCTGCATATAAAAAGAGATGGTGATAGAGGACAACCTTGTCTTACTCCTCTCCCTAACTCTGCCCATTCCGATTCCCCATTAGCAACTCTTGCTCTTGCGGTCTGATTTAAATATAAATTTTACACTAAATGCCTATCTTTCCAATCCAACCCAATTTTCTTTAGTATCACCATCAGTTTTGGCCATTGAACTCTATCGAAGGCCTTTTCAAAATCAACAAAACATGCACAAACGTCCCTTTTAAATTCTAAGCTTCGTTCTACGAGAACCCTCATAACCCCAATTGCATCCCTCGTCCCTTTCCCTCTCTGAAAACCAAACTGATCATTCCCTATGAATTCTTTAGTTTTTCCCTCGATTCTTCTATTCAAGGCCCTAAGAATAACTTCTGCTGCATGAGATATTAAGCTAATTGTTCGGTAGTCCCGGCATTCTAAGGCATTATTCTTTTTCTGTAACGGAATCAGGATAGACTTGGTAAAATCCTCTGGCCACTTTCCTTCATTGTAAATCTTCCTGCATAAATCATAGAATTGTTTTCTACCCTTTCCCCCAAGATTCTTAAGAAATTCTACAGGAATCTCGTCCACACCCATTGCTTTCTTCCCCTTCATATCCCGCAGTGCTCCATCAAGTTCACTATCTAATATATTGTGTCCAGCATCATCTTCCTCTACTTCTCGTATGCCCTCAATCTTAATGTGGGTAGGCTTCATGTCTTTCGAATACAATTCTTCCACATACTCTTTCCATCGTCCCCTTATGCTAGCTGGTTCCCTTAAGACGTTTCCCTTGTTATCCCTAATAGTGGCCATTTTATTACTAATTTTATTCACCGTTAATTGTTTTACTTTTCTGTATAATAGGTCGACCCTCCCACTTTCAGCCATCTTCTCTATTTCATTACACTGTCCCTTCCACCACAATTCTCTTGCTCTATTTGTTTCCTTCCTCAGTTCTCTGTTCAGTGCCCTGTACATTCTACGTCCGTGTTCTGTGTTGACAGTTTTTCATTGCCCTTTTTTCCATTTTATTTATCATTTCAACCGTCACCCATGGTTTCCTAATTTTGTTTGGTTTGACCCTCCCAATAGTTCTTTGGACACTATCCTTGATGCTGGTTTTGATCTTTTCCCATCCCTCATCTACTGTGAGTTCCCTTTAGTTATCTTCTAGAGCCCTGTAGACTGACTCTTGAAACTCTCTAGCTTTCCTACCCCTGAGGGCTTCTACATTCCATTTGGGTGTGGTTTTTGCCCTATAAATCTTTTTGAATCTAAGCTCGGTCTTCATCATTACTAAATTATGATCCGAGTCTACATCAGCACCAGGATAACTTCGAGAGTTTTTAACACTATTTCTAAACCTCTTCCTTACCAGAATATAGTCGATTTGGTACCTATCCGTGTCCCCCGGCTTTTTCCATGTGTACCTCCTTCTGTTATGGTGTTGAAAAAGAGTGTTGGTGATACAGAGGTTATTCCGTATGCAAAAATCTACCAGTTTTTTCCTCTGTCGTTTCTTTTTCCTAGTCTGAACTCTCCCACTTCGTCCCCATCTTTGCCCTGCCCAACGACAGCATTCCAGTCCCCCATTACAATAAGGTTTTTATTGCCTTTCACCCTTCCAATAACCTCTTCTATTTGTTCATAAACTAAATCTACTTCATTCTCAGTGTAATCGCTAGAAGGAAGGTACACTTGCACTATCACAGTGTTTACTGGTTCAGCCTTGATTTCTACTGACATTACTCAGTCGCTTATCAGTTCGGTGGCTATCACAGCATTTCCCGCTCCCTTGTCCAACACTATAGCAACCCCTCTCTGGCTATCATTTCCTCCACTGAATATAACCCTCACATCATCGCTCCAAAAATCTCCCCCATCCTTCCACCGTACTTCGCATAGCCCCAGAATGTTAATGTTGGACCTCTTCATTTCTAACTTTACGTTTTCTAACTTCCCTTTCCTAAGCATCGTTCTAACGTTCCAGGTCCCTACTCTGGTTTCCTTGGTCATCTTCTTCTTTTCTTGCGTCATTGGGTAAGGATTTCGTGGAATGACGACCGGGATGGCCTTACCACCACCCCTGCCGGGCACAACACTCCCTAGTGGGCTGAGTCCCGTTTTTGCCAGGGACAATATAATTATTGTGGCACATCATATTCATGGGATAGATAGTCGAGGTGGTCTCCCCTTGCCTTCCTCAACAGTGTTTTTAATGTGACACCATCACTCATATAGGCCGCCCCACTGGGGTACAGACGCTGCGTGGACTACCTTTCGTCTGGCCCCTACCTATTGACCTTTCTGGCATGAGTGACCCTACCAGGAACAAAGTTCCAGCCAGTATAGCTCTCTAGGTCATAGGAACACGCAAGCCCCTTCACCACATCAAGGTGTAGCCCGTAGAAGGGGAAACAAGAAATAACAAGTGTAAACTGTTTTCTGTACCTTTGTACTACAATAATGTATTTTGCTCTGTTTTTGTTGTATTTTTGTATAGTTAATTTTGTATGTTTATTGTGTTAATGATTTATATTGTATGAATAGCTTTGCTAAATAAAGACTACTATAACAATGAAATTAAATCCACGATTAGAATGACAAAAGGAATGTAAAAGTTTTATGTTCATAAATGAAATCCTAAATTTCAATAAATTAGGAAATCAAAGTAGAATATTCTATCTTCAAAGTAACTTGATCCAAGTTTCTATACAAATTACATAAGAACTAATTGATGTGGAAAAAACTGTAAATGAATACTTCAATTGATGCATGTCAAATCTTCCTATCTAGTTTTATTCAAGTAAGACTAAAATCTAAAACTAATAGTGCAGTACAATTAAAAATTGATCATTAGAGGAACACTTTCTTTAACTTTACCTGTTTTTACTCCATTCTCCATTTCTACTTGGAAGTTGATGATGTTTTGCATCCGATGCAAAAACCAAGGGTCAATCTTTGTCAGCTCATACAGCCTCTCAATGCTATAACCAGCTTTCAGAGCTGCTGCCAGAACAAATATTCTCTTATCTGTTGGCTGGGCTAGTTCCTTACAATAAACACAAAAATAAAATATAAACACAAAGTTAAAGGACATGATGTTATTGAAATCAACAAGAGATAAGTTTGATATTTAAACAATTACATTGTCCATTTAAATCATCAAAGATGCACACAATAACTTAAATATGTAATGTGTATCCTTACTATACATAAGCTTGCTGTATGCAAGCTACTTTAACTCTAACATAAATAAAACTGGATAAGTATCTATCTTTAAATATCATCATATAAACTTTTAAATACATTATGTGCCATATGGGACACCCAAAAACTTTATTGGAAGGTCACCATGATGGAAAAACCTGGAGAGATGTAAAGAGAAAGATGGAAAACTGCCGTAAAAGAGAGATCTAACAAAAGGTCTTGCAGTGTGAGCCATCAACTGAAGGTGGATGCATTCTCTGGCTTATCTGTTTATTTCCATCCAACAGACCCAAAATAGAAATGCAGAAAAAATTAAAGAGTAAATCAGTTACACTGACACAGTGCTGTTTTCTGCTTTTGATTCTTACCTAATTTCGAGAACTTTTGTTAGAACTCTCACATAAAACTAAGTGATATTCACTGTAACTCTAATCTGGAAGTTGGTAGAAAGAATAGTGGTGATACATATGACAAACCACTGTAAATCTATCTATAGACGGAAGAAAAAAACCAAATCACTGACTAATACAAGTATTACTCTTATTAGAAGCTATTAGAAACCTCAGGTTTGAAAGGAAATATAATGAAATTCACCTCTTCTGAAGCTCGCTTTAAGGTAGGATCAAATCCAATCACTTCTTCATCAACCATTCGTAGTGCCTTTTGGAAAGCTTCTTCAAAACATCTTCCAACAGCCATTACTTCTCCAACACTTTTCATCGAACTCCCAATCTGTAAATATGCCAAACCAAGTTTTGCAATTAAAGAACATATTATTATTAAACAAATTATGAGATATTAAGTCAGGAATTCATCATTGTTTGCTTAAAAGAAATATTTTATCAAAAAATTTGAGATGTGTCTCTTGTGCTTCAGGACAGACAAATTTTAAGGCTCCATCTCTTTGAAAGAAATAAAAATAGCCATATTATTATAAAAATATTTCATAAAAATTTTGGTAATGTTTTACGACTTAAGAATCATGCTCTTATATTGCCTAAACATGAACTTGTATTGTATTTCAGAGTCTATAAATATCAATTGGCATTAAGTAACAGTAGATGCCTAACAAGCAGCCACATAGGAGGATTTTTGACTTCTGAATTCCTCACAATACCTTTTAAGGCAAAGGATTTCAATAGATTTTTAATTTTCATCTTTTAATTTGAACCTGGAAGGATCAGTACCTCCAGAAGTTAACCTTTTTATATACCTAGTCTGACTGCTACAAGCAATCAGGCTAAGTACACAAAATAGTTAAATAGGAAAAAAATGTTACCAATTAAAAAATTTAATCCACCCATAAAAGAGAAAAAGTAAACTAAAACTGTGATAAAATAATAATAATATAAGACAAACAAAATCCTCTTCAATATACTTGATAAATGCTTACCTTGGTGCTAACTCGAGAAAATTTCCCTAGATCCCAACGAGGCACCTTAACCACACAGTAATCGAGTGATGGCTCATGACAGGCAGTGGTAGCATTACCAGTCACAGCATTTCGAATCTGTGGCAACGGCAGTCCAAGTGCAAGTTTTGCTGCAATATAAGCTAAAGGATATCCTGTTGCTTTGCTAGCAAGAGCTGAGCTGCGAGAGAGTCTTGCATTGACCTAGTGGATAAAAATAATAAAATTCAAACAAATTACACTTGTATGTCAAAAGAAGTAACTTTACCAACTGAATCCATATCAATCTCATTATAAAGAGAGGATAGCCAATTATAATAAGAATCTCGCACTACCTTACTAACTTCCTCATAGATTTGGTATGATTTCAAAGCAATTTACAAAAAGATTTCAAAGGAAATGACAAATCCAAATTAGAATTATACACTTAAGTGCTCTAAAACATGGATTAAATTATTCTAAGGTGTCACAGAGACTATTGAAAAACTGAATTTAAAATTTGGACTAAAAATGAAATTTACTAAAGTGGTTAGAGATATTCAAACTTCTTGCTGTTTTCCATTTTCAAATTTCCTTATAAAAATCTTTCGACAATGTTATGATAATACATCAGTCATTAAAATGAGTCTAATCATTCGAATTTACTATTTAAGTCATTAAATCAGTGTTGTTATAATAGATAACTTTTGCTGAAAATCTGTAAACTATCACTAAATAATAAAATTATTCTTTCATCCATGAATATCAATAAAATGGATGAAAATATATATTAATAAATATTATTTTATAGACCCCTTCTTACCCCGATACACTTCATCAAGACAGAAGGGTGTAAATGGAGGTTGGAGACAATGTATAGCACAGGTTCAACCATGTTAAGAAGACTAATGATATCTCTGAACAAATTGTGAAAGTGGTATTCACCAACCAGCAATAGGACAGCATGGTAAAATATATTTCCCTTTATCCCTCAAATGCTAGTGCTATTTTCATCATGAGAAGCTCAGAATAGAAGTGCTTGGGAAGGCCTACATTTTATAATGGATTGAAAATGAATGATGATAATAATTATTATTTTGTAGAAGATAATTATTATTTGGTTGATGACATCAGATGCAAGATAGCTGTATTGCTTAAAATTTGCAGATTTATGGGTATTCTTTGCTGTATAAATTTCATAAGCGCTTCTCGGCATCAAACATTTGATTGATTCCATTTTAGTTTCTCAATGACCACTTTAATTTTTTTCATATAAATATGACTCTGAATCATAATTAGTTCAGGATATCTGGTGAAACTGATTAATGATTAAATATGAATCATCATAATTTGATTCATTGATCTTTCCATACATAAAACTTACTTTAATTCAAGGAAGCATTTGAACTAACCTCAATGATATAGTATTGATCAGATGTTGGACTAAGAGCATATTGAATATTACATTCTCCCACAACCCCAAGTCCTCTAATCACACGCAATGCAGTTGACCGCAATTTGTAATATTCCTCATCAGAAAGAGTTTGACTCGGGGCAACCACCATACTCTCCCCAGTATGGATTCCCAAAGGATCCACATTTTCCATGTTACAAACCTGGAAAAGAATAACAAATATAAAAATTATTCACAGGGAAGTAAGACTATCAGAGAATTATCTCCAGAGACAGGTTTCATCAAATAGCCTACATTAGTAAAGCCCCCAAGAAATCTACATAGACTTGGTATAATTACAATTAGTGAAAGTTTTAATACTCTCTTCATTAAGATACAGCATGATAAAGACATGCAACAGTGACTTACAATGCACTTTTAACGTTTTAATTTCAAGAGCTTTCTCATACTTTTCATTCTTATTTCTTTTATATCAATAGTTTTACTTTAACATTTAATTAAAATAAATGTCTATCAAAGAATAATGCATCATATAAACCATGGGCAGGTATTATTTTAACAGAACAAAAATATAAAAGGGTTGGGCCAGTTTATGATGCTGATGAATAACCAAAACAGAGTTGAAATTCAATTTTTTCATTAAATAAAAATGAAATTAATTTGAGTTCAAAGCCTTTCAAAATGATGACTGCAAGTACTATGTTGAAGTTGATACCAAAGCAATAACAAGTCATAATCTTCTCAGCTTATTATATAGACACCACAATGAGGCAGGAATCACTGCAATAACCAACTTACTGTGATACAGTTGTCATAAGCATCTCTTACTACTTCATACTCCACTTCCTTCCAGCCTTGAAGAGACTTGTCCACAAATATTTGCTCAGAGTGAGAAAGAGCTTGTGAAGCAAGTGCTCTTAGCTCACTTTCATTCGAAGCAAATCCAGATCCTAGACCACCTAAAGAAAATGCAGATCGTGCTAGCACAGGGTAGCCTAGTTTCTTTGCAGCTTCAACAGCCTGCAAGAGAGACATTGTACATCTTGAATTAAATAACAGACACTTTCTTAGATTACTTAAGTGAACCACAGATAAATAAATTTACTTAACTAATTTAAAAAACTAATGCCAGCACAGTGTGGCAATCATTTAAAAGTCAATACAAATTCACTCTTCAAACAAAGCCACTCTTCTAAGAAACTTATTAGTAAATTATTAACATTAATAGAATGCAGGTCTCTTCTTTATTTTCATATTTATCTACTTTATATATTATGTTAAACCCTAATTTCAATGCAGCTCCTTTTGAATCTTTGATATATCCACATGCAATTTTAAATTAGAGATTCTGGATTTCAGATTATATGCAGGACATGTGTAAACTAAATCCATTCTTTACTTCATAAAACTGAGTTAGGTTCCTTTGGAAAGATCAAATCTTCAGAAATTTTGAAGTCACTTGACTCAGAACCTGACAATTGTAAAAATGGACAATCCAAACAATTCTAAAGGAAATGCTAAAGCTAAACATGTACATACTAGTTTACCATTGCTAATGTGAATAAATAATAAGTCTTCATAATTTAATCTTGAAAGCACAAGAATAATCAACTGGTGAAGTTCCCCCTAAGTTTTTCTGAACTCGAACAGCAAGCAAATTATGTATTGCAGGTACATACTTAGTTGACAGAACTGCAGAACTATTGCTAATGATGCATACAGGCTGTAATTTTTCTGATTTTCTCGATTTAAATCACAAAATGAACCTTGTAATCATGCTACACAATTCATAGTATGCAATTTCCTCAATGAAGTTTTGAGAAATAAACCTGTTGAATAATTCAATAAAGAGTAGACAGTCGACAAATAATTCTTGTGGCACTTAAAGTATTGTGCTGCCACATTGTAGTGAACAGCATAGATAGAACCCTGCTGTTTGATATTGCAACATTATTATTTAAGTCCAAATATCTTATATGCCATATTATGAGATACCATATAACACTTAAATTTATTCTAAAAACTAATGCTAGTTTATGAACTGTGAGCACTAAGAAATATAAAAAAAACTCTATAGACTCAGGAATTTATCATCAACTTTTACATTTCAAAAATTAAAAACATGGAAACATTGAGAAAGAACAGATTTCTGGCCACTAAAGATGCTGATGATCAAATACTAGAGTAAGGGAACAGAGGGCACAGCTCATAAAATAGGTGCATAAGATTGGCCACTTCTGAGCTATATATTACAGGCATTAAAAATTTATAATCAAAATTATACTTTACTGAGTAAACTTAAAGAGAATACTTACAATTGTGCTTTTCACTTACAAGTTAGTGGCATTAGAAACACTGGGAAATAAAATTATTTAAATATGGGCATATTTTGGAAATTGACAGAAAGGTCATATTTGGCCTAAGATCATAGGTTTCCCACTTTTACCAGTCATATATGGCTTACTTATACTATCAAAAATAATAAATGGATACTGGATAAATATCATAGTAATGGATCAAAAAATATGACTATCCTACCTCTTCAACTGAATATACAGCTGCTGATGGAGCTACTTTTTCCCCCATGGCTTCCATAGCTTCTGCAAATAATTTTCTGTCTTCAGTCCTAACAATAGCCTCTACTGGAGTCCCCAAAACTTTCACTCCATGAGCAGATAAAATTCCTCTCCTTTCTAATTCCACACCACAATTCAAAGCTGTTTGCCCACCAAAAGTAACCAAAATACCATCAGGTCGCTCACTTCGAAACACCTAGAATGAAACATAACATGAGACAAGAGTAACTTAGCTTTAAAATATTTCTTAACAAGAGCATTATTATAAGAACTAAAAATTTCATATTAATCCTGATAATATGTCATAGAAGAATGATATTTAGTCCTCTTTTATAGATTCAAAGCAAAAATATAAATCTATCATTTTAAAATTAGTACAGCTGGTGAGTTAGAGAACCCTTAAAGTTATATATCAATCACAGCAATCTCGATTAGGAATCCCCAATCATTCTGTTTATCCTGGTACATTCAATTTTTATATACAGATGTCCTGAATTAGGTACAAAAATCCCGATCTTTTATACCATTTAGAATTTTATTCCGGCAGAATAGAATAGAGAAAGGTTTCCATAACACAAGGAGGTTATTCTACAGGAATAATGTTTTATGCACCTAAAATTCAAGTTTAATTTATTTACCTGCTCCACATAGTCAGCAGTGATTGGAAGAAAATAAACCTTGTCTGCAAGGCCTTTTGAAGTCTGAACTGTAGCAATGTTTGGGTTGATGAGGACAGTAGAAATGCCCTCTTCTCTGAGAGCTTTTAATGCTTGAGAACCTGAATAATCAAACTCTCCAGCCTGACCAATGGACAATCCTCCAGAACCAAGCACCACCACCTAAAGGAAAATTTTCATGCTCAAATTTTTCATTATCACTGCAAAAAACTATAAAGATAAGATAGATTATTTCACATAAGCACGAGGAGAAATAAAACTATCTTGGCATTTCAGAAAATGAGCATTCATGCTACTGCAAGATAATGCCTATCGTTATATCTCATGCTTCCACTATGCATGATGTGGTTAAGAAATCACTGATCACATGGTTCCATCTCTTCTCTGAGTTTTTAGGAAACTTGAAAAGAAGATAAAGAAGGTCTGCAAGCAGCATGGTTCACTTTAAGAGATAATAGCAATGCCACTGATGAAGATATACATTACTACATACATGCAATATCCAAATTAATGATAACTGATGTTCAAAATATCAAATAAATCTATAACTGAAAACATAAGAGTTCCAAAAAGCATGTAAAACTTTTTCTCACAAAATGCCCGAATTAAAATTTATCAGCTGCTTACATTGCTGGTTTTTTCAATCTTGAAATGACTTACGTCAGTCAATAG
Source organism: Pachydiplax longipennis (assembly GCA_036926295.1). Taxonomy (NCBI): domain Eukaryota; kingdom Metazoa; phylum Arthropoda; class Insecta; order Odonata; family Libellulidae; genus Pachydiplax; species Pachydiplax longipennis. The sequence continues at coordinate 27,624 of JAVFKF010000038.1, forward strand.
CCTCCTCAAATGTATCTTTTGCAAGCAAATAATGTCAACAGCTAAAATTAAATTATTACTATAAATTATATTATTATTTGTTTTAGTGTGATTTAGAATAATATAAATTATATTATTATAAATCACAGTAAATATCACTCAACAGAAAAAATAGCATAGCAAGGATTGTGTGACTTAATGATGTATTTTGGAGATTTGAATTTTCTGTATTAAGCAATTTTTGGCATAAGAGAAATTTTTATATGAAGTTAAGATTCCTAGGAAACAAACCTTTTCCCGATCATCCTAAAATTTATGTACTTCTTAATTTTTCTCAGAGTGGTAAATATTTGTGATTTAGTCCCCTTAATTTACTAAGAGAGAAGAAGAGCAAAAGAACTATAAACATTGTCAACCTACTCAAAAATTTCCAAGGAATAACAATAATGCAAGTTAGATTTTCATGTAATTTTGATAGATAATTCTTGAACTGTATAAAATAAATGATTCTGATTTAAAACCCCATCATTTTACCATCAACTTATATACAAAAAACTGAAAAATTAAACAACTTGGGGATAAATCCACAATTTTCTAAGCAAGAATAATTATGAATGTATATAATTGAATTATCAGTTCAAAATAAAAAAGAAAGAAAAATCATATATCGATTGATATTTGATAGTCTGTAACACACGAGAGACTTTAGCATACCTTTCTTGGTTTTGGTGGAATTTCTATGAATGCTCCTTCCATAGGAGCTTGACCTAAAAATGAAGAAAGAAAACAATTTTAATAATTTTCAAAGAAATGCCATGATTAATGTATACCATTCAAAGCAAAGATCTCACAATTATGCAGAAAAGAGTAAATTATAGAGATAATCATTGGGTAATTGATACTAGATCATAAGCTGTTAATTAATTTCATTTCAACTGATCATAAACCTCAATTTTTATCAATACAATGGTCAAGGTTTTAGCATTCACTATAACTACTATGTAAATTACTATCGTTCCATACCTGAATGTTGAAAGGTGCTTGAATAGCATAGATTTACATATATAGTTTTAACTCCAATTACTTCTAACAAAAGTTTGCATATCTAAACCTTCAAAGAGAGTATTTCAATTACTTTTTTTATTAACCAACCTGTTTTACAAATTCTTGTATACTCAGAAGGCATTGGAAGAGTGGAAGGGGCCTGGCGAGATAAGATAGCCTCTTTAATAACAACAGGAAGTGGAAGTCTTTTCTTGGATTTTACTACATCTAAGAAGACATCAAATAGGAATTCCAAGTCATCAGGACCAGCACAATGCTCTGGATGAAACTGAACACTAGAAAGATTGAAAAATAATAAGGTTTAAGCAATGAGAAAGGGTTTATTTGAAGTTATAAATTTTAGTTGACTTAAGAAAATGATTTGGCATAATCTCACCCATTAAATCTTATGCAATTTATCTAAATATTTATAGCCTCATGATCCAAAACCAATGTATACTCCATCTTTGTTCTTGCAGCTGATTAGATATTACTAGAGTTTATATAATTGGAAGAGAGGGGAAACAATTGAGGAGTAACTGGTCACCATGTGTCATGTGTACTAAGTGACTTGAAATGCCAATGTGGGGAAGCCATTTCCACATGGCTCTCCTCTCAGAAAGTCCTGCCTCTCCTATTTCCTGAGTTAGACTAGGACCACCTGCACAGTATACTACTGAGTGTCGGCCACCAGATATGAAAATAAAGAGTGCATGGCCTACCTAATATCTGTAAATGCAGATTTATGTAACCAAATCTAATGGCTAAATAGTGTATGGTTTATAGAGGTGTATGCACATCTGGGTGTGGCATGCAGAAGAAGTTTGCAGGGCATATAAATATCATAACTGTTCACTTCTTTACAATCAAACTACCTGTTTGCACAAATTTTATACAGCACTTAGCCTTTGTCTAGGGAGACTAGTACAGTAGAAGTTGGTTATAACAAGTATGGCATATAACAAGAGTTGCGTTATAGCAAATGATTTTTTGGCCATAGTCTGTCCCATAGCAAAAGGATAGGAAACACAAAGAAAACTCACTTTGTAGAGTCCACAAAACTTTTATTAAACAACCTAGGTTTCGTTATGGTGTAACATCATCAGTCTATTATGATGATGATGTTACACCATAACGAAACCTAGGTCGTTTAATAAAAGTATTGTGGACTCCACAAAGTGAGTTTTCTTTGTGTTTCATCATGGAGTTCCACCAGGTATCACCAAAATCAGTCAAGTTCAAAAGGATAGGAAGTCCATTATAATGAGAGGTTATTTCTGAAGTATCAGTATAAGGAGTGCTACATTTCTATACTTGTCTTGCAGGCATATGTCACAATCGTCAATTGATATGAGAGACTAAGTCAGACAAGTTACCATGAAAATCTGAGACACATTATCTCTTCCAAGCGCAGAACAAATTAAATCCAAAAATTATTGTCATCTAATTCATGCATTTGTTTCCCATAACTTACCTCACCCCTCGGCAAAAGGCAGCTTTGATTAGAGACACAGGGTTTCAATTGTCCCTCTCAACACACGCACTTTGGTTATGGAGCATATGTCAATGGAGTAATATTTTTGAAGCAAATATATTTTTTTTCAGATTCTGAAGCATTTGTGTAAGAATTAAAAAACCTCCAGTTCCATTCTACCACACTTGCTACCCTTCAAAAAGATACATTTAGTATTTAGCTATAATGAGTACACTTTACAACGAGTACTTTTCCAATTTTTATTAGCTCTTATTAAAACAGACTTCTACTATATCTTCTGCTGTAATCATTTGTACATTAGGAAGGTTCCTGAAGAACACCTGATGCGATACTTGCTATCATCATCTATTCTTGGATAACACAGAATATCAACATTTTGCTAATTTAGCTAACATTACCTGAAAAAAGGTTTACTACTGTGTACCAAGCCTTCATTGGAGTGGTCATTGGCATTGGTGAAAAGGGGTCTCCAACCATTCGGTAGCTCATCAGTCGAAACAGCATAACCATGATTTTGTGAAGTCATGAAACAACGTCCAGTCTCTTCATGTACACATGGCTGATTATGCCCACGGTTACCATAACTGCAAAATTTTACAACATATTACTTAAAATACGCAAACTTGCCTAAAAATGGCAAAACTTATCTAACAATTTTCTTACAGACATGATAACATCTGCCCAAAGCACTTTATATAATCTGTTCTACTACAAAAGCCAAGAATTATAGCTCAACATAAAAATACTTACTATAGCAAAATTTTTTTACTTTAAATTCATAAGCAAACATGTAGAACCTCAAAAAGTATTTATTTAATTGCACCTACACAATTGAAAATTCTGTCTGATCACAATAAAGATTATTGAAATGCACTTATATAGAAAGTGGTACCACAAATAACCAATATACATTTCCCCTATGGAAACTTACGGCATTTTGTAAATTTTGCATCCTGCAGCAAGAGACATAACTTGATGACCCATGCAAATTCCAAAAACGGGGATGTCACGCTTGAAAATTTTACTTATTTCATTGACAACAGATCCCAGATCTCGTGGATCTCCAGGTCCATTACTTAGGAACACCCCATCATAATTTTGCACCTTTTCATCTATATTGGAGTTCCATGGAACAAGATCCACTCTTGCACCACGTTTGCAAAGACAACGCAGTTGAGCAAACTTGAGGCCAAGATCAACTGCTATAATGTGAATTGATCCAGTCTCATTATATGTTCGAATTTCCTGTGAACAAAAGAGCCTTTTAGATCATTCTTATAATAATAATATTTATTAATTCCGTCTGGTCACATAATACATCACATGGAATAAGTCAGTGTATAACAAATACAAGAGCAGAACATGTTGCTTAAAAACATATATAGGTACACATAAATCAACATACTTAAGAAAGCTTATCATTTAGATTTATAGAAATAAATAAAAAACATTATCATAACCATAAAGTACAAAGGCAAAAAATATAAATAACGATAGAAAAATACATAAAATATAAAGCACACGACCCCTTGAAAACTATGAAGACTCACTTATAAACTCCTGAAGACTATAGTATGATAACAGAAGAGACTCCGAAAACCATCAATAATTTCTTTTTTTTTAATTGATGGTTTTCGGAGTCTCTTCTGTTAACATAGTAACCATCAGCAGCCAACCATTTATTACTATAGTATGACTTTTTGAGCAAAAATTTATTCAGATTTCTTTTGAAGGCTGTTATGGAAGTAGTGGTCTCAATATTTTCTGGTAGTTTGTTAAAAATTATAGAGGCTGAATGATGAGGGCCTTTATGAGAGAGTGCTAATTTATATCTATTAAGATGAACATCATCCTTGCTACGGGTGTTGTGATGGTGGCAAGTGGAATTAGTTGGGAATAAGTTAGGGTATTTTTTAACAAATAGACCACAGTTGAGTACATACATTGAGGGTAGGGTAAGTATTTATTCTTGAATAAGATAAACAGTAAATATTAGGATATCTTGCATGATAAAGCAAAACAAAATTAATATAAATAAAACAATAAAATTATTAAACTCAATCTTCAATTGGTGAAATTCTGCATCTTGAAAGGAAAATACAAAGTAACTTCTGCAGTAGATTTTTAAGATGGCATATTTTGTCAACATTATCTACTGTAGAAGTCACTTGGATTAAAGCAACTAACAGTAAAAACAAAAAACCTCATACTATGTTCAATGGCAATAAATTATTGATTAATATGAATTTTATATTTAAAATGTGGCACTAAATTCCCATAAAAACAACAAGGCTAGAAAGGCAAGGCTGTAGAAAACTAAGTACCCATTTACCTATTCATGAATCTTTCAACTTTCAATTTCCTAATTGGAATTTTTTATCCATTCCATGCAAAACTTCTATGATAATAAATAACTACAATGATCATCATCTGTCTTTTAATTCAGGAGGGTTTTCTTTAAGTTTGAGCTTTAAACCTGACACTTATAATACCATTTGTAATATTTACCCGTAGCCCCTAGGATAAATGTCATTATTAGGTAATATATTAAAGAGCAAAACTGAATGTTATGAGTAAGGATACAGAGGCTATTACTACTGGCACATTTAGGCTATATCAAATAAAACTTAAATTTCAAATAAATTGAGATTGCTAGAAACCTTTAAAGACATTAATACAACTCAAACCTAAAAATTTCATCAAAATAAAAAAAACTGCATCTTACCTTAGTTGACACCTCTTCAACAAGATTGCGCTCATTTGGATCTTTTATATGATGGTGAATTATATCGGTAGGAGCTCTAGGAAGTATTCTTCCTAAGACAGTTTTTCCTGAGTCAACAATTAATCTAGTCAATTGTCTTGTGTCTATTCCATGGAGTCCAGGAATTTGCTCAGAAAGCAGCCAATCAGAGAGAAGGGCAGGACTGTTCCAATGACTTGGCCATGCACAACATTCTCCAACTATTAAACCGTTCACATGGATTTTGGAAGCTTCAAACCATCTACAAAGAAAAACAAGACTGAAGATATAACATTTTCCCCTGAAAATTCCATGTTATATTAAGGTTATTATAATGTTTGATAGCTTGATTTTAATTTTTACTGTAATTTACCAAAACAATGAAAAGAATATAAGTGAGAAAAGAAAGATATGAGATTGAATCATGAAATATATTGGATCCTGATCTATATCAAGTAAAGAAGAAAGGTGATTTTCTAGACAGATGATTAAACATTGAAATCAATGGCAGATACTAGTAACAGATCAAGAGAGGGATGGATTGATGACCTAAATACTTCTTTTGTTTTACTTCATAAATACTTTATAACATTTCAAAATATAGTTGGCAAAAAGAATGCCTGACTTTTGAATACATCCATAATCATATTCAACAATTTTATTGCAAAAGATTTTAGTATCTTTATGAAAATTGCCAAATGAAATTAAGCATCTATGAAATCAATAGCTTTAAATTGCTATTGAAATAAGTGTGATATTTCCTGCAATTTTACAATAAAACTATTTTAATTGGTTATTAATAATAAATACCTTCAAAACTATTTTATTCATATTCAGCTAAATAACGTAGAAACAGATAATAGCCAACTTATTACAAAGAAAACTCTTTTCATTTCAAACATGCAATACACAAAAAGGTATAGAAAGAGAGTAGTTTTATTTTATCATTAAATTTGAATGAGTCATGGTAATCATGATTAAAAATTATTATCATTATGAAAAATGTTTAGACTAAACACTTCAGTTTCTAACTTGCTACAAAGCAGCATTAAAATAATACAAGTGAACCAATAAAATTCCAAAACATACCTAGGTATTCCATATTCATCCTTAGAATTATGATCTTGTAACTGTGGCACACCATAATTTCCAATAAGCGGGTATGTGAGGACAAGGAGCTGAGCTTGATACGAAGGATCCGTAAGAGATTCTGGGTATCCAACCATACCAGTCTGAAAAACTACAAATATTTCATGTTAGCTTTTTAACTTATTAATACATGCCATTCCAGCTCCTCCTAGAAATATATTAATAAATATTCAATTAAATTAACAAATTAAAACTATATAGTGAAAATAAAATTTCCAATAGACTGTAATTAGCAGGAGATTATTGTTTCCTGGAATGCCATTTATTTACTCAAACAGAAAACTTTGAAATTTATAACATTTGATATTTCTTAATCAGTTTCAGCTAACAAAAAGATGATCACATGGTGAATTTATCATAAAAACTGTATTTGCAATGAAAAACAGTTTGTCATATATTCATCTTAAAATGGTCATTTTGAAGACAAAAGAGAGGAAAAATAACATTTATTCCTATGGATATCACTAGTTTTTTTGGTTATTATTATTTTTTACAACAACTATCATGCAATCAGAGTATACTTAGCAATGATTTTCAAGGTGCACTTGCCTACTTCTCCTTCCGCATTTTTTTCTGTATCACCAAACATAAAACCACGAATGACAGAGCCATCTTGAAGAACTAGAACACCAGGAATTTGTCCTTTTTCAGACTCTGCAACCACCATTTTGCCTAAGGGAACATGAAAATCAAAAATTAATAACATTTTGTTTAAATTCTTGATTTAAGAGGAATAGGGAGAAAAATATCAGAATAAATCGAGTTCCATGCTAGCCTAAGATAACAAAGGAGATTCTTCTAATGTGGTAGCTCAACTAGTTCGAACAACCATCTGGCAAGTAGATTTCCTGGTTATGCCAGACTTCTTCACTTTCCTTTGTCTCTCCAAGGAAATATCTTTTAAATTTTCTCCTAACCAAAGGACATAAATTAAAACTTGGAAGCAAAATAAAACAAAGTAGCTGAATAGGATAACTGTTCATGGATATTACTGCCAGAATCTTTAAAAGCAGCTCTTTAAGATTCAATGAACAATTTAAAAAGATTCTATCGATCAAAAAATTAAATTGTACTAATGCATGATTTCAACTGAAGTTTCAATCATTGGTTGGGGCTAAACTTCTTGCTTTAATTTAATTCATTAGAAAATAAGATATATTATTGGGTATTTTGTATTTCACCACCAAACATATAAAATTAGGAATGTCAAATTTTTCATCCTGCTAAACAGAAACATACCACCAAGACCTTTCACAACCTTGTAAAATGATCAGTGTGTGTTGAAAAATATCCATTGTTGCAGCTTCTAATCAATTTACATACATTCATATAATTTTATATTACATATACCAACTGCAACAATGAGAAACATACATTCTCAATCTTGATAATCAACATAATCTTAGCAAAACAATCTGAATTCGATAAATAATAGATATTGCTGATAGGAGCTAAAGGAGTTCCTGGAAATTCCCTGAAATGCGGCATATGATGAGCCTTGTTTACAATTTCTTTCCGAAATTTTTATTCAGCGAATAGTTTTCGCATTTGGTATCACGAGCTAAAAAAATACAAACAGAAAACAACTAGCACTAATAACAGCATTATTCTAAAGAGAGTATATATTTTTGTGTTTGCAGTTAAATCGCCCGCGGGCACTGCGCAGTGCGCTGACCGAAGGGGTCTCCGAAATGAGTCTCAAAAATGAATTTGCGGGAGTAAGGATTATTCGAGCCAGTACAACAGTAAATCAGATTGTTTACGTATGAATGATTTTTGCAAAGCTCGAACTATGATGAAGAGGAAATTGGTGCAACAGATTCTCATTTGACATCTTCGAAATCTTGCTCACTTATCATATAACGTTGAAAAAATTGGAGTTTTTCTCGAGATAAAACTATTGTTTAGCTTATTACATAGTTTTGCTTCATCGAAAGTGAAATTTTAACGAAATGAAACAATGTCCTAATGCAAATGTAAAAGCCAGTAAGTACTGTTATCACTCGCATATAGCATCATAAATAATTATCAGTTTTACTTTGCGTAGAGCAAATTACGTTTAAAGAGTATTAAAAATATGATATTAACTCAAACATTATAGACTAACAGCAATTTCTCACAAAACCGTAACAACTCTAAAATCCAACCAAAGAGAAAACATAAGGTTAAAAATTTCTTTTGCTCCGAAAAATATGTATTTAGAGAGAATCGAAAGCATACACTGCTTCACCCCATTTTCGAACGTTATGATACTGGAATCAAGGTTCTGCATTCGTATTCCATGCCCTCTTTAAAGCAATATATGATGGTACCAGAAGCATATTTCCCTCTATGCGAAACTATTCAGTATATATCAACTTATACATCATGTAATTTACATAAAATTCTTTCCGCAAATTTTACAAAACCCTGCTGCGAAAATTGAGAAACAAATATCCAAAGCCACACCACATGACCACAGAAATAGTGACAAGAGGCAGAAATGAATAAGTAATGTATTATAAAGAATTAGCTATGTATAGATTAATGCATGCATTTATTTTTACATACGTAACGAAGACAAAGACACGACCAATGTCAGTTTTAAAATAGTGAAGCCTATGCATTACGAGTGGAATCAGTGTACGCTATTTAAATCTATTAAATAGCTTATAGTCGCCGATTCCACTTGTGAGCCAAGGTTTTCATACAATTTCAAAGTAAATTTATTTTCAGACTTAAACATTTCATCTAATTTATTTCTACGCATGAATTTCTGAAACGTAGCTGCCGCTTTGCCGACATGTTATTCCTTCCAACTCATACACGTGCATAAGCTGCACTTGCAGAAAACATCCGAAAGGCGTAATAGAATGCATGCCAATACCGAATTTAAATTAAACAGTTACGGGTTAAGATATGGCGAAAATCGCTGGTAATGTTGACAATCAACAGGGAACTTCTAATTTATTCACTTAAAAAACTTAATGAAACACATTAGCTGTTAACACGACTCTAAAAACATTTTGCGCGCCTATCTTCTGCGGCAGCAAAATCAGGCGTCCGGCTTTTAAATTGTGATCGACTATCTAAGGGAGAAACAGAAACAATATGTATTCCCGGTTAAAGGCGCATGTCTTGCTATTAATAAATAGTAGAAACTTTATTTTTTTAAAACTTGAACGTTTTTGCGGTAAGTAAGTGCAGAAATAAGTGTGATAATTCAAGAGTTGTGGGTGAAATGTTTTGGTGTCCTTTAAATTCCATAGAAAAAAAGCGAAAAGACTCACCTGTTGATGGTATCTACCTCGGTGTTATAAAACAGAATTATTTTCAAGTTTAACCTCAAATTTTACAGATATTTCTGGCAAAATCCCGGATAGCAACGCAGCAGTTTTCAACACCTCACTTTATGCTAGGAGATGTCTTACACGTGCGGAATGACCTTAAGTTGGAAGCGTAACCTTACAAATAATTGCTTGACAGGTTGATCCGGTATGCGACTGAAGACGACCTCCAATCACTTCCAGTCTTATTGCCACCTAGCGTTGAAACTACGAATGTTGTTACGGTTGTTACCCTAGGAAAAACCCGCCTTAATTCCAAACTGGAACCTGAGGGTAACCTTATCAGCATTTCAGAAGTTCAGAATTGAGTTATTTAGGAGTTCACATCGTTAAGTCATATTAAATAATCAGAACCATTAATCACATGCATTTTCAAATTACTTTAGTGTATCTTTTCGCTATAAATCGAGAAACATTGATTAGGAAAACAGTCTAGGTCCGCGTTTTATCCAAGCAGATAACAGTATTGGACATGTTCCAATTACCATACGGGTTTTTGTCTCCGTAAGGACCAATTTATTGGGAGGCCATGGTAGGATTTAAAAGTAGGCTGCTTGCTAATCATTAAACTAGACACAATTATATTAGCCTAATCATCCTCGGATGGTAACACATCCAGGAAACAAGGTGATATTATAATAAGTAGGTATATAATAGTAGTGATTATTACTAATAGTTCAGTCCGTAATACTTTATTATCATACCATCACAACTTTGGTTCATAACAAAATTTTAAAATGTCAGTGTTGATTTTCAATGAACCCCTGGAGGCATTTAAATCATAATATCTTTATACCTATAATTTTTAGCTTTGGATGTTTGAAAAGATCATATAGCAATATTCACATTAGATTAGTACATTCAGCATTATCAATATTATGCTATGTCAGTAATATCCACAAATTAAGAAATGGATGCTCCATAATCAGATTTAACATGGAATATGGAGCTTGTAAAATTTTTAATAAGATTTAAATGCATTCTGTACACAAACATTGACTAGTTAAGGTTGGTTTCTGCCAAAAAATTAACTTCATTCTGGAATACTATCAGTGGATGGAATGGATTAGGAATGGTCTCACAATTCAAGATTTACTTGAAATACATATATATCTCTGAGAAACTATAAATTTTGGAATACAAATCCATATTAATTCTTTGGACTATATTTGTGTTAAAATTTTCCAGAATGTTATAATTAGTTGCCTCTCTGCATTTTATTGACTTCAGAACAATTTGCAAGTAAATAGTGTAATAAAGAAACTACTATCTGTAAGAAAATAAACTAAATATTGCATGATGCCATATTTTTCAGTGTGTTAATGTGCATTTTTTTTATAATATCCAAAACCCTTGTAGGATCTTTTTCATTTTTTTTTGCTTATTGTCTCCCAGATAATCAAGTGGGCAGTGAGTTTGCGTATGGTAAGAAAGGTACCCAGTTGGATTCCTGGTGAGAGCTCTTATGTACAAAATGGACCTCAGCTGATGAAACACTTTAAACATATCATTTTACACTTCTTATTTGTTTGCCATAGTTTTACAGATTGGGAATTGGGGTGGATTTACCTTTAAGAAGACACCTGCTTGGGGCACAAGGGATGAAGTGGGCACTGCAAAGTTGGAGAAAGTATGAAAAGAAAAATCAGCAATGAATATTTGTATAGAGATTGATAAAAGTCTAGCAAATTATCATGGCCTACCCTGGGGTTATCTTCTAGTTGTATATTTGACTTTGAAATGTTAAAATAGACTTTGTATTACATTTTTGTACCCCAAGCTTGGCTTAGATTGTTTAATATGATAATATTTAGTGTTATCATACAAAATTTTCATACTGCAGCAACCTGCCTTGTCTATGTGGTCACAAAGGTCAACAACCATAACCAGTAGTTTATGCAAAGAATATTTCAGGGAGGACATTGTTTTAATTTTATGTAATGCTAATTGTGTAGTTAAAGAATGATCTGGCAGGGTAGACACAGAAAGCATGTCGTAAGGAAGAGCTGTGGTCACACATTATATACTATAAGAAATATTTTAAATAAATTAACTTAAAAAAAGTCAGTGTTTTATTGATTTTTAAGTATTTTGAGTTCTATTAAGGTAAACCATAACTGTATATTGTTAGTAAGCATTGAAAAGACATAAGATATTTTAAATGCATTGATTATAATTTTAGTTCTTTTCAGTTTTTTGGGAGAGAGAGTACCACCTTGCATACACCACTGTCAACAACTATGATGGAATGGATGAAACACCAAAATATGCCAAGGCACCAGAAAGCATTAGTCTACCCTTGGCTTTTTTGAATTAAAGATTTATAATAATGATAAATGTGAATGAAGGTCAGTAAGTCTGTATTAATAAGCAGTAGTAAAAAATGCAGCTCTTCTGAGCAAAATAATTTTTAATAAATAATGATTGTTTAAAATTAAAAGTCATTACAATTAGTGAGTTTTTGTTCTAGTTTATGAAAGTGAAATCTTCACCTTTACAAAATTTTTAAAACAATAAATAGATGTCAGAAACTTCGATAACCTAAATGTAGCATAGGGGTTTTCCTACCCCTGAGATTCACCACATATTTTCTCCTGAAGGAATTTAACCAACCAGTTGTGGCAATAAATTCAGGAATACCTTCATCAATAGCAATTTTTGAGGCAATGTTTTGAATGAGCTTTGCAGAGAGCTCTCCCCCTGAATTTAGTATACTTTCACAGGCCTTAAATGTATATTCATTCACTTCATCACAGCAGTAGCGAATAATAAACCGATTGCTTATAGTCCTTGCCTGTTGAGGGAAGAAATAGATATGAGATGAATAATCTCATCAAAGTATTTTTAAAAACATAAATGACTCATAAGTGTAATTGTATGCACTAGTGAAATACCCTTTAAGTAAAATAATCTTATCGCTTAAATTTCATTTAAGAAATTTTTTCTAAAATTCGATTTCCATCAATCATGTAATTACTAAAAGTATCATTTATAGATTTTCTGTCAATCTGTTAATATGATTGCACTATTAAAATAGCTAAAAAATGATTTAGATTAACAAGTTTGATTTAATAAATGTATGTAGGTCTACATATTAATATATAAAACAATAAAAATAAAAGTGTGTTGTCATGTATTTCATGATTACAAGGAAATAACTATAGTAGTAGTATTGTAAAAAGTGCTTCGACAGCTGAGGTCATTTCGCACGTGGGCTCCCACCAGGAATCAAACTCCAGACCGCTTTCATTGAAGTCGAACGTGCTGCCCACAAGGCTATCCGGGAGCCCGGTAATAACTATATTTCTGGAGGCATTAATGAAATAGTAATTGCCTTTTAATTATTATTTCTTTGCATTTATGATCCAAAGTAGAGTAATATTAGGTTGCGTAATGAGTAAGAGAAAATTTTCCTGTTATTTTGTAAACAGAAATTTTCTGAACTCCTTTTGAATTGGAAATTCAACTAGTTTCTTACTAGTATGCCCACATCTTGTCAATAGTCCTGCTTCATTTAGTTAAGAAATTCATAGGTGCCTATACTTTTAGAAAAGGCCATCTCCAAGATAAAACATACCAGAATTTAACATAATATATTCCAAAATTATTATGAAATATCATCAGCTATTACGAAGAGAACCGAATTGAACCTAAAAGAACTTTCATTTTTGCCAAAGTGAAAACCAAAATAATTTACATTCTTGAAACCAAAACATATTTATTCCATTTCAGTTTTTGGTTACCAACAGTCTTTTATTTATTCCTTTAACACAAACAGGTTGAACCCACTAAGTTGTGCTGTATGGACAAGGGTAATGAAGGAAAGTTCACTAAATTTGTGTAAATTTGACATGCACTAACTATTACTAAGTTTTATCCTAAAATTTAGAGTAATGTGGTGTAAATGAAAAGTAAAAATGATAAAACAAACTTTCAGAGATGTATAGTATTAAGGTGGTCAGAGCAAAATAAAAACAGTTCAATGTTGGCTATAGGAGTGAACTGAACTGACATTTGCATTTTTTGTTGAACCAGAATTGTTTCCATTAGAATGTCCTGCCTTAATTTAATTTAATTTCTAAAAAGTGCAAAGAGAGAAACAAAATATATGAGTTTTATTATCTTAAAGACAATGTTTCTATGAAAGGATGGCTATTAATATTACCTGAAGATTATTCGATGTCATTATTATTTCATCAATATGGGGCTCAATGTTGAATCGTTTATAAAAGGAGATCATCCAGCCATTGGAAGCTGTAAACTTTATGTTTCCTCGATCTGTTGCAATCTTCTTAGCTGTCTCTTTGATGACAGAGTTTGATAATTTTATGCCATTGTTTTGCATGGTTAGCAACTTATCCAAGGTAGCTTTGTTGAAATCTGTTTCATATTTACGAATCTTGTCAGGCAGCTCAACGAGCAAGTCATTCTGAAAAGCCACGATACTGAAAAATTTTAACTCAATTCCACTTATTTCAAGTAAAAATTGTTTTAAAAATATATTAGTCGTAGCTTGCAATTTACATATTTAAAAAATCATTTTACTGATATTTTATTCTTAAATTATTATTATTAATTGCTAATATTGTAAATTATAGTTATAATATAACATGAAAGATAAAACTTCTTATAAAAGTTGCACTATTAACTAAAAGTGTAGTTATAATAAACTAACTTTTGATCAGTTTTCATCTCTGATTCCCTTAGTACTTTTTATTTGATTCAATCATTCTTAATGCTCTTGTTCTCCACTACCGAAATCAATCAATCTTCAAAATTCATAGCAATATGTTACTTTATATAGGAGTTTATGTGAAATGGCTTATCTTTTTCTATGAGAATTTCCATACCAATGACAATTCTTATACATAACTTTAAAAATCTTCATATACCTATTTGTAGAACCAACTTGTTGGAAGTCCCATATAGCAAAATATTACCAATACTACCTCCTAGTTTCCTATATCATTTATTCATGTAAAAGTAATTGTAATTATGTAGATATTTTTCATTTATACCTAAATATATTTAAGAAAACTATTAGATCGAAATTCAAAAACCTAATGTTTTATTCTTAACTTAATAATAGACCTATTGTATGTTTTCCTTGTTCTTATTTGACGTTTATTGCATTTTTACTGTTCTTTTTTATGCATACATATCTTTTCTGCATATATTTGTACCTTTAAAAGTACACCACCAATTGGTCAATTAGTAGACTATTTACAAACTTTAATTGGATAATGTTTTCATGATAATGTTGTTACCAGCTCAGAGGAACTACTGCTTAATATACTGATCTTTTCTATTTGCATATATGTGCGCATTTAAAAGGGAAAATTTTGCCCACTAAGTAAAATATTATTATTATTATCTGCTAAAGTTTTGTTGCTTGATTTATGAAGTTAGTCATTTGATTGTTGAGCAAAGGTTGCTAGAATAGTTTCAGAAAGTATTGCATCCAAGTGATGAATGAAAATCCATAAACAAATGAATATCTTCCTTATCAATGTGATATTCAGTTCTCTTATGATATGCTTTCTTGTGAATAAAAATCTTTTTTTAACCAAGTAAATAATGCATTTAAAAACACTGCAAAATTTTTCAGTCAAGATTTTCAGGAGAAAAATAATGCATTGCAAATGATAGTAGCATTATTGTGACTAATGGAAAGGTGAAATAGCATAACCAATTGGGCAATTAGTAGACTATTTTCAAACTTTAAACAGAGAATTATTTCATAATAATGTTGTTACCAGCTCAGAGGAACTACTGCTTAATATACTGATGACCTCCGCATTGCTTTCATCCTGTTCTTGAAGTAAACTGTCACCAATATCCTCATTTTCATCATTTAGGATTTCTGTATCACATTCGGATTCAGAAATAATAACTTCCTCACTTTTTGGCAGATATTCCTGTGGAAATATAAGATCTTTGTTACTTTTCTCATGAATTTAATATAGGTATATAAATCAGTTTATAAGTTATCAAGTTAAGTGTCCACCTAGGAAAATGAGTGGTTGAATAACTTCACAAATACTCAATGATTAGTTATAAAAATATATTAGGAGTAATCCTTTTTAGTTAGTAAGTAGAATCTGTGCCTTTATGCAAATAAAATATAAATTTACAGCTATAATTATATAAAATTGGTATTTCTCTTCTCAGTAAAATTCAAGTAGCTCCTTATAAATAATAACAATGAATAATATTACCTTTAAATCAATAGCCCTAAAATGAATCTTCCTGTTAGTTAGTTTCATTAAAACTTAATAATGAAAGTTATTTTGTAAATCGTTTCTTGTGCAAGAAAAATGATCAGGGAAATTTTACTTGAGTGATAATTTATAAAAGTATAAAGGTCAGTGAATACTGAAGAAGTGTATCCTTGCATGATTTTGAAAGGATATCTTTGTTTTGTGATTAGCCTTGCTGATATGTTTTGAAGAAGGATCCCTTAGATTCCTTTTTGTGTAATCATATATAGTGAGTCAAGCCTAAAAGAATATGGATGCATAGTGTGGAATGCATTTAGCTGACTTTTTAAAACTATTTCACAGGTGCAGTGAGGGAAAGGGGGTAGAGAAAAGCAAGAAATCCAATTTTAATGATAAAAAATTATAACTTACTTGTGTGTCAGTAGAGTTGTTACTATCAAAGGGCTCGTTATTCATTCCATCCTGACTGCTAGAATTTTTCTCTCTGACCTCTGGTGATAGTTGGGGAGACATATTTTGAATAGTATGAAAATGTTCCTGAGCTGCTAAATCACTATTGCCTCTCTTGCTATTATCTTTGGAAATATTCACCTTGTTGTTCCATGAACCTGAGGCATTTGCTTCCAATAAGCATCTCTCCACAGTAGGTTCTTTCACTAACTGAACAAAAGTGTTGCACAATTAAAAGATGTACCAACATCACTTTCCTCAGGAATTTTTCCAGTATAAAACTAGAAGGAATTACTGACAGATGAATGAACGAATAATCAATTCAAAATACATGTTCAAAATAGTGAGGTATTATAGCCAAATCTATCCTTGCATGAAGAATTAGATTTTATTGCTTTAAATTCATGTAGCCATTTGCTGAAAACTTTATTTCCCTTTTTTGGATTTCCAGGTATCCCTTGATTTGCAAGACTTTTAAATGAAAACTTTTGCTTTTTAGCTCTATCATGTGCTTCATCCTAGAATGATATCATTTGGAGTCAAGAATCATGGTCATAATGCAATGGTAAAACATATAATATTAAAACTTCTATATTTGTTTAATTCAAATGTAAAGTAAACAAAATATCATACCCTGAAAGAGGATAGTTATGGTATATATGCTTTCATGTATTTAAAGTTAACCTATAACCTGCTAAATTTTTATAATGATAAATATTATTTATCCTGATGATAATTTCTTTCCAAAATACAAGATTTATCCCTTCACCATACTTCATAGAATAGAACTGGCTTTATATCCTGGCAATTACATTCATATTTTCACAAACAAATTATACTGCATGGCCTGTTTGCACCATTATTGTTTATCAAAAAAGTATTCTTTTTCCGGATTAAATGATGACCATAAAGTTAGTGGCTTTGCAAAATATCAGGGATAAAAATTTTCTTTTTTTAATGCTTGAAATGATCTATCAATATACAATGTGATTGATTTCCCTTAAATTATTTACATTTCTGATTACGTAACCATAAGACTGATATTACATCTAGAGTACAAAATTTAGTTTATTTATATTAAGTGGAATTTTTCCCTTACTTCAGGCATCATAGGTGAATTTTCATTAAAATTTGATGTTGACTCCTGTCCTTCAGAGTATTGTTTTGTCATTTGTGATTTTGTGGTTTGCAATGCTTCTATACTGATTAGAGGAGGCATGTCACTGAAATCTTTGCTTTGGTTGTCACCACAATAAACATTACATGGCATCTTTCTTCTATAGTTGCTTCTGCTGGAATTGCATGCTAAATCGAGAAAACTTGAATTTGAGCTCTCAATATCTTTTCCCACACTTATGTGAGTTTCTCCCAAATTTTCAACTCCAAGTTGTGATTCTCTGATATCCCCAGGAGTTGGAGTTGTACATTTCCTTCCTGATTTTATCTGATGAGAAGAAAAATGAATTTATATAAAGGTTATGAGTATATTTAAAGATTTATCACAATCTTGGATTTTTGTGTGTAAAATATTCTACTATTTGCTTTAGCAGGCATGATAATTCTTGAGTTCTATTATAGGTTTGTCATGGTTTACTGAATGGCATATACTTCGGAAGCCTTGACTTCTCACTTGTAGACACTCATTTGCAGGTAAAGACTAATTCTTCATAACTTTAAGTACTTCAAACAGTAATTTTTATATGTCTTTTACAAATTATATTATTTATCAAGCATCAAATAATCTATGTTTATTTTTACCATTTCAATATATTCGATATTTTAATCTATGAAAGACTCTGTGAGGAAGTATTACTCGCACTTTCAGTAAAATCAACTCTGATGACTCTAAACGTCTTTCTCCTTAGTGGTATAGGTCAAATTTACACTTATTCAGTTGAAATTTTGTATGTGTCAGTGAGCTTGTACACTAGTATATACTGTTAATTATAATATAATTATAGTTAATTAGAGATGGATTTGTACTTTTCCACAAAAACTTTTTATTTTCCAAACTACTGGTTTCGATATTATATCATTGTCAGGTTCTAAATTAAATTAAAGGGAGGAGGCCAAAGGGAACCTCTCCCTCTTCTTGATTGTTTGTTACTAATTATATTGTATGTCCAACCTCTCTGTTATAAGGCTGTTTTATTTTAGGTTTAATTTAGAACCTGACAATGATATAATATCCAAAACTAATAGCTTGGAAAATAAAAAGTTTTTGTGTAAAAGTACAAATCTATCTCTAATTAACTATAATGATGATGTTCCACAACGTCATGGCTGTATCCATCGATCGTATAATATAATAATTAACTCTAACTATTCAGCATGCACAAACCCTCCATTCTTACAGTCAACTCTTTTTTTGCAGTTATAAAATCAGAAATAAAAGTATATTTTGGGGATAACATTATAATATAAATAATAGGAAATTCTCTTGCACCCAGTGTATGTAATAATGTCCTTCCAGTTGAGATGCTTTTCTGTATATTACTGAAAACAGCAATTTTGAAGAAGAAACAACTGTCCCGTAAAGAATGAGTATTATTCAGTTTGAACTACCCATAAATATTCACTTTCCAAGCTTCAAGAGCCTCTTCACCCATTCCCTCCTGCATCTATTTTAGAATAAAATAAACTAATCCTTGTTTTCTAATTATTGAGTGACATTTTAAGTTAATGCTAGCATACTTGCTATAGAAGCCATACCATATTTTTAGGTATCCATTATTATTGGGATTTGTTTCCTGTCATTCAAAGTTCTCTATTTTCCAAAAAATTCAGTCAAATTTGTCTATAAGATTAATTTTTATCAGAATCAGAAGTTGATGAAGATGAACACGTGAAAAAACTATGACGTGCTCAAAAATCATAGTGTTTACACATTCTGCATGAAATATAAAGAATATATTTATGTGACCTTCAGAATATTCAAATTTAGAGCCCTATGTACGATATAACATGAGAGCAGATTTTAGATGGAAATTCAGTCTGAATTTCCAGGGGGATTGAGTAAATTCTACTAATATTCAGTACATTTTATTGATGAATAGCTAGCCTCTATGTATCATTATATCATCAACGGTCCAAAATATCTTACCAGTGAGGTATTTAGGGGTGAGTTTGCTCTTGTATGATATATGAAGACCTTGCTGTGAAGGGACCCAAAATCATGTATACAAGTATATTTTCAGTCTTACTCTTTGAATAATTTTCATGTGTGGATTCAAACTAATCCATGCACATTGGGCCTCAGGATGTTCCTGCTTCCAAGAATAACTTCAAATGGATTTAAGGAATACTTAGTCATGTCCTTGGCTCTATTTCTCAATGATATATAGAAATATGATTTTCCTCCTTTACCATGCAGGTTTAGCAAGTTATGAAGAAATTATTGCAAGATTCAATTGAAACAAGTTGGTGCAACTTTGTTCAGCTTTGCTACTTTGTCTATGTTAATATGTGATATTATTATATTGTAATTTATTACCAGAAATATAAAGGAAATGGCATCATCATATAAATGCCAAGAAAATCATATTATGATTATAATATATCAAAAATTTTCTACAATAGTATACTATTATAATAAAATAATATATGTTACAATATTATATAATAATGACCAAACAATCCCAGGTATTTGTTTTAAATTAATATCATTTGTTAAAGTAAGCAGTATTGCCCTTACATGCAGCCAACCTTGGAGCAAATGGTATCATATCTTGTAGGTCCGTAACTGATAAAAAGTTTTGGGAGAGACAATATGACAATATTTTTATGAGTGTATGATATTCTAAAACATTGATATCAAGCGTTTGTTAAGTCATGCATGTATAGAAATTTGCTCGATTATTTATCAGTCATAAAGCCAAAGTAACTTAAACTTAAGTAACCTTGGATGTAAGGTGTTACTTTTGAAATTACCACTTCTAGAAAGCTTTCTTCATCCAGATGACTCCATATTTCTACTTGTTCTAATAAGAAATTGTTAACTTTTAGGCAAGTTAAACGGAATTCTTTAAAAAAGTCCAAAATCTTGTGGCAATTAGAACATATTGAACGCGGAAGTCTGTCATCTTCATATATCTAAAAAAGATGATAAAACTTTAAGAACTGAAAACTATTTGGGATATTACTGCGAAAGTTACATTTTCGAGATGCCATGCGGAATATTGCGTGAGTAGAATAGCGATGAACAGGGTAAAAATAGTCTAACGTTCATACTTACTCGGATATTCAAAAGATGGTTAATTTCATCCACAATTCGTAAGCTATCGGAATCAGCTAAATCAAATAATCCATAAAATTCTCCGTCTTCATTCAGACATAATCGGCATGTTTTCGCCGTCATCTTTCTCTGCGGTTGATTATTTTTCGCATGATGTCAATTATTTCCATTTCATTTAATCTTTGCTTCTTTTTGAAAAAAAAATTCGGGTCATGAGTCCCTAATAAGATAATGACTTTTCTCCATCTATTGGGAAGGACAGATTTTTCATTCGCGGAGTTATCGCGGGCTGATCTCAATATTTTATAAGTTTCGCTGTAAGCTGTGCTTTGATCTATATTGGAAGATGGAAAGCTGATAACTTTCTTTATGAGCTACGTAATCACCATATTACGTAATATTTTTATTGAACGATCAGCATATCTATATATACAGTTTCTGTGTGTCTATATATAATATAGGATTTCCTTATTGAAAACCATCACTCAGATTACAGCGGACGCTGGGATAGCAACTGGACCGTGTCATCGACGTTAAAAAGCAGATAACATTGGGCCAAAATGTGGATTAGCTTCTGGTGATAATTTTGCCGCTAGGATCTTAAAACTGGCTTCACTGCCATTGTGTGAATTTTATTGAAAATCTTCAATAACTTAAACTGTAGTGTACCGGTACAGTCGTGGATAGTCTGGATAGAATGGTGTGTAGTTTTCATGAGGTACACAAGTGTACTTGTAGATGATAGAAAAATCGCACATTGTCGTATTTAGGCCTTTAATTTACAGGATATTCAGCTACTTATTTATTATTGAAGATGACGAAGGGGCTATTGAAGAAAGATGCCGGTATGAAGAAAGGAAGCGGTCAATTGATTAGCTTTACGTCCAAGATAAGGTATACGGTGGTGCTTCGACTTACGTGCTTATGATGGTGCGAGGAAACTGTCCCGGGTTGACTTTGCCTGGATTCTCTTAAATTGATTGGTGTAATTATTGTCTTCAAAATATTAACGACTTTACATACATCTCGTTTGGGTGCCACTTTCTTACCATCTATCTTAATTCACCTTAATGTAGCAAGATCTTTTTTTTTACATCATTTGTTTTAATGGCTTCTATTCGGCCTGTGATGATATTTGCTTTACATCCTCATTTATTTCTGTTTCTTCTCAACTCTCGTAGCTATTTGATGGTCAGATAAACCTCATGCTCTTTCACTAACTCATTTTTACTATGGATTATATTATCACCACGGTTCGTATGCCGAAATCAAGTTCGTATCTCGTGGTCATCATGGAATTTGAAAATAATTATGTAATGGAATAAGAAAAAAGTTCTATGTTCAGCGGTTTGTAAGTCGAGGTACCACTGCATATAGGAATCCATAAAACTTCCTGATGTCAGTGACTGAGTCACTGATGAAAAAATCATTAATATAAGAGAATATAAACATAAAAGAACATAATTATCCATGTCCAAATCAGCAGTAGAACTCAAGAAATAAATGTCGCTAAGCAAGCATGATTACAGTACAGGGGTATCAAATTCAGTATACTCAAGTATTAAGGGGGCCCATGGGCAAAGTGATAAAAACCGACCTTGACTTCAAACGCCATTGTGATAACAACAAATACCATTTTAAGAGTTGAATTTAAGTTCACTTTCTCTTCCTCATAAGAATACCTTGGAAAATTGTCCAGAAAGAAAGAACTGTGATAGATGAATGACTTTTAGCCTCACGTTTTAGTCTAGATATTTCCTTGAATATCTTTATGGTTTACAAAATACCAAGGTATTTTTCAGGCTAAGGAATGGAAAGATTTAAATAGCCTGAAGAATACTATTATTTATGAAGTAAGACATTCATTGATGGAGGTAACAAGAGAAAAATAATAAGAAACAATGGCCAAGAGCAAATAATACAAGCTTGAATAAGAAGTAGCCAAGAAAAAGTTCATATAAACCCATATATGATGTGTCCTTGTGAAGTTTGGACTATGACAGCAACAGGAGAGAAGTGATGGAGATAAAATACTATAGGAGACTGTTGAAAATAAGATGAGCAGGGTTGGGTGAGTTCTAATAAAATCCATTGAAAGTAAAGCAAGGTGAATCTTTGGAAAACTTCAATTAATACACAGAGAAGTTTAAACTGGCTTTAAGGGTTTTGGGAGCAATATTCACATGAGCAGAAGGTGAGAATAAGACAAACATCTAGGTTTAATTGGAAGAGATGGTAAGTGTTAAATTTAAAAATTCTGATGGAATGAGGAAATAGGATGTCAACAAAGTTCTCCATGATAAATTTCTTATACTATACCACAAAATGTGGTATAGTATAAGAAATGTGATATGATCTGATGATGTGGCTTCGCCACGAAACCTAGGTCGTGTATCTTTTATTTTGTGGTATAGTATAAGAAATTTATCATGGAGAACTTTGTTGTCAGACACTACCACCAAGTGAGACCTGAGACTGTGATGTTTAAATAGGATGTCTTTCAAAGCTGCAACAAAGCATTCTCACCCTTATGTAAGCATAAAAAGGGTGTAAAGTAAACCCAATGGCAAGACCCCTTTGAGGGATATGCTTTGGAACATTCACCATGGGTCTCATTTGGCATTTTCTAATTGAAACCTCTTCATTCATCAACATCATGATCCTGTAAACAACAATAATGGTGGCCACACTGGGATCACTTCTGTCAAACGCAATACCAAATAGCTTATGCAGGGTCTAAAAAGGGTCCTTTCAGAGCTGCTGCAAAGCTAATAATGCAGTGCAATGATGTTCACTAATGTTAATGAACCAGTCAACATTAAAATTTATTGTTACAACTAAATAAAAACTAAATTACTATTTTTGTTTTTCATTATTAAAAATGTAAAACATGTATTTCGAATTTAACCTGTTTAGAATTTGAAAGATTTCTTGAAAATAATAAAGTAAGGCAAATACATTGCTGTTGAAAGTATATTATGATAGTGCAATTTATGTGAGATATTAGTTCCATCAAACCTCAGAATACAGTTAATCTGGGATGGCTGTACTTCATAAAATACCATCCTGAAGAAGTAAGAAGAGCAAGAGTTTGTATTTTTGACAATTATGTAATTATAATTGTGAAACGTACAAAGTCTTGCTTTTCTTACATGTTCATCAGAATACAGATATCAATAACATAAGCTTTGCTCATAAAGTTGTTTTAATAAAGGAAAGGATCCTTTTTCAAGGGAATTCAAATGAAATCCTATTTCCTTCTCTTCTTTAATAAAAAAAGTAATAACAGCTAGATTCATGGCTTATATTTATAAATAAACTCCCAACAACATGGCAGTCGATAAATTACAATCAAATACAGATAAATATAATAAAAATTACAATACAAAATGTTCATACTTAAGTAACCTTCTAAAGGTTGCAATATACATCTTTGGCAAGGTCAGACAACTTATCATTCTGTACATGAATAGCAAATCTGCTATTGGATGTTGCTAATTGTAAAAAGTCGACAAAAATATCTGCTACATAGTTTGCATTGAGTTGAAGATACTCACAAGAAGGAATGGATGATTTTATGATGATGAATCTAAGATAAAAGTAGCATCTTACAATAATGAAAATAAATAAAGAGGAACCTCTAAGCACATCTATTGTTATGAATAAATTATGAGTAATTGTCAACAAAACCAAGAAAAAATTCCTCATTTGCATCTTCTGGAAGATTTAGGAATTAAATCTTGTATCTTTTTTGTAAACCATTAAAATTACATGATTGATTTCTCACTTCATGGATCAGTAAAATAGTTGCTTAGAGAGAGCTGTCCTTATTGTTCTCTTCGGTGGGTTCCAAATACCCTACAAAATCTATCAATTTGCTGGTGGACTGACTACTGATCCCCAGAATAGAACAAGTCCAGATGGTTCATGGTGGACAAAGAAAACAAACGGCCGATCAGCACGCAAAATCTTAGAGCTGCCATCTCGTGAATGAGATATAGCTGTAGCAGCAGATGCAACCGTTCCAATTTCTGTTACATCCAGCTCAACACGGTGATGTACTTCCTCGGCATACAATGGTCCAAGCTCAATCTTCCTATCCTTCTTGAGTCGAGGATTTGAGCCTCTTGGGGGACGGATATTCCTCTCTGTAACAGAGTTCTCAAACACTCCAGTGAGGTTTGCAGTTGTAGGGTCAAAGAGAGAGGGCAGTCCCAGAGATGAGATTGCTCCACGAAGTTTGTTTGAGGAACTCAGTTTCATGCGAGGAATGGATACAATGCAGTTTTTAATTTCTGAATCTTTCACAACAGCTTCTAGATCTGAATACTTAAGGCGTTTGATGAGGTTATGTAAATCTGCAACACCATTTCCATCTTTGACGTCTGGAACAATGACATACATAGTTGCAACTGCAGGTGAGGAGTCATTCAAGCCATATGGCAATCCAACTGCACGGAACCCAAGATCAGGTCTTTCTAAGTAAGGGACATCCAAGTTATTCACCATCATATTTACCTTTAATAAAAAGAGGTTATAATCAATCAATCATTTTACAGGACAACAACGCAACACCATCTTCTGTGATTTACTCTAAAAGCTTTCAGTTGCAAAAAAAGTCAGTGATCCAACAATTTCACAAGGACCTTTTTCAAAATCCCCAAGGAAATCTATGCAAGGGTTCATCATTAAATAATGAACTATTAGAAATTGAACTTCAGGAGAAAAAAGCATAATACACAATATTTTATAAATTAAGTGGAATAATTTGCATTTAACAAGCAATTGAGCAGCCATATTTCTGTTTTCTGAACTTGTATATATGTAATTTTAATAACTTACTTTTATGACCCCTTCTTCTTTGCCTGTGGGTGTTACAGGATAACCATTGGAATATTTTGGATAAGCACCAACATAAAAAGGCTTGGAAGTGGTGAATTCAGGTGGAAATGGAACTTTCCATGCTCCGCTGAAGTAGAGTGCTGTAGCAAATACTACTCTTGTCATTGGTGAAGGTATTCTAGACAAAATATCTTTGATGTGCCCACTGGTTCTCTGAGAAACCCATCTGAAAATCATAGGATTGTTGTAAATATGCTTTACTATAGATAAGATTGCTTAATGGCTCAATATCAATTCAAACTCTACACAGAAAGGTTAGTGAATTTTACTACAAAAACATTTTTTTAAATGTGCAAATTTTTGGCAGCAAACTTTTGCTACTTAATTTCTCATATGATAAAATGATTTTTTTCAGGAATCCATGAAATATTGGCAGATTCTTGCCAGATGAGTAAGTATTCACTATAAAGAGTTTTATGCTAATACTTTAGGAAGAAATTGAAGGACGGATCTGAATGCAAAATAGGATTCATCAAGTTCCATTTTAAAATTACTATGGTTAATAACTGATTATAAAGTAGCGTATCAGTTGAAAGAAACAATAAAGCCAAAAAAAATTTTGTAATAAAATTGCTCACAAAAAATTATGTACCCTATGTTCTCTTCTCCATGGGGATTAAAGTCACTAGAATTATATCTTGTTCGTCATTGGCACATTCCCTCATATCATATATTTCAGACACAACCTTAAAACAAGATCTCACCAAATCATAATTTCTCACTCACCCATTAATGATCTTTTGTGCTTCTGCTCCATGTCCTTGAAAATCAACATTTAAGACATCACTATGATACGCTTCACTAGCAACTCTCTTGAAAGTGGGGGCAATTGAAAATCCTTCCTGCACAAATACACCACTAGCTGCATTTAGATCCAGTCCGTTGAAGTCTTTTGCTCCTTTCTGACCTGAAATTTCATCAATGTTTCATAACTTAGATAATTTGTAAACGGAAATTAATTTTAATGTTATCAGACAATAGTGTGAATTAATTAAGTCTGGAAATGTGGCTCACCTGGAAGACTGTTACGGAACTCCAAATGCGCATAGGTGAATTTGTCAAGCATACGTCCAAATTGCTCGTGTATCAAATGAGGCCGAGATCCAATCTCAACTCCAGAAGCCACTCCCATTACTTGAGCCGTTTCCTCAAATGTCTTTCCTCCAGCACCAAGTAGAACTAGTGCCAGTGCAGATGCTATAGAAACTGGTGAAAATAATATATTGGCTGGAAAGATAGAGGAAAAATGGATTAAATGGAGATCTCCAGATCAATTCATTAAATATTTTACGGCCCTTTTAAGGCATTTTTGTTCTGCCTTTGGTTTCATTTTTATTTTTTTGGGATTCTAATCTAAGACATGCTTACAGATTTTGAAACCATTGCTTCTCTAACTATAACTGGAGGGCCAAAATTAGCTCATTAAATGTTAGTTTCAAGTGGCCGATACTACTCTTAAGCTAATTGAAGCTTCTGTTGGAAGAGATTCCTCAAATCAGTATTGCTGTACGTGCGTTTGTCCACTTTTAAAATAAGATGACTTTCACCAATAGCCTAGTAGCATTATGGTCACTGAACATGTAATAATATCTAAGGAACAAGAAATTAATGCATAGATTAAATTTTAGGAATCTTCTCCAAAGGGAATTCCAATTTTTATTTGCATACCATAATATTTTATTTGTACGGACAAAGCCAATGTAATTTACAAAGGTGTCTTACTTTTCTTTGACCAGGGGAATCATTACTTTCGACTGGCTATGATCCTTTAATAATCCTACTTCTGTAGCATTGGATCGTATGCTATGAGTTGAGTTACATCCTTACTTGTAATAACAATACTCACTTTTGGTTCCCAATTCCTTCCTTAAGGCCATATCCATTTCCAGGGTTAACCGTAAAATTCCCTTGGCTATGATATTATCCACTTTCTTTTCCCAGTCGCCGGCCTCTTGTTCCTTAAACATAATGGATCCAGGAGCCCTCAATGGGACAGCATCTCCATCCCTCCTCATCACTCCCAAGCTGTTGGTCTTCACAGTGTTCTGCCGGAGGCTTGGAAACCACATATCCGCTGTGCAGAGAGAGGCCACAGCCAACAGGACAGCAGCAATGCGAAACATTTTAAGTCTGAGGAAGAGAGAACATCGACTGGTTCTAATTTATGTAACGGGTGAGCGTGAATCTTTAAATATTTTAAACGTTCCCTCTATCACGGAAAAGTTGAAGCAATGAAACTTAATGCGACTGATATGAGAGATTGATGGGATCAAAGATCCTACCGATTAAGGATTTCCTTGTCATGCATATATGTCCCTGTTTTTTGTCCTATGGTGAATCCAATCTATTTCCTTGGATAGCAAGAGCGGTTTTTTTAGGTCTGAATTAAATAAGAAAGTTATCTGATTAGATATTTATTGCTTGTGCAAATAAAATAACCGCTGAGACACTTTTTAGAAATCACAAAATTAGGAAACACCGTTTACCCCTGTTCCAACGTTTTTAAACGGGTTCACATAGATTTATCCAGACCTTGGCTTTCGGAAACTGAAATAGCTTATTGGCTTTGAAATAATGAAAAATTATAAATAAAATAATTCTGTAGCCCAAACACACTATTAATTTGTATATAATTAAGTTAACCTTTTGTGATGCTGCTCTGAAATTTGTATAATATACATGGGTGGTCTGAAAAGTTTCCGACATTTCGCCATTTCTCGACATGTTTTCTGAAAAATCTGGGGTCGGAAACTTTCCAGACCACCCTCGTATATTGCATAATACGAAACGGTCTGCACAGCGAGACAGATACTGTATGTAACATACATAAACTCCTGAAGTGTTTTCTGATGAATCAGTGCCTGAAAGACTCGTGGACAGAACAATTTTTTGGTAATTACAGATATTTTGTTTTTGCTAGTTTTTCGGAAAAAAACTAATTTATTCGTAAAAGAGGCTGTGGATGATTTTGCCCCTAACAAATAGTTTCATCAAAAATAAGCTATTCCTTGCCAAATATTACGTATTAATATAATATTACGACGTAAAAGTCAAGATTTTATCAATCATACTTTCCGTTATTTTTCTTTATCTTAGAATTACTTGCGGAGAGTCGCCTTTTTCCTTTGTTGTCAGAAACATGTATCGCGACATGGGCCAGTGGCAGGAAGCCAAGGAATTCTTGATATATTATGATTAGTTATACTAATCGGTCACCGAAATCCCGATTTAGGTAATTCTTAACTACAAACTTATATTTAAATTGCACACATGAGAGTGAGGAACAGGAAACCTTCTTGCTTCTCGTACCCTTTTTGGCTATGATTACCTTAAACCATCCCGAACTCCATAAGTGGCCATAATTAGAATTTATAAGATTATCCTCGGTACCAGCATGAAATAACTAGAGATGGGCGAATCCGATCCGATCTACATCAAAATCGATTCTTTTAACCAGATTCTCGATTATTTTGAATCGATCTTTTAGAACCGATCTTTCGATCCGATTCGATGCATCCAACCGATCTATGTGAATCGATTCGGACGTACGCGATAGAGGTCTGCGTGGATCGGACCTAGCGGGAATAAAGGCAGATGCTAGGAAATACTTAGGCATATTACACAGCCTTCGTTCTTCCAAGTTTATTTTCAAAGAAGAGCTTTCATTTTCATATCTCGATGCTTAGGGGCGAGAACTATTCTACCACTCTAATTAATCTCCCAAATTGCATTCTAAGTTAGTTAAATAAATCCAGTACATTGGAGAGAATACGTAGCTCATCATCTCCTAACTTTCAAATAAAGATTGTAACAAAATTATAAGGATTATAATTATTTTCTCGAAAATGAAAAGGTACAACTTAAGTAATTTACAGACGTAGATACTAAAAATCCAGCGTCATGTGGCCATTCCAGCCAATAGACATTGTTTTAAACGATTCAAAACAGCCAATAAGAGAGTGCACAACCGATCCATCCGATCCGATCGATCTTTCGAATACGATCTCGCGCCTGAATCGATTCGAAGCAAACGATTTAATTCGATTCGGGAGATAGATCTTTTCATTGAAAACTCCCATCTCTAGAAATAACTGGTAAATTTTGCCGTCAATTTGTCATCAAAGAGAAATGTTATTGTTTTAAAATACATTATTAAGCATGATTCGCATATTATTCAACGTAGCTTCGACCAGCATTACATATCCGTAGAGGATAGGCCACATCGAGAACCCTCGTGTGTGGAGGAACCAGCGTTTCAAAAACAAGGAGACTGACCTAAACCACTGATTATTCTCAACCACATTCCTCTCTGGTTTTCATGGCGATGATGACAGAAGGATTTCCTCTCCTGCATTCATTCTCTCACATATTTTTATAGTTGATAGTTAACACCGAAAATATCCATGCCTCTCTCTTAGTTAGCTACCCCTGCAGTAGGGTCAACGTAGGATACCCGCAATTAGTTGAGAATTGAAAATTAATAGATCTTGTAGTTAAATACGTTCAAAACGGAAATGGAATATCAGATGGAATATTCACATGTAGTTCGGCCGTAGTGATTTCTCCTGCATGCTATCGATGGGCAATATTCATAAAATGGTGTTCTTGGTAAAACATTATAAGTTCTGTGTCACGATGTTTTTAAGGTTAAGAGGCTCTTTTAAGCCAAAAATTCATTTCGTATGATGGACAGATAATTTTTTATAATCACAAAAACACATAATTTAAAAGATAAATTCATGATTACAAATACTAAGCTAATGCATCAATAAAGTACGAGTACGTGTATAATCGTATCTATAAAGCGTTGCCATCTGGTCAGAAAGCCAAATGCAGCGAAAATTTTAAATAAATAAATCATATATCAGTCTTGTGATCATTGAAATCAAGTAAAAATTCCTAAACGAAATGATTCAAGTAAGAAGCCTGAAGTTGTTGAGTTTTAAGAATCCAAGCTTAAATCGTGGTGTTTTAAATTAAAATTTCAAGGTACTTGGTCAGAGATATTTGACGAAATGATGAAAATCTTTTAAGTTATAGAGAACAAATTATGAAAAAATCTACCTCTCAGACATTTCTTTTTATTCGTTCTGTAATATTTTGTTGGTTGTGTTTTGGAAGCTCATGCAGTAACTTTTTTAGCTTCGTCCAACGAATTGCCTTGAGATCTTACAAAATTCTCACTTTCAATTTTCCTTTTGGAAAGTTCGAATACGAAAGTTATAACGGAAGAACGTTGAGAACGGAATTACTTCCGGTTGGAAAACTAATGTGGTGGGTAATCCCGCCATGTGTGATTCCGTTTGCGTCAAATTGAATTAGAAGAAGTATAGGCGGTTGAAAAAATGCCGAAAATGTTGATTGCTTTGCATTTAAGAAAACTTTTCAGAGATTCATTATCTTACTGTTGCCCATTTCAGCGGCAGTCATTTTTCAAATCTCCGGGGTTTGTGAATTCTTACGAGAGCTTACTTTTCTTGGTAAGCTAAAATATGAGGAATATTTATCGAGATGCGTTTACCGAGGCACATAAAGATGGCAAAAGAGATATTTAAAGGCGATTGAATCAGTCATCAAATTTCTTTAACTCTTCAGACGGCAAGAAGACCCCGTTTTATAAATTAGATTATTTCAGATTGAAAGTTTTGCAACTGCCTCTCCAAAAAATGTATTTTTGGGATTATTCCAAGATTATGCTTAAATAATTACATTTGTAATTAGTAAATTATATGTACTCGTATATAAGTTATATTGTATCGATTGGGACGAAATGAATATGGCCAAACTATACGCGATGTATATTCCAGTTATAGCTTTTCCTCAACCTTTATATGTTCATAATCCTCAAGGTCCGCTGAGAGTAAGTATGAAGTTTAGAACCTAATAAAGAGAATCTCTTCTTAACTTCCACGGCAGATCTTTATCGACATCTGCAGGTGAAAAAAGCAACACGTGAACTAAACCTGTCGAATTAAAAATCTACTGTGGATTTTACGAAGTGTTTATTTTTTCAAGATGGTTGTTATGAAATTCCTCGATTGATTTATTTAAGTCTTGAAACAGGAGGAGATGCAATAAGAAGATGGAACGTGCTATTTTGGCGAGGGTGAGTTCGCTCAGAGAATTGCGACGTCATGCCGAGTTTCGATTCCCCAATCGTGCCGATATTTTCCTCAAAAATACGCCGATATCATCCCTGGAAGATACGTGTCCAGAAGAGCGCTGCTCTTACCGGGAAATCCCGAGGAATGCTATTATCGTCCTCGTGGGAAAGGGTTAACATGCATCACCTTGAAAAGGAAACACGGAAGTGTCGCATATGTGTGAGCTCTCACTACACGTTCTTTGAATGGAGCACGTCCAGACTAATGACAGAAGTAGAAAACAGTATTTTACAATTAGAAAATTCCCTCCACACGTTTTAGCTGTTATTCACCCGATACGCTGGCCTAGAATGGCTTAATGGCTTAGGAAAATAGGTTATTCGGAAATTTTTTACAAAATCACGCCTTTCAGAGGCCATCGCATTTCCTGGATCTTACGTGAAGCAATTTACGCTTCCGAATTTCACATTGTCTTTAAACCAATGAAGTCTATCGGCTGAATGTAGGAAAATATCTTTCCCGTTTAAATAAGAGAAGTTCGTGTAGTTTTCGGGCCATTCCTCTGTCCATCGATCCTTTCCTCTCACTGCAGACGTCTCCGGAAGCGAAAACTCATTAATTTCATTTCAAAATACACGATATACTCTTTGAGCCCCGTTTCGGCGAGGCGTGTATGTTTATGAATCTACTTCCCTAATCGACTATTTTCGCAGAAAAAATAAATTCCATGCATCTATTCCTTCTTCTTTGCGTTATCAAAATGGCCAAAGTAACTGGGAGAAAATCTTCCAACAACGTACTTTCCCTGAATTTATTAAGTAACTTAAACTTTTCTTCTTTCCTCATCCTGCGGGCCGACGCATCTGAGTAACGCTCACTGATTGCAATTCTTTATAAACCGTTTCCCTTTCTAACTCTCAAATATAACATAATCCCAAATGCTTACTGAGGGCGAGTGAATGTCAGTGCAATTAGAAGAGTCACTAGATATGGCGACAAAATCGCTCATCTATGAACATCACTCGCGGACTTTTATTCGCTCCCACAGATTGGCAATATGTAGAATAACATAGATAACATCATTGATAGCGTTAATTCATTTTTCATTAAATCGTCCGAAGACAATATCGAATTTAAAAGCGAAAGAGGTCGGCAAGAAGCTGTTAAGATATAAACGATTTCCGTTACTTTCGCAGTCATCACTTCTCCTTTCAAGGACTCCTCAGGGATTTTTAGGAGAGTCCTGCTCAGCGAAACATGACGGTAAGACGTTCCCCTCCAACGCGCACTATTTTCCCAAGGATGGAAGATTTTATAATAGAGCGGATGGACAACTGCTTATTTCAAACACTTATTTCCAAGTGTCAGCCTTCTTCGGCGATATCGTGCCAAATTCGAGTACCTCTTGTAGGTTTGAGAGCCTCGGAAAAAGGCGTTGGTAAATAGGTCATTGTCGTTTACTTGTGCGAAACGTCTTTCAAAAAGCTCTGTAGGGACAAACTGTGTGTGGAAAGACAAACTGCAGTGTTTTCACCAAGGGACTAACGTAAGGGACGAAACAAAGTCAGCGTCTAGTAAAGATCCTTTTCCTCTGAGAATTCACCTGAAAAATATTTGGAATTTCTAATAAAGGATTCGGAATGCGTAGCAGTGTCGAAACGCTCAGTGATGAACGCTGACTAATAATGTGCGTGAATGTTGAAATTTTCTCCACTAAAACGTGGGTAGAATACATCTTCTGTTTGAGATGTCTGCCGCATAAGTAAGTCTACTGAGTGAACGATGTATAATTTGGTCACTGATAAAGATAAGCGCAGCTTGCTGTTAAACGAAAGTGCATTGAGATCTCCATCCAGTCCATCATTTCAAATTTTGCCGCAAGGGCTACGGATAAAAAAGATTAAAAGACAAAAATGAGGAACGTAAGAGACAAAAATCAGATGAGCATTACAGATTCAGCAGTGAATCAAGGAATATATAACTGGAATTTTTTTGTAGAGGTATGAAGATAACAAAAAAGAAGGATGTTACATGATACGTATCATTTTATCTATGATTATTGTATGTTTAGGTTGCCTTCCAGAATAGATCTCATTAAAATTTTTTGATGACTATTTTACATTGTAATTTGCTTCTCAACTTTAGTTGGAATAGCGTTCCATGGGATGGACAATAGAATAGACCAACTACTGGTACGGAAGACTTGATAGCCGACGAAAGATAGATAGAAGTGTAATGAAACTAAACATATAGTTTAGTATTCAATCAAAAGATTTAACAGCATAGATCTGGTGGACCTGATAAATTTGTTACTTCAGCTATCAACTTTCGCGATCTCCAAGAGAAAATAAAAAAAGTGTTACAAAGAAATAACAACTACTTCTTATCGCTCTTTTCCGCGAAGCATTAGAGATTAGCATTTATTAGATAGAAATATCATCGCACGACTTTATTTACAAAAATAAATACTTAGTGCTTTCCTGTGATACCTTGATTGGGAGTAAAAGTTGTAAACTTTTGGGGCTGAAGGCTGGTGGATTGGTTGACTACATTTTAAATATTCAAAATACCCTTAGAATACCCAGACATACATTTTTCCTTGAATTAAGCAGAAAATACGATAATTCATATCTGCAAATTACACCACATATATGTGTCACACATATTTTCATAGGTTAGAAACCTCGCATTATAGAACGAGGAATTACAGAGCTATGACGAAAATAACGAACTGATTGAATTAAACGTTAGAGAATGTCAGAAGGAGAATTTTCGCTATTATGTCCATGAACGTCTATCTGTCACAAGGAATCGTGATGACAAGTAGGCGGTAAAAATACTTTCAAGGTGCGTATGCTAAGAGTTCTTTCTGCCTGAAAAGCATTCAAGGACAGGATGAAGACTTGGAGAACTATAATCGAAGTATTGAAGGTATTCAAATGTACTGAAGACACTGACGTTGGGTGCGCAGGTCTGCGGTTTTAGCGGTTTTAGCGTTTTTAGTCATTTATGCATTCCTGGTTTTCATACACTTAGCTATTTTGTCGCCAAAAGCATCAATTTAAGAAATACGAGGCTGAACTTAATTTATTATTAGATTTTATTCTTGAAGATTAACTTCAGTTATGGCTTTCCACGAAGTCTAGCCTGCGAATATCTGGGATATCTCAAGGAAATCAAGGAAAGGTAAATATGGAAGTTCCATCTGTGCACTTATTCGTAGACATTCAATTTATTATTCTAACTGACGTCATTTCGATCTGTAAATTCCATCATAAGTAACGATGGAGTATGAAAATATATTACACAAAAGGGGGACCATGTCCATTAGTGACG
The DNA here is from genome assembly GCA_036926295.1 of Pachydiplax longipennis. Classification (NCBI taxonomy): domain Eukaryota; kingdom Metazoa; phylum Arthropoda; class Insecta; order Odonata; family Libellulidae; genus Pachydiplax; species Pachydiplax longipennis. The sequence goes on from JAVFKF010000038.1 coordinate 62,607, forward strand.
TTCAAAGTTTGTCAAAGATGGGGCTGCGACTAAAAAATAATTGAGGGCTTTGTGTTCGGTTTAAGCCGATCCGGGTTCGATTTCAGGTGGGAAATGACCTTAGCCGTCTTATGACAATACTACTGCGCAGGTCGAAGGGGAAATCCTATGGAATTATTAAATAGTAATGCATTCTTTTTTGAGGAAGGAAACAAACTGTTCGTGTCGACAGCTTGAACTAATTCGGCAATCCATCAGAAATACTTTCGCGGAAAAACGCAGCTTTCCCCGGAGACAATCTAGAGATCGTGTTATTCGTTCCAAAACGAGCGCCTCATATCCGTCGCCCACTGATAAAACTCATCCGTGAGGAAAATGAAGATGCAAGCGACTGTGGCGACACTCGTGGAGGTCAACGGAGGAATATAAACATCCATGGAATTGTTTACCATTGGCGACAATCCAAAAATGGAACAGGAATGCGTTCGACAGGCCTGTGAGAACCAAGGAGCTTGATTTACAGCGAACCACACGATATTGCGAAAGAAAATTATTCCTGAACAATAACACACGCTGTTACGAGGAAATATTTTATTGAGTGAACAAGTCTGGAGAAATGGTAACGGCGCGCCTTATGAAAGCATTAATTTACTCTTATCACATTTGATTTGAATGGTAAACATTCATTCAGAGTTAAATTGAGCCCAACTTTCCGTCATCTTATATCAAAATAGACCACAGTCTTGTTTCTATAGGTAAAAAGACGAGGAGCCCAATAGTACCGTACCCGGAGGTACTAACTTTGAGTGACCAAAGTTATAAATTGTTTTTGTATTATATGTGGATTTTTGGGAATCTTCTCTTCTTTATGAAAAGTGGTATCTTTTCTATTTCTACCATAATGTCAATCTTCTGAGTAGGAAATTATTCTCCGAAATGAGGTATGCGACTGTAAGTTAAATGTAAACTCTCAATCAAGCACCACCAGCTATTATTCCTGATAACAGAATTCACTCGTGGTTTTGCACTGAGTGGGAACGCGCCTGAGCGTAAAGATTTGAGCGATTCTGCAATCGCAATTAGAATGGGAAAAACCCATCCTCTTCAGTTGCGAAACAGCTGTTGCCTCTCGTTCAACCACAACTCTCTCTGTGAATGACATCGGGTTTAAGATCCGTAAACACTCTTAGAAAGCACGCATGGAATTACGATAACCAGTCATTCGTAGTGGAATGAAATAAGGGAGTGTAGGAATCAATTGAGTAAGAAAGTTGTAAGAGAAACAAAAGTAATTTTAGAAATAGTCCCAAGGAAAAGCGGACTTGAAAAAATTTGTCGGGACGGGGGATCGAACCTAGAATCTTCTCTAACCCCATGGGATTTTATTGAATGAAATAAAGAATAACTTGGTAATTTCCACAGAATATATTTCAGTTATACAGGGAAAGCAACAGAAGATGGCGTTCAGCCGAAACTAGTCGCCCTGAAATATATTCTGTGGAAATTACCAGGTTATTCTTTATTTCATTCAATGAAATGGCTTTCCACAAAATACGGCCAAAGCGATTGATTACATCCATGGGATTTTGCTGAGTTTTCTCGTATTAAGTTACTCTAACCCTTTATTTGTTTTTAAAAATAAATCCAGAAGCATAACTCCGCTTAATGATATAAAATTGTAATCAATGCCAGCAAGACGGTAGAGAGAGCAGATGGCTTATTGAAAACCTAAACGCTTAAACGAAAAAAACAATTGAGTAGAAGTGACATGCCAGGGAGGATATCTTCCCAAATGAAAGCATTTAAGATATTTCTCTTTGTTTTGAGAAAGTTTCTTGCTCGTAGTTTTCTTACAAAACTTACCCCATAATTTTTGATTTTTTAATTTTGATTATGTCATGCAACTACATCTATTATACTCGAGATATACAACTAAAACACCTCTCTTTTTATCTCAAAAGTGTACTGAAAGTTCTCGTTAAATCGTTTTGTCAAATAAACAGCATACTCATAACGGAGGAACTCTAAAATTTCTACACGGATCAAAATATGATTTAAAAAAATTATTCGAGGCTAAGAATTTTGAAGTAAGACACTCTGATAAAGTATAATAAACAATTATGAAAATAGTCTTAATCTACAGAGTAATCCGAAAAGCGCGCTTTGAATTAACCTGTAATATAAAAATGTAAATTAAGTTTACCTCGTCTTCTGAATTTATATTTGATAGTATTATATGAATAACAAAACCCAGCATTCAACAATCTTTTTTTCATTCCATAATGTATCTTAATAAAGAAAATGGGTAACTCTGTTTCCCGACTTCCAGTTATGGAAAAATAACCATAAAATATTTATTTTCACACGATGCCGTCCAGTCGAAAAAAATAAGAAACAGAAATTCATTACTACCTTTCCTCTTTAAAATGGCTCACGATGAGGTTTAACGTTTTTTAATAGGCATTAATTCTGCTAACGGTCAAAATTAGTATTATTCAATTATTTATTAATAAATTAGAGTAAAGTTATTGTGCGTAAAATTTACTTCTTGTGAAGAAGAACGTCGTACGTGCGGTCCGCGATCATCTTATCCTATCTTTAACACAATATTAAATGAGTGTTAATCCCGCGATTAATTCAAACCAAAGTAAACGAAACGAATTTATCCTATCGGTAAATTAAATTGAGCGAGATGCAGAGAAATGACTGAAATCGATAAATGAATTAATGTGGAGCTCTTTCTTCTCCAGGGTCAAACTCAAAATTACAGGAAAATTGAGATAAAAAGTGTCACTCGGCCTCTGTACATTTTGCGGTCTTAAATTTTCGCCTTACAAAGCACAGGGGGATGGAAGAGAAAAACAAATTCTAAACGTACTCATTTTCATTCGCGTAACAATGCATTTCTGACGTATTGAAATCATTCAAATGTTAGTTTTCGAGCAAATAACCCGTATGCTCTTTATCCATGTATGGCTCTAATTACCTGACGTTGGCGAAGAATATTAATACTAGTAGTTAATGCCAAATTCGCGCAAAATTTCTTAGCTATGCTAAGTAATAAATCTCGTCTAGACAAGTCTCAATCCAATTGTCTATCACGGTTCTTTGACGGAACGCAAAAAGCATTCTGTTGTAAACATTTGAAGAATAGGCGTGAGAAATAAAACACATTTTCCAATAGAGTGCGCGGTAGATTCAGGGATTGAGCAAACTGAATGCTATCACTGACGCACGGAAGCATTCATACAAATACTTATCCATCGAAATTGATGCTTCTGGGATTGACCACTTCTCAGAGCAAAATATCACAGAAACGATGTTATGACATTCATGTCCCCTTAATATTTGCATCCTTCGGCACGCCCACACAAACTTGATGGCACCGCATCTAAAATAATGGTATTCTAAATCAAATTTTTAAAAAACTCGAAACCGAACGCGGAATAAAATACCTTGGTGCTTCATTAAGATTTCCCATCGATAGAAACAACCTATTGGAAAATAAAGCGATCAGGTATAGGTGTTTTCTAGTATATGTTACATGTACACTGAGAACCTAACGAAAGACCGTTTCGTCGCTGCACTCAAGTGCCGCATTTATCGCGATGCATTGCCAACGGAGATGGAAGAGATTTGGAAAACCGAAGAATTTACTGTTTTCACAATGTTTGTGAAACGGCAACCAATTTATGCGTTGACAACGCTTCATCAGAGCACACCGTGTCCAATAAAAGTAAAAATATCGTGGAGGCAATCTCTTCTCAATCTATCGAAATATTTTCCTAGCTGGTCCATCGGCGATGTCAACGAGATAAACGTGTTAAATATGTCACTTACTTTTTTCGTCGAAGTTCTTCACTTATTCCAGCTTGGAGCGATGAACGTATCACTATAGAGACGACCTCTCTCCTCAGACCACGGCTCTCGACTGACTGAAAGCGCCTACACCTTGGAAATATAAAGCCGCTTCGCAGACTCGGAAGTACCGCCTCCAAAAAAATCTCTCGACCGCTTCCTCCGTTTGCTTTCCCGCCACTGACGTAACGCCAAAGTGACGTCACATGCAAGAGAGATTCTTTACGAGTCAGACGACTTTCTTCCGCACGATTATAAACAAAGCTGGTTTCTCCCGCACGTTGAAGCGAATTGGTGATTGAGGGCAATCGGGTTGGGTGGTGGGGATTTCCCCACTCTCAGCAGAGGACATTACGACCGGAGATTCAGTCGGACAGCAATAACACTAAGAACTTATTTGAATGTGCGCTGACATCTCATACGAAGTTACCGGAGGAATCTAGAGAAATTTCTCCGAAGACGTTCTACTTTGAGTGGTATAGCAAATGTATAATTACTTTGACTAACTATTCCCGTTTTAAAGTTCGTACTATTCATATAACTCTACCCTGCTATCTTTCGGAATGAAGTGTGTACGATTTGATGTGACGGAATGTTGCGGGGATGCTTAATTAATTTTCGTTTGTAGATTAATGTTATGTCAGGGTATTCAAATTTTCGAAGAGATTAGTACTAGCATCTATTTCGTTGATTTTTATCTGAATCTGGATTCTTTTTGTTTCAGCATATACGCATAACATCTAAGCTTTCTGAAATTGTGAATTTATGAAACATATTGAACTTATTTTTTGTCATTTCTTGAAAAGTTTCACTCCCTATGTCATGAAACCTTTTCACAATGTAGGTCTTTTCATTCGAAATAACCATTGTCTTCATATACCGAAGCATAGAAAAGAAATCATTCTGTGTCACTGCACAATTCTTTATTCTTTCTGACAAACTTGAACTAAATCGTTCACTGCGATGAGCATTTTTATCCTTTACATAATTTCCTTTCAACCTACCTCTTCTTTGTTTTATTCTTTTATATAATTTTCATTTATTCATTCACTTTCTTAGTAAAATTATTGCTTACATTGTGATTTTCTTTTCCTTTCTTTGTGGAGCCAATACTATTATGGTCTCAATATGTAATGTCTTGTAACGTAATTATTTCATTTTTATTTACCTACTTTGTACTCTTATTATGTTTTTATTTTCTCTCTTTACTTCCTCTTGATAATTTTTGTTTTCCTTATTATCTTTGCTTATAGTTAAGGGGTTGAATGTAATTTATATTGTTTCAATTTCACTTGGAAATAACTCATATGTATGTACTAATCTCTATTATAAATCTACAAACTCATATGTATGTACAATCGATGTGTCGTAGCAGTTTTTAACGAAGCACCTTTCGCAGTGTTTCACAATTACAATTCTTTTCTTTTCATTGTGTGCATACTCTGAATCTGGCTGAAGCAGCTCAATCTCATTTTCTTCGCATCTCACCGTCTATTTGCTTAATGTCTTCTCAATTGAATACCTTTAATTTATTGCACTCTGTAAACTTACACCCTCATATTAGGGCATGTATCATAAAACGGTTCATAATGCTGTTGTGCCCTGCAGCTAATTCTGTGCCTTGCATTTCCTGGGAGAAAATCTCAAGAATGAGTAAGTAAGAAGAAGAGTAAAAAGTAGGTGTTGGATAAATTTCCTGAAAAATAAACTTCCCCAAAGAAATACTTTTTCAATTAGTGTAATCAAATTTGTTTTATCGAATGAGAAGATGACTCACTCCTTATTTACGTATGCCTTTATATTTATCTTCGAAGCAATAATTCAACTGAATTCACAGTCCTGTACTCACGAAACGAAAATAACATTGTTTTAGGCCACTCTCCGCGTTTTCTTTCCCATAAATTGATTTTATTGATACATTGATATTGATTTCACATTAATATACATTTAATGTCGCCAGAGTGATAAATTAACAAATATATGATAACATTGTTTTATTCAGAAGTCGGAGAAGATGAATTTAATTGTCTCTTTTTTTCCTAGCCAAAGTTTTGACTTTTTCCGTAATTGACTTTGTTAGTGGTCATCGTAGAGATTATCCCAAAGAATGAAAATGCACGATTCCCTATACCAGCTTAAGTAATATTTATCAATCGGCGTCTAAGTATATCTAATCGATATAATTTATAAATAGAATTGTATCAAAAGAAATCCCACTGATGAAAAGAATATAGGAACATCATAGTTTTAATTCTTCAAATCGATGAAAACGTTTATGCAGAATTTAGTATTATATTTCTTCTCAACTAGTAACTTTGGGAAGATAAATGAAATTGGCGGTGTTTTTTTGAAGACGTTCATTTCGGAAGTTATGATGGCATCGCAAACTGGGAAGTCCCCTTAAAGGTTACGTCAAAGAATCTGCAGATGGGTCGTCGCGGATGTATTCGCTCTCATTTAATCAGGGGAACGATCCTTGCAAAAGAATCCTCATCCATCCTCACTGTCGTAACACGAAAATTCCCGCTTCATCTGGATGCGTACCAATGAAGGTATAATTTTCACACTTTATGAAATAATTTGAATCCGCAAATTTGCTTCATTTGTGATAGAGAGAGATACTCTCAGTCATCTGTATTTCCATCTACGCATTCATTTCCTCGTACAGGAAGCAAGTTACGTTTTCTTCCTAGCTGAAGTAAGAGTTGTGGTTGATAAAGTGGATAAGTAAAGAAGGACGACTGAGTTGAGGAACCTGCGGCCTTTTGGGTCGTTCTATGCGGTCTTTTAGCCAATTAAACAAATATTGACGCTGAAATGGATTTGTTTTCCAGTTTACACAGGTTAAACTTCCCGGCTGAGAACCAGTGAAGAATTGCTACGTACCATCTGCCGAATTATATCGATACACTTGAATATAAGCAACACCGGATGATAAACATGGCCTTACATCTTAAAATCGCATAGCAATATATTTAGTATGCTTTATTTAAGATAGATGTAAATATCTAGATTCTCGACTTGATGTTGTATTATGGTTGACTTCTCGCCATATTTTTTAGAATAATTTGCTTTTTTTTGCACAAATTCTTCATTATTTTATTGAATTTTGTTCATTACATACCCTTCAGTGAAGCAATTTTTACCTCTTCAATAATTGCTGCAGTTCTTAAAGACGAAAATAAATATTATTTAGTTTACTTTTAGTTTACATATTTGTGGTTATAAAGTAAACCGCGAGTGTCATCATTCGGAGAAAATGACTAGATATCCTGAGATCCGCCATATGGCGTATGGCAGGAGATGAAAACACCGAACTCCCTAATTAGGTATGCTATTTGTGTACCTCTGAAAAGAGAGACCGGCAATTGCCATTTGTTCTCTCGCAAAGTCTTTGACTTCGGAAATCACGATGTCGCGTATTTCATCATGGAAATCACTACTTAAAATTGCCTCCAATAATATATGCATATAATCGGCTCTTAAGAGATTCTTTGCCGTTTTAATTATCTGATACACTGCAATTGAACGAAACGAGCGTAGTGCACGACCCTTCACGTGCGGATTCCATAGCGCGTGACAGAGCAATGGACAGACCAATCCTTCTCTTTCCATTGACTAATTATAATGCGTAGTAAATTTATTGAGTACATTCAGAGTGACGTACATCTTCATTTATATATCACGTATAAGCAACTTTAATGTTTTATGGTTTTTATCTATTTTGTGTAATGCTAAATTTATTATTTCAATATAGAGATTTTTGTTTTAATTTCGACAAGTTTCAAAACCCTCTTCACTTCTTAAAATAAATAGTCATTAGAAGAAATCGTGCATTCATTCAGTGAGTCACTTTAGATCGTGCATGTGATTGAAGAATACAACGCGTCTAGGAAATCAATAGACGCGTGTAATTCCAATCCTGTCTTTAATTTATAGGTGATTCCGAGAAAGATGTACGTTTGAAGAATTTCTATTTTCACTTGTCATCATTATTTTGCAAATATTTTCCTGTTCCGCGAATTTAACGCGGATGCCGGTGAATGATGTCGAGAAATGCAATTCAACAAACCGATGAATAGTGGCGATATATATAGTAGCATAAAGATGGGAGAAGACATGTGCTATACAAGATGCTTTAAATAATCGAAATTTTTTAAGAGAAAGGATGGACACTTTCTACAGGCGAACTTTTGCATTAGTGGGTCTCTCTTTCGTACGACGTAACAAGTACACTATTATTATTGTATATATTATTTGTGTTTTTATCATACGAGGTAGAACGAAGGGTAAATTTATCTTTATTAGGGTATCTCAGATATTTCGTGCGATTCACATCAACATGAAGATGAAAAATATAATATGGCCCCAATGATATAAGCGAATTGGACCATTGCGGTCTCGATAATATTTATAATAATAAAATATGCATGTACATTTCATATAGACGAGGTAAGGCCCAAAGATTACTTATTGATATCTACTTCTGGTCGCTACTCCTCGGAGCTTTACAGAAGATAGCAGCAATTAGAGTTGTGCAAATTCTTTGATCTGCTCCTGATTTTACCAATTCAGAACGCGAGTAATCGTGACTTGACTTTATTTTAACGATAAATAATATGTACATCATTAAATATTCTTGCTATCCGGTATCGTCTGCTGTAATCATAATATAAACTCAACCAATGGGTAACTGACTGACTGACTCTGTAGTATTCCATGATGATGGAAGAAATGAAAACACTTCACAAAGGAAACTAAAATAAAAAATAAATTCCTTTCTCTTCATGTATTCGTCGATTGAAGATGAAGCGTCGAAACGTCATGTTTTTGATTCCTTATTTTCTGTGTTGTTTTGCAGCCTTATTTTTTATAAAGGTTTCCTTAGCGAAAAGTGTTTTCTTTTTTTTTTCCTACTTCTACCGTAATTATAAACTGATCGAATGTCTTATAATTTGAATTCTTTTTGGTAAAGGAAGGAGATGCTATATTTCGCTAGTTTCTTCCAAAGCGACTAAATGACCTTCCTTCGGCTTTGGTCATCCTCTCCAGAAGGCACTCAGCAGTTTCTCTCGGGATTCCCCAACGACCTTTTCAATTGCTCACAAAAGAATCTCACAGCTAGTGCATGACCCTAGAATAGCACATGCACTGTGACAAGCTCGGCCCCCCCTAGGATTTAACTCTTTTGATCTCCGATTTCCATTGTCTCTCCTTTTCTGAAGATTATCTTCTAATCCATCCGCTGCTTCCTATTCAACATTTGGGTATTTCCGGGCGAATCTGCTCTTTGGCAGACCCTCTAATGCCTTCCACCACATTCCTTTCAAATGAAAGGATTACTTTCAACTCGATACATAGAGACAGTGATTTAAGGATATCTTCGGGGCTTAAGGTAATGTCGAAGGTAACTTCGACATGGATGAAAATTCAGCTGTTCAATTTCGGTTTATGTATTGTTCAGTCTTTGTGTAGTTGGAACATTCATGTTTGTTTCGATGAATTCTTCATATAAATGAATTACGGGTTAAATCATAGGAGAGAAAACTCTAGGCCACGTGCGGTCTTTAGGGGAGTTCTTTTTGTTGCCTCCTGAAGTAAATACACACATTTAAATAATTTTTATTTCTTGTCCAATCTTAGTTATTAAATACATTTACACAGCATAACTCACAATCAGTAGTTATATTAGATTTCATTACTTTAGTTTTGAATAAGCGATTTGAGATTTCATATGCTGCCTAGTGGTTTCTCATGCGGATGAAAAAGACTTCTCTATTCTTAGATCAGATCAGCGATATCCAACCTTTTTTTAACCAACATCCATCTATGTTTGTACTCTTGTATAATTTTTTAACGCCCTCCGATGTGCCAGTAAGGTTATTCTATTCTTATGGAAACATCACACAGAAAAGGATTTATCAAAAAATATAAAATTCAGTTTAAAGTTTCAGAGATATTTTCTTGTTTAAAATGCAAAAGTAAGTATAATAAGGCGAATATATTCGAGGATTTTATTAATTGATGCATTTATAACTGGACCCCTTCGTTATTTTCGAAAAGTTCCTCGGTTCCGAATTTAGGGACGAGGTGAATGAAACTTTGATTCCGGTTAGTAGTGAGCGCGATCTCCGAGAGGCATCAACCAAGCGTTATAAGGAGGAAATAGCAAGGACAGATAGTTATTTCTGGTCGTTCTTCCCGCGAGCTATTAGAGAAGCTAATAGGGTCGATTAGAATACTAAGATGGTGTCATTACACCCCCTGCCATACGCCACTGGCGGCTTGCGGGGTACTCATCTAAATCTAAAAATCTAAATCTAACAATGTCTTTATTTTGGGAATCACTTTACCACGAGGAGGACTTCTCTTCATCGTCCTTTGGAGCAGCATATGAATTTCTTTAAATCTGAATTTACGCTCATTGCCCACCGTACCCAGGCTTCGAACCTTAATTATTTTCGATCCGGTTTAATAAAAGCACCGCATTTCGGTTCCTGGAAGCAACTTCCTTCCCTTAGGTACGGTCCTATATATTTTTATTTAAATAATAAGCATTTCGACCAGCCCATGTAGGATATAGGACATTCTGTAATTAAAAGGAAATCATAATTGCGGCTAAATTGAATTTAGTTTATGATTGTTGTAGACGGATCAATAAAGTTGGAAAAACATTTACCTGACATGCTCCTTCTATTACACATTTTTGGCCAAAATGACTTAAGAATCTAAAAGAAAGAAAAGGCTGTGGATATTGATACATTCTGCCGGGATACCAACGCAATTTTTATTTGCTCATAAATATTCGAAGAGTGAAGCTTTTGAGAAGAAATAAGATAATTATTTCAAAAAAGTATTCCAAACATCTAAGTTAAGGCGAATATTTATACATTTATTCGATTCGCTAGAGGAATTACGAAGAGATTCTCATCGAGAGTAAAATAAATAGCGTATGTCTCCCTAATTTGACCATTCTTAGAATATTTTTGTGTGATTTGGGATCCTCACGAAGTAAGGTCAGTCTCCGATCCTTCAATGTAGAGCAGCAGAAGAAGATTTCAGATTCGATTATTAGGCTATGATTAATTCTCTCGGGTGGTATTCGCTTAGGGATAGAAGAATCGATTACCGATGTAAGTTATTCAAAAATTTTATCATATCTCGTCGACCAGATAATTGATATTATTACTCCAGTCAACAACGTTCGTAAGCTCCGAGAGAAAAAGTGTCACTTGAAAATAATCGCGCGAACAGATTGCTATTTCCACAGAGAATCAGAAACTATAATTATTATTATAGTAATTGTGTGATTATGTGATATCGGCTCTTTACACACCCTGGCAGGGGAAAGACAATTTCTTATTTTATCGTGGGGTCCTCGGAAACATTTCATAACGATCAATTGCCAAAGTGCAGCTGAGGATTTTCTTTTTTTGTTCAAATATTTTGCATTTGAAAATTATCCCACCATAAAAGTATTGTTTTCAGAAAATTTTATTAATTCAACTTTATCAAACAATACTGTTTTATCACTTATGAGAATGGTTGCAATTAAAATGCAATCCATCGGAGGTGCCGCGGTTGATGGCATGGTGAATAAATGATGAATATCGTAAATAAATAATTAATAAAAATTCTTAGAAGGATAAATCAAAAGATCTTGCAATTTAAAATATGAGCTTTTCTTCTAGCATAGTGGAACGATAAGGTTTAGATGAGTTTTTAGACGATTTGATGAAGAATTTGGGGAAAAGTTGCTTTCGCATCTCCTTCACTTCTTAAACCTCTGTCCTGGTGAATTTTCATTTCCCTGAGGAAAAGATATTCTTTCGCCATTAATTGAGTTAATTACTGCTTCTGATATCTTGCAATACATCAACCGTGTGCTACACACCCATCGACACAATGTTTACACGAGGAAATGTGATACATTTTACGTAAGCAGCGAAGATACTTTTACGGAAATCTTGAGTATGGCATCATAAAGCTTCCTCATATGATATCGCCACAGGATGACTTTTTTAAGAATAACATTTCATAACGTTGTTCGTCGACGATCACTTAATCAGATATCTCTCAAGGATAGTGATAACGTGAGGAAGGAAATGAGAATTCAAAGAATATGTTTTATAAATCACTTGAGTTGGCCAGAATTCGGGGAATGTTATACAGATGAAGAACACCAAATTTAGTGTCTTCTACGAGAGTTTTTCATGCTGAAGTGTTTCGAAAACGAAAATCGTAAAACAAAATGTTCATGCGGAACATACTAAGTATTTTTTTCCTCAGTGGCAATTAAATATTGAAATGTCAACAATCGAAGGTTTTCAACTGAGGGAAGGGAAACAAACCTTTATTATAAGTCTAATTCGCGAATACAGGTTATCAAATCCATCAAATGCCAGCTTGTACTAAATTGATTTTTTTGAGCGGAAGTATCTCAAAATTATGAAGACGCCGTTATAAAACGCTGTCGTAGAAAATTGATATCCCTAATGAAATGTGTTTTCGTTGAAATTAAAACTATCCTCTTAATCTCTAAGTTATATATTTTTAAAAAATATTATGTATATTAAAATATATCATCTCGGGGTGGTGATCATGTATGAAATCTCTTCGTAGTTTTAGCAAAAGAAGCGTTTAAATAATGAAAGACTGTATTTAATTATGTTGCATTAAAGAAACGCCTCCAGTATCATGTTGAAGGAGGGTTATTATCCAAAAGTAAACAAAATTGAATTCTTTTGGTTCATAAAGCCAGCAGTATGGGGTGACAACATTTCGAAGCGACATGCAGCATCGTGGTCCCATGGTGTAATGGTTAGCACTCTGGACTCTGAATCCAGCGATCCGAGTTCAAATCTCGGTGGGACCTAACTTTTTCTTCCTTGAAGAAATGCATCCAAATTTTCCGACGATATTTACTTTTTATTAAAGTCCCAATTTTGATGTTTGCTAAATTTTCATTAAGTTAAACACTCTTCTGCGTAGTTTTTCTATTCGGAGACATTCGCTTAACTGTAGCGCTCGTCTCGAGCCTACCTAAAGGCGGAATCGAAACTACTAATCGATTAAATAAGTATATATGTGTAAGTTAAAATATTTTTATGTATATTCTGTCTCAGTTCTTAATTCAAGCCGTTTCCGTATTAATTTCAACATTTTTACATTCTTAGGCCCTGATTGCATATTAATTTATTTATTATTTAGCCCGTGACATTGATTATCGTATTTTGCAACCTATTAATAGGTGATCGATACTTAATTAACTTCTCAATCACAGAGGGAAGAAACTTGACATGCGCCAACAAATACGGATCAATTTTTTGCCTCTCGCCAATAAATAAGTTGCCACGATTCAATGTGATCTTTCTCTGCAACATCTTGTTTCCTTTTTTCTTTTCGGAGTGCTTTCTAACACTCGCTTCAATTTCCTCATGTTGACGTAGTGCTCTCTAAACCAGTCGCACATGTTCTATGGGCTTTGTCAGATTTTATTCTTAAATATCAAAGCCGATTATTGACTGGATTCGAGAGAAAGTGTTAAAAGGGTCGTTCGAATGCGGTTCTGGCCACTAAATCAGCGTGCGTTCGTTAAAATGTCCATGGTGTCCGTGTTGAAGCATATTCGGCGAAAACCGTTAGTGACGATGCTGCGAAACTCAGGATCAACTAATATGTACGCCGAAGGAGTGATATTTTATAGAAAGAATATTAACATAGTTAACATTATTATACAATAACACATCTATTATCAACACCTGAAGATTATACTTTACAATGAAACTCGGGTCGTGGATAATGTTTCTTGTAATTACTGTAATCTTGTAATTCTTGAAAATAAAAAGTCTTTTCATCAGTGTAGAATTCACCAAGTAAAGGCCAACAAGTCATTGATTTTACGAGCTCTTTTTGCTAATCAATACTCTAATTATGCTACGATATCCGTACAAGTAGAAAAAATAATTTCTTAATTGGATTGCATCGTAAGAAAAATCACTGATGGTATAAATAAATCGTAATTTTGGGCGTTTAAATATTCTTTGATTCAAAGTGAACGTTGTTCATTTTCATTCCCTTCAGTTAAAATTTTTTCGATCGTTATTTATACAAAACGTTCGCAATCCACTTCATTACAATCATTTCATAGAGTTCGTTGCTATGATAGTATTCTTTTTTCTTTATATTGTTTGATTTATAAATGTAGATTATTATCAGAATTGGTAGACTGAAAGTTAAAAATAGCCTAAGAATCGTTTTTTTGGAATCGGAAGTTTGGCGAAAAATTCTCCAATCTCGATGCCCAAGAGAGTTCGATATTTCCGTAGGATTTAACGTCTAATGTAAGGTTATGATGAATTGTTGTATTCAATATTTGCTTCATTCGATATCACCGCATTCACTTTACAACAGCGTTTCTGCGTCGTTTCAGTATAAAAATGAGTCAAGAGGATTACATATTCCTCGTGCGGGAAAGGAGCTATCGCGAGATAAGGTTTCTTTGCTTAAATGACTGTTTACAAAATTGTATCATCCATCTAAGCAAACGATGATCTCATGCATTCCATTGCCTTTTTTCGACTTAAGTATGAAATAAAAAAAATGATGCATGAAGTAAAAGGCAGAAAGAGCATGTGGTCGTTAGCGTAACGTATAATTGACTCGAAACACAGATTGATTAGCTTCTCTCGGCAGTTTCCGTTGTATCCACTGCGATATTTTATTAAGAGTGTAATTCCTGAAATGCTCAAGGAAATATCTCAATTGCACCCCCGAGGATCGTCCATTAATCAGTCCATGGTTATTGAGAAAAAGTAGAAAGAAATTTGGTTACAAAAATTACTTGTGATTTTCTATACCTTAGAAATAGCTCACGTTCCTTTGATATGCACTTTTAGCATCTTCATACCTTTCAGATCACGATAGTAGTTCATTTCCGCGTGCATACATAAGAGTAATACGCATACCAAGGATCCAAATGTAGAGTACTGAGCAAAGAAATTGAAATAAACCTAATAAAGTCCTGAAAATAGCACCTGTTATCTATTACAGTTAGACTCATTTAAGACCGGCTAATATGCGCTTTTCCGCCTCAGTTGATGCACTGAAAATGTTTTACATTTTTCTTGTCTATATTCATTGTTGTATGAAAAAATGATGAGAATTAGATAGAAAACGTTCTCTTTGTCTAAAAAGTATACCATTTTTAAATAATATTAGGAGAAGGCAACCAATATTACACAACAATGGTTCGAGGACTATCTAAATCAATCGATTTTTAGCTGTAGGGCATCTTCTTAAATAAATAGAAATAACGCTGTTCAAACCAAGAGAAACGGCGTATTAAGTAGAATAGCTACTTAACGGGGTTATATTGCATATCCACTCGATACTCCAAGCGCTGTTCACATAGAAAAATTTTCTTTACTGCTATGTGATCAACGCTCTCTTTCTTATGATAGGTATGCACTTCATTTTCGCTCAAAATCTCCCATAAGTACACCCCTTTCTACATGTAGAATCCGGCCGAACAACTTAATTTCCCCGGTTATCAATCTCTATCTAAGAACATGGAGGACAAGCTGTATTGAAGATGCTGTAACGTATAAAGGAGAAAGGCGTCCATTAATTTATTATTTTTAGGCTACAGATTAGCGCATTTTCAACTTGCGAAAATTTGAATTAGTGATTCGACAAGATTGGGTTAGCCACAGATACAGATTCAGGCACTATCTGAGGTCCTCATCCATATGTGGACCTTTATAAGTTTATATTATCTTAATGTAATACAGTTTTTCATGCATTAAAAGATACCACTTGTTCACGAATATATATCTGATTTTCTTCTTCAGAAAAGAAATTTTTATAAAGCAATTTTGCATAACATGCTTGTAAAATATGTAATTTATTTCACTAATTATCTATCTAGCATTCATAGTAATTTTTGGAACTACTATTAAAATTCAATATTTTGTTCATTTTTTAATATAGAAGGAAAATTAATAATATGCATATATGTGCTTGATGAAAAATTTCAAATTTTAACACTTAATTCATTTACTCAATCTGGTCTTTCCGCTTAAGTTCTCTGTTAGCTTAAAACAGATTCAGCATAAGAAAAGAAACGGAATTGGCAGTAACAGCAAGAGGTGATTATTCTTCATAAATCCATATAATAGAAGCGCTTTCATTTCAAAATACAACAAACCCCGGTTCATTTTAGGAAAAGAAGTGAAAACTGCGGGATAGTGATATAACTACGATATTATAAATTTTTATTTCTTTTACGTTAGAAAATTATAGGGATGCTTTTGTGCCCCTTTAATTTTTAAATTAGTACTTAACATCTTAAAACGAAAAGAAATCTTCCTTGGTTCCCTTAACTTGTCATGATTTACGTATCTAGTGTCCGCGAGATTTTTTTGAGTTATTCTGGTTGCTTTTTCGTCATATGTTTAAAGAATTACCTGCTTTTCTTACAAAGAGAGCATCTTACTCCAAAGGTGTTCAGCATCTCTACGCAATGAAAATTTGCTTTCGAATGATCTTTAAGAATTAAATATTCGGAGAAAGGATAATATGATAAATTATAACCTCTCTCCGAATTAGTGCGTCAATCCGGGACTATGCGTTAATACCAGAGCAACGAGTATAATATTTTTCATTCGCTCCGATTAAACCGAAAAATCAAATATCGGTTCAATACTGGTTTCACTTCTAATGCCAACGTCCAAGCGGTTCGAGCCTTTTCCACTCCGACCATTGTACTAATATATCCTCCTGATTTTCCAAAATTATATATATTTTTCTTTTTTTTACACTATATTACTCTGAATTTTAGATCAAAACATCGTAATAATTGATTGCCGATTGTAGCTACTCATGTTTAGTAAACTTTCCTCTATTTGGACGTAAGTAAAATCGTATTTTTGGGAACCAAAAATTGGAACTGTTTTCGGTTTGGAATCTAAACATTATTTATTTTTTGGTCCCGGTTTAGTTTACACTCCACCAAAATTCCGTATTTTTCGATTGCGTCCCTTTTAAAACCTGGACAGTCCCTGTTAACGAGGAATGCATTCGGACATTTCATCTAACAAAGAAAACTGTGTCTGCAGATGAATCAATTACACTTTGGTACGTTCCCAGATTATGTATGTGCTTCTAAAACTTTCCTAATTTGGTATAAAAACGTTTGGGCTACGTTAACCCAAAAATTGAATATCTGAGAGGTTTTGTTGTTTATTCTGGATCAGATTCCACGATTTATGTTTCTGAACTGCCAGATGGACTCAGTATTTGTAATGAAAGTTTGAAACTTTGCTTTCTTTCAACTCCCATCATGGAGTATTTTGCTACGTGAAAGTCATCGATCAACGGATTTCTTAATAACCACGCCCACTTTCTTAAAAGCTGAATGTTACTTGTAATCCATTTTCCTTCGAAAGCCGACGGAAATGTCCGCTGTCAGATCAGTCACGATTACTTTAATTTCCTTAATATTTTATTTCTATGAGAAGGATCTTGTGCGGTTCAGTTTAAGTGATTTGGGTGACTAAGGATGGATAGAGAATGTGAAAACCCACGAGTTGGTTAATTATCCCGTGTTTTATTCCGAGAATTCTCTTTTGAAGGACACTAATCTTGGACCAATCACACATATAGTCGTTGATTGAGACTCATTGTCTAGACTTTGCCGCAAATTCTTGAAGTTTAAGTATCCATGAACATGTCGTTCCTTTAAAAATAAAAAAAGTTAATACATACATTATTGAGTACATTACAATGTTATTACATTTAGAGTTCATAAACACAGTCCTATTGAGACACTTTATGTCCTCAGATAGTGCCTACTTGTAAATTCGCCCCTGTACATACATGAGGTACATACATAAAATTCAATGTTATTATTTGGCGCCGTTTCATTTAGAAAATAAAGTTTATTCATGCACACTCGAAAACTATGGCTTCTGCGTGTTAGGTTTGTTTCACTTTCATTGACAAGATAAATTCTCTGCGAACCTTTGATGAAGAAAGTATTCCTTTTCCAATTTGTATTTGTTCACCAAAATTTATTTTTGATTACCTTTTTTGTTTCCGCAGTTGTTTAAGAATTAATATCCAAAACTTTCGCTTTCATTAACGGAAATTTACTATCATTAACCCCTTGAAAATTCCAGTTATGAATTATGCGAGCTATTTGGAATTCTCGAACCCTGTGGTGAAGGCTCGTCTGCGATTTTATAAAGCAATCTTTCAATTAACAAAGAGGAAATAATACTAAATTGAAGTAGATTAACATAACTCAGTTGAGTTGGATAATTTGCGGCCATTTCTGAAGTTCAGTGAAGCCTTTTAGTCACTTTCGGAAAGTATTGCACGAATTTATAGAAATGCGTACCTCGAACAGCTTCTTTTGTCAAACCAATCATTGTAATATTACATCTTTCTGACGTTTTAAATTTTTTTTTCACTTACGATACGTGAAATTAAATTTTAAATAGAAGTTATTTGCAAGCCGTAGAAACTCATGTTTAGAAAACCTTCCTGCAATCACTACAAAATATTTTTAGATTTAGTTGGGAACCGAAAATCAGAACAATATGAATAACGGATTTTTGTTTCGGTTTTTGAATTTTATTTTTTGGGTCCGGTTTTCATTCAGGTAAAGACTCGGTTTTTTCGATTTAGATTTTCGGTTCAATGCCCTGAAAGTCTTCTCCGATGATGCTCTCCAACCTCTTTAAGAATCTTATTGTATATACACGGCAGATATATGCATAAGTACACGGCGCATAAAGGCTCTCGAAACATTTAAATTTCTTCTCCTTGAGCATGACATTCAAAACTCGTTTGTTTAGGATTTCAAAGAGAAAGGTTAAATTATAGCCGCGGCGTGCTCCCACATAATCACTTCAATTCGTGACCACAACTTGATACACGGTCTTTCCCCTTTCTCTCCCTCTTCTACACATTGATCATTTTATATTGGAGTCACGCTCCGCTTCATACCCAGCATCCAATTCGGCCGCTTCATTTACGTCGCCATTTTGGGATTCCCCTGCCGACATCTTGTTCTTCTCCAATCGCCGCTTGTTACGTCATCTAGAGTAACGCCACTTTTATTTATTGCTTCCCAGAATTTTATGAATACGTAATACTGGGGATTAGACAGCTTGGGATATCAAACATAATTTACGAAATTCCGAGTATTTGAGGAAAGAGGTGCCAAGTGTTGATCAACTTTGTGATGCGTCAAGGAAAGTGACATACATACATATTTCAATATTTCAGCTCATAAAGATATTAAAGAGAGTAAAGCTTGCTTAACAAAGTAGTGACATAAATCGAGTTTTATAATTGTAGTAAATACATGACTCTACTTTCGCATCCTCAAGCCTCATAATTCATCAGAATAACATTTTTGTAGAGGACGATTTCCATCAGCTTCGGAAACTCTGAGAAACTTTATAAAGGAGAATAATATTATTTATTTCTAGTTTTACTTTTTTATGTCGATCTTAGATATTCGTTGCAACAATTCTCTAGGGGATAATAAATATATCTCAGATGAAAGAAATATATATGAAAATGTTCTGAGATAGCTTAACGGACAGAGCAGTCAAACGGCATTGCGAGACCTGGGTTCGATTCCCAGTCTCGTCGGACTTTTTTCATGTGCGTTCTTCTATGGAAAATTATTATATGATTGGGCAATAATATCAAAAAGACGCAGTTATACGCCATAATGTCTTATGCTCTCACGGAATTAATTCATTTAGCTTTTGGATGTATTATGGAAACAACTGCTCCAGATAACGACTTTCCATTTTATATTAGTTTATAATGAATAATTTTACAAATAGTATATATAAATAATGCGGTAGAAAAGTTAGAAAGGGGGAAAGTAAGGCATTTAGAACTGAAAATTGTCTTAATAATCCCAAAAACGATGATTTCGATTTTGATAACGAATTATTCATTGGTAGAAAGATAATCGAGCTATTGATATTTTCAACCTTAAAATATTCAGTTCTTTATCTCCTTTGATAGACTTGTCTTTGAAAATACTTGGTTTTTTGTCTTTTCAACCAGTCATTACTGCCTCGACAGCTCATAGTTTACTCATAATTTATTCTACTTGCACGTCGATTCCATGTAAATGATATTCGCTTTAAGGGTTAACCTTTTTAAGGATGTGCTAATTCAAAAGAACGTCTACGTGTTTCTTTATGTGGTATGACTTGTTGAAACAAGCAGTTCGCGGGAAAGGATCTATAATCCAAGAGAAATTAGAATTTTGGAATTTAAATAAATCCATCTTACTCTGCTGCAAAGAGAGGTACGTATATCAATAAAGGCTTCACGAATAATTTGATTATTTGACGTGTTTCCGTGTGAATGCAAATAAATGTTTAAAGGAAACGTGAAAATGATGTCTTTGATATTTAGGTTTTACTAAAAAGGTGCCCTATCAACCTTTTATCTACCTTTCAAGACTATAAACTAAGATTAAAAATGTTTATTTGATATTTGTAGTAGAATATTAATATTTGTAATAAATAATAAATAATAAATGCATCCTAATCATGGAAAGTAGATTCAGATATTTGTAACGACGCATTCTTTGCATTCGCACTTGGCTGATACCTATATGTTTTGAATGATAGTATTATTCTGTCTTCAAACTTTAAGTTTCTTAGTTGACGAACATGTTGAAAGTACGTAATAAATGCTCCATCTGTTTTGGAGTTGCATGATTTGAAATTCAATTACTCTTCCTCATACATTTACTTAAAATACATCACGATTTGACGAGTATTGTCATGGAGGTACTGTTTAGAATGAATTACCTTTAGTACTCCGATACTTTAGTACTCCGATAGAGTTAAACAAGAAGGAATTCGAAGATATGAATGAAAAATGATTAAAATACCACTAACTTGTGATAACCTTGAGATTCTGTGAACTTAAGGTAGTGAACACTTAAGATAGCGAAGAAATTCATAAAAATTGGCCAAAAAATTTTAAAAGCTTGGAAGTTTGCTTTAGTTTACTCCAAACTTTGGTATTTTTTGTTTTTTTCTTTCCCCAGGATAAGGTAGGCATATATATGCCTAACATATCTTTAACTAATTATTGAATTTATTTAAGCTAAGATATTTAATGTAGGTATCAAAGGGTCCGTTTTTCTCCATGTTTCTTTGTCATATAAGCATAAATTTTGTTGACAATTGTTATCAGCCCAAATTATGTCGTAAAATCTTAAAAATATTTCGTGGAAATAGAAGGACACTTAAAGCTCTCCGATACTCCGTTTGAATTCTTTGAAATTAATATTGCACCGCTAAGGCCCTGTTTGCGATGATGAAATATTGTGAAGATTGCACTCTCTGCTATGTATCATAAAAAGCATCAATATGTGTTGGTTAGTTGAGGACTTCTTTGGAAGGCGGAAGGAAGGAGGAAAAGGAGCTTTATACTGAAACCACGATTTGGGTTATCCACTCAATGATTCTTATCAACACTGTGATACGTGACGCTCTAGTATATATTAAGGAAATTGACGACAGTATTCTGCAACATAATTAACACCTTTCGCAATTAATTAATCTCTTTCCTTGTTTTTAATTTTCTTTCTTGCGGTTTTTTACTTCCAACGTGTTGTCATAGTTTTCTCAAAATTTGTGACATCACCAGTTAAGGTGATGGAATTAAATAATTCTGTGGCACTTCTTCAAACGATTAAGATATAATTAAGATATTTCATTCCTGTTCTCGTCAACGCATCCGTTAAATTATCCACACTATGTTTATTTTCTTTTATTACGGCATTTTCGAATTTATTAAACGTTTTTACTGTACAATTAATTAATTTTATCAATGAGACAAAGTTCGTTATTAAAGTGAATTTTTTCATTCTATATTTTATACATTTTAGTTTTTTATTGCTATTTTTCATACAGATGTATCTGGTAACATTTATTACTTGTAGTACTTAATAAATTTCATTTCCTGTTAATTGTTTATGGTAACGTATTTCCTCCTGTATTAGTTCTGTAAAGTTTGCATGTATTGATTTAAACTTTCAGATGACTTGACCTGCCTTTTCTTGGGGGTGTTTTTCTGCTGTAGTGTATTTTTTCCTAACTTAGGTTTTTAAACTCACAAAGTAGTTTTCTTTTTAGCACTCATTGCCTTAGTTCATTGTAAGATAAACAGGTTAAGACATCTACAGAGCTAAAAAATAAACGAGTGTGCTACAAATAAAAATAAGTTATTATAAAAAGAATGAACATTAAGATGGGTCAGCATGAAATATAGCAATAAAGATTTAACATGAGTAAAAAAAGAAGATTGAGGAATTCACTTATGGTAACCAGCTTTTTCAGTGTTGAATGATAAAGTTAATAAATTTTTTCATAACATTGTAGTGAAGACGATCGAGATAATCGGAAAATTGCGTGAAAGTAAACATAATTTCACCTATCAAAATTCCATAATTCAATTCCATTCATTCACACCAACCAACATTCCATAATTCATTTCTCATTCTAATGAAAGTAAAGCCATATTTTTTTGAGAACTCACCAAACAGACTGCTCTCTAATGACCCTTTGGATAAAGTTCAAGTTCGTATAGGTTATAGAGGTTAAATATGGAAACGATGGGAATATTTCCGGACAACTCATCCTCTTTACTAATAAAAAAGAAGGAAGAAGCAGGTTAACTCATCAGAAGTGAAAAACCCATGCGCAGATCGTGGGATAGAACTTTAAGCTGCTACAGAAAAAGCCGATGACTACTTTACAGTTTGCGGATTCAGGATCTTCTTCGTGAATGGCATTCGTGACCATCCCCAACCCTTGAATCCTCCCCCAACTTCCGGAGAAACCCGTTGTATCCAATCCGCACGTTCTGATGAGGAGTACGTCATTCCGGTCCGCTCCTTAGGGTTTTGGTGGGACACGTTTTCAGTGTTATTCAGTGATTTCCTGGAAGGCACGATTTCCTTCCACTTGCAATCACGACCGTGGAAATTCCTCAATAATGGAATTATTTTTAATGTAGTGTAATTATCTATTAAAACTTAGTCGACATTATTCTGTCTGGTAGCTAAGAAAGTCGACTTCCGTAGAACAATGGAAATGTCCTTTGGAAGAATCTTGCTTAAAATGGAGAGGGAAAATTTTGAAATCACGCAGACTCTGAGGAAACTTTCGTTAGACAAAAAGTTTACAGTTAATCAATTTGGTATTTTCGAGAATACCTAGCTCATAGAAATTGTGTAATCGATTAAAATGTAGAAATTCATTCGCATTAGCTATCAAAAAACAATTTCAGGCTATAATCTATTTTCGATGGTTTATTGGAGAGGATTTCTACTATTAATCTATTTAGGGACAATTGTTCTTCGCTGAAATCTCATATTAGTGGAGTTTGTAACAATCGAAAGGTTACACTCCTCTCAATTGCACAGTTTAGGATGCGAATTGTAACGTAGCCAAAGGTAAACTAAACGTATCGTTTGGTATCGTACCTTATATATATATATATATATATATATATATATATATATATATATATATATATATATATATATATATATATAGGGGATACGAATTCTAACCATGCTAGAGGTATTTAATTTGCTACATAGTCATTTTCCTTGGCTTTGTTATTTCAAAGTGTTCATGGCCTTAATTCTCCGCCATCCTCGTACCTGGCAGTGTGCTGCTGGTAAATTGCTCATCAGAAATGAGTCAGTGCCTTTGTTATGCAAATCAACTCGCTTTTCCATTTTTATCGTAGTTCACTTCTTCTCCAAAGCTATCTTACGTCATCTGTGGGTAAATGCAGCTAACAAATTATCCGACGCAGAATGAGAGAGTAGACGATGACTTCATTTCTATGTATCGTTTGCGTAGCTATCCGCGATGGACTTTTCGTTAGCCTGAATTTTACAGAAAGAAAATTTTCTTTTATGGCTTTGCGTGCTCAACTCTTCAGTTGTTATTTCTTTCCTTTGAAGTGTTTTCCATATCATGTGGAATTGACTCCGTAATATGTCAATTGAAAAAGAATGCGATATGAAAATCAATCGCATTCTTCTACAGTAGTACTCGCTGGCTGAATTTATTACATTTTGGATTCCACGCTTTTAGCAAAGAATTAATGATTTTTATCATTTTTAAAAAATAATGAAGTTATAGAAACCACGGATTTAAAAAATGAAATATATATATATATATATATATATATATATATATATATATATATATATATATATATATATATATATATATAAGTTAAATAATTCGTGGTTGTTGCGGAGAAATGATTCTATTAATCCAAATATGAAAGTGAAACTTGGGAGTTGCATACGTCAGTAATCGGCACTAATATTAATTCGCCGCGTCTATTCCAAACTGACTGCCGCAAGAGGTGGTAAGAGCGCGAAAGTGTTTGTGACGTATCTTTTGAAATTTTCGAGGAAAAATTTAAACGTGATTCGGCTTACGAATTGATTATGGTTAAAAGAAAACCTAATATTAAATTACGTTGATGTGCTGAAAGACAGCACACACTTTGCCGTGGAGTTTGACAGAAATTGGTCTCGTAAATAAAAGTTTTATCAATTTAAAAAGTATCTCCGTCGCCCTGAATCACCGACCGACGATCACCGCTTCTTCCTTTTTTGAAATCCTAATTTCTCCTATCCATTCGAATTAGCTTCAATTATTCTTCGATTTAATTTCTATCTACGATATTTCAATAATACTTTTCTGTTCAATGTTTATGCGACTTTTTAAGATTCTCTGAGATAAACAAGATAATAAGCAGGAGTGGGGAATTTATATGTCGAGAAAGAGCTGAAAAGAATTCATATATAATCATGTCATATTCATTGAGTAAAGAAGATTTTTATCAAAAAAGTAATTATTTTATAATTCGCTAATCCGTAGCCATCGATGGTGAGCATAAAAAGATCCATCTGTTTGACTTGCCCTGCGTTTATCCAGGCTTTTTTTAATTTCAAATGTTCGATTTTTTACTGTTTATCTTATGTGACTCTTTAGAAAAAGAGAGACCATAGTCTTTCTTTCAATCTTCTACATTTCGGGATGACCAGTAATGAAGTCACGGAAAAATTCACGGGTCTCAATTTCAGGTAGAAAATGTCTGCATTAGGTATAAGTGAGCATGCGTCATGATCGCAATTGCTCACACCATAATTAAATGTGATTGTTTTGCTTTACTTAATGGAATAATTTTCGTCAGCTCTCTACGAGATCGTTATTAGCTGCGTTGGGGAATACTTCTAAAAAACCTTTGATATCCTTTTATCTTACTATCAATATTTTTCTCTGTCTTTTGGTTTTACTCCCACCCTTTTCTTAATCCAAACTCCGTTCTCATGCTTTGTACCTGCTATTCTTGAAAAGTGGAAACTCGCTCGCTGTTTTTATTTACCTCGTTACCGTTTTATCTTTTAATTTGTATTTATTATTCCTGCGATTTTTTACCCGACAATGTATTTTGCAATCACCTGGTTAAGACGCTTTTCGGCGGACCGTGAGAAAAATTAAGCGGGATAGTGTTTTAAGCGGCTGAGTCTTAAATGGTTTTTACTGTATTTATTGTATATAAATTTACTTGGTACATACATTAAAAGCTTTCTTTTCTGTTTTCTTCGATCTATGTGAAAAGATCGCCTGCTCGTTGGTTCATGTTTTCTACTTCTATATTTTAAGGAGAAAGTGCTCCTACGCAATTTTATCATGGGAATATTAGCTAAAGGTAATACGTTTTGTTGAGAACTGTTACGAAAAATCAATGTACGTTTGCTAGATGTCTGATCAAGTAAGATGCTTATTATTCAGAAAAAGATTTTTATCTATTATATATAGCTACTTCTTCGGATATACCTTTATTATAGGTACATAGGAATAGGTCCTATATATCTACCTATAGGGGATACGAACTACGTTCTCTTTCTCGGTGTGAACATGACTATAAGAACCAAAATGCAGAATATGTACCGAGGCTCTTGCTACAGTATAAGAGCCGAATTACATATTTCGAATATTCCAAGTGCTAGGCGATCTTTCAATACGAGAGTGACCTGCGCTTACCCCCGAAAATCCCGCTCTAGCCTCACTTTCTACAAACAACAATTGGTCACTTGCTTAGATAATGCCTATAACACTCGTATTTGTTGACATTTCATTGGATTCATCTGTCACAAATAAAAATACATTACTAAATTTAAAATTAAGAAAATGTGAGACGTGTTATGAACTAAGTTGAAAGAAGTACTTCTTTCTCGGGGAATTTCATACAGGAAACGTTCTTGGGCCTGTATCCTGAAGATTGGCACGTGGCCAAACGTCGACCATATTGAACGAGATTAGCCGGCTCGAGATCGTTTCCTGCAGACTTTTCATTCATAAAAACTCGTCGAAAATAGTTTAAATCTCTGCGATAGAAATTTACTCATCGTGATTCACAAGCATTTGTAGATAATTAATAATGATTTGTACTAACACGTGTTTTCGTAATATCTATAAGATTTATGATAACTTCGTAAATTCCGACCTATATCTATTACCCCTTCCGAAATCAATCTTACCTCAATCTTTGCTTTCCTAAACCATTTTACTTCATTATTTTGGTCTATAATCTTCAAACATCCTTCCTCTCAATTATTTATATTGCATCAGTGAATGATGAAGCACTTTCTTTGGTTTCTTGAAATGCTTCTTATTTATTGAGATCAAGCGATTCCGTCATTATTGACCCTGATCTGGTTTCGTTCGGTTTTTATTTCGATTCGCTGAATTCGTTTCCTAATCTTTTCGCAATTTTGTGAACTATTTCGAATATTCGGTGTTTCACACCCCCTGCCATGCGCCAGTGGCGGTTTTCAGGGTCTATATGTAAATGTAAATGAATAATCTTTCTCGAAAATTTTCCTCTCGAACAATCTGTTAGTGGTTGCGTTTCTATAATCTTAGAAATATAGACGCCAACAGAAGATCCACTGTGTTCCTTTTGGTTTCGAAAATTATGTCAAACGAAGCGGTATTTTCGTAACGCATCTGAATCGGATGCGTTTTCCAGTCTCGTAAGAAAAAAAGAGGCCAAATATCTGCTGAAGTTATATTTGGCGTTTTCCAGGATGAATTAAAAGTTATTCTTTAGTGTGATTTTGCTCTTACGCCAAAAGATGCACCCCTGTCTCTGCCAACTCCCTCTCCGCCATTGTCTACGATCAGATATGATGAGTAAAAAACGTAGGTTTCATTAGTATGTTTTATAAGTACAAGCAGTGAGCTATTGTTCGACTTAATGAACTGAAAAACAGCCTGCGATATGTTGTCTGATGAGTTAATTATAAATATATATATTCTTTATTACATCCAAAAATCTATTTTAAGCTAAACAGAGTGAATCGAGTGATATACTTAAAAAACCGAATTATAGTGATTTCGTGAATCATATTTTTCTATTTTGTTTTACGCCTATTTGATAATAAACAACATCGATTAATGAACATTTTTAGAAATTCTGAAATCGAAAATTCAACCTGTTGTTGAAACTCAAGGAGATATCTAAAAACTTGTAAGTTAATAATAGTAATTAATACAAAGTTGCTATGGACTGTATAACTTGTAAATGCTGTAGTTTCAGAGTAATAACAGGAAAATTTCCTCGGGAAAGTGGACATGAAGAAATTTGAATTAATTGAATTGTGTTTTCATGATTTAACGTGTGGAATTTTAGTCTCAAATACAGGTATATCTATACTACAATAAATTTAAGGGCAATACTTCCCCTTCAGTCTTTTCCTTACAATTTACCATTTTTATGAATTTAAAATAAACGCGAACTTAAGATTAAAATAATTTTCCGATCGCTATCGGATCTTTCCCTCTCTTTCTGGAATCCTATGAAAGTCTAGTCAGTCGATAAACTATTTGATTTTCACGGATAATTTCTATCGCATGATTTCCTGAGATGATGAAATTGGAATCGAACCATGAAATCATAAGAGGAAATAGAATTGCCAATAGCTCACTTTATCAACGTAAAACTATTGAATCTCTCACCGGGTCTTTCAGAAAAACCTTATTTATAGGAATCGAAAGAATAACAATACTCACTCTTAAGCTAGTTTTCTGACGCAGTTGATTTCGCTGTGACATCTTCAATGGGTTGGGCGTTCCCTTACGTAGATCCTATAGATATCCAGTTTTTATCCCACCCCTTCAGTGAGTCAGCATTCTACCATCATAATGTTTTACACGAGACACATGAGTCTAATTTACAGAAAGGGTATTTACATTTGAAGGTTGGGTCGCTTGGTGCGTTTTAAATTCTCCTCTTCAACACTCCTTCCCTTCATTCCTTGATTACCCCGCCCTTTATATTCCTTTGCCTTTTTTTCCATTGCATCTTATTTTCAATTGCTTTCTTCTACTCTTTCTCTGCCCTCGCTTAATTACCCTACCATCCCCAACACCTATCACTCTGTGTTTCTTTATGGACACACTTCTTCCATTCCCTCTTAGGTCTTCAATCTTTTGATACGGTATTCATATCGTAGTATTACATATATATTTTAACAATGTATGAAAATATTGTTGAACTTTTTGTTTAAATATATTGGTACGTTATTTATGGAAACAAGGATGTAGCTGATAACTTTCGAACGATGTATTTGCCAAGGATATTTATGATATTTTTCGAACTAAAGAAACAATTTTTCCGAAAGGTGGTTGTGAATCTTCATTGTGTCATTTATGGAGGATGATCTTTAAGAGGCATTTTTGATAAATACATTCAATGACTTTCAATAATATTCATGTTACCAGGAAATTATTCAACATATAACTTTTTAATCCATCAATGAAAGTACATATTTAAAAAGGCAGCTTTATCAGTTTATTGAAACCAATGAATCTCATATTATTTGTCGATGGATTGATAAAATGGGAATCTGAATAATTGATATATTGAATAAGGTGTAATTTCCGGATCTTAATCTTTTACTTAAAACCCTTAAGTTCCTATTCAACTGTACTTTACTTCTCGTTATTACAAAGATCTTTCATACAATATAATAAGAATGGCCAACTTGTAGAACAAAAGTGACGCTTTGCATGATTATAATTGGCGCTTTGAATCCAGAGAAAAATCTCAAGTAAACTTTTTACCTAGCTTACGCATATGCACACGCATAATCATACAATAAACCAACAGTCTAACGACGAAGTCTTTCTTCTCTTTCTCAAATAAAAAAAATTAAATATTCCCAAATGGGGTGAAGAATTTAGGTCATTTTATCGTTTCTACGAAATTAAGACGTCTATTTCCTTGTTAATAACATTTCTATTTCATCATTAATTTTGTTGTTTATCGTAAAGTATAGAAATTGTCTATTTTCTCAGGAAATTAAGCTAAAAGATTACTTTATCCCCTGCTCTCAGTCAATTCAAAATGGGCGAACTCAAGAGTGATTTCAGGGCTAGAAATTTGTTATTGAGTGGATAAAATTATTAGTATCTGTTGTGTCAATTTAATCACAACATGAATAAAATAATATGTTATTTTTCGTCATATATATTGACTCTTTTGAACACTAATTTTTTTGTTTCGAAGTGTTAGGAGGCAACCCTGGTGAATATATTTACCAATCATCAGCCCATACTTAGGTTGAAATGTCCCTTTGAGGTGTCACATTTTACGACCGGAAACCATTTTATTGACGGAATGATTGTGCAAATAATGATTCACGGCCGAAGGGATTCGAAGGAAAGGAAGAGAAAAGGAAGATGAATTCACTCGCTCCAGTCGTGAATTCCTAGCATAGAGTCATCCAGAGAGACAGGCCTTGAAAATACGATGGATGAGCTTTATCGCTCTGCTTTTATCACTTTTCGGCTTGAGATACAGCCGCGGGCACTTTCTCACACTTTCACAATTTCTTATATATTATAAATGAAAAGTACTGATGGTGTGATACAAAATCAGCAATTCATAAGTCGGCAAAGACTCCATGTACACTGCTCCATGTATAATGCTATTATCTTGCTTTTATTAGACATTTTCAGGTCTTAACATAAATAATTCAGAAAGAATAGATTTTGTCTCGAAAAGTGGGAACAAACACTTTCTTAGGCAAATTATTCCATTCAGAAAGAGTGCAATTTAAAATGAGAATGTATTTAGATTTGTCCGTTGCTAAATCAATTTATATTTATGCCCTATGGTATCTTCTACCAAAAAATTCGACTTTTGTAACTTCCGTTGACGAATCCCTAAACTAATTAACTCCCATGTATACTATAACTAATAAAAACCCTACTCTTACTTCGCTCTTTCGAAATTTCTTTATTACTTGCGTGACACTCTCCAGCCTATCATTCTTGCCTACAATGAATATCGCTGCCCTTCTCTGTAGCTGTTCCATTTTTTTTCTATGCGAGGATTCCATAACTGATTGTGAGTTGTGAAATGCTGGTCGCCTTTGGTAGTATTTTTGAAGAATGGTCCATTTCTCGCACAAAGAGAGCGTCTTCCTTAGTTACTTAATTTTCACATTTTTTGCCACATAGACAAGTAAGGACGAATGTTTTAACAGCAGAGATGAGAGTTACAGATCTCTCAAAGACATTCCTCAGAACATTACACTCCCTTTCTGGTTTATCCAATGTAAACTTAAAATTGCGATAAACACCGCCAAGTGATTTGTATTGATGTGCGGTACCTTAATTTTACTCTCGCAAAATAGCAAAGAAGGAGAGGAGTGAGGACGATGATGAATTTTTGGTCTACCGAATGTGGCGAACGATTGGAGGTCTCTGTGTATCTGGGATGTATCTGCGTTTTAATCGGGAGCTTCTTAAAAGAGTTTTACTGTACCAATTTTCCATGAGTCCATATTAATACATATCGTACATATTTTAATCTTCACCTGGACCCCAGCACTGCATTCCCCCAACGTAATGTTTTGGAGGGGTAAATACACGATTGAGATGCTTTTCTGGGGATCAAGCGCAAACCGCGTAATGACTGATTTATTTCTATTGATTATACGTTGGAAAACAAAAGGGAAGGTTTTTTGGATAAGTGCTTTAAACATTAAAAAACCTTAAATCCATTTTGTTTGCTTTACTTACCATAGTAGTAGATATTGTAGTAGTAGTATTGTTGTATGATACTTGCCATGGCCTCATATTTTTAAAGAATGGTCTGCTTTAAGTACAAAGACCGTTATCTTTGTTATGCTTGTTACTTATTTTGGTATTAAAAAAGCGATAGGCAATTAGGAAGAGAAATATACGTAGCAGAGCGACTTAAACGGCATTTTTATCATTTGCATTATGTGAAAGGGATGAGAGAGAACCGCCTATTAAGCGGGATTGGAACGGAATCGTTTTTAACGGGTTTTTCTGTATTTAGAGCTTCGGGAGATTAAATATATTTCTCCTAGGAACTGAACAAACAAGTCCAAGTTTACTTGTATTCGAACTCTAATTAATCTACTCTCTATTTATTAATTTAGTCTTTGATTGAACCTTCTTTCCATCCCATTTTCTTATTCATCCGAGTAATGCTCGGGCATTTTTTCTTTACAGGACGTATTGCCTTTCGTTTTTAATATTAATCTTGTCGATATCCATCACATAATTTACAATTTACATCTATATATGTATCCTGTAAGCTGCCTTTTATAATTCGCGAATACAACACTATTCCCATACACTGCATGCATACTCAACTAGCACAATGTAACATCGCTGGCTCCTACAGAGTATTCTCTTATCGAAATTGAGCCTAGCTGAGTTCCGAATTTCAGATAGGATCAATGAATCTAGAAAGTAAATGGTAGAGTATCGCACCGCGAACGCTTTGAATGGAGATCAATTGCCCACGTCATCCATATGCCATTCACATACGTCCTTGAATGAGCGATATTTGCACGTCAAATACGAGATCGTCATCACAATGAAGCTCTCATTCGACGCACGCGTGAGAGGTTTCGAGAAATCGGGCCAAAAGAGATAAAGATTTTCCTTCTCAGAAACTGCGTCGTGTTTCTCGGTTCGATGTTGACGCTCACTTCTTTTGCTGGGAAGAGATGTCTCTCTCAAATTTTTGTCTCCGCGGCGTCTTTTAGAATACATATTGGCAGTGAGACGCCATTCCAGTTCCGTGAAATATCTCACAATGATCTCAGCGGAGAGCGCAAGCTTTTTGGTTTGAGAGAGTTTTTTTAAAGGCTATCGTGATCTTTTCATCGACAAACCATTCATTAAAGAAGCTGTTGAAGGTTACTCACATGAATGGTGAATGATTTAGGATTTTACTAAGAATTAATATCTTACTGTCGGCGGAAATATTTAACGAATTGTAAAAATGCTAACTGGTAAAATTTTTGTAGAATTAATTTCGAATAAAATACTTTATGAATTTTCGATCGCAGCCAATAACAATCACCGATTCTTAGAATGCATTTTCTTTCTATTGATCAATGTGTTTTATTCGTTTTAATATAAAAGTGATATTGATTGCGCTAATGTTACTTGTATTTGCTCACTGAATATTATTGTTGAAATTTATTTTATTGAACACCTAAATATTCTCTCTTAAAAAGTGGGAGACTTCAAAAAAGTGGACATTTGAGAAGTATATATAGAATGCACGACTCTCTCAGGGTTGCAATACCCCTTGATCATAATTTATTTCAAAGTTCATTCCGAAATTTGAATCTTCGAAAGTTTGAATTAAGCTTCTTCGTTTGAAGAAACGGAGAGTAAATGGATTTGTCTGAGACAATAGTTGTGAATTTTATAAACTTAAGCAGCAAGTGTTTCTCAGAGTAAACATTGTCTCCCCATCTTCCTGTTCCCTTCTGCTCAATGGACTCAAGAGTTACGCCAATTTATTATGCAAAACGATGCTTTTGAAGTAAGAGACGACTTGGATGCTCATCTGACGGCGCAGTAGGCACATTTTTAACTGTATGAATGTAGTTAGAACATGAACATTTGATGAGCACCTAGCTATAACAGTATCATTTGCAATGTAAGGATAATGTTCCGATATTATGGATAACAGAAATTGTTGCTCAAGTTACTTTTATGTTTCTAAAGATCAGTAAAATATTTTATACAATTTTAATGCTCGTAACCTGGCAAAATATTTTTCAAGGCTTCAAAGATGATTTAATGTCTCAAAAATGCATCATAATATTTCAGAAAAAATTAATTTAAGGAAAAGTTAATTCTCTAATTCTGTTATTCATGTAAAAAGGGATGGAATGCAGGGAGAAATTGGACTTAAGATTTTCTCCTGATGTTTCTGTATTTAAGGAAAATGTTTAAGAGCCTTGAAATTATGGAGACTAGGAGGATTATTTCGTAGAGAAATATAGGCCTTTAATCTCTCCATCGATACGTCTTTTAAAACGGATTTTGCCTAAATTTTTTAAATTGTAAATTCCAATATTTATGAGCGATGCGAGTTTGAGTAAACGACAGAAATTAATTTTGCATGAAGAATTTTCAATCATTCCGCTTGTTCGTGATATAATATAGACCAACACCGAAGCCTTTCTACCATTATGCACAATCATGAGCGTATGTAATAATTCACAATCACTCATAAGATGTCGAAAGCTTTCAATGTCAGCGAAGAATACAGAAGAGACATGGTGTGGAGGAGAATCAGCATTTCCATTGAAGGAGGAAAACAACATTAACAATTGAAATTATCGCATAGCTTAGGATGCTTCTCTTTCCTTTTTTGGTGATCGGTCTTCGTTTCACTTACGTTTAAAGGTCAAATCATGATAATCTAAGGTAGAAGTGCGTTTGGAAATGTGAAGGAAATTGAAATATACGTTGCATAAAATCACTTCCGTTTGCTTCGTAGAATCGTAATTTCTATCTCTAGTGATTGACCAATTGTTTAATTTATCTTTATTATCATATATATCGTAATTATATCACGACGCGGTTAGTTGCATTATTTTGCGGAATATTGTTTTATAGTATCACGATTTCACTTTCTTGGTCCTGTAATTTTTTTTTCTATAAGGAGACAATGTCAGTGTGTTTTGCTTAAAGGAGATCAAAAATAAATCTTCGCCATATTTTCTAGCAAGAGATACTGTGTGTTTATTTGCATTCAGTTGGTAGAATGGCTGTCGGAAACTTATAAATGTCCAATGTCCTTACGTTTAACCGTTTATAGCTCACTCAAAAAACCCTCTGATATAATATTTATTTACCCCTTAGGTATATATGCACATCAATTGGCTGCTATCCTTGCGACTTTGGAATTTTAGCCTTTCTTATTCCTCTACTCATACCTATCATGAGCAAATTTATCGAGAAAATGATCTCTGATGTATTGCACCTGCAAGGTTAACGTGTGCGAGCCCATAGAAAGTTGCTAGCCGGAAGCTGAGGTAAATACGATAACAATAAGTTACACGATTTCGAATATTCCAATCTGAAAACTCCTCAGAATGCTTATAAGGATTTCTGTGTCATTCAAAGTCACAATATTTAGAATAGATTATATGTTGTAGAAGTATTGAAGTAGAAGTTTGAACATTCCGAATTGGTATGGTGAATCGTTCATTTTCCTGGAAATGGGTGGACTAAGGTAGAGGGAGATTGCTTTTACGTAATTTTTTTGCGACAAAATAATCCAGTTATATCCAATAGTATATTACGAATGTAGGAATTCTATGTTCAAGTAACGGGGGTACACCAAGATACTTCACCGATTCTACCGTTATTAACTTCTTTCCTTCGAGGCTGTACTTAAATTTATTTGCGTTAGATTTTCTTGCTATATATATTTTTTTATTTATTTAATTCGTCCTGTGACGTATAAGTGGGATGTGAAAAGGTAGGATTTTCTAATTAATTTTAATGTTTGCGAGCCCGATGATGTCCAGAAAATGTCACCAAGAACGGTCTGGCCTACAATACAGTGAAATACCTGTATTTATGAATAGCATAGTAACGGGTTATAAATTAACTCTTTTATATACCGATAACTAAACATATCTATTCATCAGCTTACGATTGAGCACTCTGAGAGCAGAGAAAAGCGATCGCAGCTAACATTTATGGTATGTTATATGTAAATCGCAAAGGTCTTTTCAATTTGTGGAACTTCATTTTATGTCGTCTTTTATCACATAGCCTGTTTCAGTAACAACATGAGTATAAAAAGAGCGGAAAATTAATATATTCTTTCCAACTCAAATAAATAGGGAAACGGTTCAAGAAATGAGACTCAATGTAAGCACGGTTAAAATTTTTAACTCGGTATAATGCTTGTGTGGTGGCGACCTAGAAAAATTTAATTTTACTATTTTGGTAATTCGAATGATTTTTTTTATTGTCTTTAATTTTTTCGTTATGAAGAAATATCACTGCAGTTGTAACTAGTGTGAGCATTTAAACTATATGAATAGGAAGATGTGCCTTTAGATTAATTTGAAAGATCAAAATCAAACCATTCCCTTGATTGTCGATTACGCTCCTCAGAACGGAAAAAGACATTAAAAAACGATAAAGCTGACTACAGATGAGAACAAAGAGCTTTTAACGACAAATTTTAAAGAGTTTAAAGAAAGCCTGAAGGTTTTAATTCAACGGAAATTTCTATTTGAAAGTAACGGAATTTGGCAATGGAATTTACTCGTTTCAGTTCATAATTGCCTTTTCTATATAATTTAATACTCGAATACCTATTTCAATATATTTATAATCGATTTAACGAGCTTAACTTTCTGATAGTTTCTCTTTTATAGCTGCCAATAGTTTATAACACTTATATAGCTTGTAATATTAGGGCATAACGTTCGTGTCTGCATGAGATCAACAAGTTCTCTTACCATAAGAAGCATATATTTTTAATTTTAATTATGCATTCAATTAAATTGAGACTGTACTTATTTAATAAATCTATTTCGATCACGAACTCAGTATTTGTATGTATGGTTTCTGTCTTATGTTCGAAATCAATTTTCTGAAACAAGTAAAAAATTGATTCATTCTTTCTTCATTTTCTTATTATATTTACCTTCGCCAGGGGAATAGAATTCCTAAAATTATTCTAATGCAACATTATTATGGTACTTCGACAGCTAAGGTCATTCCACACGTGGGCTCTCACGGTAATTGAACCCGGGACCGCTTTTTACCAAGCGCGCTGTCCTTATGGCTATCCGGTAGTCCTCCCGTTTGTATTTCGTCCCTAACTGTAGGGTAACGCAGATTGAATTTGAATTGGTTTGGAATAAACCGGAAATCCTTATTTGAAAATTGCATGTACGATGCTGTAGAATTTAAGAATCACCTATTTTAAGTTATTTCATATTTTATTATTTTGGCATTTTTATTTTTCCAGATTCGGAGAGAGTGAATTCTCTCATTGCCGTGGCGTATATCAAGACTACATTGCGTAGAAAGGAACAGTCATAGAAGAGACTCGTGGACTAGGGTTAACCGGAGCTCCAAATTTGGTAAGGAGAATTTCCATTTTATCGTCATTTTTCATTTTCTTTGATATCTTTTGTCATCTTCGAGACTTTTCATTTCGTGTATCTTATTAAGAAGACTTGGTAAAAGTCATCTCAAGACTTCCGATAATATAGAAGTTCTGCTTGCGTAATTTGAATAAAGCACTCGTCAAAATAATCTGTAGGACCTGTGAATTCTGTACATATATTTAAAGGTTGCCCATACTTAAAATATTAATTATTGTGTTCCTTTTTTTACAGGTAAGTGAAGCATTTAAAACTCCCTTCTGCTTGTGAAGGTCTTTTGTGAGTAATCAAACTCTACCCGTTCACATTTTCAAAAGAATACGTGCCTCTCAACATCAGATGCATTTAATTTACCATAGGTAATGTTTCCATCCAAAATAGGTCTTGAAAGCGTAAGCTCCATAGCAAGAAATCCTTATTAGTTTAGTCTATTATTTCGAATATCTCACTTAAATCTCATCCGATTTTTTCTGTTTGGATAAATAATCAATCATGAAGTATGCTACAGCATTTTCTGGATTCCCCAATACAGCTTTTGTCTATTGCTGCCACGTTTAAACGGTTTAAATATGTTTTAGCGACCGTGTTTCAGAAAGAAGTGTCTCTATATGTATTTATCACCTGCTCTGTAGGGGATGAATGGAAGGCATTCCTCTCAACCCTTGCCTAGTGATAGGCCTACAGACGCTGGCATCTTTTTCAGGGGCCTTTTTTCACCTTCTTCTTCAGGGGTGAGGTAACTAAGCACTCACTTCTCACCTGCTCGTTCTTTCTGTCTATGAGGTCGGAGCTTCTCCTTGAAGTTGTGGCAGGGGGCCCTCTAGGCATAGAGGTGAACCCTATAGCACGTCACAACGGCCTGGGGCGGTCCACTTCATAGGGCTTTATAGATTATTCCCTCCCACGCCCTCCCTTCCCTCATTCATCAGATGACTCATAAGTAGGACATTAGAGTGTAAGTGCGCTCACCCAGGAGTAAGTCTTGTTGCTGCTTAATGAAAGCAGTACTAAAAGTAAGCTAGAAAGAATTTGGAAATTTAAAGGTAAAAAGAATGTCATCGGTGTTAAGCCTACCAATTCTATTTCAGCCTGCAGTTGTTATTATTTTTCTATGTTACATGTTATATATATATATATATATATATATATATATATATATATATATATATATATATATATATATATATATATATATATATATATATATATATATATATATATATAATAACCAGGGAAAAGTTAAAATTGAGTTAATAATGATACGTACTTTTTGCTTGTTGAGCTATAACAGGATATTTTGTGAAAAATTTTGAATTCCTCCCCATATAAAAATTTATTAATCGTCAGTGACGTGTGCTAAGTATTTGATGGTTATTAAGTAGTGTGTTAATTTCTGGTAGTCCAGAACGCATGCACACCTATATTACTAAAAGGATGACTACAAAACGAATCGGAGAATAGTTTTGTTCGGTGCGCAGGACTCTGGTGGCATCCTTTTCAATTTATCCTTATTATATATTCTTCTTTTAATCAGTAAACCCTGAAAATAAATAACTGTAGATTCTGTTCATCAGTAATTATAATTTATGATTATATACATCCATTACAGCATCTTAATCCCATCGCTGTCATGGTAAGGTATATGACATCCGCATCTTCCTCTATGGTTTCCCCCCTGCTGTGCTTTATTTTTTTTCAAACATAATTCCACAATGGATTCGTAAAATAAAAGATGAGTGACCGAATCAGATGACCTGATTTCTTAAAATATTTCCATCTAATTCCTCTCCTCATACTAACACAATGTACTTAATATAAACTTTCCTTTTTCCGAAAAATATAAGTTACGATTTTAAATATAAGTTAAACAGGGATTTTAATGTGTATACTACCGCTACTAATAATTAGAATTTTTATAATGGAAACAGTATTGTCCAAATTACACCCATTTTAATTCTAATTGTTATAAACAAACACATACATCCAGAAAATCCAATTAGCCAGCACTCGAACAAAGCACTTGGCTGTCGGAGCGAATGCGTCCAGTCTCATCTTCATCAACATTAATCGTTTTCCCTTCTAATTAACGTTTTAGTTGCCGTATTATCGTAAAATTTCCTGAAAATGAAAAATATGAAGTTTCTATTCTTATTTTTTAAAATTTGCGCTCCATTTTACATCCTAAGCAATATGTCTGTTTAGAAAATCGTCAAGGTTGGGGACTCTTCGGATTCGCCAAGAAAAATTTACCGATTTGAATATAATGACATGGCCGTGTTAGTCATAAATGCTCTATTTAAAG
Organism: Pachydiplax longipennis; assembly: GCA_036926295.1. Taxonomy (NCBI): domain Eukaryota; kingdom Metazoa; phylum Arthropoda; class Insecta; order Odonata; family Libellulidae; genus Pachydiplax; species Pachydiplax longipennis. The sequence goes on from JAVFKF010000038.1 coordinate 101,327, forward strand.
GCAACGCATCATTTCGATGTAATTCGACATCGTAAAAAAACATAATTCTCCCATTCATAGAGTGATGCATGCATTGATGCATGAATGCATTTCTGATTATCGTGATATCTTCTTTGAGTTTCCGGATCCGAAGGTCAGTACCGCAATTTCCTATGGTGAGTAACTTTCACGATGCTTCTTATCTCGTATTATGGGTGCAAAAGCTGCAGTTATGAAACGCAAGGTCGATATTCATGGTCAGCTGATAATCTTCGGTTTTCCATGATGTCTATGAATTCTTAATTAATCATAGAAGAAAGTCACGGTTAAATTGGTGAATACGCTCTGCATGCATTAAGTGGCAGGACTATGACGAATTAATGTCATAGATATTTGCGGGAGAAAACGTGCAAAATATTTAGCCCTATGGCAATTACTAAGAAATGACAAAACATAGCTGCTGTTCTCTTACATAGAAGAAAGAATTTCAAAAATGTTAGAATATTTCACATCTATGAGAGTTATGTATACCGTATGGATATTAAGGTAAAGGAAAAATAAGTATTCAAGTAGAAATGATGGATTTAATATTGCGTACGATCCCTTTGCAAAAATTAAGTTGTGTACTCAAACTAAAGAATAATGCATATGATTGTAAATTTCTTTAATATAGTTTGATTTTTGGATAACTATAAGTTGTAACTGATTATAATTTGACGTTTTCTTTACTCGTAGTTGTCTCACTTTGTCCCGACTTCCTTTATTGAATATATAATATATAGAATAATACGATAATTTAAATCACTGTATGTACCACTCTCTATTCTCTTCCAATATTTAAACCAAAGTAAGGATTGTATTTTTCACAGCTACTGGGCGCTGAATTCGTACTTTAAACAAAGTCGGGGGCAAGAGGTCTTAGAGACGCTGTCAGCAGTTAGTAAAAGTAATTAAGTAGTGAATTAATTCGGGAAATCATTGTCTTTTAGCGGTAGATTACTTGAAGAGATATCTGTCAATAAGAAAAAAAGAAAGAGGACAGCGCGCTATATTATGTTGTTATGTTATTTCCCTTAGAGGTTTACCTGAAGTGGACCATCACGGTTGCGAGGGAGAAGTACGTACCACTTTTTTGAGTTGATGATTTCCACCAGCGGATGATCTGTGCCAGTATAATAATTTCGTCTCACGCTTGCTTATAATTTAGTTATATTATGTGACAAAACACGAGTGAACAAGATTATAATTATAGGTTATGATTAGGAATCGTGGTGCATTAATATTCGAAAACAACTATCATCAATGATTGATAATCCTTAGGTTTGCTTGTTGTCCACCATCTCTATCAAACGCTTCACAATGCCCAACCTTAACCATTACCTACATAGGATAGAGCTTTACTCAACCAAGTGTTTTCAGTTTCACTGCGATTTTTCTCATCGAATTTATAAGGAAAGAATTTCGCCGTTAGTCTGTATTGGCGTATTTTCGCTGGCCGGCGTGTAATTTTGATCTCGTTTAATTTCACCGCTTTTTTGACGAAATTTGTGCTAGCTATTTCCAGTGACTCGCAAAACCCTGTTATCAAGAGAAGGGAGATCTATTTACATTCATAAGAACGATTACGTCTGTTTCCGCGAAGGGCAGATGGCGGCAAAGCTAAGACGTAAAATTTGAAATTCTCGGAATAACACAGTCCCTCTTTCATGCCATCGTTGAGAGAAATTCCTCATCTTTTTGTCTCCGTAAAAAAAGGTCCGCCGAGTATGACGTCGTAGCCTTTAAAAAACAAGGGAGTTACTATCCAAATAAAAACCTTGCTCCGTCATCAGTAGAATGAATTTCTGTGACTATCTGCTTTGTTACTTCGATAAACATTTTCTAGTATACCACTTCTACGATTGAGTTTTTCGTTGGAAATTCCGGCTTCCGCTACTCAGAAAATACAAGCCAAAATATAGAAAGATATTCTTCTCGTCATTTTTAGAATGCACTGAATACATTCAAACTATTAAAACTGTGTAATCTTCTTTAATTAGGCATAAATAGGCGGGCTTAGAAAACAGATGTCCTTCTATTTTATCAGCTGCATTCTGTGTATAAGAAATTTTTGTGATAACATCTTCTTATTTGGAAGAAAACACATTCTTCAATAATTCTGCAAGCACGTATACATTTTACTATTTAACCTGAAAGCAAAGAAAAATCATCAGTCTGGAGGCAATATAAATAAAATTATAACAAGGAAAACCATGTAATTATTTCTATTTCACTTCTCTGTCACACTTTGAATGCAATTTCAATTCACGAATAAATTCCTCTTTATTAATTACGAATGAAAACGTTTTAGGTAATAAGCGGAAACTTTGATTATTCAAAATAGATTGAATTTAAGATGCATCGATTGTAATAAAAGATCCAATTTGTTTTTCCGTTATGTCAGTGAAAAACTCCCTTTAGTCTACGTACAATTTATGATAATTAAGAAAATGAAGGATAATTCTTGTCGCCAGCTTTAAAAGTTCTTAAAAATGGAATAACACACACTTAATAATTGACTAAACATATTAATATCACGAAAGTGTTCCGGAGAATTGCTTCTTTAGCTCCATTAGTAAGTGAGGTAAAAATTTCCTAGTGCACTCTAAATTATATTGTAAAAAGCTTTTAACTTTTACAGTCTGAATATAAGATGATAATCCGTAAATATTGTATGTAATTCATAGCCGCTATGTGAGTTCGGAGTGTTCGCGGCGCTACCGAGCTTCAGCAAAATTCCACTATATTCCCGGCCGGCGAATTGCAGCAATCTCTTCAGATCCCATATACAAATACAACAGGTATTGAATACTTGATAGTGAGTACCGTTTTTACTATTTAAATAAGTTTATCTAAAAAATTCGCCGAAAAAGTTGTCCGCCGTTTTATTACGTAGAACGAGCAAAGATTTATCTTTGAGCACGAAAGTTATAACGAATCAAAAGATAAGGAATTATATTGAAATAATGCATGGACATCTTCCAACAGTTTCCATCAAAAACCGCGAACTTGAATGTTTCTCTAAAAATCCGAGAAAAACCTTTTTTGAAAAATTTGAAGCACTACCTTTTTAATATGCACATGCAAGTAAAGAAAAATAACAAACGGAAAATCAAAATGATTTTTTTAAATAAGTATGCGAAGTTTCTGCTCCCACCGCTGAGCTACGTTCACCGCCGTACATATAAATATTATAGAAAATAAGATTTCCTGTTTCATACGAGTTTTACGAGGACACATAGTTGTAAGACCAAAATACGTAACGTTCATTGGTTTAAAAATTGGATTATTATATCTTTTCATTTTTTGTAGATGCTCTAAGGATAGTTAAGGAAATACGTTGAGATTGATGAAAATTATTCATTTTTATTCCTTTAAAATTCGGTTTTACCGGATAATATAGACCTTCCGAAAGCGCAATTTCTTATTGTATATCTATTAAGGAAGGAAGTGTTGGAAGAAATAATTGTAATTCACCGCTAAATGCTGTTTTTTTTCGTTCTCTGGGTATTTTTCTGTGACAATATTCTGAAGCAATTCGCCGCTGGGTGTGTTTGGAATCCTGAGGGAGTTGTTTTGACATTAACCCGTTGGAGTTATTTGGCGTTCCGATTACTCATAGACATCCCTTTTCCTCACACGATCCCAGACTGCGCGCTCATCTTTATAAAGAGCGGAAGTCTACTTAGGTGAGTTAGCATGCCTATGTGGATGACGCTTCTTATGGACAGTGGTATTTATTTATCATATCCTCCCCGTTTTCAGACTCCTCGCCATTTCTTGCTTTCACTTTCAGAGCATTTTCTGACTCGATCCATAGTAGAATTAGTGCCATAGGATTAATTCTACCTTGTAGTTGGTTGCCAAGGAGCCGAGATATTGCTTTAAGGGTATGGATGTGAGGAAAGGAAACATCCATCAAGCGAAATGTGTATTTCAATCCCTCGGTGTTCCCTTTTAATACTCGCTGGAGGTAGTAAAATTTATGCGAAATAAATCTATCTTTATAAGTGCTATCTTCACCATTTCAAACAGTACTGCGATTAGAATTATAATCTAGTTCAGTAAACTGTTTTTGAGTTTCAGTCAGTGGTCATTCTCTTATCCAGTCAAGACATATTCATCTATCTCTAGATTAATATCCCACTTTCGGCGTGTGGCAGGGGGTGTAAACACAGAGCAATTTAGCTACTTCTTTAGCTTGTTGTTACGGCATATAGTTCGCGAAAGAATGTCTTAAGCGTTGTGCATCTTGGGACGGGAAAAATCCGCCATGTAAGAGGGTAGAAGAGCGGTATAGTAACCATAATGTGAAATGGACCGAAACCTAGAGAAAACCGTACATTAAGCGTCTTAAGCAATCGGGTTTTAAACGGGTTTCATTGGGTCATAAAACAGCGATCGGTAGAGAGTATCTGAAAAAAACTACTGGTTGGAAGTTCTTTCCTTCATGAAAAATCAACTAATGACTTGAATGCCGTCAGCTAGTAATGAAAATAACCTTGAATAGCAATCGGTGTTAGTAATTAAATTAAGAATGCTTTACTCATGTCGCGTATTTTCCATTGAAGTTATTGAGCGGAGATTTTATTACTTAAGAAGTAATCCGACTATTCAATCAAAGCTGTTGATGTCGCAATCCTCAGAAATATAATTATTGTATCTTCATTACTTAGGGAAAATTCCTCTTAATTTACCCGATCAGAGGTATCGCCGGGATGACTGTATAGTTGTTCTAAAGATTGGCTGAACTTATATGCTGTAAAACGGCCTTTGAGATGTGGAGATATGCTCACTTCTAATTCATTATTCAGTTCGAAGTTATTCTCTCTATTGTGGATCCCTTCGAGTGGGAGTAGCCATTATTCTGAGCAAAAAAATGAACAGTGTAACCGATGAAAGTGAAGTTTAAATGTATTTCTTATAAGAACGCTTCGACTCTTCTCGAACCGAGGACTTCAGGGTAAATACAAAGTAGCCTATTATTTGCGTTCTGTGGGTATTTTTAAGATTATCCAAAGTTTGAATTCTGTGCAGTCTCTGGTTTTCGATTTTTAGGTGAACAAACATACAAACAAGTTTATACTTTATTTATCAAAATCATTAAATTCACTTCATATAATGTGCAGTAACTTATTCCATTGACACATAATGCACAGCAGACTCGAATATGACAGCAAAATGACGCAGTTTATGATGCCTCAAAGTGGAATCGTATTTAGGTTTGATGAGCCACAGAGGGTAATGAGACCCTTTATATACTCAGCTGTACTTTGCCAATAACATATTCTTTTATTTTCGTTGACTAAAGGCTTTATGGTAATTTATGGAATTAACAGACTAAGAAATGGAATATGGACTAAGTCGTTTGACAAGATCCGGATTCCTTTAAATTATTTTGCGAGTCTTCAAGAGAATGAGGCCCAAAGCTGATCCACCACTGCCTCAAGGAAGGGATTGATTTACTCTCATATCACTAGTACTGTTCCTCTTATTTGGAAGTACTATCTATTGGGAAGTTACTAGTACTAGAGGGCATCCATTTCAAATATTTTACTTTTTGGGTTAATTATCTCGTGCATATTTTTATGAAAATATAAATTCATAAGAGCCATTCCTATTTCTTGTAAAATACATGAAATATAAATTTATTTTGTATTTAATTTTTTCACGTTCTTTCTGCTTAGTTCCTTTTATATTTACTCCACAAGGCATTCCGCCTGTTTTTAGCCCACAATGTTACCTTATTTATGTCCCAAATTAACGGATTGATTTGTAAAATTAAATAAACAGATGGCAATAAAAATACAGGTCTTGCAAGTAGTTGGCATATTAGTATACCTTTCACGATAATTTTCGGATGCCCTTTATAATGTACAATTGACTTATGTATGCATTTACTTGAGCTTAATGAGCAAAAGATAACAAAATTGATGCCACAGACGCGATGGTTTCGAATTATCAGCGAAACAAAGGTCACTTTGTATTCTTATCCATCCAGTCACTCGTTTATTTCGCTCATGGTGACGAACGATTGCTCTATTTATAAATTCGACGCAGATACTTATTATCATGAGCATAAATGCATTTCCAAGTGGGCGCGGAAGTGAGATTAAATGTGTGGCAATTGGATGAATGGCAGAATAAGCAATTTGACTCGCATCTCAGAGAGAGTATTTTAGAAAAATTTAAACTTGAATTTTTGAAGAATAGAAAGCAAATCTTTAATTAATATAACTCGTTCTGATGCCGGCAGACGAATGATACCCTCGGAGGATGGTAATGTCTCATGGAGACAGCAATTTAACTTGGAGAAACCCTACTTCATACTTAAATTTGAAATTTGTACAAAAATTTCCACTCGTAAATTTCCATTTAACGAAATTTAATTGCGTTCAAATAAATTTACACTTTTCAGTGTCCTCTCAAGAATGAATGAACTTCCGCCGAATAATCTAGAGATCAATGAGATGTAATATCAACGTTAATTTATTCGCTGTAAATGTAGCGAGTGTCCGATTAAACGTAAAACCAAAGCTTAATTTTGTTTTCATATTGTTAATTTTAATAATATCTTTAGTTTAATGTAAAATTTAATGTAAATTATGATATTCAAACTCCTAATGTTTTATTGGAATGGTATGATAGCTGTAGTGCTTGTTAGTGTAATGTGGAATAAGTGATGTAATGAGTAATGTAGGTCTACGTTAAGCAGTAGTTAAAGAACCTTTGCTTTTATTCATACTATATTCATATTCATAATTAATTTTGATATGTATTCTTGGGTTTAATTTTTTATTGTGAATAAGTTTTTAACTGCTACTTTTTATTTCTTTAACTACCAGTGACATGGACAATATTATTTGCATCGTATCGAACAGTGTTGCCTGTTTTTCAATCTATTTACAGGGTTAAATATATATTTGAATAAATAACATAACTGTTCTGTTTGTGTTACATAAATTCATAAGAATGGGTACGAAAACATGATTCAGCCGCGTTAAAATGGCTCTAATCGCGTGATTTTCTTCTTAGAGATCTTTTAAAGTGATGCGTTCCTCAGAAATATCCATAAACAAAAACACGCTCGTTGGCCGTCATAGCACACTCTCTTCCCTTCAATTAATACCTCCTTAGTCATCGGCACGTCGACCTCATCCCAATCGATCTACTCTCTCTAAAGTGCTTTCACAGTTACAGTCTCTGTAAAACCTTTTAAAGACTCTATTAAAGATGTATGCTATAAGCAAGTCACTCATCAATACTTCGGCGCTTTTCTGTTTTGGAATCCGTTTGATTTCCTTTGAAATCGAGTTTTTTTTCTTCTGTACGATGAGGCTAACTTATAAATTTCTGATTTTTTTGGCAAATGCTGTTCAGTTCAGCTGTGGCAGTTCGTTGAATCTTCTTAAAAATAATATATGTTTATAGATTAGCGATAGTTTACGAAATAAATGGTTTACATCTTATTTTTCCTCTTGGAGTCAAAAGGTAACCTGAGAGTTTTTGCGGAGAGCGATTTGATTCCCAGTTGGAACTATGACGTTGATCCATAAGCCTAAAAGTTTGGGAAGCTGCCTGAATAATAGTCAAGTGTCCATTGTGGAAAGGAAAAGCACAAACGTATGTGTGGGAGCCGATGCGCTAACCATGAATGATCCATTTCTCTCTTGCCTTTGAACACACCTTCACACCTTGTTTAAAGGTAATATATATATCTTGGTTATGCAAATCTTAGCTGGATAAAGTATCACATCTCTAATGCTCTTTTGGGATGTAAGGAAAATGATATCACGAGATACCTGTCTCCACAAACATCACACAGAAATTGTTGTTATTGATTTATCAATTTATACAATTTTTATTAGCGATCATCATTTATATAGTGTATCGACCATGTATTAATATTGCTGTAGCCAGGAGCGGTGGATATTTGGCGATAAAACTTTTCGGGAGCCTTCCACGTGTTTCATTTTGACGCAATCAATGTCTACGAGTTGATATACCTGAATATCTTATATTGTAAATACCGTCGTGTGTAAATTTATTCTTTCGATGTCTAAACTCCCATGCAAAATGCATTGAAGCAATGTTTGAAAACTAATTTTACGCACTTTCCGGTGACATAGAAATGTGAAGTCTATAGATTCATTAAAGGGCCAATGGAACTTTATATATCGATATATTTTAATCAAAGGTATCTATCCTTGGTTAGATTCTAGGCGAATCGAAAATACTCCCATAAAAACGCACCTAAGTAATCTTTTTACCGTTTTTGGTCTTCATTTAATTGACAACATTCAATTATAAACTCTGGTCCTCGTTCGTAAGCTGTCTTTACATCGAAAGATCACTCAATCGATCGATAGTAGAATTCTCTGCGAACAGAGATTTTGATTTCTCGTCCTTCAATGATTTAAACAACTTTCACTCGCTTCATGGATGGATTGCTTTCTATACGCACACGTTAATGATGCGGAATATTTTCCCAAGATATTATGCTTTTTATTTAAATTTCTCTCACCTTTGGGTTTAATCACCAACGACGTCCATCCCATATTTTTAAGGAGGACTTCGGAAGGACAAACGACTGCAAGAAGTTTCTTCTCTACTTTTAGAATTCTAAAATCATGGAACAGTTCGTAATTCTACCAACATTGCTAATATGCATCATCGTAATTATATTATCATTATACGTTTACGATTTTGTTTCCATAATATACATTAGTGAATATTTTTCATTTGCTTTCTTTATCAGAATGGAGTCCAGTTCCTTTCTCGTGTTCACTCATGGTTGTGATAACTGATGTAGGAATCTTGCTAAGTTTGAGATTAAATTTTTATGAAAAGTTGTGAAAGTTTTATTTTATATGGTCTCCGCGAATTTTTATGTAGCCTTAATCTTATGATTTCTTTTGTACTATATCTATCAATTCCTTTATGTAGATTTCAACGGTTATTTTTTAAATAAATAAGCCTTGGATCTCCTTCTACAGACCCTCTTTCGTGATTGTTCCCTTTGATCGTCCTCAACTGCTCTCCACCCAATTTCAATTAGAGAATTTCATTTCCTCTCCGTCAAAATGGCTTCCCTACGACTGCACCCACCCGATAATTCTTATTATTTGCGCCACTTGTGCTTCCGAGAAGATAGAGCAGAAAGAAACGCGCAGTTTGGGCGGAGACTTTTACGCAGAGGAAAGGGCATCGAATATGTTTCGTTGCAACTGAACTTCAATTCAGCGAAAGTATATGGACTCAACTCCTACGGTTCGAACCTTTGTTGTCTCCTCTGACCGTTGTAATATCATATTCTATTATTTCTAGCTTTCCTCATTTAAGTTACATTAGCCGAATCTTATAATAAAACTTAGTAATTTTTAGCTGTATAAGTCGAATTTTCATGTAGTAAAATCCTGTTAACGTTCTTTAAAGGAGACCAAGCAGAAACCGCGTTATAAGTGAGATAATAAATATTTTTATTTATTTTACCTAAATCTTGAGATGTATTTAAAAGGACTAAAAGAAAACCGTGTTATAACCTGCAAATGATAAAATTTTATTTCTACACGTTGAAAAACAAAGGAAGGGTTCTTTGGCTGATAATTTTTTTTAAGAAATGCTTTACGCCTTTAAAACGAAAAAGAATCATCTTTGGTTTACTTTACTCCCCAAAGCTGTGGGTCTGCCAACTATTTTTGTGCAACACTGGTTACGTTTTCGCTATAACGGTTTGGAATAGTTTGTTTTTTTACGACTAGAGCGTTGTTCTAAGATTTGGCCTTTTTCGCTCTACAGTGAATCAGTTTTCATCTGAAAGAAACAATTTTTAGTCTCTCAAACGAGGCGGAAGTTTGGCTATAGCAGATTGCAGTGCAACTAGAGAAGGGAAAATCCGCCTTATAGGAACCTCTTAAGCGGTATTTTTATTACGTCTCGAGTAAAAGAGAAACCGAGAAAAAATCGCGTATAAATCAAGATAATGTATTAAGCGGGAGCGTTTTAAACGGGTTTTACTGTATTTGGTCAATCTGCATCAAAATAATCTTGAATAAAAAGTGATTTGTTGGGAATTAGAAATCGGAACGGAATGAAATCTATCTTTTAATTCGCGTTCGGTTTTCACCAAAAATAATTCATTTTATTATTTCAAAGTACACTAAAAGCAGCACAATTTGCGCCTTTAACTAATAATTCTTAATTGGATTAATTTTACGCTCATTTTAATCAACAAGTTTCTTAAAGTTGTCATTCAATGATCGAAAAACAGAAATGCAAGTACAATCGACGATGACGTTTCTTGAAGAAATCTTAACTACTGGAAGGCACAATCGAGGACAAACATTTTCCGATGACCACCGAAGTTCACATTCATTTCAATCGTAAATAACATCCATAGCCATCGTTTCTTTAAATTCCCCTACGTAGTTATTTTGGTATGTATTTGTTTTATTTGTTCTCCTGTTTGTTATGATATCCAGTTTAAGCTGCCAATCATGACTGTTGTTGGGTCAAATCAAGAATAAATAAATAAACATTCTCTCAATTGCTAAGCGGTAAATCTTCTCAGTAAATTTCTTTCTCTGAAGTCTTCGTTTTTCCGAAAGGTTGTCCATAGGGAATCGCTTCTTTAATAAAGCTCTACAAAGTATAAAAATCTATAAAAGTTAATGAATATGAAAAGAGAGACCTATAAATATAATATAATATAGTTAGTGCTTAGTTCTGATTGCATCCAAAAACCAAGATTTGCATACGAATCATCTCCGCAGGTCTGAATCTTCAGTCTAGCAAAGAAATGGATGCAGATTGTGCTAAGTTTGGGTTTAATTCGATTCCAATAGTTTCCTCGATGCTTCCGGTGAGTCCGCGGAATATGTCGGGGTCACCAAGTCCCCGCTTTCGCAGAATCCCACTGACGAATCGAATACAACTCTTTGAGTCGCCGTCCTTTCCGGGAGGACGTCATTACCTTGATGAATTTGAATTAAGACTACGAATCTGGAATGGACAGTCCTCTCATGAATTAATTCCTTAGTCAGTATCCGTCATTCTCATGACCAGTTGCATCGTTTTCAATGGAATATATTTAAGTTTCTTTTTCTCAAGGTAGAGAAAAAGGGATTCACTTGAGCCCCATTCGAAAATAAACGCGAAAGAGACGCTGTATTCATATCGATATTTCTTACACCTACGAGTACACCGAAATGTACATACATCATTCTCCTCCTCAATTCATGGAAAAAAAGCGAATCGCCTCATATATCCTATCTATCCTGAAGCCCTTATGGAATTCTCTGATTGGGCAATGATGAATAATATTTATTTTTAACAACTTAGCACGCAGTAGCAGAAATATCGACAGTCAGTTTTTGTTAAAAACTGCGTACATTTTACATGTACAGGGGTGGTCTGAAAAGTTTCCGACATTTCGCCATTTCTCGACATGTTTTCTGAAAATTTTCTGAAGATTTCTGAAAAATCTGGGGTCGGAAACTTTTCAGACCACCATCGTATGTAAAATCGAATCTTCTTTAGCTTTGCTCTTTTATATTTTATTTATTTTACAAAAGTCCAGGCAGTCTACCCTTTGTAAAATACAATATGGTGTAAAATATTCAGTATCAAAAGTGGGTGAGGCAAAATGGTTTTTGAAATAGAGAAACAAGAAATGAAAAACTTGAAATAAAAGGTTCGAATTATTTTCGATCAAACGGATGAATTAGATTATCGTGTAATTCGTTCTGGCATTAAGTATGTTGAAAGGTCTTATGTTTCTAAGGTTATCTTGCGGATTATTCACCATCGACTGACTATGAAGAGAAGAAACACTCATTGAATTAAATAGATATCGTAGCAGTATATAATAGCAATCACTTTTACGACAACGTAGAAACGTTAAAATATTGAAATATAAAAATCGCAAAATTTCCATTTATTTCTTAAATTCTCTGTAATTATTGCGCTTTTAATCTTGCTCACTTTCGAAATCAATATGATCTGGCGTAACTTTGTGGAAAGCCATAATAAATTTAACGACTCAGGCCTGAAGATGTAGGAACTTCTTACGAAATAGGTAGCAAAATTAAAAGTCCGCGGAAAATTACGAAGTTGTTTAATTTATTGCTTACTTTCGCTCCAGCACTCATCTTTACGTTCCTTTCAAATTATTACGCACACAAGGTAAATACATAAGTCCAATCCCTCCAGTTCTTTTCTTCCCGACCTCACCTTTGGACCGATCACACTTTCATCTTGTGTACCACTCATTCATCCCAGATCCAAATGCTTGGTTAGTTTGAGTTTGCGCCTTTAAAGGTTCACTGTAAGACTCGTAGAACTAAAATTCACTTAATAAAGTCATTATTATCATATTTGTTTAATTGTTACATCCGTATACTGAAAATTTTTATTTTGATTGATTTTGATGAACTTTTATTGATTGGTCTCCCCACCCGAGGCCTAAAAGATGTCTTTTTTACTCTTTCTCCTCAGCCGATAATAATTTCAAGCAGTCCCTACCTCACACGGTCAATACAATTGAAGCAACGTTAATACAAATTTTTATATCAATATCACAGTTTCAATTTTCCCTCAGACGATCAATATATTGATCAATTTCGACATTGATTCAATACAGTCGCAGAGTTTTACTCAATTGCCTCCTATCGTTCCATCCGCTCTTTGCAATACTCTATCCAAATACGCAATTGAGTATGGCAATTTTCTTTGATTTCAGCTTCGTTTCTTCCACATAGATTAGACAATCTTTTCCCATCGGAAGGCCGCATTCACCATTCAGTAGCAGAAGAAAGACCGCATGCTAATTAATCAGGCCGCTGTTGAGCTGCACACTGCTTACATTCATATATTTTGACATTCAACAAGTGTATGAAAAATAAATTCATTCGCTGAGTGAATTAAAACAGAGCATTAATTTAATTGGCGTCATTAGCGAGGCTGGGAAATTAAATTATTTTAAAACGTGCATTTGTATCAGGAAGAGGCCTCGTCGAATAGCCAAAAAAGGGCCGCCGCATCTGCGTTAGATGATTTCAAACTGCATTTGATGCCGTCATTCGGAAAGTTCAATTCGACGTCATCCAGCGCGTCATACGCTGCGGATGTATTTCACTTTAACTTCCGCATCTCGTACGTGCCATTTATATTTGATGGGATCCATCTCCAGCAGAAATGTGAAATATTTAACTTCCGAATTCAACAGGGTAACAAAATATTAAATCTAGACATCCGTCGAAATAAACCATTTTCATTAATGTTAAATTAAGAGGCATTTAAAGATATGATAGCAATTTAAATCGCAATCCCTCCATTTTAAATATGAAATTTAGCGCAGAAAAATTTTGAAATTTCCTCGGAAATGCAAAGCTTTAAAAATATATGTACTCTATGGATTATTTTGCAAAAAATCTTTTGTTTTATGAAATTGTCCCGCAATGACAGATACCGCTCCGCTTCCTGCGATAATATCTAGTAATATAGATAATATATGCCACAGGCGGGGAAGGTCTATGTATTATTATACTCTTTTACGAGGTTAGGCAAGAATGGTCTCTCTTCCACTCAACCCTTACACTTATTACATGAAAATGTACATGTATAATGCATAATGATTGTTCACAATGTATGTATGTACTTATATCTAGAAAAAAGATCGAAACAAATGACAGATATCGTAAGCATTCAAATAGTAAATTTGATATAAATAAACTAATAGATAAATAAAAAACAAACATATTTGTGAGATCTAAATATAGAAAGAGTTTGAAAAACTCCTCAGCGAAAGGTTTACGGAGATAAACCCATAATGCGGGAAAACGCCCACAATTAAATATCGAAATATCTTTATGTATGTGTCATGTATGTTGTTGCTTGCTGTTGTATCGTAGCATTAGATTTTCCTGCATTTTTAAAGATATGCCATATTTTATAGTATTATATTAATTTATTTTTTAAATTGTAATAATGGCCAAATTTGTCTGTTCGCGTGTAATTTCCTGATTTATGTAATATTGAGGAGTTACTAAAAAGAGGAAACTTTCGCTTGTCGGACGTCATTCGTCCTGTTTCTCTTAGCCCGTATCGGAAGTTCAATAGCACGAGAGGAGATTACCCAAACCATCCCCTATGTTACAAGCAAATAGAATTTAGGACGCTGGGATTTTACGCTTTGTGTTCTGTTACAATTCGCGGCAGAGAGCGTAGCTTGAAATGGAAAGTTTTTTTTTTATTTTTGGACTAATTTTCAATATTTCGAAAATTCACGCATGCTTGCTTATGATAAGAGTAACGGCATAAAATATAATCACTTCTATTTTTTCAAATGTATGAATAGACGTGATATTTGAGTCTGAACTCAGGGTCGCACTTGAAATACGCTTGTGCTCAAAATGTTATGCAGTGACATAGTTCTCAGGAAACGAATTTAATCTCCATGGTATAGAGAATACATTTTATATGCGGGCTCATGAGACTTTGTAGATATCGATGATTTAATTCTTTCTCTCAAACAATTATATTTTCTAAAGTAACTTTCTTCTTTAGATCTCTATGTTTCAGCATGGTCATTAACTTAGTCATCATTAATATTCTCCTCAGATTATTATTCCCCAACAAAGTCAGATTATTATTCCTCAAAAAACCTAAAAAAAAAAGTTTTTATTCGGTAAAATGTATCATCTTATTTTCATTAGAGTTATGTTTTGGAAAACATGGATCATAGGAATTAAAATACAATTACTTATTTAATTATTATTGGGAACGTGAGAAATGTTTTCGGCAAACATTTAAAAATCATGGATTAGTTTAAATTTCTTAAAATTATGCGAAATCCATCTCGACATAATCGCAGCAAATTCTTTGATTAATTCAAAATTTATTTAATTAAATGCAACAAGATTTAAACATTTTAGTGTTTAACTTCATAGAGCTTTAAAGTTGACAATAAGTTAAAATCTTGTTTGTAAAAACTTTGATTAATTTTTCAATATAAATATTCAATTTTCAAATATTCAATATCAATATCAAGCGGTTCACACTCTATAGCCGGGAGTTCATTTAATCCCGCTTAATGGGTCTCTCTTAGGTCCTGATCAGAGTGAATTAAACGAGGAGATTCTGTGGGCCACGCATAGAACCGACTCCGTTGTTGAAATTAAGCTGATTTGCGTTTTCGTGTTGACCGAGCTAAAATGGGCTGTTTGGATGGGTATGGTTCTGTTTCGAGATATTTTCATTTTCTTCTCGCAAAATCAGTCATCGCAAACTTAATAAAGTTAAAGGAAAACAGCTTAGAGATAAGGCAAAGAAAAACAGGACGGCAATAAAAATAATACGAATAATTTTTGGTCTAACAAATGATGTGGAGGATTGGCTATAGATTGCGTTTGGGAACAAATACCCCTAATAAGCGGTTATCAGAGTGTTTTGAGCGATATTTTTACCGTGAAAGGGAATGAAGCCGAGAAAAAACCGCGTGCAAAGGCATACATTTCAAAATTTCCATGTTGACCGCTATCCCATTTTAGTTTCAAATTTTACTATTTTCGAAAATTGTTTGGATTGAGAGAAGGAGGATAAATTAATGGATAACCTCGTATTACTAGCAAGAGCTGAATACCACAGCAACTAAAACGATTAGTTTCGTAGTATGCTTTCTAATATTTTCCTTCAATAGGTTTTTTATTACATAATGCAGAATCACTATCCAATTCAATCTAAAGAAAGAATTACCCTTACTCTACTTTGAGAATTACTACATTTGAGGGACTGGAAATTCCCTCCTAAATTCTAATTCTCAGGTAACTGCGAATGACCTTTAGAATATGTCGATCTAATACGGTGACTGAATCATCCATTTTCACAATTTCATACACCGTTCATGGACAGGATGTTGATTTTGGTTCATTTCCCTCATAGACCTATTTTTACTGATTCATTGACACATTTCCAGTATCTGCTGAGAAAATTCGAAGCAAATCGAAATTATCTGCCACCAAATGCTGCTCGAAACGGAAAAACCCGCATCGAAGTGGTAGTAATATCCTTCATTATAATTATGAAAATCGCAGGCTGTGAGTTGGCTACTGACGCAGGGCGGTTCGGAAAAATTAGAACCTGTGATGAAATTTTACTGACCAAGAAATTTATGGCAGTTTTATTGGTTAGCACTTGTATCAAGTACTAGAAATATAGGGGATAATTCAGTTATGTTTCGTGAAAATGTGCTCTCTTCCTATTCTGAAATAAGTATATGAGAAGAACTCAAAATTATTTGGGCAATAGAGAAGTTGAGTACATCTTTCTAATTAATTTTACGCTCTCGGTCGGGTGAGGCGTGCTAAAATTAAATATACTTTTTTATTAATTTTACATAAAATGTATCGTAAAAATAAAATAGGATTAAAACACTTTTTGTCTCAGCATAAGTTCTCTCCAGAAGGAGCTAACTTGACGAAATTAATAAAATATTACAATATGATCTATATCTGGTATGATTTTATGTACCTTTAAATATTTGATCATACAATTCATGGTACAGTTTTCCTACTTCAGAGATCAAGTAAATATTGAAGGAAATTTATTTAATCGCAGGCTATGATAGTTCGACCATCTGAAATTATGACCTAAAATTTTAATCCTTCTGTATGCAACCAACTTTACTAACGTTTTACCCATAGCCTGTTTTCCCATATATTTAAATATTCATGTATACGCCACTCTGACAAGTTCATTCAATGAATAGCCATCGAATACGAGTGATAGAGACATTTTCAAATCCCTAAAGCGGGATTTTCCGCTGGAAACAAGTCATCACTTTCTTATTGAAAGGGACACTATACGCTAGGAATTTTTAAATAGTCATCGGACTTTCTCTCTAATGCTTAGTCGATGATTGTGTACTTTGGTTCGTATAGTTATGCTCGTACAGTGAAAGCCTAGACCCTTGACTGGCGCACACAGAATACCAATTTCACGGTTTCCTTTCCTTTCGTTCTTAAAATAATTTTGCTGCGATAAATTTATACATACCTTTTAACCAAAATTCCATAGGACCAAATCATAGGCACTGAAAAATTTCTACCTTTCTCCATGAAACATTCTCTCACCCTTGTGCAAAGGACTGCACTGATAACCACCCTTCGATAAATTATAAATATAGAGTGTCATTATACTATAGTTTTAGATTCGACTTGGAAACATCGGCTAAGTAAATTTAGATCTGTGGGAAAATTATGGGAAATGATTTTCAGAAAGTGTATAATATTGTAGTAAGAAAGTGATACATGTGCACAGGAAAAGATTTGGTGAAAAAATCAGTTGATAATTACGAAGACTTTTTGGTTTTATCTGTGTCATAACTTTCCTCAGGGAAAACGCGTTACGCAATTCAAAAGAAAAAAAGTCATATAAGCGCATGATGAAGCGCAAGTCGTCATCCCTCGGGTTGCAATTGCGTTAATTTTCTATTAAAAATTGTGAATTCTCATATGGTTATTATTAAATTGACAGAATGTGCCGTAAATAAAATCGATTGAATGAAAACTTTAGTAGCTTTTCTGCTAACGTGCTTCAGGAAGGGTTTTAAATATAAATGACTGTATTATGTAACATGGTAAATGTGTCACTGATGCATCTCTACCGTAATGATCTTTCAAATAAGACTCATTTACATTGATCTGCTTTTCTGGGAGTCCCTTTTAGTCTTCACTTACTGATCTACCTTTCCTTCTTAGAAATCGAAAGTTTCACTCGGTGTGTTTACATATCTAAAGAAAGAGAAAGCTTATGGATAATCATGTAGTTTCGTTGCATTCCATTTTCTCGTTAAGATTTTTTTTAGATTCAGAACAAATGATTCACCGATTTAGATCGGCCATCATCGGTGATGAGCTTTGGAAATTTTTACGTTGGAGAGAGAGAATGTTTTTTTTTATGAAACTCCTAGAAATCAAGCAAGATAGCCCTTTAAAATCTTTCCCATGTATTTTCGTCTAGTTTTGCATTATTTTTATTGATTTTTGAGAGTTCATATATGATATGTATAGGCTTATTTGTGTATATGAGGGGTAAGATGTAAGAAGAGATTAAGAAGTCTCAATCTCATCATTAATTAAAGACGTATTATTAACATATTTGCAGAAAGGGCAGATGATTGTATATGACTACATAGCGACTCTAAGCCACAGTAGGAATTGGCATTGAAACTATACCAATGCAAACAAATCATCAACACGATTGGCCCTTCAAGCAATTGTTCCACCGTGCAATTGTTCTAGCTATCAATTGTAGTGATTTCCCGGACATGGGAAGACAGAGATTTAGAGAATAATATATATATCCTTGGGTAACTTCGAATACCTTCCCTGGCACCCACCCCTTCCCCTCTCTCAGCGTGGAACCCTGTGCATATATGATCAACACATTCTTTTATTTGATGGAGTGGCTTAGAACTGTAGGAAGTAGGATTACATGTTGAATGGTGGAATAAAATTGCTCCGAAATGACATTATTTGTATGGGAAACTTCAGAGGAAAGAAAATTAAATCAAAGTCTTAATCTATTTAATATATCAGGAGAGAGTACGTTCGTAGAAGATGTAGCTGATATAATGTGCCCTCTTTGTTCCTCGTAGTATCAGAACGATACTGCGAGGAAGATCAAGGAAGTAGATGTGATATCGAATTGATTCAAGAATTCATTTTTCCTCAGAACGATACGCGAAAGTAATTTACTATGAAAGTTGAGTCATTGCGGAATCACCCCCTGCCGCACGCGGAAGGGCAGCATGCAGGGTAAATACGTAGAAGTAGAAAGGGTATCCTGTCTATGAGAGAATTTCAGAAGGATCATCAAGATTGTATAATCCTACTGAAATCTAACGACTGATTAAATTCTTGTGAAAACTTTCCCAATAAGTCTTTCTTCGGATGAAAATTCGGATTATTATTCGAACACCAAACAACACAATGATATGTAGTTAAAAAATGTTGTCGTCTCTTTGCATTCTGGTTTGGAATATCTCAAAATCATATCTGAATCCATCGTACATGCTTATTTCCGCGTGTGATTGCAATTTAAAACGAATTCATGGGCAATTAACTCGGTTTTAAATGAATGGCAGAAAAGTAGATGGTAATTTGAGGAAGAAAATTTATTTCATTTCAACAGATGGCCATGTTGTTTCTAGTACATTTTAAAAGCACTCGGTTGCTGCAGATGGTGCTCATGGTCTGATTGGTATTCCAGTCTTCTGAGAGATCCAATCGAGGTAAGAAGTGACCCTCGTGAACACTGGATGGAAGCCTTTCTCACATCCGAGAGCGGACCCAAAAGACACGATGCCTATTTGGGTTGGCTGTCCGTCGCTGTCCATTACGTACAGAGGTCCACCGCTGTCTCCCTGCGGATCAACGATATTTTAAAATAGCGCGATTGGCTTTCGAATGAGAAGCACTTTGAAGTTATGAAGTTGCTTCATACATACTAAGTTGCCTCTTACGAATATGAAGTTTCTGGTTCATCTTTAACCTTTATTTTGTGCTAGAAAATTTCACAAACGCACAAATACTTGATGAATCTTTGCATACCAAACTGGAAACTATGAGGAAAATTTTGATGATAAAGATACACATTACAATGCAGATCTTTTTATAATAAATATTGGATTGGCAGCGAAAAATCATTCCTTTTTGTCAGTGATACGTTTCACTGTCGGTTGATCCTCTTTTACCAGTTTAATATTTATTCTAGCATGAAGTTTTAGCTTAACCAAAGTTAACGAAGATTCGCTAGATTTTTCTCCGATAAACGAGCATGCTTTTTCAGAATGTGCTTGCTTACTCTCAATTTCTATATAATAATTCCATATAATATTCTAATAATGGACTCTAAAGCTAATTAGCAAGCGTGGAAATCACTATTACTTAAGGATTAAATTCTCCAATAATGCTTTTACGATTTCACTGATAAAATTAGTATGATCTGGTTCCTTGGTCATTAGCGTAGACCTGAAGATATCTACGCCATGACGAAACATGTCAAATTAAAAATCTGCTGTGGAAATTGCGAAGTGTTTTTCCTTTCAAGATAATTCCATTAACGCTTCAAGAAAGCGTATAAAATGCTCAATTTGGAAAGGTGATATATTTTGATAAAAGGGAATAATGTGACCCCGCAGATCTTGGTGTGCAAACTGGATACACACTTTGGCGAATCCTTTCCTTATAAGATCCTTGAATGAATTTTCCTTTGTGGTTCTATGAGGACCGTTGTTGTTGGGTGCCGTCAATTGGTTTAATCCAAGGATGAGGAGATTCCATCGGAGTCCATATTTAGTCTTATAAGACTGAATTGAAGCTATCAGACATCTATTCTGTGAGTTGCCTACATCCGAATACTTAAACATCGACATTTTATATAGAATAACGAGTTCATTCGCTTAGTAAACTGAAGGTAAACATTTTCCGCTAAATATTTCACTAGTCGTCCTCTTAAATATAAGAAAACAATGCAATTTGAGTTATGAACTGACTAAAAGGCTCAAGAAAACCGAGTCCCGGTTTTCATGAGGCTTCTTAAGTTCCCGCCTGTTTTTTTATTTAGTTTAAGATAACAATTAGTAATTAAGGATTTAAATTCTTGCGCTTCATCGCTTCGGTTGTAAGTAGTATTAGTTAAATTGTGTACTCACGTTGCAAGTGCTTCTTCCGTCTTTTCCGTCGAGGCAAATGTTGGAGTCTCTGAGGTTAATCAAATACTGCAGACGGCAAATGAGGTTGCCGATCACTTTGTCGGACTCGTATCGAAGAATTGGGCTGATGCTGGTTGCAGCTGCAAAAATAATTTCTTTTATATTTCTGCTTCTCACCTCTGTCAGTGAATTGAAATGCGCTATTCTTTAAAAATCAGTTTCCGTACGGAAGCAACTGAATATGAATTTCTACGCTGAAAATCATTAAATCCAGGAATCACTCAGAAAATATGTATATTGTCAGAATCTATGTTCTTAGGAATATTTATTAGCAGAAATTACGTGTTCCTCGTAATTAAACCTTCTTGGGTTAAAAATTAATTCTTCCTATTATTAATACCTTCTATTATTCGATAGTACCCGGGTTTATTAGCGATGATACTGAACTTATTAATTTTTATAGAAGTAAATCAGAGGTATACAACTTACAGTCTGAAGGTTTTCCCCAGCCGCTGACAGTAGCGGTCTCTCCTTTGAAAGTTTCTCCTTCCTCAGATTTAGAAGGCAGTCTGATCGGCTGAATGTTTTCTATAGAAAGATAACACATCTTCAATTATCGAAATATCAACAGATATGCACAATCTTAGTTAACAATATATATCTTCATAATTAATGGCAGACAAATGAGGTGTAATATCATTCATAATTTGATCGCTCGATTTGGATTCCAGTTTCAAATAAAAATCGAAGTTCGTGTCTGTGTTTCGTAAATTCAACTCGTTGCGCATAAATTCTCAATATTTAGGGTTACACAAGTATCTCCAAGGTATATACATTCATAAAGTAATCTCGCCATTATAAGAGTGAGAATTTAACATTAATTTTATAAGCCATTATAAATTACCATTTCCTTTACATTTTAATAAAAAAATTTAAGAAGTGAAACCAACGTAATTGAAGTGAGTAAGAAAACGTGATTGGCCATATTCTATTGGAAGAGTCATTTTCCCGAACTTTGGTCGATCCTAAATACCGTTCTATTCACTCTTCACCAAAGCACTTGATTCCATTAGATGCCAAGTGATGAGGTAGTTTGCCCTTCTCTGCGTCAGAATGCTTCGAGTGTAAGTGCAGCACCAGAAACCTCATTATTGAATGCCATGATGAGCGATATCCACAAGCACATCGCTTTTCATGGCATTCAATAAAGAGTGAATACCTCAATAATTTTGAAGCTACAAGTTCCACGAACAAGACATATGAAAGAATTCCGAGCACCTATGTTAATTAAATTGCAATAACTACATGTTCTGCTCACATCCTCAAAGGCGCAATTATATAACCTTTCTTAATGAGCGTAAATGTAATTCATGAAAAATGAATGGACAAACTACCTATGGAACCATAATAGTTGCCAGTTGGTACATGTACGTATTAATTCGATTACTATGTTTGTCAGGGAAAAGGGAACATTCTTGAATTCACCTTCTCAGGCTTACCGTTGAAAGTAATCTTCTGAGGCACTTTGATGAGAGCAATATCGTTGGTGATCAGGATGGAGCTGTACTTCTCATGCACGATTTTATTCGACGTCTCCATTCTGACCTGAGATGTCTCATTCTCTTTCACCATTTGCGCTCCAAGAATAATCTCGAACGATTGCGCGCTGAAAAGAGAAAATTTCAAATTTGGTATTTCGTACGGATCGATGTGTCCCGACGAAGTGAACTTACTCCTTAGCGCAGTGGGCAGCTGTCATAATCCATTCTTCTGAAATGACAGATCCGCCGCAGAATGCCTGTTGTCCTGTGCTGAGTGTGAGGATGACAGCTGCTTGCCATGGGAACTGGTGTGGAGTTGCTTCGTTGCCGTTGGTGATGCGTGAACCGGGATTCCCTGGAAAGTGGAGTCGTAATTGAAAAGG
Organism: Pachydiplax longipennis; assembly: GCA_036926295.1. Lineage (NCBI taxonomy): Eukaryota > Metazoa > Arthropoda > Insecta > Odonata > Libellulidae > Pachydiplax > Pachydiplax longipennis. The sequence goes on from JAVFKF010000038.1 coordinate 123,982, forward strand.
CCGGAGGATGGGTTGTTTTATCAAAGAACTTTAGGATAAGCTCGATTAAAACGCATTTAAGAGGAGAAAACCGCGTTATAACCGGCATATGATGCATTTTTATTTCTTTTTCGTTGGAAAACAAAGGAAGGGTTTTTTGGTTGTTTAATTCTTAAATAACTGCTTTATACTTTAAAAACTAAAAGTAATCTTCTTTAGTTTGCCTTTTCCACAGCTGCAGTTATATAGAGTCCGCAAACTATTGTTGTGTAAAACTGTTTGCCTTCTCGTTATAACGTTTAAGAATGATCTGTTTTTTGAACAAGAAGAGCATCTTTATCTCTTCATTTTTGCAGGCAATAAGGAAAAACTAACAATTTCTTTAACAGCAGTGGCCATCACAAATATCTCCAAGACTACCCTCAACAGCCCTCTAAATACTACACATTCTGTTTTCAGAAACAAGAGTTTATGTAGCCTTAAGACTCTATTCCAATAGAATTTTTGTAATCTAATTTTGCATTAGTTTCTTTTCCCTGCCTCATTACGTCATATGTATATCTTTCTAAATTTTCATTCAAAGGATTTCCTGATAATTATGAAGAAGACCAAACTGCAGCGTTTTTTTTTCAATAAATAAATCGTGAAAAGTAAAATATGGAAATTAAAGCAAAGTATCAGTCAAAAGTAGTTTTGTTTGGATAACTATTCGTAAACAGTTGTTGAAGTGATTGCAAAATTTTTTCGAGACGGTTTTTAATGAAAAAGTTTTCTACCTGATTATTCCTTTTTCATGAAAAAAGTTTTCATCGGATGCACTTTAAAGCTATTAATTAAAAATTGGAAAATTATTCTATATATTATATAAGGAAAAATATATACTTTTTGCCCCATTAACGGATAGCTCTTACTTATGGGTATGCCCCTTCCCTAATATCAGTCGTTCTAAACTTTCCAATAGCTAATTATGATTGCTCTATCGAGAAATGGGAGATTGCATTACTTTCACTGAAAGAGTTCGTTCCTTGTTCTCAGTCAAGCAATTGAATTATTCTTCAAAAGACTTATCCAAGGGGTGGGGAATTATTTTTTAATCAGAAGAATGCTTGTTATATGAACAAGTTGAATATCATTAGGCAGTACATAAAATCCTCAGGTTGAATTTTTTATAGTAAATCGCTTATACTCAAGTGATGTATAATAGGAGCATGTAATAATATACTCACTAACTCCGTAGTAGTATTCGAGCGGGCGAACTTGACTCCAGTCAATGGCCTGAAATTAAGCAAGCAGTAACATGTTAGAATAGTTGGATTGACAAATTAATCAAGCAATAGTGTGTTAGAATAACTGAATGTTAAGCAACCAATAGTAGTAGGGTTGTCCAAATGAAAAGGTTCGAAACGACACTGTGGGTATAATTGAAGACTTTATTCGAAAGTAATCACCACAGGCTTGAGCACAACTATCCCACTGTTTCCAAAGGATTCCCAAAATCCCTGCAGCTGTGTCCTTTACTGTGTCCTTCCATTCGTCGTCCGAGTTGAAGTGCTTCCATTTGAGATGGTTTTTGGCGGACCAAACAAATGGAAGTCGCAAGGTGACATGTCCGAGCTGTGGATTTGGCCTCTGTGTCACCCTGGAGACGTGTGGAGCAGAATCACTCCCTCCGTGAGCTTGCTTTTAATGGACTGGCGTAGGACACAGTCTCTCCCGACCAGCGATAATATTGGTCGATTTAACACCATCTGCGGTCAGAAATCTGAAGAAACCTTGCTGCTTCTCAATCATCGAAGTGAACGCCATGATGTCCTCTGCCGCGTCAATTGGACACGATGAAGGACTGATTCTTGTCACGGCTACAGGAATTCTGGGAGCAGGGAATTCTTCGGCTTGTGAAACAGTCGGATAGTTGTGCTCAAGCCTCTACTGATTACTTTTGAATAAAGACTTCAATTATAGTCACGGTGTCGTTTCGTGCCATTTCATTTTATATATTTGAATAGTTGGATAAACAAATTAACAATCGCTACGTTTTCATTTATTTGGTTTGGTAGTGATCGATCCAACTTGTTCAAGCCTAACTCCGTTCTTCAAAGATTCACTTTAATGTCCTCCATTTCCCGACGGTATGAATGATAATTTTTCTTAAGATCCTGCACATGTAGAAAATTAACATTTTCAATCCATTTCTGCATAAGAAAGGAGCTTAAACAATTGTAAATATAAGTAAAGATGTATACATCTTTACTCTTAGCTCGTATATATTCATTACACATAATTTTAATGAAGGTATTTCAGTAGGTGCTTATTCTCTGATGGCACAGAGTTTAATTGCTCCTTATTCAACGTGACGTTTTTCTCAGTTATTTCAGATAGAAATAATCTTTAAAGGTTCAACATTATATAATTTTAAATGAATAACTTTTCTAATGTGTTATTTTGCCCGAGCTATCCCGTTTTTAATCTTTTTAATAAATTTATCACTACGGATAACTAGTTAGTAGTGTACGTGATCTTCGAGACAAAACGATGAAGCGTTACAGGGAAATAGTTGCCAGGGCAGATAGTTATTTCTGGTCATTTTTTCCGCGAAGTATTGGAGAAGCCAACAGCAGTGAAGGGTAGATAGGGTTTTCGGTGTTTTACACCCCCTGCCATGCGCCAGCGGCGGTTTGCAGGGTCTAAATGTATATGTAAATGTAAAACTTTTCTACCTTCACGGAATTTGGTGAGGATTTTATTTATACACTTGTTATATCCATTATTAACGAAATCGCAAATGTGTGAAGTGCATGAAAGGGTATTATTTTGTTAAGTTTATTTGGGTATTAGTGAGCTGTTGTTGGAATAACTTGAGTGAAAGAGATTAAATCCCGATTTGCGCGACTTTATTTTGGGTGGTAGAATTTCCCGAAGAAGTTGCTGACAATCATTTTGATATCCTGGTATTATTATATAACCAAGTCTCTTTTCCCAGGCATGGATTCTGAAATTCGACTTCAGATTTTCATTGATGAATCAAATGCCGCTAATTTTTGAGCAAAAGTGTGCATCTATCGGTATTGTTGTTTTGACATACTACTATAAGGCACAATTCCCCGATGATTATTGTTACAACGTTAATCGGGGCAGAAAAATATAAATATCAATGATAAATAAATTCTTATGTGTCAAACAGTGGGAGTTACATGCATTTTTATCTCCGATTCGTTGAAATTTGGGTGAACTTAAAATAAACTTTGCCATCTTTGACCACCCTATGACAGCACAAAGTACACAGCTGTTTGAAGAAGTCAACTTAAGCGTTATATTATGTTGATGTAAAGATTGTCAGCTTAATTTGAATGTAAAGGAATGCGTTGTAATAACTTTCACGAGTTCCATCAACTTTATATTACATTTGAGGATATCCCTTAAGATTTGACCATCACAGTAAATTCCAGAAGTTACACTTAGTAATAGTTTACCATATAAAGAACGCCTTCGAAATCCACTTGGAAAGAAGAATAGAATGCATAGATTGACAAGTAGAACTCTGAGAAGATGCCCATCGACAGTCAATGAAATGGCTTATTTTCCCCTTATTCGATCCAGTCTCTAATTCTACTTCGTTATTTGGGATATATATGAAGTAGGTTTAGTTTCAGATTTAGAGATGATACAACATATGGCAGGTCGTTTCGCTACAGGAGATTTCAAGCTCGGCAGTAGTGTAAAATTCCTCGGGTGAGATTCGCTCCAGGTGAGGAGAACAAATTATCCACGGAAGATTTTCGAAAATTTTATCTGTTCTGAACATTTTGACGAAATAAAAAGCATCGTAATTCCAAAGAGCACGAAGCCACGAAAGTCATCTACACCTAAAGGTTTGTAGAAGTGTAATTAAAACTCTCATTTGCTAATTTGATAGCATACTAAATTTCATCAAAGTCGGAGCTAGTGTAAGTTTCCATATTTTATGTACTATTTTACTTCATTCGTATTTGATACTGAAAATTTGTACTTCAAATGTATATTTAAAAGGATCGATTGCCCGTACATGTTTGTAAAATAAAGTAAATAGTACAGGACTAAAATCAAGATTAATTACAGAAAATTCTTTATAAGTTATTTCACATCACCTGTACGGCCACTGCTGTCAACACCAGAACCAAAAGGAACTTCATTTCTGCTAAGGAAGAAAGACTACCTCAGACTCTTCCCCTTTCCTTCGCCTTATATATGAATCGGAGATCATTTGGGCGTAATCTTCGAAAACGATAGAGATTGAAAAAAAACAGAGATAGGTGGAATACATCTTTATACCATTAGAGTATCGATTATACGCATCTGGTGGAATCTGTGCATTTGTTTTCCATCACAGTTGATTTGCGAGGAGATAAGAGCATTCAGACTGCCCTGGCGCATGATCTTAACCCATTCACGTCACTCGTGATCACGGCGGATATCTCAGTATGAAATTCATTAAAATTTTAACGTTGAGAATCTTACCTTGTTTGCATGATCACGCCTTAAAGAGTTCTGTGGGAAGCTTATGTTTTCTTAATCTCTGTGTGTTGCTCATTCCAAGTAATTTTATAAGATAAACAATAGCGTTAGTAAAAATGGTTTTTCCGCCACAACTGGCTTATAACTATTTATCCTTAAATAGTTACTATATATATCAGACGAAATTTTCTATTGAGAAATTTTAGAGCAACAGTTTAACAGCCGAAAAACGTTGACGTTCGTGCTCATGCTATCTTATTTACAATCTTTCTTATCATCTTTATAGAACATTTATTATTTGGCACAAAAGGCGAAAATTGTATCTTTCTGTTATTTTTGTCTCAGTATCGTTTTTGCTTATTTTATGTGAATTTTGAGCGAATTATTAGGCAACGAAAGAGCTCTTCATCAACTGAGGGTTTTTTATTTTAGCTATATAACCGACAATAAACAGTTTATTCTAAAATTCTTCGTCTTGTTGCTTTCGAACTCATTGCAAGGGAAAACTGCCTCATCTCGCGGTTTCCCTTGCATTTTATAGCTAACTCTGAGGTGGAAAGATATCAAATAGCCGTCCGAAGGATGAGAAATCGACGTGAATTCAGTAAAAGAATTGTATAAGGATTTGTAAGGCTGTTTTTATTAGATTATTTTCTTTTTTCTTGATTAAATAATAAGAACACGATTTGAGTTTTAGCTGATGTAATTCCATTTTTATTTGACGTGATCTTTCGGGCTTCTTATCAGAGTATAGATAGTATTTTATCTCGCGTTTAGCCTTGGGATTCGGTACTTAATAAAACTAAATTCCCCGCGATTGCGTAATTTTCTGATCTTGTGTACAATAAGTTCTTCAAATAGTTTTCAAGATTATCCTTATTATTCTACGGCAAGGGTGAGTAACCTTTATGAAAGTGCGTTCCAAAAGAGGCCATATCTTTAAGCCCAAAATTATTCCGCAAGCCGACCAAACTTTTTAAGAACCTTTTATTTATTTATAGAAAATTTTATATGATATCTTGATATTTGTTTGCCCGTGATTGTGTAAATCATGTTAAAATCAACTTTAATTCCAATGCCGAAAAAAGTTTAAATATCCAAAAAGAAGCTCTAAATTTTTATGTGATATTATATATGTGTACTAGTGTGCCCTGTGCGAAAAATTAGCTCAATAAAATTGAAATTAATTGATCTATATGCGAATATATTTAGATATATGTTTTAATTTTCGTGTATTCGTTTTTAGTGATCGGAGTGTTCGTTGAAATGTATTTGGATGGAGAAATAGAGTATCAGAGGTCCTTTCGATTTACCTCTTTTGTGTCGATCTATCGCTTAGCGAGATTCTGTGGGCAAATTCAAATTTCAACTCGATTTTTAAACCAAACGATGCTCTTTTTAACTTTCTTTCTATCAGGAAGGGGACTCTTTAAAATGGTGTACAATGTTTTATGAAGAGTGGGAGAAAAACACCGAAAACAGGTGTTTAGAAATGATATTTAAAGATGATTGTATGCTGTAGATATATCGATAATTACATTGTTGGATTTAATTATAATTTATGTTGTTTTAGTATGTGTCTTTATACATGGTGTCTTATTTGTGTTGTATTAATTACAATTTATGAGCTTTTACGTAAAGTATCTGAAATTGTAAGTCGCTCTGTAGGATTGTTGATGTTTCTGATATTTTTACCCTGCTATTATAACTATTACTGCCACCCTGCAGATAAACCAGATAATGCAGTAGGACTAAAAATTCATCAATATTTCAATATTCGAATCCTGTTTCTGAAAGTAGTCAAGCAATGTGATCTGTTCCAGATCATCCAGAGTATAAAGGCATTTTACAGAGGTGGCAGCAGTTAGACTTAATTTATTCGATGGCAATCCCCGTCTTCTCGGAGATCCAGTCAAGGTACGAGGTGACTCTAGTGAACACAGGGTGGTATCCTTTCTCACAGCCCATGCGAGACCCGAACGAGACGATGCCCACTTGAATGACCGATCCATCCTCACCATCCACGTACAGCGGTCCTCCGCTGTCTCCCTGCATTTACAAATATTTGTAATTAACATTCTACCATAGTGCAAATCATATCAATCATATATATATAACACACGGTGAGCCGAATTAGGTGGTGACCACGTTTCACACAAGGGATGTCATCATCAAGCACGCAAGGGGAAAGGAACCGGATAATTCCTCTGAGATTTTCTATTTTATCCCCTGTGAATTAAGTGTATGGCTTCCACAAAAATATCAATTTGCCGAGTATTTGTTTATTTAGTAACCAAAATAATATCAACTTTTATGTAAATACATTTTGTTACCTTCGGAATCATTTTGACGAAAATTTAATTTTGAGAACGAAATAATTTATTATTTGAACTTTTGTTCACAACGTACAAGTTTAAACCATCTATTTAAACCATCAGTATAGAAAGTATTTGAAAAATTATGTCGCTGATTTATATTTCCAAAAATTGACCATTTTTTCCTTACCTTGAAATGTCCCCATACATTCCATGTGGGACTATCTTTCTTATGTATTCTTATGAGAGTTAAGTACGTTCAACAATCCCCTTTGTCGATTGGGTGACGTTTATGTCCGCAAAATTACGTAAATTTTTCATCATTTTTGTCCGAATTCTCTCAATTTCGAATCGAACGCAATATTCTACGAAAAAATAAGAATCTTTATTCATTTTCCTCCCCTTTCGTACTAGTTTCGATTTCGTAAGGCCATTACTTCTGATTTAATTCTGCAAAAGAAAAAAAGTCTGCAATCAAAATGAACTTATCGGAGAGTTTTTGATATATAGAGTCGAACCAAGGATACTTTGGAATGAAAGTATCAATATATAACTCTCCATTAAAGCTTTAACGACTCCTAAAAATAAATAGTCCTATCACTTCGGAAAGTGCGTGAAATTAATTTCCAAATCCCATGTATTTCTTAAGGGAGTTTACTGGCACCTGATAAATAAATAATCGGTGATTATTATCTAAGACTAGCTGAAAAACCCGTTGATTCTCAACGGGGAAATAAAACTTTCTATGCACCGTATTAATCGTGTCTTGAATGTCGTTATGACTCATATTTACATTTTAAGGATTAATATCCCCTCTCGATGAATTACTCTATGCATGATAGAAAGTAGCGTTCATTGAATGATAAATCTTATTTCCCCTATATGTTTTTGGTCTATGATACGGGAGGTAAAGCTTCTCAATCGTTACTCTGGACCTCAATTTGAAGATTTTTTAAATAAAGTTAGAAACAGAAACGCCTTATATCAGTTATGTTATGAAGTTGATAAATTAATGCGTAGATTTCTGAAAATAATTTTCAACTATCCGTACGAAAATACAATTAATTACCAACTAAACTCAATTAATTTTCTATGAAAATATCTTATATTTACTCCAAATTTGTCATTAAATTTTTTATAAATGTTATATATTGCCCTGTTTATGCGATATTTGTCTGAAAATCAGATTCTCAATATCAATATTTTAAACATTTCTAATTGAAGTGCCACCTTAACTCTCAACCGAGATAATTACGAAACCGACAATAACGATGAGTCTTGATTAGATATACTTCTTATGAAACTTTTATCTAGCTTATACGATAATTCTTTCAAATAATAATTTTCTATAGAAATATAGCCTGAAAACTATTAAAATGAACTCTAACTGCTTTTATTACGTTAGATTACGCTTTGATCCGCCTGGGATCGAACCGGGGACCAATATAACAGATGAAAAAAATTTATTCATTCTAAGGGAATGGATTTTCATTATATGATTTCTTTAAGGCTTTACTAATTCTGGTTCTCGAATTTGAGGTGAAAATAAACCCTCACCCACACGCAAATCACAATAGCTTCAGAATAGCTGAAGTTGATTTCCAATGTTAAGTAAACGTAGATAATTATCATAAAATTTTGAATTACTGTACCCTTAAGAAAATAGTAGATAGCTATGTAGCAAAAGAAACGTGGAGTTACCTATTTACTCGATATGTGACATAAACTACCTAAAGAGGTGAAGCATGGCACGTACTCACCGCACGCCGAAAGACGACTCACATAACACAAATTATGTTGCATATTTACCCAACTCTTAGTGGTTAAATAATATCTAAATAGCGTAGACAAAGTAGAGCTGATTAAGAGAAACTACTAAATGTTCGTTCCCTCTGCAATTCTGTGCAAATCGATACTGCAAATTGTTCTAATTGGAAATGCTAAAATTTCAGATTATTATTTCCTCCTATTAACATATCCTATCATTCGTTGTAATCATTACTTTGATATGGAGCTAAAACCGTGTATTCTTAGGTAAAAATGCATAATCTCGGATTCAACAATCGCATTGTTCGCCAAGTTGTTTATAGCCTCAAAATTTCACAAAATTTTCCCCTATTTCAAATGAATTCTCGCCATTTCGATAACCATATTTAACGAAAAAATAAGAATGTTTATCCATTTTTTCTTTCTTCTGGTGCTAGTCTCGATTTTGTACGACTGTTATTTCTATTTTAATTTTGCAAAAGAAATGTAGCCTGCAACCGATAAGATTTACGCGCATTTATTATAAGAATGGTATTTCATTTATGGGTTCGATCTTGGAACGTTTAGGTAAATGAAGAGTAGCCTATTATTTGCGCAGGGAGTACATTTAACAATTTTGAAAGTTTAAAAGTTGAGCCATCTATGGTTCTCGAGTTTTACGCGAGCACACACACACACTTTTACTTATTATATTAGATACGGTAACACTCGTGCAGATTCTCCTAGACCAGAGTGGGGACCCTTTTTCCAACGGAAGGCCACATTTATTATTCATTATCATGAGAAATACTGCATGGAAAAACATTAGAGCGCTCTCGAGTAGTGGACTTCCTACATTCAAATAGTTAAGCATCAAAATTGTGTATGAAGAAATGAAATTCTTCTTTGTAACATCGAAAAAATATGTTTCCTATTTAGTTTTCATATGATGGAATTAGAAAGGCAAAATAAAATTATTTAAGCTATAAAAGAAAGGAATAAAATAATTAAAATGTTTCAGAAAGTGATTAAAAGACCAGAGTGAATAGAAGCTGCAGTTTCTCCATCTTTGTCTTAGACCCTATAACGAACATTTCTTTAGTAGTCACCTTTGCAGATAGATAATATAATTAAGGCTTTAGACCATACAGCGATCAATCTGTTTGTACCAAGTTAAAGGAAGTCTTAAGACACGCAAAAGTTAAGATCTTACATTTTGAAAAATGATAAATTCATCATGCGTACAGGTTTCTCTTGGCTGTCATTGGAAGAAAAATCGGCTTAAAATGAATCGGATGAATTTCCGATATTTCTGATTAACTCACATTGCAAGTGCTTCTCCCATCTCCTCCGTCCATACAGATGTTGGTTGCCTTCAAAACGACCAAATACTGAAGACGACACTTCAGATTGCTGATGATTTGGTCTGATTCGTAGCGGAGAACTGGACTGATGGTTGTTGCACCTTTGATCAACATATTAATGATCGATTCATTAAAAAATGAGATCTCTCCACCCAATTAATTTTCATAGATATTGCTATACCGCTGTACTTTAAGTTGAGATTATAATTTAAAGTTTATATTTATATTTTCTTTTATTGAGTGAAATTTCATTTTTTGCCATTTAAGGGAATCGAAGGAGTATAATAACGAATAATTCAATTAGGTATGATTAGAATGCTATATTATGGACTCTTATTCTCAAGCGCATCACAATATTCTAGGGGGTTCTCAGTTAAGTTCTTTTCATAAAAAACAGATAGTGAGGTATATGTTAAACCATCACTCAGAGCCTATTGGCGTACTCTCTTCAGGATCTTAGAGTTATTATCTATTCCATGTATTTATATATTTAGTACCATTTTTAAAAATCATGAATTTTAATTGTTAATAAGTAATGCAACTCATGCATATGCTACTTCTGACAATATACGTCTTGAATTTTCTAGCCTTAAAATAGTTTTTAAATTATCAATGCCTGTTAGACTTTTTAATCATCTGACCAAGATAAAAAATACGAAGAAAAAAGTTCGGATTTGAAAAATATAATTTTTAAGTATTTATTTTCAAAGTATCTTTATTCTGTTGAAGAGTATTTGTCTTAAAATACTGTATTAATCGATCAATATGCAAGTATTTGAATCGTATTATATCCAGACATGACAAGACCATGAATTCAATACCACAGTCAGTTTGCTGGTACGAATATGCTTGTTTAGCATTGGTATGATAGATATGATATTCTAAGTCAAACATTGTTTGTTTTGTTTTTATTTCACTTTTTATATACTTAAAGATATAAAACTATATGTACTTTCATTACTTGCTATATATCAGATGCATTGTATCTTACTGTCGGAGTCCTTTCCCCATCCGCTCACAGTCCCTGTGTATCCATCGAAGCTGTTTCCTACGTCTGCTTGGGACGGCAGTCGAATCGGCTGAATGCTGTCTGTCATTGGAAAGCACACAGACTTCTAAGTTTAGGAAATCTATCAGTAGTTGAGTCTTAAGTTGAAAGCTGATCTATTTTTAGGGAATAGAATAGCGTTTATCGCATAGGTTTTTCTGTAAGGACTTGATGTGAATTTGTCCCTCAACGACCGTAATATACTATAGTCAGCCTCAGCTCTCTAAGAATATAAATAATCAAAGAAAATCAAAGTAGAGAATCTTTTGTTTACTAAATCGATGGAGATGAATATAATAGATTTGTATTTGAAAGAAGTTAATTATAACCAGTTGATTGGACCGAATTTAGGTTGTCAGAGAGCATAAAAACAATTCGAGAACCCAACAGAAAATTATTCATTTCTACATTAAAGAAAGAAAGTCATATCTTACCAATAGTTAAATTTGCTACTTCAGCGGCTGTATCTTTAATTATAGGGAGTTTTATCATTAGTTAGCGTCCTTTTAGTGATTTCTCGCGAATAATTTTGTTTACCTGTGAATCATCATTCCGTGTACTAATAAAATACGATGTTAAGTTCGCAAATTGTATACGTAAACTTTCCGCTAATTTATGTGACAAAAGAGAAGATTGCTCTCCAAAAATCGCTCTGACGTGTCTGAAAGCCCTCTGTCTTCGTGGGAAAGAGAAGATTCGTTTTCTTTCCCGCCTCGGTCGATGGACGGAATCATCATTCCCAAATTATGTCAATTGTTTGTAAGGCGAAAAGTCACCAAAATTAAGTAACTGAGGAAGAAAGTAGAGCATTTTTAAATATATTTATTATCCCAAACACAACTGGACGCAGTAGGTACTTTCAAACGTTCTCTTGGGGCACCGGATATGACGAGATGGCAACTAGTATAACACAAAAAGAGTTCGCGGATTCTACACACAGCCGTGGCAAGTTAAGGAAACTAATGATAATTCTCTTTCGTTTTTAAGCCAATTTAAGAAATATTAAAGAGCCAAATAACCCTTCCCTTTCTTTTTCTAATGTGAAAAGATATAAAAATTTGTAATATCTCGGTTATATTGCTATTCCGCTTGTAAGGCGGTTTTTACTTGGTTCCACCACGTGTTTTCTTATTCAGATATAACGATGGCCAAACTTAGTCTCAAATTCACTTACCAGTGAAATTCACCTTCTGTGGCAGTTTGACGAGTGCAATGTCGTTGTGAATGAGCAAAGAACTGTACTTCTCGTGCACTATGGCCTCTGTACTGGTCATCCTCACCTGAGTTGGCTCATCCTCCTTCACTTTATGTGCGCCTAGGATCACCTGGAATGACCTCACACTTTGGGACGAACGATTAGATCATACATAGGTCAACCTGAGTCAACTATGTGTTCAATAAAATTCGCTTCCCGCTTGTACTTATTGCACTCACGAGAAGCATTCATAATAAGATAATCGAAAGAAATTTTTAGGTTTGAAATTAATGTTGAAGTAAAGATCTGGAGTTATCTATGGCAGTCGTAATTCAAGTCTCGGATATCTTTCCCATTTTAATTAACTTTTGAAGTTCTTATCTATTTTAATCTGTTTAATCATAAATAGAAAAGAGTTTGGCGGAAAACTTATTTCGCAAAAGAAAAAACCAATCTTCGAGAAAAACTGAGCATTTGTCATTGAAGACGAAATATTTAAAATTACATTAACCCAAGTTGGAATGATGATCCTCTGATGTTTACTGGAGAATCCATGATCATCCGCTAGCTCTTTGCTCCCGTATGACCTTATTGAAAATATGTTATTGAGCTACGATAGAAAATCTTTCGAAGATCCATCGTTAAAAATTTAAGTTACACTGTGAATCTACTTTATAATCCTTTTCATTATCTTTAACGATTACTCACTAATAAACGATATATAAGTAACGATTTCCCAGTAAAGGGTCTTTCAAATAGGATGAACCGGTTTCTAAGCTTATTAAGAACAGCTTTATTTATCGGCGAGTCATCAATAAAAGGGTCAAAACTTACATAAATAAATAAATATAAATATCACGAGAAAAACGAAAGAAAACACAATTACGCAATATGCAATTAAAACTATCAAATCATTAAAATAATAATAAAATTTAAGTAATAAAAACTAAGTCATAGTTGAACCTTACTATGCAAAAGTATCTGAAGAATCAGAAAGAAATGGTATACCATTATAGAAATGAGGTAAATGAAGGATCGTTTAGTAATGAAATAAAGAGTGAAGGAAAGGAAGGCACACGAGGAGTTAAAAAGGAGATTGTCATTAGTTCTATATTAACCTAAAATAATTTTGTGAAAGAAATTGAGGTCAATGCGAATTAAACACTCAGAGAGAGATAGTGTCCTTAAGGTATATTTTCAAGATTGCGATTATGTTGGTGACGACAGCGGAAATGAAGAAGTAGATCGGTTTCGGAAGAGGCATAACATTTCAAGCGTTAATAAATGTAGCTTTTTAAGTATTAGTGAAATATAGCTCGATGAAATTATAATGTCGTGTCTATGGCGAATTCTAGCCAAGGCAGGCCACTCTTACAATTAACCCTTTTCTTTTTTTTCTTTCCTATTTTAATATTATTTTTCTTTTTTCTTGGTAAATACAACAATCACAGACAACCATTCCCTAACCGGAAAAATCCGATTAGCTGGGATTCGAACCCGGGACCGTGTGGTTGGACGCGCTATCACGCTAACCACTCCGCCCCTACGGCCGGAAAATCGGGTCTTTCTTTTCGAAAGACCCTGTACTTTGTTTGTACATAGTACTTGTACTTGTTTGTACGTACATCATAGTAACTGTAAGGAGAAATTTTGATAAACTTGGATCGTAGTCCTGATTTCTCTTGCCCCGCCGTGGTTTTCAACATTCTGTTTATAATCTTTTTCGGGTGAGTAATGGCGGACGTCCTGAAAAAATAGGATTTCCGGTATAAAATGCCCCAAATCTGCAACCGCATCGACGTGCCGAAAGCGAGAAAACCAGAATGAATTTGCCATGGAGAAAGGAGACTTCCTCTGTAATTTCCCGAGATAAAGGTATTAATAATAAAAACAATTCATCGCTCGAATCAGTAAGGGTCATGTTTTGTTTGTGGTTCCAAGGTTTTGTGTTTTAAAAAGGAAGAATAAACTGCCGCGGTCACGAATTTACGTAACGTAGCAAAAAATAGCCCATTTTTTAAGTTATTATAAAACTTTTGAGGTTTGAACTTTGATTTACTATTTATATGAGCGTATAGTCATACTTTGCGAAAATTAAATCAACATTCCCTCTTATTGGTCTAAATTTATAGAGAGATAAAGGAGTATTCAGGAAATATCGTTCATCATTGATTATACTTTACATTTATACATGTACCCTAAAAGCCTCCTTTCTGCGCGTAGCAGGGAGTGCATATAACATGATTCTACTTTTTTAGTAGATTACTTTCGCCTATCGTTCTCGCAAAGATGTACTCTTGAATCCATTGGTTCTCTTGTATTGCATTGGAATCTTTCACCGTAGCAGAGCGATGTATGTAACATCAGAGCGCATAATATCGGATATATCTTCTAATCTGAATTTATTGAGAAAATTGTCTTTGATTTCATATTCGTTCTTCCAAGGATTCCCATACTGCCTCCTAAAGCATCTTGGTAAATTTATATTTTATTTGTGTTGTAATAATTGATCACCATGTCTTTCGATATGATTCAAACTTGGAACGTTCCAGAATTAGGGCGTTGATTCGAATTAAAATATATGCTTCTTTCATTGAATTGTGCTCACACAATTGCTTTGAGTCAGAATACGATTCCATTCACCTCCCGTTATTTTGAATGAAAGAAAATTGGTTCAGCAATCTCATGAGACAGGTCGTGTTCAGGTTAGATGTCAGTTTACAGGTTAGATAGGAGAAGAAGAGAGGGCCAAATGCAATTAAATGTGTACTAGATGGTTGCACGAGTTTGAAAGATTTCAATCAAAAGGATTTTACCTTTTGGCGCAGTGTCCCGCGGTCAGCACCCACTCGTCAGAGATGAGCGATCCCCCACAGAATGCCTGTTGCCCTGTCTCCAGTGTCGCAATGATACCAGCTTGCCACGGGAATTGGTGTGGTGTCGCCTCGTTCCCATGGGTGATGTAAGGTGACGGGTTCACTGCAAATACATTTACACAACTTTTACCTTTTTAGTTATTTATCCCCCAGATATTTGTAATGTGGAGATAAATCTTCCTCGTTTTATTTGTTCAACCTTCCTGTGAATTTTATTACCTCTCTGTATCATCGGATTGGCCAATAATAACACACACACACACACACACACACACACATATATATATATATAAATAATATTATTCTCCTTCTATAGCTTATGAAATGAAATAATGAAAACGACTTGTACTTCCTTAAAGAGTTATCCCAGGGGACTTTTGCTGCCTTTTTATACGATTATTATATATTATATCGTATTATATATATATTCTTAATTTTGGTATTACTCCATTATGAATGCTCATCTGTATTATATTTGGTTTAATCTACGAGTTCCCTAGTGCATTTTATTGTCCCTATGCATTTAGTTTCCGATACCATAAGTTTATTATTCGATAACTTAACTTCAGCGGGACGTGTCTCTGTACGTTGTAGATTTCATTTATACTTTATGTTGATTTCTTTTGCGCCGAAAGTAAGCTAATTCTGTATAAATATAGTTAGTTAGAGATAGATGTGTACTTTTCCACTATTTTTTTTTATTTTCGAACTACCGGTTTCGATACAATA
The DNA here is from genome assembly GCA_036926295.1 of Pachydiplax longipennis. Lineage (NCBI taxonomy): Eukaryota > Metazoa > Arthropoda > Insecta > Odonata > Libellulidae > Pachydiplax > Pachydiplax longipennis. Next base: position 139,725 of record JAVFKF010000038.1, read on the forward strand.
TCATCGTCAGGTTTACAGAAAACTAAATCTGAAACAAAACAGCCTTATAACAGAGAGGTTGGACATAGACATACAATATAATTAGTAACAACCAATCAAGAAGAGAGGAATGTTTACTTTGTAACGAAGGGAAAAATAGATTTTTAATTCGACATGTTTTGTCAACGAGTTGACATCTTCGATTTTGTTTGATGTTAACGAAACATGTCGACTTAGAAAACCACGTTTTCCTTTCAAGATGATTGCTGCAGGACCAAATGAAAATTGGCCGTATTGATTTTATTAAAATCTTGTTAAAATAAAATAGAAGAGAAAGGCATGTAAGGATTGGTCGCAATATTCGCAGTGAGGGAAATGTAAATCACTACGTGGATACCAATGCAGATGCATAATCTTCCTTATGCAACCCTAGTCCTGTCTAAACAGTCCTTGAATGCATAATACTAGCTAATGTCAAAATAAAATATTACGAAATGAATTGCAGGAACCATCGATTTTATATACATGATCCAAAGAAGTATAATATGATTTTCAAATGATGTTTCGAAAGACGGCATGTTTTAACGATTCGGTCGTATATGAAACCATTTAGCTGCTTTTGAGTGACATTCTGACTAAATTCAAGTATTTTTACATCGAAATTGGATCAAGTAGAACGATTTTATTCTCTAAAAATTAAAATAGAATATTTCCATATTTTATTTATTTATTTTATTTTCACTTGACATAATTAACGGAATTGTGAAACAAGATTATTAAAATCGGCGCATAAAAACGAATATGAAATTAAATGGAAAGGAAAACGAACGCTTAAAAAGTGTGCAAGTGAGGGCCGCAGGTTTTGGCTGAGAGTGGAGAATCATTCATCATCCCTTCTTGAAAATCGGAAGTAGAGCCTTCGGTTCTTGCTTTTAAATAGATGCGTATCGTATAAGGAAACTACACCCTGTTCCAACTGTAATTCCTTCATCAAACCGTCTCAAGATGGATGATTGTCTGGAAATTCATGCTGCTCTTACTCTTAAAATATCTTTTGTTAGCTTGTAATTTTGGCTGAATTGTCATTTTAATCTATTGTATAACTTGCAATAAATAATAGTCTTGGATCTTAAAAGCAGCCATCCCTTATATAAAACTAGTCGAACTGCCCGTTGATTCTCAACGGAAATCCAGTAAGGTTCAATTCAATTGTATCATACAGGCAGCGGCAAGCTATCTTCGTTATTGCATTTTGCAATTACAAGGAAGAAGGAGCCGCACTCTGTAGATACAATCTACACGTATGCATTATACTTGTATACAAGCATATTGAGTCTAGAAAGAATGCTGTATCAAAGAGGAGGAAAAATAGAATAACATGTAATAACAGACTTATTGAATAAAAAAGTACCAATGAATCTAAAATTACCCACCTTTTATACCCAGATGGTTGTAAAATATTACCAAGTATTAGTATAAATCGATTTAGAGATAAGAGATCGCAATCGTAATAGATAAAATATTATTAATGGTTTAATTATGAATTCAAATTAGCAATTTTTACCATGAATAAGTGAATGGTACTCACGGATGCCGTAGAAGTAATCCAGTGTATGCACTTGACTCCAGTCCACTGCCTGTGGGAGATAAAGTAAGAATTCTATTGAGACAAATATTTGCATGGATCAATCGAGTGATTATCCTTTACGAAGGAATAAATGCCGATATATTTGGTTGCTGTAGATCTTAGAAAACTATTTTTTATCAACATTACAGAGGAGAGTTGTGTTATCTTAATAACAAGATAAGGCAGCAGTTTTCAATACTTTTTCAAGAATATATACATATATTTTCAAAAGGCATCGTAATCCTCAGAAACGTACAAAATATTACTTTATTAAATATTAGTATTTCATTTGCTAGTAGGGGCTAGTAAAGGAGATTTTTATAATCTACGAAGTTCCACATCTTCCATCTTTTCGCTCCTTTTATCATCGAGGCTTTATTAGACGAAGTTAAGCTCGAGTGGGACTTTCTTCCACCTAAACTCGCATGATATTCTTACCCGAGGATAAAAGAGAGAGAAAATGGATAAAATAAACTCAAAGATGAGAAAAGGAAAAAAATAAGAGAGATTGAATCTATGTAAAAAATCTCCACAGCTGAAGATGCTTCCGCAGGAAGGACAGAAAAAACCCACGTTGCGGGAAAACACAAAAGAAGGGCTGAAAATATTTTAATTAAAGCTTAAACTGTTTTAAAAAATGTCTTCAATTTTATCGTAAACTTTATCTAGATATTCGTCGTCTAAATCAAAATTTTAATTAAAATTGAACAAACAGCATCGGCTGAGTACTGAGTTTAAATTTACCTGAGCTGCAGCTGCCGCTAGTACTACTATGAGGAAAGTGTTCATAGCTGCTTGAGAACGTGTCTTGAGGAATTGTACGTCCTCATTATATACTAGAGGCAATCTCATATCAGAAGATAAGAGGGAAAATGGATTGGTTTCACCTTCACCTGATGCTGCAATTCTATTCTAATAATTCGCGATGCATAGAGCACTAAATAGAACTATATACATGGATTTATTAACAAATAGAAGCCGAAAGTTTTCGAAAGTCTCAGTTTGACTATTTTTCAGATTTTACTCAGATAATCATTAAGATGTTACCGAAGATTTTAGAAAGTCTTCATTTAAAATAAAATGAGTTGCGTCTTTTTTTGTTTGCCCTCTGTCCGATCTATCATTACAGATAACATTTTCCATGTATAGAGTTTAATTTGTAAAGTATCCGGTAGAGGGAGTGGCGGAAAGGCTATTTTCTCTCGAAGTTTTTCTTCAATTCTCTACATCTACTGAATCTTTTGTGAAGAAATGGAATGAGGAGTTCATATCAACCAAGTTGTTGCAAAAGTGCTGTACGACTTGCACTTCCTTATCAAAAGTAACCAATTCACAAAGTAGCTTGCATATTTGTTCATAGTAAGACCCATTATAGATTATTTATCTCACAAACACGTTCATTTTTCCGTCAAAGTCTATATTTATTTTTATGATTAAGTACACCCATAGGAAGCAATAGCATTGCTAAAAGTGACTTGACTGCTCCCACCGGGACATCTTTCTTCCCCCGTAGCTCGTTTCCTCAACATTAGTCAGTTTTTAAATGTATTTCTTTCTTTCTTATATTTTATATTCTCCTGTTTGTTCTGGTATAGTTTATGGCATCCAATTTAAGCTACCCTGGCTGTTGTTGGATTAGATAATAAATAAATTGTTTAAGGGACCATTGCACTTAAGGAAAAATACGGAATTATGAGTAGATTAGAAATAATCAAGCGCAAGGCAGCAGAATTTTTCATGGGGCGTTATATAAGAATGGAAAGGTATAAGAAGGAAAGAAAAAGAACGGTATTTACAGATAAGCTCAGAATCTTCTCTAAAGAGATCTTCCATCTTCATTACTTAAATAGATATTTATTTCTAAAGATATATATTGACCAAAAATTTACTGAATTTTTAGAATGAAATCCTAAGTTACTTAGAAAAAATATAACCACAAAGAAGAAACGAAAGAAAATACTGAAAAAACATTCGCAAGTTACAGGTTATTTATAAAGTGTTAAACTTAAAGCGGATGAATATCAGCTAATGTATTATGATTATGGGGCTACATAATATACGTTGTACACAATTTTTGGTATTATTATATATACACAAATATTGACATTATTTATACTGTTTGCATAAGTTATGCCCTTGGTCCGCGATTGGATGTTTCATAGACTAATGAAGTCGTCCTTTTACTTCCTCATGAATTTCGTCACATTCCATCGTAGAAATAGATGAAGATTCAGATCAAGGCAAGGAATTTCATGATTTGCTATTGCTCTCGGTTTGAACCTGTTCTTACTAGTAATATGCCGTTATACTTTTGGATAATTTCAAAATATTATAAATTTTTCCGATAACTTTGCTAAATTAAATCATTAAAATTCAATAATTTTGTTCGTTAATGTTTTTTCTGTTTTAAATTCCTAATATAATAATTTGGCAGTGTTTTCAATTTTTTATTATCTGTGGTTTCTTCACTCCCTTTTTTGTGAATGTTTTTCAGCACAATGAAGTATTCGTCTCCCTTAACTTTTGGTTGAGTAGATTTTTCCTCGCATACTTCAATTTTTAGTTTTGTTCTTACATTATTTTTTCCTCTTCTAATTTCAACCTTAAATCCAAAGATTAGGTTAGATGGACCTGATCTCTCGTGAATTCATTAATTTATTCTGTTGTGGTGGTTTGCAAAGTCTTGTTTCCAAGATTTGATCTGAGGTTTATCTCATGCAACTTTATGATTTTAATTAAAACAATTGAACATGCTATCGTAGTAAGTATTTAACTAACCCTGACCGTAGTATTTCAAGTGAATGTATGCTGTCAAACATCATGGTTGTCAGACCAAAAATCCTTTTTGTGTGGGGATTTAGTGAAAGAGAGCGATACCATCCACAACTTCTATCATTTAAATGTGACTTGAATTAGCGTAATTTTAATTTATTTTTATTCCGAGTATTCATCATGTTATCTTTGATATCTCATCTGTTATACCTTGTTATTTGTAAATATTTTCAACGTTAATTACTACTGAAATATTTGCCCTCTTTTTTCCATAGCTTTTTTAATGTAGATGGGGCCTTCAGAACACATGCGGTCTCTTTCGGCTTTCATTGTGGTCTTTTAATCGTTTCCTGAAACAAATATCCGTATTTTAATAATATTATTTTCTAACCAAGTGAAAAATAAAGTGGAAAATATCCTCCTTCGGCTTATTCAGTGACTGAATTCGTTTTCTCATATACAATTTTGATTTTCAACTAACACGTAACTCAAGAGTGGTCTTTTTATGAGAACGAATGCTAAATTTGACCACCCGATGAAAAAAGACCTAGGAGTGTGTATGTATAACGGAGACTTTCATTTCCTTATGTCGCGTATTAAGCTGTACTGCTACGTCGCAGTCGATATTGAATTTCTGGCGGTGCTTATGATAGACATTAAAATCGCCATCTAAGAAAATTACCAATCATCGAAGGCATGTCGAATACGCGGATTTCAAATGTCATCCGTGAGCAGATAAAGTCAAATCTTTGTCACTGAAAATTCATACCTCCATGCTTATGCACGCCTGTTACCTTTCCTCGACGTTTATTTTATTATAAAGATTAAAATTGAAGATTCTCCCTCCTCTTGTTTTCTCTTTAGTCCTCCATATTTTACGGAACTCCATTATCTCCATGGCGACCTTATTTCCGTTTCTAACCTTGGATGGCGAAGGTCAGTCAAATGACTGTCGCAATGCGTTCTTCTTCGTGATTCTCAGTCGTGACTTCCTCTCTCTCGCAACACCTACGCCTAAAAATCACTCGCATGCAATTGTTAACCGATTCAGGATATTCTTTCAACTTTCGTTCAAGTATTTAAAATTATTATCACATCAACTCCGGAGATAGGTGTAGATATTGCTATCATACAATGAACGGTCACGAAAAGTTTGTTTCGAGTGAGTTCAGGTGATTCCCACCGATTGCGTTCGGTTTAATAAAATTATATGCAGTTATATTTTAGGCGTTCCATAGATTTTTATGGGTTTATACGTATACCAAATGGATATTTAAAGTTGGAGAGTGATGAATCTTATTTATTATTACTCAGAAGTAACAGGTATATACAGAAGTAGTTGTACATTTCTTATAAGTTAAATTTAATTCCGTCATTTCTGACGGAGGAATCAACTTGTTATTTTTAAAATTACCGAAAGTGAGGGGGCGGATGGATGGCTTTTCTGAGTTACTCTCGAGCCATCTTTATGTATTATGCTTATATTATAGGAAGATATACTTACGTGACCGCCATTACTCAACTCACAGTCTGATATATCAATTTCTGTAAAGTGAGGTGATTTATGGACTCAGAACAGTAAAAGTGGAATCGATAATTATGCAATTAGATGCATGTTTTTATAAACTTTTTCGGGCGAAAATGAGTTCTTTTTTCTTCGAATCTTAATCAAGAATTTTCCTTATCTTATCATATTGAATACATAAGCAGAAATTTATGTTACTGAGAGAAGGATTGATTTCAAAGAAGGTGTATCCTTTATTTGATAATCAAACAATTCTTTTAAGTCTCAAGCCACGAGGTAGACTTCTACTTCTAGCCACGAGGTAGATTTCTAATTTCTGATATTTTTCATCAATTATAAATCTGATGTATTGATCGATAATACCTACAATTAGTTTCGACATTATAAGATAATCTTAATCTTCTCTGCAGACAGATCACGTGTTCTTGTGCTGATAAAATGAGATGTTCGAGAAGTTAAATTGTCTTCAATAATTACTTGGTAATGTATACTTGGTGATCTCCACAAAATCTTTGTGTATATTAATCTAAAATACCTGAAAGATGTTACGAAGTAATGAAACCGATATTGTAAATTAATATAATAGAATATTTGTTGAGCTGAGCAAATAGAGTAAAACCCGGTCTGTACGCTTTTTATTTTCAATTTCATCTTCTTTAGTTTACTTGACATACCACAGCTGTGGATATCTAGAGAGTTCACGAACTATTTTTCTGTAATACCGGTTACCTTCTCGTCATTGTAAAGAAAGCCAGCCTTCGTTATTTAATTTTGGTCATTTTTGCAGTGAAGCAATTTTTTCCGGATTAAAGGAGAAGAAGTTGAACGATTTTCGGGAAGTCGATTGAAACAGAGAATTGGGTGCATCAGGGAAAGGAAAGAATCCGCCTTATCAACGGGTAGAGTAATTATGGTACTTTATGCAAAAGCTATTTTTGTAAATTGCAATCTGATTCAGTTTTTTATTACTTTTATGGACCTTTTCTCCAAAAATATTCCATCTATTTCTTCTAGATTTCTTATACTTGGTCTTTGAAACACCGCAAAAATAAGGCTGAGAAGCGTCCATGTATGTAATATTGCCGATTTCGTCTTCGTGAGGATCGGTAGGTTTCATAAGATTTGAACATAAAGTTTGCTTTTGTTTCCTGAAAGCTTCATTTATTTCACGAAATAAAAATAAGAAATTTTGGTACTATAGTATTGACACTTGAAAAAGGAAGGAAATTTAATAAAAATTCTTAACTTTGAAATGAATATAATTTTTGGCTCAAAATGGAGATAATGTTGATAAATTAAAAGAAAATTTGGTGATTATAAACAACGTATTCCATTGACAATCGCGGTATCATTGAAGCCGATCTCAAGCATTTTCCGAAAGGATTACATTAATAATATATTTATTTATTTTAATAATCAATTTATTTTATCAGCAAAAAGTAAAAGCTGAGTATTGTAAGATACCAGGTATGTAAGATTTCTTAGAAAGAAAATCAGTCACGGGTAAAGACTATTTCGAAAAACACTCCTTGTGAAAAAAATAATACTCTTCGTATTGATGGATAGCGGTGCGTTTATCTCTTCATCGAATCAGAGTCAGATTTAAGGCCTAAAGCACAAAGACTAGATCGAGGCTTTCCTCATTTGGATCGAATCTCTTTGAAGGAAATTTGATGTGCGATTAGCGGCGTCGATTATTTGGTCGGCTTGCAGAAGAACATCGGCTTAGTTAGTGTGGAAGTGGTGATTGGCACTTGCTTCTTTAAATGATCTTTATCTTCCTCCGGATTTGAAAGCCTTTTAGACATACTGCTCGCAACAAGTGGCATGATCTTCGCCAAATCTTTCTTTTCAGCATTTTGCTCGAGTTGTGTGCAAAAATCCTGTATGAGCCAAGCGCCGCTAGGACTCTTCCAAGATGCGTATCCTGGAAAGACAGAAATTTAGTTTAATTCACATAATTAAAATTAAAGAATTTTTATCGATAATTCCGGCTTGTAGGTAGATTTGTTGAATTCAACAGCAATTTTATTTGAAATAATTCATTATTTATAAATAAATTAATGAATTGCAACATTTGCTTGAACTCTATCTAGTTCATTAATTTGTAATATTGTATAGGTGATAATTAGAACAATAATAGTTACATTAATGAGAGAGGATTAACGATACAACTTTTAGACATTACCAGAAAAAATTAATATTTCACTGAATAGGTTTCGACACTTAACGTCATGATAAGGTGTAGTGGTGTGTAAATCGAAACCGATATTTCACGGGTTCAGTATCAATATCCCCCCTTCCATGCTTCTATCGATTTCGTAGAACCATTATTTCAAATTTAATAATGCAAAACAAACGAAGCGAAAGAACAAAGCAAGGAATGTAAACGAACTTAATGTGATACATTTCTTCATCTTGCACCGGAAAACAAAGAAAAGTATTGTGTTCATCAATTAAGATAGCAGATTCGAACAAATTTTTTCAGTAACTTCAATGATGGTAATAACTCGCCATCTACATTGTGATTCGAAAAGCAAATACCTTCAGGCGTTGAGTGAACTATGAAGAAATCAGCATTATTTGGTAGCATTTGGCCTTCCCACTTGGATCCAGGATGGCTACCCAGAACTTGCAACTGCACACCTTCATCTGTCTTCGCACCTCGGCAGCACTGGAGAGTTCAATTCAAGAAGGAAAGGATGAGGGGAAGCGTTCCACAAAAACACTATTTTATTTAATGAAGAAACATGACCAGGATTCGGCGAGTGATCTTTATCATCAGGTGACAAGCAATGTCCATAAACTGTAAAACTAGTGGATACAAATACCCGTCGAAACCTCATCTTGCTTCTCCATTAAAGAATATACAGTAAATCCCAGTTAAGATTCTGTCAGGGAACCGAATGAAGACGCTATAAGTGGAATAGATTTAGAACCGGTATATGATAACTTTTTCTTTTACGTTGTATTTCCTTGGGTTACTTCCAACCCCATTCACAATGTAACCGTCCATTTATCTTTGAGAATTACTCGAGAACTTGATTGAAGGCGAGTTCTATTGTAGCTGTTCCATAGAACTTACCCGAAAATGTTAAGTTCTCTAACCTGGAATAGAAAGATCTTTGGTTTTCCAGCCAAAGAAGGTGCCCTTTCGGCTTCAAATCTACTCCATATCTCTTCATCTCTGTATTGGTAGTCCTTAGCATTCATCCATCCACCAGTTTCTCCGTGAGTCATCACCGCCACAAACAGGCAGTCACGATCTTCGTGGCCTTTCTGAACTACTCATATTAAAATCCGGAATTAATATACTATATATTATAATAATATAATTTGTTAAGGAAAATTTATTTCTGAAATGATTCTTTATTAGTAAGAAAGACAAAGAAAAATAATCATTTTTGATAAATTATACTTAAGACCGAACGGAAAACAAACATGAATTATAAGATTTTTATAATAAATAAGAATTTCTATTCCCTGGATATAATTTTCTATACCCAACATATTAGCGGATCTACAGGGGGGACGATACCACCAATCCTTGAGGACTTTGTTACAATTAACAGTTACAATACAAATAACAATTCACCTAGGATCTGACGAAATGCTTGAATTAAAAGCAGTTTTTAAAGTTTTTTCTTAATCACTATCCTCGTACATCTACTACATTTATCACGATGAAATGACATTTTAAAAGTTCGTTGGGATCATAACAAATTGTCGTAAACCTCCCCCATCCATTGTCAAAAAACACCCTCCCTATAATAAATTGTAAAATTTCCAATTGACATCAGCCGAATGTTTGAGAAACGATTGTCGGCAAACGGCCAGAGTCTTTAAGTCAAGGAATCACCGAATGCTCATTGTCAAGATTTCAAAGCAGAATGAAAAGAAATAAGTGGAAGAGAGTGTTTTGGTAGGGGAAGAAACGGAATCTCCGAGATAAATCTGCTTTTCGAAATGGCGTCTTGGACTCTTGGTCGCCATTCACCATTGTTTATAAATATACATGGGTGGTCTGAAAAGTTTCCGACATGTCTCGACATGTTTTCTGAGAATTTCCTGAAGATTTCTGAATAAATCTGGGGTCGGAAACTTTTCAGACCACCCTCGTGTGTGTGTGCGCACACACACACATGAGTAAAAGTTGCTTGCATGCTGCAAGCCATCAGTTGTATGCAGTATCGTACCAAGTAATGCCTCAAAACAATTTGAAAACTTCGTGCAAAAGACCGCCTGGCGTCGAACTAAAGACCCGATCGTGCGACACAAGTGCGTATTAATGTTAGATAAGTGCCATTCTGCCTGTTCCAAAGTTTCAATTCAATATCTTATCGGGAAGGTCCTAAAATAAGATTACGCTATCCCCCTTTGAAATACATGGTAGAATAGAAATGACGCTCAGGCATCGACCCAAGAACCGTCAGAGGAACGGCGAACAGCGTATATGAAACATACGAGGGTCATCCGGAAAGTAGTACCCGTTAGTGCCGCATGAAGTGCTGACGACGCGAGTAGCCGCTGGACAAGGTCAGATAGCTTCAGTGGCTTGTCTGCCTTCTCTGAGCCAAGTTGCGTGACGCTAGCATTGCCTGTGTTGTTTCTGTGATTGTTTACAATGTTTAAAAAAATTGAGAACGCCGCCAGTTGTGAAGTGAGGGCAGTGATTAAATTCCTCAATGCAAGAAACGTTCGCCCATGTGATATTCATCGCCAATTAAAGGAGGTGTATGGAGACAATGTAATGGACGAGTCGTCTGTTCGGCGGTGGTGTCGCAAGTTCAACATGGGGAGGGGGAACACACACGACGATGAGCGTTCGGGGAGACCGTCTGTCATTACAGACCAACTGGTGAGCTCAGTTGACGAATTCGTGAGGAACGATCGGCGCGTCACAATTGATGACATCTGTGAGCATTTTCCCAATGTTTCTCGAACAATTGTTCATGAAATTGTTAAAGACCATCTGCATTATGCAAAAATTTGTGCAAGATGGGTCCCTCGCATGCTTACAGATGAGCACAAAACCAAGCGTATGGCTGCAGCACTGACGTTTTTGGGACGTTATTCTGATGAAGGAGACTCTTTCTTGACTCGCATAATTACTGGTGACGAAACATGGGTTTGTTATGCATCACCTGAGAGTAAACGACAGTCAATGGAGTGGCATCATGCTCATTCACCAAACAAACCAAAAAAATTCAAGACAGTTCTGTCCACCAGGAAACTCATGGCAACCATTTTCTGGGATCGACGAGGTGTATTGCTTATTGATTTTATGGCCCGTGGAGACACTATTAATGCCAATGCGTATTGTGAAACATTAAAGAAATTACGGCGGGCAATACAAAATCGGCGGCGAGGTCTATTGTCTACTGGTGTCATTCTCGTTCATGACAATGCCAGGCCTCATGCAGCTGGGATAACACAAAGACTTTTGCAGCAATTCAAATGGGAAACTTTCGACCATCCACCGTATAGCCCGGACTTGGCCCCTTCAGATTTTCATCTCTTTACAAAGCTTAAAGACTTTTTGGCGGGGAAAAGATTTGACAGCGATGAAGAACTTAAAGAAGGAGTGACCCTGTATCTCAATGAGCTGGCGGCGGAGGACTATGCAGCAGGAATACAGAAACTTGTCACACGTTATGACAAATGCCTTAATTTGCTTGGAGATTATGTTGAGAAGTAGTTTAAAGTATCCTCTTTCAAATAAAATTTTTTATGTTTGTTAATATTTACTTTTGTGTCTTTATTTCACGAACGGGTACTACTTTCCGGATGACCCTCGTATGAATTGCCTCTATGTACAATTCATTTTATATCATTCCCGTATCTTATATCATTCGTAATAGGTCGACTCTCCCACTTTCAGCCATCTTCTCTATTTCATTACACTGTCCCTTCCACCACAATTCTCTTGCTCTATTTGTTTCCTTCCTCAGTTCTCTGTTCAGTGCCCTGTACATTCTACGTCCGTGCTCTGTGTTGACAGTTTTCCATTGCCCTTTTTTCCATTTTATTTATCATTTCAACCGTCACCCATGGTTTCCTAATTTTGTTTTGTTTGACCCTCCCAATAGTTCTTTGGACACTATCCTTGATGCTGGTTTTGATCTTTTCCCATCCCTCATCTACTGTGAGTTCCCTTTAGTTATCTTCTAGAGCCCTGTTGACTGACTCTTGAAACTCTCAACTGGGTGTGGTTTTTGCCCGATAAATCTTTTTGAATCTAAGCTCGGTCTTCATCATTACTAAATTATGATCCGAGTCTACATCAGCACCAAGATAACTTCGAGAGTTATTAACACTATTTCTAAACCTCTTTCTTACCAAAATATAGTCGATTTGGTACCTATCCGTGTCCCCCTGCTTTTTCCATGTCTACCTCCATCTGCTATGGTGTTGAAAGAGGGTGTTGGTGATACAGAGGCTATTCCTCCTGCAAAAATCTATCAATTTTTGTCCTCTGTCGTTTCTGTTCCCTAGCTAGAACTCTCCCACTTCGTCCCTATCTTTCCTTGCCCAACCACAGCATTACAGCCTCCAATTACAATAAGGCTTTATTACCTTTCACCCTTCCTTTTGCCTCTTCTATTTGTTCACAAACTAGTTCGATTTCATCCTCACTGTAATCGCTAGTAGGGAGTTGAACCATAATAGTGTTCACTGGTTCAGCCTTAATTTCTACAGATATTACCAGGTCGCTTATTAGCTCGGTGGCTATCACGGTTTTCCTACTCCCTTGTCCAACACTATAGCAACCCCTCTCTGACTATCACTTCCCCCATTGAATATGACCCTCACATTATCGCTCCAGAAATCTCCCCATCCTTTCACCGTACTTCGCATAGCCCCAGAATGTTAATGTTTTACCTCTTCATTTCTAACTTTACAGGTCTAACTTCCCTTTTCTAAGCATGGTTCTGACGTTCCAGGTCCCTACCCTTGTTTCCTTGGCCATCGTCTTCTTTTCTTGTGTCGTTGGGTGAGGATTTCGTGGAATGACGACCGGGATGGCCTTACCACCATCCCTGCCGGGCACGACACTCTCCCTAGAGGGCTGAGTCCCTTGTTTGCCAGTGACAATATTGGTATTGTGGCACATCATAATCATGGGATAGATAGTCGAGGTGGTCTCCCCTTGCCTTTCTCAACAGTGTTTTTAGCGTGACACAATCACTCATATAGGCAGCCTCACTGAAGTACAGACGCTGCGTGGGCTACTTTTCATCTGGCCCCTACCTATTGACCTTGCTGGCATGAGTGACTCGACCAGGAACAAGGTTCCAGCTACTATAGCTCTCTGGGTCATAGGAAGCAAGCCTCTTCACCACGTCAAGGTGTATTCCGTTGAAGGGGATGTTTTGGTATATGATGATGCTTTGTTGAGCATAGTTTGAGATTTTCTGAACGGATCTCTTTAATTTTAAGTTACCGAAAGTAATATTGCATGCGTTGCGAGAAGGTCGGTATTCCCGGACTTGCCGTTCCATTCCTTGTCTATATACCGACGGTCGGCTATCAAACCTTACTTTCACTGATAGGCATGATCCATTTTCCTTTCTTTCTGCTATTTAATATGGTCATTTATTACAGACAATTTGATGATTCATACTTACTGTAACAGATATGAATTACCTTCTTTGAGCCTCGCAAATAATTCATCCCTAGTTAGGTCCTCGAAGTAGCGGACTTCGAAGTTCAATTTCTGCAGTACGTTTTTCAGTCTCTCTCCGTCAGCTCTGGCACAATCTCGGGTTTCCAACTTCTCAAATTGTATGTGGTTGAAAATGAGAGCAACGCTCTGTTTCTTGCCTCCAATGGAGTAGCTCACGTCATCATCATCTGTTGCGGTTGGAAGTTTAGGATTAACAACATTAAATATACGTTAAGGCCAGAATTGACATGAAGGTATCAAAATGCATGAATCTCGAATTAATTCGAGTCAGTATTTGTATTTTATAAAAACTAATAAAGTCATTAATAAATACAGTAGTCTGTAATATTGTGATAATAGTACAGTAATCTGTAATATTTTGATAACTATATCAGTGATACACAGGAAAGTCATACTGAATTTTTGTATTCCACTATAAGCGTAAGATGGAAATAAACTTCTTGTAAGTGCATTAAAATTTTAAATCGAGATTTCAAGGTTCAAATTATTCGGGGAAGCATTTAGTACACATTATAAAATATCAAGAATTTTCACACGATTAAAAACATTGAATTTATAGACAGAATGTTTTATCTAAACTTTACACTGTAGCCAATTGGCATCTAAAGCTACCCATTTATACATCCCCTAATTCAGAGCCGCTAGTTCGGAGCATAAAGTGCTCATTATATGTTTCTAAATTTATGGCATCTATAGATAATGCCTTTATATACTGAGATATGTATGGATATCCGATATTGCCGAACTAATTTTGCTTGCGGGATGAAACTAACCAAGGAGAAAATATCATTAGTCAAAATTTCGAACTACGCGCGTCTTGATATCGCTCCGATCACGTGACATTCACAGGCATCCTGTTCCATTCCCTTTCATCCTTTGGGAACACGATATCAGCTGATCGAAGGCTTTTAGGTGGATTCCACGAAGACATTTGTTTGAAGGCATTTTCGGGCAGTAACAAACTTTCTAGAAAATACATTATCGATTGATTTCATTATTAGAGTTTTCGGTGGACATATATACCTAGGAACTTTTCTTGCTCGGCATTGCTCCGAAGTTTCCTTGTTTTTCCATGTTCAATTACTTAACCCGTGGGTAAACAGTAATAATTGATATCATATTCTCATACCAAATCTTACTGTAATTTTTCTTGCTTTGGGTTCAATCTTATGCTTAATAGTGTATTTCCGAGCGTGTATAAGTCAATTTTTTGCTGTCCAAACCGCTGTATGCTCTTGAATTCGACACGTTTTCTATTCACATTCTAGGATGATAATGTGTTACTAGGCCCGGCATTTGGCATTAAAATCACGGATACATTCAACGAAGTATGCTGCAGCTCTATATCTCCTTCTCATAAATAGAACGAAAATTCTTTTCTCAGTACCTAAATTATTAAATGGAATTTGAATTCCTAAAAGCTAAATGACAGATTAGAAACTTGTTATATTCTACATTTCTTTCCATTTTCCCATAGTATATTGAACTGTTTCTGTTTTCGAAGGGGCGAAACACACAAGAACCATTATACATGATATGAAGTTGAAATGTAGATAGATAATCAGGGCTTTGTTTTGATCCTGGAATGATACAGTTATCTGAGTTAATTTCCATTTCATTAGCGTGCATCGTTTATTTTTAAAACCCGATGAACATCAGGATACAGAAGGATATTTTGCAAAATAAAAGAGAAATAGAGACCTAGTCAGACGACGTGGCCCCTCATAAGGAGGAATCGGAAATATTATATAAATAAAACAGGTTGAATTTTCGCAAATTTCATTCAAGCCTCTTTTAACTTCCTCGTGCGAATTGTAAAACTTCAGGTTTACTCACCGCTATCTACTTTTCGAGCCCTATCTTCCTCCATAATTGATGGTTCCATTTTTCTTACGTCACTGCAGTTGGCTTATCGGCTGAATCACCTTCACTGCTAAATTTTCCTGAAATTCGGATAAAGTCACGCTATATAGTTTCAAAGAGTGGAAAACAGCGTTGCATTTTGACGGCATTATGGCTTGAAAAGACTATGCTAGTCGTCAGCAAGCCTCGTATTCCGCTGGATATCATATTTAATTGCAGAAATTCGAGTACTGAACCATAACTTTCTCTGCTTAGAAAGGTTCCTTCCAAGATTTGCCTTGATCATAAATATATGGATCTCGATCATAATTAATGGGTCATCAATGTTCCAGGAATACTGTACGTAAAAACTTACCTTTCGGAAAACTTTGCGAACTAGAGTCAGCTTAAGCCCTATACTTATGAAAAAGCTCAGGAATTGAATCGTTTTTATCTGTCACCAATGGACGTGCGAGATAAAATGACTGATAAAACGCATTTGCCTCTTTTATGAAGATATTTGGTTCCCTTTCGAGAGATTTGAATTGTGGCCATAAATCTGACGAAAAAACGCTACATTTTGGACGCTGGACCCTCACACTGATTCCACTTAATTTCCCTAAGGTTTACTAAAGATTTTTTATCGCGGGCCCCGGATATTTGGAAGCACACTTGGGCCATGATTAGTGATTGCATCTGATGTATCAACGTGGGCAACAGTCCGAAAATTTTGCATTTTATCCCACCACCCCGTCACTTCACTTGTAATGGACAAAATGTTTAAAAAATATTGCTAGATTTCACGGAAGAGAGGTCCTCAACATGATGTGATATCTTAAAGATAAATAATTTTCATTTCCAATACTTTTCATTCATTCTTCATGCCGCAGAATTTCCATAAATCGAACCTTAAAACCTTAAATCGAACTTCTACTTACAAATAATTCCGCATGTCGAGTTTCTAAATGATCACTCCATACTATATATCGAAAACACTCCTTAGTCGTTTTTCGGTAACTGCGTCTTCTAGATACCAGAGCATCTGTAAAAGGCTGCTAATACCGACTTTTAGGTTCCCCAGGCGAACCTAGACCTAGAAGACGACTAACGGGGTGTTTTCAACCTGTAAATCATTAACAATCGTGTTCCAGTTTTCTTTTATTACATCGCATCATATCTAAAACGAATAGCGAAAAATTCTATGAAAGTGGTAAGGGTCGATTGTACTTGATCAAGTAATATCAGAGCTATGAAGGATATGTATACTAAAGCGGTTTGTATTGATATTTTAATGTGGTGGTCGATTGTTCAGTTTTGTTTGCCTAGTTTTTTGGACAAATATTTCTTTTGGTGATTAGTAAATTATTTGAAATTTTAGATAAGATTAGCAAGCTCGACGAAGGAAGGAGACAATTTGGCTTGTTAGTGTTCTGTTGGTGTGAGTTTATGTTTGGTGGAACTTGAAAATGGATTTGATAGTATGGAGTGGATACATGTTGATAGAAAAATGAAAATGCTAAATTAGTCACACAACTTAATAAACAACTTGTATTTGCGATGGCATCGGAAATTTGAGAAAATAAAGAACCAAGTGGTTTGGTATCTGTAGAGATATGAGTTAACATTGCTCATGTCAACATGTTTCTCCAGCATTTATGGTATGAACTGCTGCAGAATGTTGAAAGTGAGATATAGTTGGAAAGAATGTGGGTGACAACATAGTTGGAAAGAATATGGAATGTATTTGCTTAGCTTCTGATGGAAATAAATTAGAGGTACTATCAAATCTCTTTCCTGTAATTTTACCAATAAATTCTCCATTGAGAAATCTCAAATTTTATCTCAATAAATTATCCAAATCAGTGATGGTCTTGTGGCATTTCAATGCAGGATTTTTGTCACTTACGGAGAATAATGCCTGAATTAGAAATATCTCATTCCTAATTTTGCCAATTACTATAAGTGAAAAGAAAATTTAAAATATTTTCTATGATATTCTATTGGAGAGTAAATTCATTTTATTTTACACAATTATGACAATTAACTATTTGATAAGAAATATACAACTCAGGTTTCCCCTACCACCGACTTTCAGGGTATTTCTGTAGATGCAGGTGCAGCCTGACTGCACATACAGTCCTTCTTATGTGGCCAAATGTTGCATTCACCTAATGCAATAAGTCTCCCCATCCCTGGTTTAAATGTTTTATCAAAATTTACGAGTATGAAATACTTGTATGGGTCTTATTTATGGCTTATTGGGCGCTAATAATTTCAATCATCTTCAAATTTTTTCCTTATTTTGATCTGTAGAGAAAATTTAATGTTATTACTGATTGACTCATTTCATTTTCTGTGCCTCCAGAATATTCAAAATAATTTTTAAATTAAAAAGATTTTTATTATTTTTGTAGGAAAATGTATTTCCAAAAACTTACCCCATGCTTGTCAAGGCAAGCAGCTGATAAACAGATAAGGGAAGGTTTACACTGAGCAAGGCTTTCTTTTCTGTCTAATGGCGATTTACTACCACATTAGCATGGCTCTATCAGTGCTTGCATGTTTGTAGTTAAGGGTTCATTTATCTGTGTTCTAGTTTTCTTGTCAGTTTAAACACTGAAAACTATACTTGAAATCTGATATTGTAAACTGAAAATCATAATTTTCATTCTCAGATCAGTGGCATGCAGTCAGAACATGCAAGACATACAGAACATGCCTTTATAGGCTAGAAAATTTGCATTTATATCATTACTATATATAGGACATTATTACCGGCAATCTAATTTCTTAAGTTTCAACGTTCATTATTATTAGAATGTACTCATTGACTAGCTGTTATCTTGATAAGTGATACTATGTTTATTATCATATGTTTAGTATCACATTTCTAAATGTTTTAGACAAATTAATTTTTTATTTTCAATATTATCAATGATCACTACAAAGTTGATCATTAAAACTGAATTTCTAATTTCAATTTTTTATTCATTTTAGTTCTATTGCTATTTTTCGTTTCCGACATTTGTAGCCCCTTATTTACTTCACAATATTCATTTTATCTATTTTTATCATTCTTTTTACATAAATGCATTTCTTTTTGTATTAACATAGTTTTCTTAAAAATAGTGTATTGTAAAGTGTAAATGTATTTGTGTACTTTTATCCTACTTATTTCTTTCAAATATTATATGACCAAGGGTTAAATGTTAGAGGTATTTAGTCTCAATCTTGCTCAAATAATAACATTACTGACTAGGAAAACTGGAATGCCCTGTAGTATTCTCCTTATAAGGACAAGCATGTATTGAAATTATTCAAAGATATTATATCAATAACATGTCAAATTTACCTAGATGAGCAGAAGTGATGGGCACACAAGGAGGACATGTGGTCATACATGGTGGACTATATACGTATATGAAGTACCTGACTAAATTTTATATTTGTCAATTAGGAAAAATACATATGAATTTCATATTTTTCCTTAATTAATTGGTCAGCACTGCCAATATATTTCTTAGATTAAGATGGTAATCATCAGAAAGATGAAGATTACAACTTATTAAATCTGCTTAGTGAATTCAGAGAGGGTACCTTTACAGGAGATATCCAATCAGCTGTATCAGCCAATCTTATGCCATTAGAAATATATTAGAAACAGGTCCTTATTTCAAAATTTTATTTCTTTCATAAACAATTATGTACAATAGTCATAAAATGGAAAATACTGAATGGTATGTGCACTTTCAACTATCAAAGTCAGTATAGGTGATTCATTCCGAGCCTGATTCCAAAAGGATTTCAACAATGTTTTAGCTGAAAATTATTGCTTGAAGTGTCATTGACACAATGTAATTCACATAAGTGAATATAACTACTTTGTAATAAAATAAATTATTACTGATATTGTTGATAGACAAATTAATCATTAGAAATGTTATCACACACAATCTTCTCCAGCTGTTCTAAAACATCCACCATCTTGGGCCGTCTTCGTTTCTCCTCAAGGCACTCCATGGTTACTTGGTATAGATTTTGTGCAGCATTGCCATCACATCCCCAATCACCAGCACGATTATCAAGCAATGGGGCAATTTTTCCTTCAATACATATCTCCTCAACATGTGTGACCTGAAAAAATAAATCCAAATGGTTCACTTTGGATAGTATACATCAAATTATGAATTGTTGGAGATCTAAGACAAAATATTCAGATGATGAATCACATGATTATCAGGTGCTTTGCATGTGATCAAATTAATGACCTAATGAAACCAATAAATCTCCCTCATCATTAACTCATATAAAGTCAATCATTTCTTTAGAACCTTGATATCATGAGCTGTTTTCTCTTCTTTCATTTAATGCAAAAATAAATACTTTTCATGTTTATAGCCATTTCATTAAGGTAGACCTTGCATTCCTTTAATCAGAACCAATTTATCTTCTTTACACAGTTGTTTCAGCAAAATTCTATCAGCAGAGGCTGCTTTTGCTACACTGTCAATGTCATACTTGTTCTACATTTCCTCATATCACCAAACATTTTTTTCCAATTTTTCTCTTACCTATAAACCAGAATGAAATACTTCTCAATTCTTATCCATCTTAATTCATGAAATGATAATCTTTTTGCTTCGTCCTTGTTCTCCAGCCTCCTCATTTGAATCAGATAATTTTATATTGTGAGAGAGCGTATTTATTATTCTGAAATTGCTACAGCCTACTGATACTAATTTAATTTATATCTAGACTTATGAGAAATCTCCAGGCCAATCTCTCACATCATATTCTTTGATTATTATTTTACTCCTTTATAACATTCTGATCTCAGTGCCCCACAAACACTTATGGTCTTAAATCCATAGTTTGCATTTCTAACTATTGATTTTAATTCTGAAATTGATACAATAAAGAATAGTTATTACAATTTAAGCATGTTTGTAATAAACTTATTAATTCCATTTGATTTCTTTTGGTTTTCCAACTACACTGCCTCTCCTTTAGTCTGCGTAAACTCCTCATGTAAGATTTTAAGAGATCTTTCTCCTCCTTTGCCTCTTCAATCTAGAGAAATGAACATTCTTATCTTTTTAATGAAGGACAAAAATGATATAATTCAATTTTCAAAAAATCTTGGCTGTCTCCAAGGATTTTATCGTTATCTTTGCCTGAAAAACATTTGGAAGTTTACACATTCCTACTGCTTATTAGAGTAAGATAAATCCCTATTTCATAAAAAGATATGCAAAATGGGCAAGCAATGCTCTTACGTCTTCAAATGCAACAGAAAGTTTCATTAAAAAATTTCAGAAAGACATACATACCAAATCACAACCTTCACGGTCAGGGTCATATGGAGGCAAGCTTGTCAGAAGTTCTAGGAGAACCTTGAACACATTTGTTCAAAACATTGAATTTGTTTGTTTTGTTTAAGGAAATCAAATTATAAAACATGAATCCTAAGCATGGTACATACATGGGCATATAAAGAAGACATATAATATCATCTAAACTACTTAATTAGAATATTGATCTATCACACCTTCAATCAAAGGTTAATAAAAGAATTTCAGGCATATGATTTTAATAAATTTATAGATCTTTAGAATGTAGAAAATATTGAAGACAAAGTTAATGTGAGTGATGAGGATAAATCAATCGTTATAATAAACAAACACTTCAAGACTTTTCAACGTTCACATTTTAAGCCTATCATAAGTACATACATTTAACTTGGATTTCTGACTAATTGCAAGCATTGGTTGTGGCAGCAGGTTAAGTTGTACAGTCAGGTCAAGTTCATCTTCAATATTTTTTGATTTAATAGTAATCATTTTGTTGCAACACTTGAAAATATCATTATTTAGGGTGTCTGAAACACTCTTCATTTGGGATGCCAAATATCTTAAGCCATTCCTTACTACTAATGAGTGAGGAAGCTTACACTATTTAAACAATCTAAAAGAATTCCTGATCACAATTTATACACACCATTACACGGAGAATTATGAATTCAGGAGAGATGAAATGATTAAATATGTAATAAAAAATATTTCCTTATCTAGAACAGCTTTTCCCATATCATTTTCCTTGAAAAACTAACAAGTAAACAAATGTTCTAGAAAAATTATGAAAATTGATCTCTTATGATATGTTAAGTGAAGTTTAAATATTTGAAAAACTGCGACTGCTTACTTTATGAGTAGATTGTGCTATCATTGCCAATAAAAGAATATGACCCAAGTGTTAAATAGGTCAAATATCTTAAATATATGTTGAAGTCATCCATCAGAAAAAATGTTTGAGAAACACGGAACCCTTGCCATGTTAAAACTGGAAACAACGAATAAAAAAGTATATAGAAATATTCATCAAAATAGGACATACCACTCCAAAACTGAATGTATCTAATTTGACAGAAATATCTCCCCGAAAAGCCTCAGGAGCCATATATGCAGATGTCCCAAGCACAGTTGTGGTTAGTAGAGCAGAGCTTTGCTTATCTTGTCCTCTGAAAGCAGAACCAGACTGCATGGTTGAAGTACTCAGCCTCACTAAACCAAAATCCCCCAGCTGCAATCAAATAATTATTCAATTCAAAATTTCAAACAGAACATATTCTTTATCAGAATTCAACATTTGAGAAAACAAAAAAATACTACAGCTTAACATGATGGGATCTTGCAATTACATCCCAGTCACTGAATGCTGAGGAGTTTGCAATATCTGAGCAACAATTTAATTTTAATTGTCAGTTGGAAGGGAAACACTCAAATAAACTCATTTGGAAACATTATCTCTACATTTTTGGGTAGTAAAATTTCCAATCAAAGAGTCGGGCATATACTTGTTCAATGGAAAAAGTTTTGAGAAAGCATAGCTAGATTAAAAAGAAACAAAAACTCTTTACCAAGTCTGAAATAAAGATAAATTTAATTGGTGCATACTTCATCAATTAGACACTCATCTCTAAGTACATATATTCAAGTAACAATTAATATTGCACTGTGAGAGTTATTGTTGCATCTACTTATTGTATTTCACCAAAATTTCACCTGAAGGAATAGATCTAATTGTAAAAAGTATGATCCTTTCATGAATGAAAACTAACCTTGGGTATAAGTTGATGATCCAAAAGGATATTAGCACTTTTAATATCCCTGTGGATTAATGGTTTTGGCCAAGCTGTATGAAGGTAAACAATCCCTTGAGCAATTTCTTCTGCTATTTTTATACGTTGAATCCAAGTTAAAATAACAGCATCATCCTATAAATAAAAACACTAGAATTAGCTAAATATGAGATGGTAACTCAAATACATTAAAAATCTAAGGGATCTAATACAACCCCTTGTTAAATACATTTCTCTGACATAAGATTCTCATGTATCAAAATTTTTACCACATTCATATTCACCATGAATATATCCATCTACAGAAATATCAATTCAAATATTTTATATACTCATCTGTTTTAAAAACTTTATAAACTGCAATGTATTCACAGATAACCAGTAAATGACAATTCTTCTATAATTTCATGAATATGGATTCATAGAAAGTGGCAAATTTAATAAAAACTTGTCCCCTAGATAAAAATCTGGAATTTTTGCTTTCAACAGTTGGTTGATAAAATTTCCACAAGCATAAACAAGAAGAATTCAACTATATATTCAAAACTATATATTAAGACATCTTGCTTGATTGAAATGGAAGATAGATGAAATTGAAAATAAGATCTTAAAGTATTTATCTAATAACCAGGGTATTTGGCTTAAACTTCACATCACGTCAGATATTTTTCTCCCGTATTTTCAGTTTTCATAAGATATGATTTTTATTTATTTTAGCGTAGATGAGTGAAGAGAGTTGAGATGAATGAGCATTCAGAAAATGATTACATATTTTAGCCGTAAAATTTTAAAAACTAAAGGAAATGTTTGTTCTGCCCACCTCTTTGCAATCCATGTAACACACAGCATTAATTTCAAACATGGATGGATATTACCTTCTCTTCTTCATATTATATTCATTTCTGCTTATGCAAATGATATTTCTCCTGGTATCAAGCATATCTGAGCGTGTTATAAAGAGTCACACTTTATTACTTCCATGCTTATGAATCCTAAATTTTCATCACTACTGACTTGCTTTATTTGGATACCATAAAATTCACAACCTAACCTAAATACATGGTTACTTTTGTGTGGATCATAAGCTCAAAACAATTCTTAACTGATTTGAAAAGATGTGAATCAAAAAAGAAAGCAATAGATCAGAACAAAATAGGCTTTGTAATAGCCTAAAATTTTTAAAATCAAAATTTTCTGTTATGATTAATTTATAAGCATTACCTCAATTATTTCTGTTGGTTAACACCACTTTTCTGATCCTATAATGTAAATGAGCTAATGGATTACAGATACTTACAGCTGAGAATTTGAACATTAAAAATTAGTAATACAGTGGTACCTCAATTTATGAACTGCTCATTACATGGGCTCTAAATCTAGAATTGAAAATTATCTAAATAAACAAACTTAATTTCGACCCAAAAAAATCCATGATGCATTTATATCCCTAGTACTGTGATATATATGCACAAGTGCAAGTAGATGATTATACAGTAAATCTCTCACTGATGCAACTATGACTACTTTGACAAAATTGAAAACAATTTTCACAATTTGACTCTTTGCATTTGCATTGCTTTAATCTTTCCCTATAAGAAAACTAAAAAAAGGATGATGTGGATCCTATGAGATTTGATAAAGATGAACAAGCTACAGAGAGGGAGCCCTCTGAGAGACTTGCTACTTGTACTAGGCTTACCTTATGTTCATTTTTTACTCAATATTTAAGCTGATTATTTCACTAATATGTAGGAAATTAGGCAGGAAATACTTTAACTCAGTAAAACCATGAATCTGATTAATAAAAATAACAGCATTATTGTACAAGAATTTCCTTTCCATTATTTTCAAGACAAAGTGAAATAACTGATTTACCATAAGATACAATGGAAAACTGGGATTCAAGATACCAAATTTTTGTGATACAAATGACTCTCTTGAACAAATTAAGTTCTTAAGTCAAGCTATTATATACTTTTCAGGAAAATCAGTCTTAAAATGGTAGCATATGTAAGTATAGTAATATAACTTTCAAACAAAAATATTTTAAAACAAACCTTGCAAGCTAATTTCTCCTGTAAGGAACCATTGCTCATGTATTCATACACCAGACAATATAAAGGCCCATCACAGGAATAACCAATAAGAGGAAGGAGATTGGTATGCTGAAACCTAAAGAAAATACTCTCTAAAAACAAATTGAACTAATATACAGAATAATTTTTTAACCTTCACTTCATGCTAAGGTAAAATGGACTGAAGATTTAAATGAAAATAACAAATGATTGTAAAATGGTGCAAATTACATGACCGAAGGAAAATTATCTTAAAACACAGAAGATCAAACTGAAACAAACTCTGTGATCTACTCATTAATTAAATTGATGGAAATAATTAAACTCTTGACAGTTAACAATTATAAAATGAGATATGCGCTTTAGTTATTAAACCGGTAAAGGTCATTAATATCTGTTCTATTATGTGACAGGAAAAAGTTGATATAATAACAAATTAATATAAGCAAAAAAATGGCTTTAGAGACTGAATCTTTAACTTGGACATGCTCATCAACAATCTCTTAAACCACAGAACAAATGATTTCATCATTTCAGTATCATTATTTATGTCTTGCTTTAAAATAATATTTGATATCTTTCATCTTTGATACCTTAATTATGACAATATATGAATTTTTCCTTTTAAATAAATGTGATGAGATTCAGAATAGGTAAAAATTTTAAGCAGTTATACATTAAAACATAAAAACTAGGTAACTTGTTTACATAGTCAGTTTTAAAAATGTATTAAAAGTTCACATACTTGGATAACATTTCAACTTCATTTCGAAACTGTAGATCCAAGTTAATTGCATCCTTGTTGAGTTTCTTGACTGCTACAGCAATTTTAGTTTCTGCATTTGGAGGCACTGCCAAATACCCTAAATATACACTCCCAAATGCTCCTGTTCCAAGTTTACGGCCATTAGCACATAATTTACTACAGACCTGAGAAAGATAGGGTTGATCTTTTCAATTAACTATCTAAATATAAAAAGAAGGATGAAAATAAAATGTTGACAAAGACATTGGACATAAAGCCAAAAATAGTAATGACCAATAATAAATAGTCAAAATTGGAAACTATACAAAATATTAACACTGGTTGTATCGTTATTTGTTTCTTTAGGAATTATCTACAATTGCTTCAAAGTAAGAGATGAACCTCACGATCTAAATACTTAAGTAAACAAATATTACAGAGGTTTCAAAAACTCTCCAACTGCCAAACATGCTGTTAGGCTAATTCCTCAAAAGGAGAAGGATCCTGGAGATTACCGACCTTCTGGAAAACACCCAATGCATATTTTGGCAACTAAGCCACCATCCTCAGGGAGAAAAGGCTTAATGAAAAGAAAGTGTAATGTGTACTTAACTGTTTGTCATGGGAAGAGTGATGGAGTGGGATTTTTTTGGAGAAGTGGAATTATTGAGTTAAGTTTCTGAGTTCCTTTCACAAATCAACATTCAGAAGGCAGTGCAATGAAGAAACTGGAATCATCATCATTCATGAGTTTCCCTTTTGTTTAATTTTTGAAGATGCTTTCAGAAGCATTTAGTCTGGAGTTTTTCTGTACAAATTTCTTTAATTTAATTAATCCTGTGATTGTGTTCTTAAATGTGCTTTGCAACACTTCATTTATTAATTAGAAGAGTGGTAATCTGCAGCTGTCTTCTTCTTTTGAGGAAAAGGCCCAACGCTCACTGGATATTTGGCGATTAAAGAGTTTTTCCAACTTCTTATTCATTAAAAGTCCAGTTATAATTTCTTTTCTTCAAGCAAGTATTTGCCAAATTTTAATATATAATTTTTTTAAGCTTCCCACCTTTCTTACATATTTTTCAGCTAACATAATGAAGTAAACAATTTCAAAGCTAAAAGTAAAAATAACAATCTGAATAAAAAATTGTCAGAGCAAAGGCTGGTTGTATCCAAATCACATCTACCATTAGCTTAGATCTACCTAAAGATAAGGGTATACAATACAAGATTAGGTATTTTGTCTTTGCTTTCTTTTCAGCAAAAATATATGTGCAAAAGGTCTTCTGCATAGGAAGCTTTGAATTGCATTCAATGTGGGTGGACCAAAATGTCATAATTCAGCATAATTTTTACCTACGAAACTTAAATATTATCACAGCTACCAACAAAGCTGATAAAAGGAAATGAAAGATAGATCTGTGTCCTGAACCTAAAGAAACCAAAGATAAATACCATTCATCTTCTTAAATAATCATAGTGAGAAAAACATTAAGCATAATGGTTCTTTTTCCGATTCATTGTGTTTGTATTGCAGCTTTGAAAGTATATTATGATATTTAATACCCTATCTATTCAACAGCAATAACTTTCAGTTGATATACTTTCTGCCACGTACCTGCATTTCTTCGGTTTCTAGCATCTTTATGTATGGATCTTCCAAAAATCCATTGGTGGCATCCAGTAGTTGGTTATATTCAAAATGAGGAAGATCAGTGGATAAATTAAGTTTATCGGGTGCATGAGAATTTGAAGGAACTTTGCTGGTATCCTGTGATGGAACATCTGAAGTATGGCGAAATAGAGGGAAATTTTAAAACTTAAATCAAACTTTCTTTTAGCTCAACCTTTAACCATATCAATCTAGAAACATACCAGAATCGCAATCCAATGCAAGGTGATTCATTTGCATCTTAGGCATAAGCACCTCCAACGCTTCATCAGATACATCAACCAGAGCTGCTGGCCCTTCATCGGGGCGAGCTGGAGGGCTTTCTTCTCACAAAATAACGAATGGATTCTCATTGTATCATCTTACATCAGAAAATGACCAAATCATATCAAAGAAAATGCAATGGTTAAAGCGGCAAAGATTCTTGGTATTCTTCAGTAAAAAATTAAGTTCATGGGGCAGCATCCCTATATGGCTTATCCTGATGTCATTCACAGTGGAGAATACTTGGTCTGCACATCAATTCCCAATCTACCTTATTGTTTTCTTTAAACTATATTGTACCAATTCATTCAGCAAGTAATACTAAGTGGCACTATCAGGAATCAAACCTTTTCACCAAAGGTGAATGAACTACTCACTTAGCTGAGCAAGGATTAATCATAACAATATTATAATAGCTTTATTGATTCCTTAGGGACATGATAAATCTCATAACATATGAAAATAAATTCATACAATATTCATAATAATGCACTTACATTTAGGAACATTTTAAATTAAGGAAAGAATTGGACTGGTTCCATTGGCTAATAAGTTTTCCAGATGGGCTTTCTCTAATGGTAAAATCATTCGGTGAAAAGACTAAATAAATGGAAGACCAACTTACCAAAATTAAGAATAACATAAGTTCTTTAGGTCCACTTTAGATTCCAATAGTTGGTCCTTCCAAAACATAGGAAATTGCCTAATAAAGTCCCTATGTAATGCGATGTAATGAAATTGGAGGATAAATATTGTTTTCAAAAGACTAATAGAACAACAATATAGAATGAGATTGAATAAATTTATTGATATTAGAAACCCATTTAGGTCCACAAAATGGCCCAAAGGAGAAAACTTATTGTTTGTGCACATTCTGGGAATTCATTCTTGTTAGAAGAGAATAAAGATCCCAAAAATCTGTTTGAAAAAATACATGATGTAGCAGAAAAAAGGATCTTAGAATCTTATATGAAAAACAATACACAAAATGTAAGCAAGGTTTTATAGTAGAATTTTCATAAAATTTAGGAGATAATACTGTTTCTTGTAGGTTTATAAAATTGAATATATCAGAGAAATTAAAGTAAAGTGGCAGGATCTAACCAAATGTGTCCAACAAAGAAGCAAACAAAAGATGAGCCTGTAAGATGAAATTACCCTATATTGAAGTGGTATAGCAGGGGGACAACCTCTTTTCAGCATATATAGAAAACTTACATCATATTTGATCAGTCAGAATAATTTTATAGTTCAAAATGTATTGAACTGAATGATGTGAGAAACAAGAAATTAAATATTTGCCCTGGAGGAGAGAAAATGGAACTTATACAAAGAGGAAAAATTAAGATTTTTTCAAAAGGTGAAGAATATTACAGATACAACATAAGAAATAATATACTGAAACAAATGAAGACAGAAGCTTTGTGAGCATCTGTTACAAATTACTGAATGCACATTGCTTAATACCTCGAGACTGGATTTAGTTTGATTTTTTGCCGCTTACGAGGGGAAGAGTCTTCCCCTAGCACAAGGTGGTATGGGTAAGTATAGTAAAGAGGGGAAGTTGAGCGTGGTTGGGGTACTCAACTAAGCGTCCAAGTGTTCGTTTATCAATACAATAAGAAGATTTCCCATGCTTTTGTTTTTGCTATTTTTGAGATATATATTTTTGAGATATGAGATATAGAATGATGGGCATTGAGGGCAAGAGGAACGAAAGTGAGATTTGATGTATGCCTCAGAAGGAAAGCAGGAATACTAGTTGCCCGAGATGCAACGTGGAAGCTCGCCTATGAAAATATGCAATGTTATTCATTTACTAGTGAATCACAACGTCAAAAATGACAAGGGATAAATTAAACTTATAAAACATGCATAAATATCTGGTCTTTCTTGATTTAAAAAAACCGTCCCTCTCAAATTTTAAATAAAAATAATGAACTTTTCACCTTCATAGATAGACTAAAAACTGAAACTACAAAAATATTTTCCCTTTTCCTAACAATCCAAAATCACCTGAATTGAAACAGTTTCTTCGGATTCAACATCTAAATACTTCTGACTATGACATGGTATAAGAGACTCGATGCACAGAAGTCGTTTTATCTCCTAGTATTCCTTCCTAAAATCCAGAACAAGTCCATCATACCTAACCATTTAAACTCTTTCTCCGTAAATGATACTTTTTTTGAGTTAAGCTGAGAGATTATCGGCAAGTTTGAGCACTATTTTCCCACACTCAGCTCTGCTATCAGCCTCACATCGCTCGACTATGTTTCCTCGTCAAAAAGGAGTGCGAGGGAAAATGAGGGGAAGTGGATTGCAGTGCCAATTCCTTTTTGCAAAAAATGCTGTACATCTTGCTCGCGTAGCACGATCACAGGATTATTATAAAACTTAGAAACTTGAAAATTGTCTAAATTCAAAGTTAAAGGATGAAGCTAGGTTCCCATCCGACAAAATTTTCGTATCTTTACTTATAACCAAGTGCCACTACATCAAAAATGGTCGATTTCTTCAATGTTCTCTAATTTTTTTTTCCGTTATGGTTTGCATTATCAAAAAATGGGCGGATGGAAACGTAGCTTCATCTTTCAAGCGTCGAATAGTGAAAACAAAATTTTTTTATCGATTAATATGCCCCCATGGTGATGTAATTGCCAACAGCCTGCAAACGGATTTTCAGGCAAGGTACCGACCCCCCTTAAGAAAAAATATATTTTATTCTTTGATATGAAAGATACCTCAGATAAAGGTGTTAGAAGGTGAGTTATGAATCCAAGGATTATTTGGGGAAAAAACAAAGTAGAAAGACCAAATCAAAAGTTAAAAGGGAGAAATCACAACAACAAAAAATGAAGTAATTTTGGAGAGAAAATAAAGACAAGGAAACTATTTTTCCCCAGTTCAGACTGAAGGTAAAATTCAAACAAGAATATATTACCAGTGCAATCAGTCAACTCTTTTAGATTTAGTAAATCAAAGACTTTGGAAAATTTTGACATCTGAATCCATTTTTGGAAAGACAGTGAATGAACACCAGCAGAAATATGGAAATTGATTATCAATATATAATCTGGTAGTTCTATCTTCAATATGTGGAACCTTGCAATGCCATTAACCTTAATGAATCTTATATAATATTACATTTTTATAACACAGCACTGAGAGTTCAAATGAATGAGTAAGGAGAAAATCAAAAGAATATTATAGAAAGATGAATGAAGAGGGCAATTATCACTATTATATTACGAGAAGATTGGGGTGACAAAAATTTTGGGATAAAAGAAAGAAGATGAACAGAAGTGTGAAGAATCCTCATTATGTTGCAATTTCTGATTTTTGTTTGGGTATTACATGTTTCATCCTTTTTTGTATTTCTTCAACACATTCCATTAGAAATGAAGTTTTTTCAAATTTTACAACACAAGATTAAAGAATTTTGAAAGTGACCATTGAAATAAAACTCAAACCAATATATTTATCTTTATTTTACAGCAGAACAAATGATTCACTCAGAGCAATGATAGTAAATTTAGGGCTATAAAAGATTAATATTTTAACAAAGAAGTTGATTGACTTAATAAACTTTTAGTGATCGAAATAAATATACCAGTTTTGCTTCTTTTATATTTCATTATAAATTATTTTAGGGTTAATGATACTTTTAAAAAATCTGAAAAACAAGAAAATCCCTTATACTGATCAATACTACGACTGAAGCAATCGTTTGCAAATCAAGATTAATCACACATAGAGTGCAAGGGACTACTGGTGAGAATGATATAAAACTTGAGAAGTTACCTTTGAGTAATTCAATTGCAACATAATCAGCTGCTCGAAAAAGATGGGCTTTGACCAGTAGATCCAAAAGTAATGCAACATCTGGACGTACACGTCCACTGCAGCCCCATTCATCCAATAATATCTCAGAACATGGGCGGCGAAGTTTTTCTCCTGCACTTTCAATCATTCTGCAAAGAGAGGATACAAATACCTTCTCTGACGCACTCAACATTCTGATATGCAAATCTTCGAAAATTGCAGAGGAAAGTCTTGAGACGTCAGAGGAAAGATTTGTTCTCATAAATGAGCAGAAATAAGATGATGTCAAACAAACAGTATTTCTGTTTAGGTTTATGATGTAACAGTATTTATGTTTAGTTTTAGACATAGTTACAATTCAGTATAGGATTTTGAAAGTAAAACTTGCACCCATAAAAAGTAATGTTTTTATCGAGAGAATTACCGCATAGGCATTGGGTAAGGGCAATTTTTTATCCAGATCAATTATCTCTGAAATCAAAGATCTCTTAGAGCATCTGGAATCAAGATGGAAAAGGAAGATAGAAACCATTCCAATCAATCTTCTTGTGAGGAATAGGAAATTATAAAAGAAATGAAATGCGAACAATCAATGCGAGAGAAATCAAACCAAATAACCACGCCAGTAAGCAAGAGATATATGGGAACCTAAAATAAACTATAAAATGAGAAACGTATAACGGAGATGGCGATATTCTTAACATTCAGCACCTCTCCGATCAAAACTTTCTAGACAGAGTAATAAAAATGATTTCACAAACACTGATGATGGTGATATAGCTGAGTTAGTAAAGGAAATTAAAGAGTTTGAAGTCGACTTTAATCCTTCAATAGAGGAGTAAACATCGTTACCTGATATGCTCCACCTTATATTTTGGTTCATTGGAATCGCGACTTCTAGGGATGATAGCCATGAGTTGCTTCCAAGCCTGTCCGAGCTCCAAAATTTGCACTAAATGGAATAATGCAACAGGTGGCAGTTTTCGAATTTCCAGTGTTCTATCCATTTTCACTTACTGTCACTGTTTTTCTATGACTACGTAGATATCAAAGATAGAACTACCACGAAATCATTCTCAAACTGTTATCATTTATAATTCCTAATTCAATTGCTCGAATCATCGAAAAAGTTCATTATTTTAGTGACTTTGAACCCTTCGAACGCATCTCCATAACAGCTGATTATAACTGAAAGTCGAAATCGTTCGTCGCGCGGTCATACAAATGGACGAAACTTCTCATGCACAGAAAGCAAAAGTAATCAGCTCGTAAACTATTCAATGAGGATTCTTAACCATGCCTGGAAGATTTTAGTTTTTGATATTCTTCGATAAATATCATTTTTCGAACTTTTGCACCACAGGGTGCGTGTAAATGTGACTGATTCATTACTTTCTCTTAGGAACTAATGATGGATGAAACTTCGCCACTCTAAATCTAACAACTTACTACCTGATTTTCAGATCTTTGCCTTTATTTTCATTACCTTAATTATTATTCTCTGAATAAATACTAGAATTTTAAGGTGGCATTTGGGTAAGAATTAATTGGAACTCGTGTAATGAATAGGATTACTCCACACATCTCTTGCTTCATAAATTTCAAATATTGCATGTTGAAACACAAGCATGTCAAATATTTAAACTGTCTGAAATTAAGAATCAGTAGAAGTGCCAACTAGAAAACAACCATTTCATTCATACTCTAATGGAGCTCATCAAGCCAAAATCAATTGAAAAGAAGCTTAAAGTGATGTAAAATATAGTATTTGTATAAGTTGACTCAACTATATTATACATAGTGTTTTAATTACTTTCAAAATCTCTACTTACAATCCTTTCTTAAGATATAGCTATCAAAGACCTCTCTTTATTTCATTTGATTGACATTCTGATCCAAGATACATTTAAAAATCTCTCCCTACAGAATGACATGGTAGAGTTCGGTTGATTTAATTGCATTGTTTAAAATAAAAACCTATATGATTGAATGACCCTTGGGATTTTTGGAACTGGTAAACTGGAATGAAACTTTGGAACCGTAAAATTAAGCAGAACAATCTTCATTCCACTTTCAGAGCTGTTACAAACTCTGAAATAGAATGAATCTTCTTTATCACTTTTGTTTTGCAATCAAAGGAGAATATTAGATCAGAGATTCACTTGGCAGTGTAACCTTTGTTTACAAGTTGTAAAATACACCAAAAGGGAGTACTGCATTTTTTGGGCTGTTGAGCATAGATTTGGAGAGATTATTCTCTCTGATGCCCTCTCACTACTGCTGTTGAAAAATTCTTTCCTCTTCCTTAATTATCTATCTGATGAATACTGCTTCACTGCAGATTGGAAAATGAGCAGAATTAAGTATTTAAGATGCTCTCTTTGTGTGAAAAGCAGACCATTATTCAAAAAGATTATGTAAGGCAAGCAGCATTACATCACCTGGTTAAAAGCCATCTCTCCTGAGATGTAGTTTTGACTTGGTGCCCTGAAACACCTTGAAATTGAAGGCTCAATATCCTACTGCAGATTTGGTTAAGGTGTCCAAACTTTTAAGAAGTGTTCACAATAATTCAGTGTTTTGGGTGCCTAAATAATGCCAACTAGGAATAATGTTAGCTAGCCTCTTCCCATTTTGCTTCTCATCTCATGATGAACTTCTTTTAATCCTCTATACTGACAGTTGCCAGCAGCTTCCATTTCAGTGTAATTTCTCATCTCTCTCCTAATAAGTGGTTTTTAAATGACTGAATAAGCACTGCTATAGTCATCTTATTACTTTCTTAGAAAAATATTTTACAATGACAGCTTTCTTCAAGATTTTTCTTCTTGGTTGTTACCTTTGCCCACAATGCCACATAAGTTTTAATCAAGAACAGCTTCTAAAAATGTCAGAAACCAAGTAATACGATAGAAATAAGAAAGATTGGTCAAATTAAATTTTAAGCATTAATCTAATGTTTGTCAGAAGACACTAATAAATATGATTGGTAAATATTATCATTATTGTGCATGATTACTATTTGAATGGAATTAATAATGGCTTCAGTTTATGGCAAAATTACAAAAGAGAACTATTCTTGACCTTTCCCAGCATTCTTTCAGTCCAGCTTAAAGTCTTAATGATGAACAATGTGCTATTATTTTTAAATAAAAATTTCTAACAAAAGGTAATTAATAATGACAACAATTTTCACCACTTTTGCTCAAATGCCATTTGCTGAATTGGAGATTGCCAGTCTCTAGGCATTCCTTATTACCATTCATTACGCAATCTACTCATAAATCTTCCTGAAAGGCACAATGAATATCAGTGTCCTTTTCACTCAAAAGTCTAACAATACCATGCTACCAGGGCTGGACAGAAAAAGAATTCTATTATGCTCATTTGTCATCAGCCTGATTAACAGATCAAAGAATTTTAGTATAAATTCTTGGCTACTAAAATATCCCAATCATTCCAAAAATGTGCATTCTCAAGAACTGTTCAAGACAGACATGGAATCAACCATTGTACTGACACAATATTATTTCTTTTCCCAAAGCATTGCTGGGCAGGGACTCTTTTTTACTCTTAGCAACTTTACAAACAACTTGATGAATCAGTTTCAAATTAACTGTGATTATAGATATCAGGTTTGTGCATTTTTATTAGAGAAACACAATTCAAGAATTACAAGTAATTAAAAAAGCATAAGAGAATGCATAAACTAATCTAATCATTGCTTACAAATGAACAAAAACATTAAGGTCCTTCTACCATTACCATATTCCACAACTTATTAAGTTGTAGAAAACTACATATGGATAAAGTTGTTTACAAAAATAATTACTAAGAGGAAGTTAATATACAGTATGTACAGTCATAATTGAGGTCTTAAGGATTAAAAACAATAATTAGGGTATAATTGAAAGTAGCTAAAATCAAATTCACATCAAGCCACGGTTCTTCATCTGCATTTCGAATCTCTTGTTTATCCTGACTCCCTTTAGGAAAGTTCTTTGCTCATCCTTTGCTGATACCCTGTCCAAGAGAAGATCAAATGGTATACATTTCAGCAGAATTTCAAATAATATAAACATGACATTAAGGAATTGTTAAGAAAACTGCATGTCTTAACACATTAAACAGTGGAAAAGAAGAGGAAAACACTGAAGTCAATTTTACCATTTTCTCAGCAGATAAAAGGGTAAAATAGACTTGAGGTGGTATTGGAGAGAAAGAGATAAGAAATGTCCAAGAAAACAATCATGAACTCGAAAAATACAGGCACATTCTTTACTTGAGGTTTAGATAAATTGCTTTTGAGCGGCAGATATTTTAGTTAATTAATCGTTATTGGTATGCTTACGATCTCTGAGGAGCCTTGTTTACAGCTTGTTTTGCCACCTCTTTGTGGTTGACTTTTGGAGATTTGGCTACTGGTCTCCTAGGAGAAACTGTAATAACAAAAAGATAAATTTAAAATACTTTAAAAACATTTTATATTATCTGATTCACTAAATTACAGAAATATGCTCATTCCCATGGTATCCATGCTCTTGGCAAAGTTTAGAGTATCAGAGTTCACAACTTATAAGTTATAAACTCAAATATTTTCAGTTAATTATAAAATAACTTAAAAACCTAATATACCATAG
This sequence comes from Pachydiplax longipennis, assembly GCA_036926295.1. NCBI lineage: Eukaryota > Metazoa > Arthropoda > Insecta > Odonata > Libellulidae > Pachydiplax > Pachydiplax longipennis. Next base: position 175,513 of record JAVFKF010000038.1, read on the forward strand.
CATTTGTACCACTACACATTGCTGAAATAGTGTTTTTCTAAAGAGATAATCCCTTCTCTTATGAATTATTTTGAAAATGTGACCAAAAGATAGACAATAACAAGCATAACTATCTGCTTTACCATTTCCTTTCTTTAACAGTATCCTTTTTGTACCACATATCATTTTCTTCACCATTGAATGCTTTTCACATTTAATGTTTAAAATACACATAACTCATCAAATTAGCCACTCAGTAGCTCTTGCTGAACTAATGTAGTAACTCTACTGACTTCTTTGAGAAATGCTATTTCTTAATGGAATGGATTCTTGATATTGTAGAATGAATTAAAGGATGGCCAAAACCCAGAAAGTTATGGTGAGAATTAATAACAATTTTGGCTCTGAAGAGAGCTTGTTATTTCTTCCCTGTTTCTGGATACTAATCTCTCAAATCCTCTATATATTACTTTAAAATATTCATTTTTGGTGACCCGAGCTTTTCTCCCTTATTACTCTACCAATACATATAAAGGACTGACCATTTGAAAGAAAAGTTTTCAGGTTCCTGCCAAAAATGAAATGTCAGACAAATGAAAAATCCACCATTTGTTAAACGAATTAAATTAATATTTTAATCATAGCATTACGCCCTGGATGAAAATATACCCTGGTCGCTATATACAGAATTTTTTGTTTACTCAGTGATGATTTTAAACTATTAAAAAATAGGATAGAAATACCTATTCTCGGCCATTAAGTGATCGAAACAGGTTTCGCAAGTAATATTATAGTCTCCATGAACAAAGACCTCGACGTTGTACGTCGAGGTACGTACTATATTTTGATAAACCGATATAAACTTGCAACTACTGGGAGCAGAATGACAGTCACAAAAACATGAGCCCTGCTAAATACAAAGGTCTGTCTCACTTTTGCCCAGTATTATAAATTTATACTTAATACTCACTTCATCTATATAGGAATTTAAAGTAAAGCGATGTTTAGCAGAATGGTGTGTATTAAAAAATTGTTTACAACCCTCTTTAGTTAGATACCATCTTGAATAGGAGATTCCTTGAATAATTCTGATTCAGTGGATGGATAAGATGCTGTTTCTGAAGATTAGTAGTTGTTATTTTTTTGTGTGAAAAGAAAAATCTACAAAATGTATAAGTAATGTGGATGCAGAAGGTACATTTTGTTTTATCTTGGTTATACATGTTTAACCTGAAGCTTTAAGTGACATATCATTACCGGTATACAGACAGTTTACATAATGCTGTTAGTGATGTTTTGATTTTTGTCTAAATTCGTTATGTGATAAATCCATCAAGTGAATTTAGGTATTCTTTATAAAATAAAATGCATCTATTGTTATAGTGATGTCGTGTACTATTCATGATTACATTGCTAAAAGAAAGTTTATGAAGCATTTATGACATTTAATAAGATATAAAAATCTCTTGTAAGTTAGGGATTCTTTTGTACAAATGGTAAGGCATTAAAATACGCAAGACCTTGAATTTGCCCTTAGTTTTGTTACTGGATGTGTAGATAACGATATCTATCGCTATAAAGAGGTATATCAAAACGGAAACTGATACAGAATATGAAGGAGTGTATTTCTAGGTATGTTTTAGTGTGTTTTTTGTTTGTGTATTCGTTTGTAGCTATTAGAGTGTTTGTTGAAATGTATTTGCATGGGGAAATAGAGTGCCAGTGTTCATCTGCGAAGTTTTTGCATGGGGTAAACTAGTAATTTATATTTTACATATTCCTTGCACATAAGCTGCCTTATCAGTTGTTCTTGTGGTGTATGCAAAAAGAATGTTTAAGATATGCATCTTAGGGACTCAACTGGAAAACACAGAAATAAAATAATTCTGAGCTTGACAATAAATATTTAATAGTAAACATACCTCTTTTCAAAGCATTAGAAGTCTTTGCAGGTTCCTTTTCTGCTGACTTCTTTGCAGTAGTCTTCTGGAAAAGAAGATTTTTTTATGATTTGAAGTTGGCCTAAATCAGGATTTCTCAAATGATGGTTTACAGAACACAAAGGCTCTGTACATGAGGTTCTAAAAAGAGACAGACGTTAAGAGGGGGAAACATGTAATTGTCTCTTTTTCTAAAAAAAGTTCTATTAATTAGAATTATATTGAACCAAACCAATTTTACTATATATTTCCTTTATCCCTGCATTAACTTTCAATTTTAAAGAAAATGATTGCTTGGGTTTTTTCTAGTGGTTACATTTCTGTGGGATAATTAACTTGGGAAAAGCTGGAATGAATGAAGAAATGAAAATAATACCAAACAATTATTTTCTGATGGATACATTAAGCAAATGAGAAAAGACAAAAAAATATTAAAAAGAAGCCGAAAAAATCTCAAAAAAATGGAGAAATTTTCTGGCAAGGGTGTAACATATTAATTTCATAAAGTAGGAGCAGAAAAAAGCAATGAAAACAAATAGATAATAATAATAATTGCAGCTATTGTGCATGAATTAATAGAAATCCTTGGCTAAAATAAAGACTCGGACAGAAAATTCCTCAAACCTTCACTGGAGTTTTCTTAGCAGTAAAAAGCATAACAGCAGAATGTTTAGCAGATGCAGCCTGCTTCATCCGAGTCACTCTCTGCTTCTCAACGTCCCACAAGGAGTCCATCTTGTCAAATGCTGTTTGGTGAATTGTTGCAAAATTTGGGAGCTTCTTTGGATTCAATCGCGGAATTCTACTTTGGCTTTCTGTGAAAATAAAGAACAACAGCTAGAATCCAATATTAAACAATGCAGAAAAATTTTCTTTTTGATTTTCTCCAATTTATAAAATCTGCACAACAATTTGAAGACTGATTGCTTTTTGTTTTGCTTGCTTACTATATAGAATTGCAACTCATTAGTAGCAGTGATACCATATTTACTTAGCTGGAGCAATAAACACAGACATTAGAGAGGGTAATGAGCTTAAAAAGTTAATAAGGCAAATAACATTGGGAGACTAATTTTCTCTAGTAAGAATCTACAAATAATGGACATGCATATGAAACCTTATTAAGTATAAGTTCTAATAAGCTTGGCAATAAAAGCACAGGATCTAGTTTCTCAGCCCTATCTAAAGATAGAAGTAGTGAACTTTTGGGCATTCAGATCAACTTTTAGTCACTTCCTTAGACTAATACCTGTATTTAAATAATTTTGTTTCCCAATCTTGGTAATGAAGCCAAGTGGGATGTGATAACTCTAAGTTTGCTTGGCGAATGTATAGCAAATGTTTATAAGCTGTTTGAATGTAGGTAACACAACAAAAGTGCTTTTATATGTAGCCTTACGATGGTAAAAGGTTCTTACTCGTCCTAAGATCTTTATGAAGGCCTCAACAAATGGCTTTTCTAATAAAGAAATATGACTTTACTCTTTCATTATTGCCAGAAATCACAAATAACAGCACTTACTACACAGTTCCGTTTTCTTGGCTGATGCAGCCAAACGTAACGCTACAGTTTTGGTGGTGGCAGGTGTCTTCAAAGTAGCACGGGGAGTTTTATTTGCTGGTGTGCGAGGCACTTGACACGGCAACTTGGAAGATCTAGTGCTTCTGGTAGCAGCTGGAGTTCTCACTATCTTCATAGGAGGCTTCGGAGTACTAAGCTCTTCCTTTCTCATGTTAGTTGGAGTTCCAATAATCTTCACCCGTCTAGCAGTCTTCTGAGCATATTTAGGCAAAGTTTTGTTTTTAGCATGGGGTGGCTGATTTTTAACTTCCTTCACTATTTCAAATGTTAGCCTTCGAAGATTATTTTCCTTATTACTTTCATTAAGATCAACTCCTGAAATGAAATAGCAAGTTCCCAATGTTTGCTTATCTAATTGCAATAATGAATCTTGCATTGATACATGTAATAGCATCAAAAAGGAACGTACCTAGGTTGAGCTGTTTCCACTGCTCTTCTTTGGGGCTCGAAATCGGCATCACAGTTTCCACTGGGACCTGTAATTACATTCAGGTTTAAGCAAAAGAGTAAAACGTGCAGCTTTTTATAGCAAAGCCGTATTTTCCTTACTTCTTTTAGTGGTAAGTTCCCTGATGAGTCCATGTCGGAACATTCGGATTCACTTTCCTGCATAGAAGTCCACAGCAGAGACACCAAACGTTTCTGAACATAAAAATGAGGCAATTGAAGGATATACCACATGCTAATCGAGTAGTAGCTAATACGTAATCTTTTCCTTTCTTAGCCTGAAAGTATGTCTTTCATGACATTTACTAATTATTTTTATTCTTCTAGATTAAGTCAGATGGAAATGAAGTTTACATTGAAAATTGATACCGACATTAATTGGTTTCAGTATTCTTTTAAAGGCAATACCACTTGAAACTACCAATATCAGAGTGACACTGTCCTCCTTTTCTTAAATTTCCTAAATTCATTACAGATAAACTATTAACTTTTATCGATTGATTAAATACATGCTTGAATCTTTGAAAGAGAGGAGGATATCATCTCTATCATCACTTCAAGTTCTACAACAAAGGTAATTTTCGATTTACATTCATCGGACTTCCACATTCAAATAACGTCAAAACCAACCTTTGTCACACCTTTTCCGGATGGACGGATATTTCTACCTTTGGCTAACTTTTGAAGCTCTCGATAATCCAGCGATTCAAGTTCTGAGACAGATTTCATTGCGTATAACCTGAAATTAACTCAATAATCGACGAGACCGATACTTTCCGACTAGTTTTCCCTCCAAAACGGTTGTAGACTTATTTTGAATGATGTGAGGGCGCTTGCGCATATATCCCTATAAAGTCTTTCTGCTAGTCTTTTTTTATGTTGAGCGCCGCATTCAATTTGTAAGTTGAACTCTTTGTGGCTTGTGACATAATTATGTTTGATAATTCACTATTTATAATAATAATAGATAAAACTTAAAGTCTTAAAGTCGCTCGCAGCTAATTTATCTTGTTTTATACACGCGAAGAAATGCATGTTATGCGCAATACTATATTTTAGTATTTAGAATCAATAGTCCTAAAGTTGATGTAGAAAAGGTAGTAACAAAATAAAATCTTCTCTATATTTTGTTAATGCTATTGTAAACTTCTTCAAGCCTTTATTTATTTTTATCCACAAAAAAGTTTAGTAATTGAAGTCATGCCGGTCGTAGTGAGTTTATAGAAGTCTTTGTGTTACAATCGGTTGCAGGATGGAACACATAGATTACTATCACCTTCATTTATTGTCACCTGACGCATCGAAAGCAAATTAATGGTTAAATTATTATTAGGACAGGACAGTGATTCATAATTATATCAGATTCTAGGTTTCCGTTTCAGTTAAGTAATCCATTGTATGATTGTGTAGAAATCCTGATTTGCTGTTGTACGTAAATTGCTGATTGTATGTGAATTCATTCTCTATAAAGTAGATTGTTTCTTGCATATCGTAATCTATCTCTGAAATAGGGCGAAATTGAAGGACTAATTGGATATCGCTACATAGGAAGCGGTTAGCATAGTAAGTTTATCAGGAAATATTTCAATTACTTAACATCTCTTTATTTTACATTCCCTCTTTATCGTTTTGCGTTGTATGTAGTATTCGATAGCTGCGTCACATCAATGTATCATTATTTTCCTGAACGGTGGATTTTTTTCCGAATACCTCAACTTGAGGTGCTTTTCCCGCAACTTTAGCTCTTTCTTATTCTTAATTCATTAATTATCCTATTAATGTTGAACCTAAAGATTTGTGCTTTGCATTTATTAGAATATGTTGACGAATGCAGCAATAAAAATTTTGTATTAATCAACTCCTAAAATAATTAACTTAATTAATACAGTGCACTAAAATATCACGCTTGATATGCGTAATTCAAAATATCGTGCAAAATCAAGCCCTCAAGTACTGGTATTTTTTAAATTCTGTGTAGCATATGTTATCCGAATGTATCTGAAAACTAGTAAAGTCATATGGACACTAATCTTCTACGATGGAAAAGTATAGCGAAGAAATTTCATCATCTAGAGAAAATGAACTGAATGAAAAATATATCTAATCTAAAATTATGTAACGAACAGCTACACTTGAATAATAACACCAAATTTACTTAAATTATGTAAATTTTAACATAATCATATCCATAACGGGTATTTATAAATATTTGTTCGAATACGAGGGATAATAGCTCTGAAAATAGCAGACCTAAGTTTATCTAGAGTAGAAGACAAGGAGAGTTTGTCGCCCCCTACGTATTGTGGAACTAAAGCGAGCTGTTAAGGGTTTTTGTTTGAATGAGGATAATTTTTGGTAATTTTTAGTTATCAAGTAATGTGAAAAGAGTTGCGTTTCATTGCATACTAACGGATTTGTTTAGCGTGTAAATAAATTTCTACATAATATGCTACTCAGTTTCAGTCCCATTTGTCATTTCCTATGCACGGAGTTAGTCGTTCCTGAGAGATTCGGTAAGTCTAATTGAAGGATTTTGGTAAATTAAAAGATATGCATAGCATGCCTCTGATTAAATATAGCTACTGAGTGATTCACATAAGATTTTGGAAATACTTTCAGTTTTAATGAATTTAAGGTAGGCTTATTTCACTGCTAATTGCATACATTTCTTGCACATGTCTTTCATAATCTTAGTGTTCGTAAAATTTTCTAATTAAGTAAATATTTCATCGGACAAAATTCAGTTGATGCTCACGTAAAACTGTAAGTTAGAGCAATTACTTAGTTGAGGTTCTTCATCATTCGCCGTTCATTTCGTATACTCTAGAACATTTCACTTCAAAATATATTGACCCCTTGGGATAAAATGCTGAAATTTAACTACATTTTCAAAATTGTTAACAAGCAACAGAACTGACTGAGAAGGTTGTTGATTATTAATATCTTAATTTTTAGTATACCTTAAGGTAAGTTGACATGCAAGGTTTTCCGTTCTCTGTTTTCAGTCGATTTAATTTCAAAAATTCGCATGCTGTTGTTAATGCTGATATTTTGCTTTCCATGTAAGTTAGGCAGTAGAAGCGTAGAATTGGTTGCATTTGATCTGTTTGACATGAATTAGCTGCCTTAACCTGCGAGCTCCTAAAGGGATTGATTTGCTATTATGCAGAATATTTTCAAAGGCTACGACTCTTTAACAACTCAATTAACTCCTAATGTAGAAAATACATTGTGACTTTCTTTCTTCTTCTTTGACATTTCGCTGGTTTTCACGCATCCCTTCATGTAACTATTTTCATGGTGTGTAGGTTTATAGTGGTATTGAAATGTTAAATTTGCGTTTATATGCCAACATAGTAGTTCTCATCCTTTTGAAGATCTCTCTTGTAAATTTTTATATGACGAAAAGTTGGATAAAAGAAGATTCATGATAGTCTCAATCTTGCCCTAATTAAGTCATTTTATCAATATTACTTGCACCATGCTGTGTTGAGATAGAAATCTTCTTTTATAGCTGACCTTTCTGTTTTTTTGGAGGTGTCTGAGAATGGAGTATATTGTTATTTGTGTCTTCAGTTTCTAGTTGAATTGGTAGTTCTTGTTCATGTTACTTTGGTGTAAAAAATGTAATACCGCCGACAGGAACATGCTTTTATTCTGGTAATTATTCCAACATTTTATTATCAGCATTATGACTTTCCAATCTTTGCACCGTCAATATCTGGATATCTTACCTATGGTCATCACTTCTAACAATTCTTTACTTACCTCAGATGTTCATGCTCTCATATCTGTATACAGAAACCACTTACTGTCTCGGTGAAAGGTGAAGTATATGGAGCTAAGAAGAATTTGCACTTATATTAATGTCATTAGTTCATTGGAAAATATTGCTTTTCTTGAAACTAATTGTAAATTCTTATTGTGCAATATGGCAGGGGTGGCTTAAAGATCAACTTTGACTGGTAATTGAAGAATTCTTATTTTTTAAATAATTATATTATTCAAAATTTATTAAATTATTTTGAATATTTCTTCAAGTATTTGTCTTTATATGCACAACTGGATGTGGTTAGCACGAGAGTCCAACTCCAAAGTCCTGTGTTTGATTCCTGGTTACTTAGAAATTTCTGGCTAGGGAATGGTTCTGCTTACGTCTGATTTTTTTTGATAAAGGTTGATGGCAGGAAGGGCTTCCAGCCAGTGGTGGGGTTCAAAATATTAGGAACAGTTTCTTATCCTGACAGTGTGTGCAACCACTTGCTAAAATCTTAAGTACAACATTTTGCCTTATTATTCTAAGTAAATTTTTTTTCAGAACTTTTCTTCTGCTTTTGTTTCAAGAGGATTAAGGAACTAGTAACTTGAATCAGAGAAATTCTAAGAACCGGTTTCATGAACCAGTGTAAACCCACTGAATCCAATCTTTACATCTGGCCATAATCAGTGCCAAAACCAATATTCATCCTCATCACATCACAAGTTATTATTACATTATTATTATTAGGGATGTTAGTTGATTATTAAGTGAAAGTATTAAATTTGAAATTTTAAGAAGGGTAGCAGAAATATATCATTGATCACAACTCTTGTTCATGAAAAGTCTTACAAATATTCCTGAACTTAAATCAGACTAGCATTGTGCATGTTTTTATGTTTGTTTATATGTATGTTTACAAATGTACAATAAATCAAATTTGTTAGCTCATCAGGGAGTATATACTTGTACATAAAAATTCAGTGTTTTCTATCACTAGCCAAAGAATGTAAATAAAGTTGATTTCAAATTACACATTTCAAGGCAGGGGAATTTAAAAATAATATTTTAATTCATGCTAACCACTAAGTGGAATGTCAATGTTTGAGCTCAGTTTTAATACAACATTGCTAGGATAAAAAAATAATTCTCCAAAATGCATAAGGGAAAGTGCCTTTAACCTATAATACTATATTGGTGATAATCACTGCATTTGTCAAATTCCATACATTTAGAAAGCATTCCAAACAGTCCAATAGTAAGAGTTTTTCCTCCAACTGCAGTACATAAATAGCCAATACAAATAAATTATGATAATAATGGTGATGTTTAATAAGTTATATATACATATTATTACATTACAATAGAATTATATATATATATATATATATATATATATATATATATATATATTATAATAATGCTCTTGTCCAACGGTTGTCGTTTCTTCTCGCCACATGGCCTGCCCACATCCATTTCAATGATCTTACTTTATCTATGATGTCTGTCACCCCTGTCTTCATCCTCACCCAGTTGTATTTCCAGGCTCTTCTTTTGATCCCAAGGATGCATCTTTCCATACTTATTTGCGTTGTCTGAAGTTGCTGGGTTATGCAGGATAGACCCCTGTGATACTCCTATTGTCAGTGATTCTGGTTCACTGGAATTATCATTTATTTTGATAGTAATTTTTCAATCTATTCCTGAATGACCAATCAATCATGCATTCTATCTTGAGCTTAGATGTTTCAGTATTATCCTATTAAGAGTTGGAATGCTTAACAAAATGTTATGACTCCAATGAAGAGTATCAACTTGGTAAGGACCAAACTTTATAAGATTTTGTTAGCATTTGATCAGAACAGTGTCACTCTGGCATGATCCCTTAGACAGAATGTATCACTTGGACTATGGCTTGTACCCAAAATGGAGATGAGAATTAACTCAGGTTAATCTCTGAGAGCTATAGTTTAGTAAATGCTTCCTCCTAAGTAAAAATTGGCCTTCATGGAAAGGGAAGGGATGCTTAGCATGAAATGGTACATCCTCTTGGTCAATGATTCAATTTCTGTTATTCATGGTGCTACTGCCCTTTCTGAGGATTTGTCCCATGTAAGCAAGTGCCCTGCACTTCTCAGTAGAAAGGAAAATAGATCTAGAACAAACTGCAATCCCCAGTGAGTCTTTCAAACAATTTAAAGGAAAAGAAAATAGCAGATATAACATGACTTTCCTTACTTTATTTGATTTATAGCCATCTGTAATCGAGGTTCCTGTAATTTGTAAATTTCCTTTCACCAAATTAATAAACATGACATTAAATGGGGTGCTATAGATCAGGACTTATTTTACCAAATTCTGGAAACTGGCAACTCACCTCAAATCTGTGAAAGCATAAGCCAACAAATGTAGAAGAGTGACCTAGGCCCTATTTAAATTTTCTATTGAATACTCACTCTCATCAGTGGTTGAAATGCAACCTCACGTGAGATTTCCTTTGAGAGATGTGGGAAGTGGTTTAAATACTTGTAAATTGAAATTGAAACGTCTTTTTAAGAGGCCTCTTTATAATTCACCTAAATAAAAATTTAACTCAGGCCATTGCTGAAGAGTTCAAACTAATTCTATTTGAAACACCTGGCATCCTTGAGGATGAAATTATTCACTAGATCTATCGTCTATCAGAGATATAAATCAAAATATAAGATCCACCACTGTGACTGATTCCAACATGAAAACCTAATTCGACATGAGGTATCACTCACATAATTCTAAATGGAGGTCAAATAGTTAACCTTGTTAAAATGCATTACTATAGTTACTCAAAATTTAACTACATATATCTTTACAATGTAATTGATTCAGAAATTAATAGTAATTATAGGTAAATAATGTATTTAAGCTATACTAAAATGTATCTATGTAGCAAAACCCTAGGAGAAAATTTATTTTGTAACCTACATCAACAAACTCTATCTTTAGATATAGTATGAAATATCACTGAATTAATGAAACCATTAATTATATCATATGAAGGTACCTGTAATGATTAACTGCCTATGGAACCTGCAATATTTTAAATTTGCAAACTTTATTTCTTAAAATAGGACAAGTGACAATTTTAGATATATGGCTACCCAAAAAATTGTGAAGTGTAAGTGAATGACTAAAAAGCAATTTGAATACTGTATGTTATATAATTTTCTTCAAAGTATCTTCAGTCATGTTTAATTTAACTAATCAAAGTTTTAGAAACGCGAGGGACTAAGTAGTAATTCATCACAAAGCATGATTTCCTTGACAAAGAGAAGAGGTTGATGTAAACAATCTCAATTTATAGATGCATAAAATTTAACATTTCATAATTGCTTAGAATTACTTTTTTATAACATTATTTCATTTATTGCAACCACTTTTAACAATCAGACCTGTAAGAAAGGAATGAGGCTCACTTTGGTGGAAGATTAGTGTAATACTTGAAATGGTTATTCATCAGGATTTTATGGAACATACTAAATTAAAATAACTTTGATTTAAATACTTCAGGTTGTAGATTTATCAATCACATTCTAACACTTTGCAAGTCAATTAAATAAAAAAAGTGAACTTAAAATCAAAACCATTAAGTAGCCAATATATTGTGTAAATTGAAGTTCATAATCAAGGAAAGTAGTTATCTTCTTTCCCTTACCCTAAACATTGAATATCCTCCCATGCAATTTAAATCTTTTGTAAGTATTATTTAAAATATCTACTGGGTCTACTGTAAAGTTAAAATTTTGGTCAGAATTTCTCAAAAATAAGCATCCAATGTTATGCTCAAACTTAAAAATCTAATTCTCACCTTTTCGAATCGAAGACTATTTTATATGAGGATAATAAGAATATTTCTTAAACTTAACCTAATTAGAAGCTTGTTTTGACTTTTTGCGACAAAAATTCTAATTCGAAGGAAAGGAAATGAACTCTACAGGCGATAAAAGTGTATTTACATGCATAATTTTCAGTGCGTTTCTTATGAGACCTTTGACCCCTGTGAGTTCGAGCTGAGAACTTCCATGTAAATCAATAGTGTTTACTATTATGTGCGAAGGGAGCATAGTTGACATCCTCAAAGTTTGAAAGCCAGGCAATTTTTTGTTCTCGAGATTTACTAGACCATGTGCGCACACAAGCGTGACGTCATCCTATACGTCATTAGGACAGGCTGATAACAATTAAAAAAAATCTAACATTATTTTTGGGTTATTTTATCGTAGTTCTTGTGACTTCAGATCGAAAAATATATTCAACGATGAAAATAAGGATATTAAATCAACCTTTCTTATGGTTCTTATTTAGATTTCATATATCCATTACTTCTTTAGATTATTACATTATTTAGATTTATGTAAACTTAAAGCAGCCTTTTTGCGTGTGGCAGAGGGTGCATGCACGGTGACTAAACCTTCCTAATCGACTACTTTCGCAAGTCGTTCTCGAAATAATTAAGTCTTGTACTAACTTGTTTAGGCGTCCATTTCTTGCTGTATCAGAACGGCCGATGTAACAAAGAGGACGCATCAATGTAATATATCCCCCTTATCCTCAAACGTAGAATGAATGGAAATGACTATCATTAATCATTATTTAAATACTTGAGTTTATTTACGGAAGAGACAAAGGGAACCTTGAAGGTTTATGTAGTCTGAAACGTTGGCCACTTCATCTAAGAAACACTTAACAGAGAAAGTTACAGAAGCTCAAGTAAAATATCAATAGGCCTTGAGGAAATTCCGTAACTTCATTTACTTTCGTTTACTCATAACAGTAACCTAAACAACAACGGCCTAGAAATGGAAAGCGCACGTTTCTGAATAAAAAGGGAAGTATTCAGGAGATGTCATCGGATAAAACACGCAAGAAAAGAAAAGTTCAATGCATCAGGGTAAATAACAGAAAAAATAAAAAAAGAAAATTAATGTTCAATTTCACTACCTTTACAAAAGGAATAACCTTTCCATTCAATACTGGTATTTGGGTCACGTCAGATTGTAGTCAAATCTGCCTTTTACATTATCCATTATACACAATCTTAACTAATAGATTTGTTAAATTTCCTTTATTTAAATTTACAGGTTTTATGCTTATCGACGTTCATTAGTTATGAATATCAAGAGGCTGTGTGGTATCAAAAATGATTGGAGTCTAGTTGAATAGTTGAGGTACATACATACATATACTTTGGTACACGACATTTTCTTTTCCAATTCTGCCTTCATAGGTTTCTCTTACTAATCACAACACTTTTTCGGGATAGGACTAGTGATGTAGTCTCTAGATTTTCTAATCGCTTTATTCACTTTCACAATTAAATAATGAACATTTCTACTTTCTACTTCGGGTGAATCGGCTTCAGCCCCACTGTACGAAGAAAGAAACATGTTACATAATTTATAAGTATAAGGGCTTACAACCACATAGAGAGGATTTTGATTACGTTTCAGAATTTAATTATTTTATCTCTAGGAGGAACGATATCAACGGTCTTAGTATGAGATTCGATTTGAACGATCGGTATTATTTAGAGGTTCGATATGAAATTTTGTTTATATTCTAACTTTTACATCGATTCGTCTATATATCAAGGTAATTTAAAGATTCAATAATCCATATTAAATATTTATTAGGACATAAAACGGTCATTCATTGATTGAAAATTAATTCATACTCAACCTCAGACGTCAGAAGTTTGGAATGATGATGGTATTATAAATTGATTGCTTTCCCTTGCCTCAAATCACGGAACCGTATCTATATACTAAATTAGAGCAGCATATATGAAATCACTTCTCATTCACTTTTCAACATCAATTGACCCCATACTGATTAAAAATGTTCCTTCACTAAATACTCCGAACTATAACAAATTATTAGGATATCGCACTTCCTTCATAAGAGAGATTAATTAGAGCAGGGCCGGTATAAACCAACTTGAATAAAATTCTCGTATCAGTAAAGATTGACATCCTCATTCTCTGTGGTCAAGATATACTTATACATTACGAGTAAAAGTTGCTTGCATGCTGCAAGCTATCAGTTGTATGCAGTATCGTACCAAGAAATGCCTCAAAACAATCTTCAAAACTTCGCGCAAAAGACCGCCTGTCGTCGATGTAAGGACCCGATCGTGCGACACAACTGCATATTAATATTAGATAAGTGCCATTCTGCCTGTTCCAAAGTTTCAATTCAATATCTTATCGGGAAGGTCCTAAAATAAGATTGCGCTACCCCCCTTTGAAATACATGGTAGGATAGAAATAACGCTCAGGCATCGAACCAAGAACCGTCAGAGGAACGGCGAACAGCGTATATGAAACATATGAATTGCCTCTGTGTACTTTCCATTTTATATCATTCCCGGTTATCGGATAAGCATTAAAAATAATTGTCAAAATTGACCGCCTTGCATTTTATACCAGAGAAATTTGTACCCACTTGGCGTCGAACTCACGGTCATTTGGTTACATTTCTTCAGTTACTACAATACATAACCACGGCATCTCCAACCTCCGTGATTTTCACTGTTCTATCGCTCCGAGCAAAGACTCAAAACAAATTTCGAAAGTTCGCGCGAAAGACCGCCTGGCGTCGAACACGTGACCCGTTCGTGAGAGGCAATGGAATACGAATGTTAGAAAAGTGCCACTCTGACGTGTTTCCAAGTTTCAATTCAGTACCTTATCGGGAAGGTCCTAAAATAAGATTCCGTTTTCCCCGCTTGAATTGCATGGTAGAATAGGAATGACACTCTACCCATCGAACCAAGGAAGAGAAACGGTGAGCCTCATGAAAGAATGTTTTCAAACGCCTCTGTCACCATTACGGGTTTTATCTTTCCAGCTTATCGGTAAGTCATTCAAAAAAAATTCCAAAAATTGCAGCAATGCATTTCTTATGGAAGAATTTCGGACCCACCTGGAGTCGAAGTCACGGTCATTTGGCAACATTTCTTCCATAAGAACCATAGTAGTCTACCTCAACTTTAATCTCCGAGATTTTGGTTCCTCTATCTTACCAATAAGTGCCTCAAAATAATTTTCAAAAATCCGCGCTATGCATTCTTATGGGAAAATTCCGATTTTTGGGACCTGCTGGTATCGAACCCATGATAGCGTCGATGCCAGAATTTTCTGACATCTAGAGTGTGGGGCCAGTATGTCGTAAAAATTTCACGTTGATGGCACTTGTGCAAACGCTTAGAATTCGTATCGTATATCCGGAGAGTTAGCTATATATAATAGATAGATAAAGGCGAAATCAGTTGAAAATCTAGCACTAAGTAGTTCATTTTAATTGCTTCAACGAACACTCATGGCCTTAATTTAATTTTTATTGAGATAAATAAGTAAACGTATACTCGTGGCGTATGTAAGATAAGTAAGCAAAGAAGGAAGCTCACGTCTTATAAACATAATAATAGTAAATTAATTACGATATCACTATACGTATGAAGATCAGGTAAAATTGAATATCTACACGTCACCTAAAGGATTATTTGGTCCAAGATAAAGAACCATGGAAAAGAAAGATATTCCCATCGCTATTCATTACTAACATTAAAGTTTTAAATTTGCAAAATATGCAACAAAATATAGATACGTATGATCAGCTTAAATTCGAATTTACTCTATGTCAAACGAACCGTGGAGTGATAAGATTAAAGTAAAAGAATACTTTCCTTTCATTATTCATTCCTTGTTGAAGGCAAAATTACAGTAAAAAATGTCTTAACTTCACCTCAGATTCTTCAGAAGACAATTATTTGAATGATTCCAACACACTGTATATGGAATAGCCACGAAGAAATGAATAATCATCAATATACTTAACACAGGAAATTCGATACACGAGACTTATTTCAAAGGATAAAGCAAAGGCAAACGTTCAAACATGATGTAAATCAACAGACATACCAAGTATGAGCCACTGAAAGCCTTCGTCCAGCGATGATGGTCCTCTCCACACGCAAGGCAAGACTCGCAATTACCGGAAAGAGAGATAATTCCCTTTCTCGAAATCTGGAAAAGGGGAGCAAAATAAAAATATAGCCAAGGACAACATTCAAATATGCAGGTGACAGAAAGAGAATAAATTCCCTGTCAATCTCTTATGATTTCCATCGATAGCACTAACAAACGACACTTTCGTGAGATTCATAATTAAAGTAGTTCGGATTCAAATCCGATAACTTAATTCCATATAAGATAGCAAAAAGGCTTCATGCATGAACGCGACCAAATGTACATATTCTTTTCAAGGAAACCAACTCGAAATTGTGAATAAAAATCAATTTAATCAAACGGAATCTTAATCAAAAATATCTTAAGTCAATCATTTATTAACGTAAGCGTATGAAGTTCTCACACTTGAACTTGATGAAAACAACCAGAATCGTAATTAAAATGCATTAATGGTATCCTAATTGCAATGTTTTGTAAGAGCAATACATAAGAGGTAACGCATTTTAAACACAACCGATCAAATCGAGGATATCGTAGATTCTCAGTCTGAATAAAATATGACAGGTTATATGCACATCGACACTTTAAAATATCTGTATTCACAATTTCATTAATATGAGCAATCGATAAATTTAACTTAGATAAAAATAATTCATTTCATTCGACTTACCAATTTTGTGAAATCCTCCATTAGGTGTGCGAATATCTTGACGGCAGTATAGTTATTTCCCCTTACCTAAAAAATAATTCATACAACAAATTAAAAATATTTGATAAAAACTAAGCTTAATTTTAATCTCGTTTGATGGATATGGATTTCGAATCTTCACTATGTAACAAATTTAAATCTTAACGGTTTTTTCGATGAGAATCATTAACACGTCAGCATCCATCGAAATATCTACAGCAACTGAGTTTTCTGCCGCCAAAATAACGTGACAATAAAATTACTGATTTCCTATTGGTCGACGATACGGTTGAACATAACTCTGGATTCTTATTGGCCAGTTTTTAATTAGTCGTAAATATAATTCAACATTAAATTTAAGTATAAATAATTAAAATCTAGCCAAAATGTTATTTTAAAATTTTCGGAAGGTTAACTTTCTTTTAAAATTGTCTATTTACTCCACCTTACATTATTTTTATTCCACCGAGGTAAGCCATGACTCAGATGTAACAATATTAAGCAACAATAAATTAAAATGGAATTCATATGGAAAAATTTCAAATAAATTTTTAAAATTTTTAGAAGTATCACATTTTCATATAATTGTTTTTACATTTCGATTAATTTTCTTCATTCTACCGTTATGGTTATGCTTACTATAAACAAAAGAATGCGACTATGGATTTGCGGATTTAAATTTCAATATTATATATTTATCAATAATGTATGACAATAAATACTATTGTATATATTTATTAGTCCGCTGTTATTCAATTAGTTTGGAATTACGTTAAGTTGATAACTGTTGTCGTTTTTCTTACGTAATATACTTATACTTATCCTTGATAGTCATACAAAATCAGGGAGAAAATATTAATATACACTCTTTTTACTGTTAACTGTTTTTGCCGATTCGAAGTTACGAAAAATATGATGAGAAATGATTTTCAGAGAATATACGAGAGTAACATAATCAATATTTTCGTTTCTCTCACTTCATTGCTGGTTACTTACAATGTATCTCCGAAGAAATTCAGCTAATTCACATTAGTGGAGTAAATAATTTTCCAAAGAATTAACATAAAGCTTACCTCCTCGAACCCTTTTCTGAATCCTCTGCAACCCATGCAGATTTATAATGGTGGAGAAGAAAGAATGATTCCTTTTGGCCATGGCCATTTCAACTACTCTAACCTCGGGAATTTCAATTAACAGACACTGCCACACATTTTTCTCATTCATAGAACTTTTAAACGTTTAAGGTTTCACCATACGCATACCAAAGTATGTTCAGTAAATCACTTCGATTCAACTTGTAACGCAATTTTATATCCTCAGAAAAGAAACCACAGAAAGAGTTTCATAACACGAACACACAGGATATCCATTATGGGCGACAAGTATGGTTTAAGAACAGCGGAATTCGATCGATCTCATGACAGGAAGTAGTAGTTTCGACTGTCAGAAATTCTATACCATGAACCACTCTAAAAAACGCGGTATTCTGCCATAGTACTTGTCTCGTGGTTTTTCTACTCAAGTAAGAAGAAAATTTCTGTTTTGCTTCGAAGCTCAAATCATAGTTTCGTGAAATAGACGCAGGAAATGTTCTTCATAAGTGCTCTTTATTGTTTTTTATTATGAAGCTTCAATTACAGTTTGTACTTTGAGTGAGTATATTTGTTTGCCGAATATTCGTGAGAAGTAGTCTATCAGCATTTAAGTGAATACTAGTGACACTACTACTAGTGATTTGTTTAAAAAATTGTGTAATTTCATCAGTGTCAACAGTGTTACGAATTGCTTACAGTACTCTTAGTCTTGGAGCCTTTTAGAGGTAAAGATGACAGTAAATTTTTCTCTGACCGACTAATTCAAAATATATCATTCAAGAATCGCCAAAATAGCGAAGAAATTCCCTAAGATAGTTAGAAAAAACGCCTTGCGGTAGTTGGATTTTGTGCTGGAGATGTCTGAAGAGAGATTTCTTCGCATACATTACCACTGAACATCGTTGTTACTAGAATATCTTCTAATACTGGATGGGATCTTGCTGGATGTACGTCTTTTTTCACAGGGAGATATAAGGGTAAGATCATTTTACAAGGTTATAAAATCATAAGTACCTAGTTCTCCTTTGTCCACTCCCCTGTAATTAATAATTTTTAATTGGAATGATGCTAACAAATCTAAATGAGGATTGAGTTAGTCTGCTCATTTTTCTCAACTGGTATCATAACTGTGGAGACAGATACATAAGCATAGAAATAATTTTCATAGAAAGCAAGAAAAAAGGACCACAAAGAATGTCTTGCTTCTGTCATACTTCAGCATATTTCACACTAAAGAAAATATGAAATAGCTCAGATAAAAATGATATAAGGGAGATATGTATTCATCAATTATATATAATGCAAATTACAAATAATTCATTCATCAAGAAATCGCATCTATTAATAACGTTGACTTTGTTTTATCTATTCATTAATGAAGCTTAATTCATGACATTGAATGCCTCATCAGTCCTTTCGCACTTCTAGCTATTAGAAGAAACAAGAAAAGCATATAGCACATATTTTTTCTACATTGAGATATCTTTACATCATTTGTAGATAAGAAAGTTGTCCTTTGGGATGGAAAGGAAAGTAATGTATATTTAATTCACATTTCTCTGAGTCTTCTTCATGGAACGCTAAAATAAAAGCTACTCATTTATGAGTAATGCTAAAGGATGGCTATTATCTTGTTGGCCTTGGTGTTAATTGAATTGCATGATTTTTCAGGTTATTTTGCAGCAATTATGTGGGCTTTGTATTGCTCAGAGAGAAAATCAAGGGGAGATGACCTCAACTTACTTGCTAAGCTTAATTCCCCCTCCAGGGCTATCGTTGAAAGGAGTTTAGATTCATCCAACAGCTCGTATTCATTATAATGAGTTTTCAAATGGTATAACTGGCAATAATCATAGTTATAGTTAGCAAACCTTCCTTATTTGTAAATCAGATCCATTTTAATAGAGTAATTGTCATTCTCCATGTAATTTAAGTAAATATAGAATGTAAAAAAATAAAGTGTGTATCATTGAAATAAAGAGACATTCTAAATATTAAGCTTAGAGCCATGAAATTATAAAATTGTTTCGGTGTTCAATGTATATGTATTTTGTATTATTTTATATGAATTTGGCTCGCGTAGTTTGGACATATTTATTCCGCTTTGTAAATAATTGAGAAAAATCGATGCAAATTATCTTATGTTTGGAAGGATGTCCCGAGTTCGATCCCAGTGAGAGGGCTCTTACTAAATGACCTTAGAAATGTCGAAGAGCCTTTCATTATATCATATGATCTTATATTTCAGTCAAAGAGAGGCACAAAGCTCTCCTAGTATTCCATATTTTTAGAAGCGGCGTAAATACGATTTAACTAACTTTGAGAAATCTGAAATAAATGCGAGAGGTTTTTCAGTCCCTATTCTCCCTTTTACTCTAATTTCCTTTGATTTTCTCTGCTAATTGCGGAAGACATTTATTTGATTAAAATAATATATCGAAAGCAGAGAAAAAGGTTGAGTCAAATATTAGGAAGAATTGGATTGCTAAAAGTAACCGGTGGTAAAACGCCAAGACAAACAGCAGGTAATACAAAGGTGTTATAAAGGATGGGGTGCTTAAAAGGAGGAATGGTTAATGAATATTGAAGGTTTTTAATAAATCACTCACAACCGTTCGTTATTCTCAATATCGCTTTTTCTTTTCTCATCAACTCCTAGTCACAGAACTATTATCGCATTGATGTTATCCTAAAGTCTTTCACTAGAGAGCACGAAAAAAACAGACATTTTGGCCCTCGATATATCCCATGTTTATTACGGAAACTACGTTTTAATAATCCAAAACCAATAAATTCTAATTAAGAATAAATGCATAAGTAAAGAAGATAGGATTAATCAATTAGGATTTCTCGTCGACTAGTAAACTAATACTGAGGGTTATAATCTCGCTTCATCAATCGTTAAATGTTTCGGCAATTGCCTTATTGCATATTAACTTTCGCAAAACAAAAAGAATCTCTCACTTCATTTCAAATGGACCATTTTGGAAATGGAAATTGGTCATATCTTTATTCGGGAGTATGAAATTTCCAGACGCAGAAACCTCAACCGGCCCAAATCCTCAGAGCCCTATCCAGCATGTTCTACGCTACCAAGTCTACGCTCCCGGAAGTTAAAATCCGAAAAATGAGTATTTGCGAGATTATAACGATATCGTAAGCCAGTAAAATTGCATACATGTGTTAGCGATGAGTAATGTGACGTCACGCGGAGGTATATATTTGTGACGTCAGGGATTGCTCCGCGAGGGTAAAGAGTACCCTGTGGCCGGGGGACCGAATACAATGTTACCGCAGAACCGCTGCCTGCTACCTAACGTAGAGGTCACGAACATCCGGTACCTTTGATTCATTCGGTGTGTCTTCTCCTCTTTCTACCTAACACATGCATCATTACATCCGAGGGTCTCGTTAAGTGAGGTATGAAAGCCTTCCTTGCCTCGGTAGCCCGTCTCTACCTTCTGTTTTTTTCTCCTCAGGTAAAAACCGGAAATGTGTACCCTTCAGAGGCATGAATGAAGAGAAAAATTTTCTCGTTCATGTAAAGAAAATTCAAGTGTGATCCACTGAAAGCCGAAAACGCTGGCAAAGAAAACATCTCAAACCTCTCTTACCAAGGTAACGTCTTCTTACATATATATAACTGAATTCTGAAATTATTTTTGTATTAATTTATTTCGAAAGATCGCGCGCTTAGAAAAAACTACCGTTTTATAATTTCATTAAATAAAATGTGTAGCTTTTGTCCGTTTTAGCTTTCTTTTATTCATGCACTTCGCGACAGAGGCGTTCGAATTTCCATTTCCTCGGTTTTTTGCTCATCGCTCATGTAGGCATATGTTCATTAGATTAACGTACGTAATTAAACAAGGATATATGTAGTTCGCAAATTCCAGGCGTATGATTTAAATATAAAACATCTGAACACATGCTATAGTTGTTTTTCCGTAATGGCGAATTCGCATTGAAATAGAATTGAGCAATTAAATTCAATAAAAAAATTTCGATTAAATCTAGTTCATATAGAAATCAGGGATTTTCATAGTACGGCCAGCAAAGCATCACTTAATCGTTAAATCATTTAAACTATAATCAAGGATATAAAAAGAAAGTCCTAAATTAACGGTGAATAAGCAGTTCTCGCAAGTACGATATTAAGTCGGAGGAACTTCGAAATTTTAAATTCATAACATCTCATAGTGTTTGCTAACATAGTCTATAATTCATCGTTCAAAATTTACTACATAAAGATTAACTGGTTATGAATATAAAAATTATTGGTTGTTTTTCTTCTGTAACTCAGAAAATAAATTCAAATACAGTAACATAAATACCGAAATGTAAATGGTAAGGAGGTAAAATAAGAGAGTGATAAAGGTGACCGATGATTAAATGTAAACATTGTAACTGTGACCAAAACAACGATGGTATAAAAGAGATCAAGTTCTCCCCATCCATTGTGTCACAACGGCATTCCTTTGATTATATCCTCGAGTCCTTCATGAATGGAATTGAGGTTTTTTATCTGTACCCCACCCATCGTTTCTCCTTGAAAATACCAGGGCACGAGACCTGAGGTCACCTCCTTGTATTGTACGCTCTGAAAGTCAAAATTCCTCAGTCCCACGTTCAAATTTAACGCTTCAAACAAGTGTGGTGGTGACTCAATCCTCAA
Organism: Pachydiplax longipennis; assembly: GCA_036926295.1. Classification (NCBI taxonomy): domain Eukaryota; kingdom Metazoa; phylum Arthropoda; class Insecta; order Odonata; family Libellulidae; genus Pachydiplax; species Pachydiplax longipennis. The sequence goes on from JAVFKF010000038.1 coordinate 197,681, forward strand.
AAGCCTTCCTGGACAGTTATCATAAACCCTCTACTCCCCCATTCTATATCTGCTCCTTGCTCCTACGACGAATGGGTAATCATTTCCAAATTGTGGTGAAACTATGGGCTATTTCCTAATATAAGAGCGATTTCAAATTGTCCAAAAGAATGGGAAAAAAATGAGAACTGTTTCAGTAACACATACATCCATTGCTCTTTTAGCGTTTCTGATTTTATTTCATGATGAGTGAAATACTTTTGGTATAGGAAGGTTGATGAAAGGGCTATAAAAAGAGGAAAAAGGAACTTTCATTTGCCTCAGTATATATCATGTATCGCTATCATAGCTACTTAGGTATGAGTAAAGTTTAATAATTGGCTAGTCCTTATCAAATGATGCATCCATAGACTGATTGAGCAAGGGCTTACCTACTCTTTATTTTTCCGAGTCAATCCGTGAAATAAATGTTTTTGGCGCCTTTCGTTCTCGACGAAAAGGGTTAATAAGTATATGAAAAGATCATGAGCAGCCCTTGAGTGGCAATAGAGGGGTTTCCATCTCACAAGGAGAGACCCTCACTTTTGTCCGGGGATTTTGATGAAACTTTTTGTGGTGGTGCATAAAGTAATGAAATAGTGTAACGGCGTTTCTCTGAATGGGCCTTAGTTTCGCTGCAATAATTAATTGAAAATTGAAAAATCTGAGTATAGGCAACCCCGCATTACACGCCCGTACTAGCCGAATCTGCAGGAAATAACACGTTTTTTACTAATATTGTTAACTTAATTTTCATTTTCGTTTTTAATTATTTTCCTTGTTACTTACTTGTGGACTAAATAATAATAATAATAAATAGATTTAATCAATAGTCCCATTAAATAACATTCGCCAGCTCTATTTCTTCATTTACGGTACTTAACGACGGCTATCCTAGGAGCACAAAAAGGACTTGAACGAACGATTTCGGATTTCCTATTCAATAGAAAGCGACTGCCTTCTAATGTTTAATAATAATCACTAGGTGCCTCATAGTTGTTTGTTGAATAATAATCGTGTCCGACCACATACATGCAGATAAATCCCTAGCTAACGGGAAACTTTCCATAATTAATGTCTTACTCGACGTCACCTCTATTTTCTAACAAAACTCAAGCCAACATATATCGAAGCAACTAGAATTTTGTGAAGGTAAACGTCTCTATTGGAAACGAATACTGATAGATATTTGGAAAGAAACTTACTTCCCCATGAGTGGTGCCGCAATGCTTATGACTGGAGAGTGACTTCTCCTGCTATCATTTACTTCTATACAAATATACAAATAATTTTTATCCATCTTCAATTATCAGGAGAGGAAATGTTGATTGTGTTCTTAAATTTTATCAGTTTCAATAATGAATAAGTTTTTGGGTATAAATTACAGCAAAAGGAGCAAGAAAATTGAGACATTTAAGGAGATTTTAATTTCATATTAGTTTTACAATTTCCAACTTCGGCGGAAGAAATGACAGAATTATGTATCTTTCAATTCAAAATCACAAAAGTTTCAAATTCTATGCAATAGTAATACACGACATAGAACTCCTGGTATATAAACGTCAAAATATTAAATCCTGGAAAATATCTAGCCCGTAAAACACATAAAAGTGTGAGATAAATCTATGAGGTAAATGCTAAAATATATTTCGTATATTTCCAGTAGTATTCTCCTTTTGAGTATGTAAATGGCTATTAAGAAGGAATGAACTATTTCAACAATTCAATATAAAAGGTAAAAATACAATAAAAATTTAAAGTACCTCGGATAACTGTAAAATGATAATTGAAATGATGCCATATACGTAATATTTACAAGATCATACACGATATAGCGCATGAAGCAATATATTTATTATTGCTTTCCTTTCAATATACGAAACGATCCGATGGTGACAAGTAATTTTAGAAACCTCCTAGAATTTAAATTTACTTTTTATTTTATTTTATTCTAATGAGCGGTAAAATAATAATGGTATATGGATGTTAAATTTTTAATCTTTGCTTGCAAATGGGAAAATTTAAGTCTTTTTACAATTATTTGGATGAAAGTTGTTATAAAAACAACAGAAACATATATAGGTTCTACACCATGAGCATCTTACAAAGCATTGCCTTCCACAATCACAATTCATTCTTTGCACTTCATCTGGGAAGCATACCTGACGCACATTCTGGAAAAAACTTCTTTCCTCCGCTAGTTTTGATGCGTACCATGCATATTGTAACATGTCTCTGAATTTCGGCGATGAAAGTTGAAAATGCACAAGTGAGTGTATACGAATGCTGTCTTCCCGGGCACTAATCTCGCGGTTCTCTTGAATTAGATAATTACAGTTTTGTAACCTGGAAATGGAAATCTTCATTTGCCTGTAAAAATACACATCACAAGGCTGGCATATTGGTGTGCATTTCGTATGGTATGGTGGTATGATTTTTACTGTGCACGTCGGAATATTTTCGTCATCAATAAATATTTCTTCATAAATTGCAGAGTTTGTCTGCCCTCCCCATGAATCAGCTATCAAAAGAAAACGATTAGTCGCCACGTATGGTATTACTACACTTCTTAGGAAGCCCTGATATATCTATGTAGACAATTTTCCCCATTTTGATGATACCACCACAATATTTTTAAATTTTTTCCTCCGCCACTCCAATGATAAATGAGCAATATTAAGTTATAACTAAAGAAATTGTTTATGTACAGACCGGAGGTGAAACTAAGATAATGATAAATGTAATATTTACTGTGTTTGTTTACCTAACTTAGAAAGAACTTGTACTTGAGAAAAGACTCGAAGGTCAGTGAAAACAGGCCATTTTAGAGGGGCTAATGTCTTAACGGTGAAGGAAAAAAGAGCCAGCTGTCCTTGGAGATGATAACGAAGTCGTTTTCCTAAAATATCAATGTACACTTCACTGTCCTTTGATTTTCATTGAATACAAACAAAGGTGAAAAGGAAAGTGCCTCCCTCGTTTCAAGAAGTACTGACTGGCAGGTGAAGCAAGAAGCGTACAAGAGAAACGGAAAGTCCTATTGATACCGAAACACTCGTCATGATAAAAAAAACATAGTTGCGAATACCCGGAAAATACGAAGTTATCTTTTCTAAGAATGTCTTTCTCAAACATATTTATATATTTAAAAATTGCTGGATTTATCCACTTCATGCATTTACATTTGAGGAGATAGTTGACTCAAAAGATCAAATTGTTTGTATCGTTTGAAACAAGCGTCTCTATCGATGTAAGTGAGAGACCAGGAGAGGATCATCAGTTAGAGCGTTAAAATCTACGCAAGTCCTGTTTTAAATCGTTGAGCTTTATGTAGATCAAAAGAATAACATTAAAATATTGATAAAATTTACCAATAATATATGAAACCAAAGACGAAAAGGTGGTGAATCTTTAAATTGCTTTCGAATTTTGATTAATATAGCAGATGCTCCTAAACACATAAAATTTCATTTCACTGCTGATTATAAAACATTCTGGAGATGATGAAAAAATTAAACGATATTTAAAATAATTGTTGATTAAAATCCCTCCAACAATACAGTTCCTGGTTCTCGAGCAGTTAAGAAAAAAATATTACATTATGTTCCTTTATTCAACCAATCTCTTTAAGCAGCTAATTAATTACTAGGAGTATTCATCGTCTTTCATATGGTAAAGGATCAAATTATTTCAAACATTTAATAATTAATATTTTAACCTTAGAAGTGATGAATAGCCATAAATCTTCTTCTTGTAAATTGGTCGTTAAATTTAATTACAAAAGCAACTCAAAATACTAGCTGGTATTTTAAATATATTTAGAATGGGAATAGCGTCTTGTACAATTTGGTATGGTTTCGCAGTGATATTTTTCTGAGAGCCAAAAAACATTTCCATCTAAACAGTTGCTTTGTGCTAAGAATTTTTCCTAAAACGAATAAATACGCCATTTTATATATTTATTTAATACCATGATAACGGTACCACTCGGTATTTCCGCACAGAAAGGAGTACTTATCATCTAATATAGTGAAGAGATTTGCAGATCATATGTATGTAATGGAAAAAAGTTTAAGAAATGAAAAGTACATCTTCTTCTAATAAAGTGGTCGTTAAATTTAATTACAAAAGGAACTCAAAATACTTATAATTATTTTATATATATATATATATATATATATATATATATACAATAGGAATGGCGTCTTGTACAATTTGGTATGGTTTCGCAGTGATATTTTCCTGAGAGCCAAAAAACATTTCCATGTTATCAGTTGCTCTGTGCTAAGAATTTTGCCTAAACGAATTAATACGCGAATTTATATTTTTATTTAATACCATGATAACGGTACCACACGGTTTTTCCGCACAGAAAGGAGTACTTTTCATCTAATATAGTGAAGAGATTAGCAGTTCATATGTTTGTAATGGAAAAAAGTTTAAGAAAAGAATTCATTATTGGTCACGACTAAGCTGCTCAAAGAAAATTTTAAACTCCATATGCAATTCGAAATAATCAATTTCAAATGTGGCTTCAAATCGCACTATAAATACCATTTCTTTTTAACGGAAGAATTTAATAATGTTATATTTCCTGCTGAAAATGAGTTTCCCCAAAAAGCGTTCTTTCATGCAAAACTTTCCTTCTGAAACATGTTAATATACATTGGCTGTTACACGATAAATAACGGACCAATAATGCATTTCGTGCCAGCCGATATACCATGTTATCCCTTTTAATAAACCAATCAGTTTCAACTGGTTTAGATCCGTTAATTAACAACCGAAAATACAACCACTCAAATTCTACACTTTAGAAATAATACTGATCCATCAGAAGAAGAAATGCAAAAGAGAAAAACTCTTAACTGCTCACCATTTGTGGTTCTCCGGGTATTCTTGTTCATGGTTACTCCTCATAAGTGCCTTTCCACGATCACATAGAAGAAACTCCCAAGAAATAGAAGTGCCGAAAGGGAAGGATGTCAGAATCTGGAAAAATAGAAACGCTAAATTAATTCATTTGCGAATAGCAATGGGATAATATTGTGTGGTATTATAATCTAGGGTATTATTGTGTTGTGCATACATAAATGCGAGCAATTGGCAAAGATAATGATTCATTTAGGATTATTGTTAAGATCATATTTAACAGTAACCTGTTCTACATCATAACTATTACAGTAAAATTATTTTTATATTTTATTCAATTTATTAATAAGCACGACATACATAAAGAAATAATGGCTATATTTCAAATTGAGGGTACACTAAACGAAATCTGTATGCACTGAAATCAATGTGAAGTATAATTATTAAATGATTTCCGGCGTTCAAATGCGCTAATTCAGTTCAGTGTAAAAACAGAAAGAACTCAAAAAGAAAAACATGCATCTCTCACTTGCGCGCAGGCACCGAGATCGATGGAGATATTCATCAGAGGAACCGCCCGGCAAGTAGGAGTTCCAGATTCAAGACCTTCCTTTCCCTTCCATTTCTTAAACATCTACGAAAATCTTCTACAATGCATTACTTATCAGAGATAAAAAACGAAAATTCTAAGGAAACTATCCTTTGATCTTTACTTCCGTTTAAATTAAGTATTTAATAAAAAATGTCCCCAAAGGCAATTAAATATAGAATACTGATATAGGCCAGTTTCGAATACTAAATTCCCTCCATTTCTTCCACAACTACGAAAACCGTACACAATGCATTATTCATCAGAGATAAAAATAACAAAAAGAAAATTCTAAGACGGCCATCTTTTGATGAAAACTTCCGTTTAAATTACGTATTTAATAAAAAAATTCCAAATTGAAATTAAATATAGAATACTGATAGAGGCCGGTTTCGATCCGTAAATCAAGCCACAGAAATATTGGAACTGGTTTAATTAGCTAAGGAATCCAAAGTCAGCTTGAAATTCAAATGTAGATTTCCGTTACGATGTCGGTCGGAAATATTTTCGACTCATTCTAGTAAAAAAACCCCCGAAAATTGTTTTCCACCTTAATACAGCAAATATTCGAGGAGTAAAAGTGGTATCGGAAAAATTCGAAGGATTACCTTGGGCTTTCGTCAAATAACGTCTCTAGAAGTTGAGAATCGTAAATTCATTTCATTAATATAAATTGTCGGAGATGGGATAATAAAATAAACATACATAACTGGATCATGGGACGATGAATGATGGTAAGAAAATCATGAAGACGAGTCATCTCGATATCTTCTATCGACGAATAATCGGGATAGTAAATCATCTAAAGTCAATCGTGAGAGTATTACGTAACGAAAAAAAACATGTACACTAAGGATTGTCACAAAAATAACAACTTAAAAACTGTAACATCAATTATTGTCTTTAAACTAAGAATTAATTCAAGCAAGATTCATTTATGTTACTTACCGAAACTGGAGATATCCCCGAGAAGTCCTGCGGCCATCTTGACGTCGGAAGATGTCTTTCCAACCCTTGATTTAACTATAAATAATTTAAGAGGTTCTAATTTGATAACTTACTATGTAAAACTTAAATTATGCTACACAATTACTAGATATAGAATCTACTAACCTCAAAGAATTTTGAATTCTAACGGTTTTATTTTCGTAAAAATTCTTCAGCATGTCAACACCAGGCGAAGTTTCTAGATCAACTAAAGTTTAAAATCTAAAAAATCAACGGATCAACGAAACGGTGAAATCTGATTGGTTGTTATTTCTTGCAGTTACATTTACTGTCACCCCTCCCACTTTTCCCCCTGCCGGAGAAAGTTGTAACTTATAAGTAATAATAAATTGTTATTGAATTAGAAATATATTTATTTAAACATATTATATGTTTAATTTGTAAATTATTGGAATACATTTCGTTCCTCTAAAACCTTGTACTTAAAATCGACGTAAAATAGTTGATAGCTCCTTGTGACCTAATTATGACGTACGTCCAACCTATGGTATGAGCAACGGTACGAGAAGCATAATGAATTCCAATCATTCAAATTATGAAACTATGCAATGTCATCTAAAAGAATTAATGCAATGACTACGCAATTAATAAATAAACATATGGTTAGTTGCTGTATTTTAATATCTTCCATCTCATATGAGAAACATATCAGATAATAAAATTTAATTTTTAGCATTTACTTAAAATTTTATATTTAGAACGTAAGGAAAATCAAGCTTTAAAAGTTTTGGAAAATAAATTATATTAGCGTGCATTGATTTCATAATACGAATTTTTTGATGATACCCAGATCTGGCATGATTCCAAGTAAGACTTCTGTTTAGTTACTATGTGTTTAACGTAAGTTAAACTAAATACTTCGAATTCACTTTGAAGGTTTTATCAAGAAAATGGTAGATAAAATTTATTACATACGTTTCGTACTTCTAAGTTACACACGTGATATATTTCTGAGTTGCGGGGATTCGTAATATAACAATAATGAGATAAGAACGGGAATAAGGATTTGAATATTTAAGCCTTTACGTCATATGGTGGTCATTAAAATTAATCAATACAATATGTATATCAAAGATATATGAGTCGTTACATCCAAGCTATCACACCGATTATTTCCATGAATTTCATTCGAGTTAAACAAAGATTGAAATATTTTTTTTTAGAAATTTTAGAACACATCTTTTATTCGAAGCTTAGAAAATTCATTAGCCTTAGTGAACATCTCATTTTCTCCAAGAATAAGTAAAAACTATATACACTCAATACTATAAAGATAAATACATTTCATTTGCGGTATTAATTTAAACCATAGAAACAATTAAACCAGATATATTGAATAATTCAGATGCCACATGTCAAGAGACATAATATTACTTTTCTATGTAGATTATTCATTATCCTTTCTCTTACATCTGTACTTTAGTATTTAGAAAAAGGCCAATTCGAAAATAGAATGAGGCTTACAAGGCAAAATGAGGGGGGAGATTCTTTGCGTTCTTTTCTCAATGAGCTGGAAATCATCCATGTCATCATCTTATGAAATACCTCTACAAATATGCACTGAAAACAGCCTTTCGACGTTTGGTAGGGAATGTACTTATTGTACATTTCTTTTTATCAGTTTTATTCATCAGTATAATCCATTTAGATGAGAAGGAGAAATACATAATTGAAAATAGGAATGTAGAAAGAACGCAAAGAGAGAAATATAAAATGTACCGACATTAAAGTCAAAGGCAAATAATAGTAAATAAAATAACGCTAAAGTATTATAATAACTATCTCACAGAAGTAATACTAAGTGTAACATACATTGGCCATAATATTTATAACTATATATTGAATTTTATGAGTTGTAGGAACGAATGAGGTTTACCACGGCAGAAGAAGAATAAGATACTTTGACTTTATATTTCTTATTGAGGTAGGATTTTGGGAGTGCCAAGATAAAGTAGAACAATGAAACCATGAAAAAATTGTTCATATAATTCGAAAAGGTAATAGATTAAAAATTACTCATATTTCAAAAATTAACTTTATCACTGCCTGATTAAGACAAATATTATTCAATAGTTAGGTATAATAGGGGATACGGGAATAAGGTAATAGTAGGGGATACATTTTTCCTATGAAATTCCATAAGATATTTTCATTTGTTATGAAGATAGATTAGCATTGATTTCTATGAAATAAATACCTTTGAGTCAAACCAGTGAGAAACTGAGAATCATGAGGGTGATAATGCAAGCTAACTCATCGTGAAAATTGTATGCTTTATTAAGAATAATTAATGTAATGCTAAATGTAACTTTGTGAAATTCATGACAATATACACGGTGGAATAAAGAATACTTCAGTTATCTTTTAGTACTTAGTAATATTCTTATTATATCCCCCCAGTTTTGTTCATGGTGGCGACAATATGAAAAGTATTGAGGTATTAGTGATGCTTGATCATTATAATAATATCAACCGAAATTACAGCAAAATTTCGTGAACCTCCCACTCTTAGCATTCTGGCTCGGTGGACGTTTAACTCAGTCTTTAAACAAATTAAGTTACAGAGGTACTCAATGCTATTAATTTAGCATTAAGGTGAAATAAATGTGGAACTAAAAGATTCCCAGAGTACCACTCATTCTTCGGAACCTTTAAAATTAGCTAAATTAGCTTATAATTATGTAAATAATGAATACCAAGCTGAAGTTAGAAAGAAGAGATCATATGGTTCACAATTTCTATGGACATACTCTGTCTATTGCCTTACATTACCCAACTCCGATTGTATGTGAAATAGACCACAATATCCGTGTATTTCCTTGTTAGAATAATCATTCTTACCTTCCAATCCTATATAATTCCGGCTTGATAAGTAATAATGATATAAGTATAATAATTCGGCTTGATAATGCACGAAGAACCCCGTATTCATTAATCTCACACCGGAAGTTCATCCATTCAGTTGCAATGGCATTTTAACACTACCGAGTTAAAGACTTACGCAGAATTCCCCAGATTTAGTCCAGATCCATGTGAACACCTGCCTTCATAAGAACTCCAATTTAAGTAATAATTATTCAATCGATGACTATGCTCACTGCTACACTTCGACGTGCTTTTCGAAAAATCACCGATCATGGAGCTGAAACACACCTTTATCCAAAATGCACAAACACAACATGATATTTCACATACACTCACAGCACAAACTTAATGTGATTGATTTTTCATCAGATATCACTTTTTTAAGGCTTCTAAGACACATACCGATGGAAATACTTAAGGTTTTAAGTTCCTAGGTGTATGATCAATCTCTTCTTGAGGCAGCAGGTCTTGGCGTGTTTCCGCGCTTTTAAAGAGGATTATGGTCTACAAAATTCTGACAAACGAAACCTGCTCTTCACGTCATGTGGCCTTCGAACTTCTCAGTACTTTGTCTCGCTAAGTGGACTGTGTTCAAAATGGCACCGTTTACATTTTTCTGTGGGTTTCAAATTTAACAAAGGTGAAAAGGAGTTAGTGTAGACTGGATTCAGCTTTACATTCAGTGATATAATTGGAAAAAGTGTGAGTGGAAATAAAAGGATCATGGTGGCTGTAGTGCATCACATATTCCGAGTATGGAGCACATGTAATGGCGTCGGTAACTTGGACATGTCCTTCGCGAATATTAAAATCGTTTGTGCGAGAGAAGATAATAAGTCTGAAGAAGGCCTCGTAGAGAAGTGAAGAAGCTTTAAAATCGGATTTCTTCGCAGCTGGACAAATAACATAAGCTGTATGGGCTTTGGAAGTGTGCTTTTAAATTTTCATGTATTCGGACGCAATAATCTGAATTAAAATTGAAAGGAACCAGAAGAATTCTCAATGGTAAGTTATTTATTGCAATATTATTGGGAAGATTAGTTGGAAGAATATCCAACGACGTGCTTATAGAGACAAGACGAATAGCGTTGGCCGTGCTGATTAGGGAATCCAAAAAGGGACTAATGATTCACTTTATTTGAAAACTTAGAATTAGTTTCATAGTTTTAATAATGAATACGCTGAGAATAACCATACAGTGTTAATACCCAAAATGATTTCTCTGGATCATCTCGAATTGAAACATCTCGTATACGTTTTCCTGTGCTGCCCCATCATTTCTTTTTTTATTAATTCATCTTCAGTCCTTTTCCTTTCGGACTGTAAATTTATATTTTGGCGGTAGAAGTCGGTAGAAATTTTTTTATCACTAGCTTCAAAATACCTGATGAATCAGTAGTGAAAACGTGTGTAAAAGAGAGAAATATGGAGAGAATGCAGTAAAAACGATAAAACGGTAATAATTGATTTCAAATGCTGTATCTTTGCAATCTTTCGTGGAGTGATTAGGATTTAACAATATTTAAATCAATTTTATCGTAACTAATATTTCTATTGTAAAATAATATCGATCGATTAAAATTTCGTAGACATTTTAAATATTTCATTACCTGCTATGAATCACATAGGAGATGGAAGATATTAAAATACAGCAACTAACCATATGTTTATTTATTAAATGCGTAGTCATTGCATTAATTCTTTTTAGATCACATTGCATAGTTTCATAACTTGAATGATTGGAATTCATTATGTTTCTCGTACCGTTGCTCATACCATAGGTTGGACGTAGGTCATAATTACGTCACAAGGAGCTATCAACTATTTTACGCCGATTTTAAGTACTAGGTTTTAGAGGAACGAAATTTATTCCAATATTTTTTAAATTAAACATATAATATGTTTAAATAAATATATTTCTAATTTAATAACAATTTATTATTACTTATAAGTTACAACTTTCTCCGGCAGGGGGAAAAGTGGGAGGGGTGACAGTAAATGTAACTGCGAGAAATAACAACCAATCAGATTTCACCGTTTCGTTGATCCGTTGATTTTTTAGATTTAAACTTTAGTTGATCTAGAAACTTCGCCTGGTGTTGACATGCTGAAGAACTTTTACGAAAAAACCGTTAGAATTCAATTTTCTCGGAGGTTATGAGAATCGAAATCCAGTAAGTAACATAATTTAAGTTAAACTTAATAAGTTTTCGAATTAGAACCTCTTAAATTATTTATAGTTAAATTAAGGGACATAAAGACTCCTTCAGACGTCAAGATGGCCGTGTGACTTCTCGGAGATTTCTAGAGTTTTGGTAAGTAACATAAATTAATCTTGATTGAATTAATTCTGAGTGTAAAGACAATCATTGATGCTATAGTTTTTAAGTTGTTATTTTAGAGACAATCGTTATGTACATATTTTTATCGTTATGTAATACTCTCACGATTGACTATCCCGATTATTCGTCTTCATGTTTTTCTTACTATTATTCATCGTCCCATGATCCAGTTATGTATGTTTATTTTTTATCCCATCTCCGACAATTTATATTAATTAAATGAATTTACGATTCTCAACTTCTAGAGACTTTTTTGACGAAAGCCCCAGGTAATCCTTCGATTTTTTCCGATATAACTTTTACTCCTCGGATATTCGCTATATTTAGGTCCAGAATAATTTTCGGAGATATTTTTACTAGAGTGGGTCGAAAATGTAGTCCACCGCCATCTTAACGTAACGTCCACCGCCATTTCCGTTACATTTGAATTTCAAATTTACTCAACATTCCTTAGCTACTTAAAGCAATTCCAATATTACTCTACTTTGATTAACGATTCGAATCCGGCCTGTATAAGTATTCTGTATTTAATTTCAATTTGGAACATTTTTTATTAAATACGTAATTTAAAACTGAAGTTAACATGAAAAGATGGCTGTTTTAGAATTTCTTTTTTTCATTTTTATCACTGATGAATATAGTATTGTGTTCGGTTTTGCAGTTGTGAAAGAAATGGAAGGAAATGGATGGTCTTGAACCCGGAGCTATTACATACCGTGGTACTTCCTAGGGATTTCTTCAGTTATGGTAAGTAACATTAATTAATCTTATGTATATTACTTTTAGTCATCCTTCGTTTCGACTTTATAGTTAATTAGTGAGCTGTTGATTATTATTCACGTAACCATTGTTAGGTGTATTCTTAGGGAATATAGTTATTCGTGACGAGTGCTACTCTGATAAGGATCTGCGATTTCTACTACTACATTGCTCATCTTATATGATCATGAATACTTTTATTACTGAGCAATTAATTCCAGTTATGTCTAATTTTATCCAATTATAATTTATCCAATATATTATATACTGACGATATTTTAAACTTGAAGTCACTAGTCTCAAGTTCTAAGGACAATATCCGAAGAAAGTTTAAATTAATGCCTCTATAGCTTTCCGTGACCGGTTTAAAACTTTATTTATTGGCTGTTTAGATCCAGAATATATTTAACTTTTATTTTTCTATTTTTAGCTTTTTCTGTCAACCGATATTTCGATGGAATTTTATGTTTGAATTTTGAAGTTTAACTTTGCGATTAGTTGTTAATTAAATCGATGTCATTATTTCTGTTTCTAAAATGTGATTCCAATTCCAGCCAAACCTGTACTTTATGTTTAATTTCAATTGAGAAATCATTTTCATGGAACTTGTTCTTTTAATCGTAGTTAAGGTCGCTATAACTTACACATAATGATCAAGAAGAGTTTCGCAAATTACAATTAAAAATTCAGTTGCGCCATGAAGTGGTAAATATCATTCTAATTTCCAGTAGAACTTATAGCGCAAGTCATATTTCTGCGACATTTAGAGATTATGAGTTGTGTTTTGAACCAAATATGTAACAAATTTTGCATTTTAATTTGAACATTAAAATTCGGAACAACTCTTAGCATATTTCTTTAGTTTTCAATTATTTTTCATTCATAATATTATATATAAGACGAATCTGATTTTTTAACTTTGAAGTTCTCACTTATTTAAATTCACAATAGAGTGAGTTTATTTTCAACGGATGGCTTAGACAGTTACAAGGAAGTCACTAAGAAGATTCTTATATCTGATATTTTGAGGAAATCTATTATGAAGTTTTCTTCGAGATAATGATTTTTGGGTGATGTTCAAGGTGTAATACAATACTTAACGATTCTCTTACCAGAAATCGGGTACTGAATTTCAATAGCTAACTTAATATTTACTGTTTTTCAAACAAATCTTTTATTGATTTACTAACACATCTTTATTATTCATATTTGTTTGGATCGAGTTTCCATACTCATCTCAGTTCAGAAAAAACGATAACTATAGTACGTACTCTAAGTATTCCTCTTTTTCTTTTTGCCTTTCATGCTTGTTAATCAACTTTATAAATTACGAATAAATCTACCGTAAGGATGTCTACCTGGAACTGGATATTTTTTAATTTGGTCTTAACCAAAATCCTGCTTATTTGAATTATCATCATTGGCCAATACTTCATCTAACAAATGTACAATACGGTATCACCTAAAATTAAATTCACTATTCATTAATAAATTAATCTTCTGTTTCTATTCCAGATCCAGATTGTAGCATGCTTTCCTCCTCGGCAATTGTTTTACTTCTAAGTTTCTTCTGCTTGATACGGAAGAAGTTGAGGATTACCGGAGAACCAAAATTGGTGAGTGATTCAAAAGCAATATATAATATTTTATTTACCGATTAATAATCTCTATTCTGTTTTTACATTAAATATATCTAGTATACATTCTGTATAAAATGTATTAATATTAAATTTAGAAAATCTGAGTAGGTTATCAGTGGAAACGAAGGGTTGCATTGGTCTCTTCTGTCCCCCACAACATTCTACTTATATCAATTCGTAGGAGACGAAGCGATTAAAAGGAGAGAACGGTTAACCAGCAAATAGTTTTCTGGCAAAAGAAAATAATCCTAAATTATCTTTCGAATGAAGTTAATTAATATTTTCTAATTTCTGTCAACAACAAGAAACGTCATTTTTGTTGAGATATTAATCTAAAAGTAATTTAGATAACGTTTAATTTTTGGTCATTAGCTCTCGATTATTTTATAATAAGCAGTGTAATGACAATCAATTTATGATGTCAATATTATAATAAGTAGCGTAATGACAATTTATGAGTTCAGTTTTCTGATGCATCAAGTGAATATCAACTCTCGTTACTGTCGATGATGAATTTCCTTATATATTCCTATTTAAGAAACTCAAATCGTGACATCAAATGTTTCCATGAATAATTAATTCGTTACGATCTTTTTAGATTGTTCCATCAAATTTTTTAGCAGGAGAAATGTTTTGGTGTCCTTAGGATTTTCTTTTGTCTTGTTTATTTTGGACCCCTCGTAAGCCACTTTTCCTCTTATTCACTCCCTATTCGTCATAAGACACTTTCCTTTTTGCCTTTATTTACAATCAATGAAAATGAGAGGCAATGAAGTGTACACTGATATTTTTATTGACTTTGTTATCATCCAAGGACAGTTGGCTCTTCCTTTCTTTCACTGTAAAGACATTAGTACCTCTTAAATAGCCGTGTTTTCACTGACCTTCGAGTGTACATCCAAGTTCGGCTTTCTCCTAAATTACCGTAAATACTACATGTATTATTATTCTATTTTCTCCTCTAATGTGTCCATAAATATTTATTGTGTTTTAACTTAATATCGCTCATTTGTATAACTTGCAACCATGCTTAAATATACTGCAGGGAGTCTGAAAATTCATATTTAAGAGTGTGAATGTGCCGTGTTTATACTGGATGTTTTAGCGAGATTTTTCATTTCAACTAGAGTTCGAATCTTATTGACTAATGTCGGATTCGTATTGTGATATGGTGTGTCCGTTTGCTATTCGTTAAATTCGTAAACAGGATGTTGATTATTTCGTCTCTAGCTTATTATCGTCAGCTAGTACAAACATTCAGAAATTTATAATCAGAAACTTTTAGATCAAATATTCTTTTGCGATTGTAGTCCTTTTCGTGAGTTAACAAGTTTTGGTGAAGTAGATGGTTCGGAAAACATTTCAATCGTCGACATACTGATGGCCGTCTGGCACCAATTCCTAGAAAGGACAGCTAACACCTTCTGGGAACATCCCTCCGAAACTCTTATCAATTAACAGCGGATTCCAATTTATTCTCTTTCAAATAATAGTATTCTTACATTATATGTGCCATGCAAATTTCATTACGACCTAAAATTAGATTGACTTAATACTTTTGTTAAGATTCTATTGTATTCTCACGCTTGTTTGACAGATGGTTAGCAATAATTGTTGATGGTTAACGAAATTCGGAGTACAATGTTTTCTTCGTAGTACTCTAACTTCACTAACTCCTCGCATTTTATGATGTAATACTCTCATTCACTAGATATTTATCGGCCTGAAGAATTAATTCAGAAGAGAATTGGGTAACTCAAAGGATCGCGCACTACAGTAGATTATTTCATGAATTGTGTCCCTGAAGAGTAGTTCTGAAGGCTTTCGTGTAGATTCTGATTATTACTTACTGATGAGAAAGTAAAAATGTATAACAATGTAACAATTGTCGGTAAATGTTTAAAAGATTTGGGAGGATATGAAGGGAACTCTACCTATTAAAGAATTCGTTCTCTTTTTCCACAGGTAGATCCGTCATCATTTACTTCAGAACTACACGTGAGTACTCAGTTTCTTTTCTGTTCAGATGAACTTACATAGAGGATATTAATACAAGTTTTGTGCCTACAACAGCAGTTATTGTTACATTAAGCCTAAGCGACAGTTGCGATCTTTGATTTAAATATCCTCTGCATTTTATGTAAAGATGAGAATTTAACCTTCAAGTTAACATTTAATTTACATTCAATAACTTTTTTTAACTTAAAACGTCAACGATGGATTATTGCAGCCATATCACAGTCAAATGCTGCAATGAATTTGACAACAGTTTGCAGTAGTTTTCTTAAAAGTGCACCATAGATGTACTAACCACCTGCTCTGTAGGGGGCGTGGGGAAGGCATTCCCTACAAACCTAGCCTACTCTTAGGCCTACAGTCGCAGGCATCTATTTCAGGGGCCTTTCTTCCACCTTCTTCTGCAGGGGTGAGGTAACTAAGCACTCACTTCTCACCTGCTCGTTCTTTCTGTCTATGAGGTCGGAGCTTGTCCTTGAAGTTGTGGCAGGGGGCCCTCTAGGCATAGAGGTGAACCCTATAGCACGTCACAACGGCCTGGAGGGTCCACTTCTTAGGGCTATTAGGGTTTCCCCCCCAATCCCCCCCTTCCCTCCCTCATCGGCTGTTTCATCGGAGAACCACCATTAGCGACGGTGTGTCGCGCCCAGGAGTAAGTTTTGGTGTTGGTTAAAGTAAAGAGTGTGTGAGAAGAACCAGGAGGAATTTGTAAATGTTATAACGATTAAGGAAAGGTCAAGCAGCCAGTTAGGAATGCTGTTAACATTTCAGGGGTTTTAATTTTCTTCTGAGATTTGAATTTATTAATTTTTAACTACAATCACCGGAAAGAGAATTCATCATATATTATTAATTATGCATAAAATTTTTAAGTCGAAACACTTTCCGAATTCGGATATCGTGATCATTTTGAGAACTTTTCGGTTTACATATACTTCCGTTAAATTCGTTTTCGTCACATGCAACCAAGTACTTCCTCAGAAATAAACTCTTAGAAATTGTTAATGTTCCACAAGATAAATTCTTACATCAATTTACACAATTTTTATCTTAATATTTAACTTTTATGGCGATGGATGAATTAGATATTGTTTTAGTAATAATTGTAATTGTAGAGTTTGTTTTTCTCTCATGAACACCACACACGATCACAAACCCATTCACTAACGCATACGTGTATAGCACATTCTCACCGTGAAGATAATATTATCGTGATTTACTCGGACACTAGTGATTGGATTTAAAAAATGTCAATGTGTTGGAGGATCCTTTTTTTAATTATTAGTAACCGCCTTCTTATTATGGCTTTCACTTCAAACGATTAGCTTTCTAAAAATTGGAACAGTAAAGGACAATTACATTAAACGTTTAGTTAATAACACAGTATATTGAATAATAATGAAGAATAAAACCATTTTATCATTATAAATATAAAATATAATTACTCTTAGCTCTCGGGCAGATTAACCGGTATCTTTGCATAAAAGGATGAGACACAATACGGTTTCAGCTGACATACTCTGTTCCTGCATACATTTAACTTAACTAGCCAGGTGTCTTTTTAATCCAACTAACTTTAATCGGTATTTGTAATTATTGAACCTTCCGGAAAGAGATATGATAAAGAATTCACTCATCTTTGGCAGGCATTGGAATTATTTGCTTTCCATATGGAAGTATTTTTAAAAAATACTAGTGCACGAATATACGTTTTACGCTATTGGTCTACAGTAAAGTTAATTAAAGCTTCCTTCCAATCGATTCTTTAAGATCGCGACAGTATAAGGTACATTTAAAAATAGCCAATTCAATCCAAATCTTGGTGAAGGCTATGTGTATGCCATGTTCACTGTAAGACGAAATTTGCAATGAAACGTTCTATTCTACATTAAGTTGAATCGATACTACTAAAGTCTCTTGGTGGAATTTCCTCAATACAATTACGTTGTATTTGCTACATAAAAGTGCTGCACTATAATGAGGAATAATTTCAATTTTTTTTATTGCCAATATTTATTCAATTTGCCTGATCCATATGAACTCTCCGCCTTCTTCCAAATTACTAATCGCGTCTTTTCTTAAATTCACCTTAAACTTTAAAAGTAAATTAATAGAAGTTAGATTATACATAGAATGAAATCATCACAGTCTAATTCCTCTGAACTGTCTTCGCATTTACCGGCCAACAGATTAACCTTCCTGTTCCATAGATACATGATTAACTGCCTGTTTGTATCTTATAATTTTTTTCTACATTTATACGAATAAAACTGGTACGATATTCTAGGCAGACCACCGCGTGGATCGATGTCTTTGATAATACTCTTTGCGTTATTATTTTCACGTTTGTTTTATTCAAGCTCATTCTCTCGCACTTATTAACCTAGGATTACTTAGCTATTTGGTCATTGGTCACGAGGTCCAAATTCCTGCCGCAAAATCAAGAATCAGCTTGTTTATGGGGAAATAATGTACTACGCAGATGGATATTGTCCGCTTCACTAACCAAACTACTACTTGCTTAAGTTCTCTTGCACATATGAAAACATTGCAACCACGCGCAGTCAGCATGGTTTCCTTCAAGGTCGCTTCTGTGATAGCCATTTAGTCATGATATGATGCAAGCAGCCGACAAAGGCTTTAGGCCAGATGACATTTTGCTAGTTTTTAGGACGGCATTCGATACAGTGCCATACGCGAAGCTACTTCTCATACAATCGGCGATCATATCAGTGTAGATCATTTAGTGTATTTAGCCGTTCCTAACGAGTAGTATTCTAACAAGGAGAGACTCACTTTTGTCCGGGGATTTTGATGAAACTTTTTGCAGTGGTGCAGGAAGTAGAGTAATGAAAAAGTGTAACGGCGTTTCTCTGAATGGGCCTTAGTTTCGCTGCAATAAGTAATTGAAAATTGATAATCGGAGTATAGGCAACCCCGCGATACACGTCCATGCTAGCCGAGTATGCATGAAAGAATGTGATGTTTTATGGTATATTTGACATTACATTTTTCTTTTCATTCGTAAAATTCTTTCCTTGATACTTACTATTGGACTTATTATTAATAATAAATAGTATGCTCAATTTGTAATTGCAAAAAGCAAAACTTGGCTCACTCGACGGCTCGTATCTCAAAAAACTCGTATGTTAAGGCACTCGTATCTCGAGATACCACTGTATATGTCGCATGTCTCCAATGCAATTTGGAATTTAATACTGAACATAAATGAAGTTCGTTACCTACTCACCGATATTGGAAGTAGACAGCAGGTATTTGTATGCCGTTGATGGAAGTAGAATGTCTTATTTAAGCCACTTTTCGTATTTTTTTTTTGAAAAATGTTGTCACATCGAAAGCTTTAGTTCCACCTTAATAAATAATGATGGAAGAAATTTTTTGAAAGGATACGTTTAGAATATTATTGGCAGTTTTATCTCCAATCAAATTGAATTTTCCTCTTCAATATTCTAGGATATGCTGTCTCCTAAATTCCACTGACTCACCTTTCTTTTCCATTATTTTATCATACAGTTCGAGACGAGTTATTTTTATACTCTCCATTCTGCTTTCAAAGCAGCTAAAATTTTAAAATATTTAATTTATGAAGACGATTAGAGGATGTGTCATTAAAAATTTAATGGCAATCGACGATCCGAAAGAATGCACAAAATTTTCCATCGAAAATAAAAAAATAAAGTTTAAAATATCCTCACCTTATAATAAAGTTCTCCACGCCTAAATACTGTGCTGATAGAATTAATTGCGCACTTCTCGCTGTCAGCAAAATAGCTGTGACTCCGTCTAGATCACGAGACAAACTGAACATTTTCGACTCTACTATAATTCCGTGTTTAAACGTCTGCGAGGCTAAGGGGTAATCCGAGATACTTTGACCACTTATTATGTTATGCAGTGGAGTAAGAGAGGGTGTGAAGTAGGAAGAAGCAGTCATTTTCCATTCCTCTGCATCAACACCATTCTGTACAGGGCGATGGTTGGGTAGTTAAGGGTAAAGCAGAAATTATAGAGGGCTGATGTGTGAACGGATAGGACAACAGAATTGAAAAAAACGTCATGTCACACAATTCATGAAGTTTACTCCGTAATTTATGAATTATAACTCAAAAGAGGAGACATTTCTCCCGATAGGTACCGCGCGCCGGAGTCGGGGCGCCGCGCGACTGAAAAGTTACTAGAAACGCCAAGATTGCAAGTATCAGCAAGAATTTTCTTTTGTTTTTTAATGTACAAACATCATACTATATCTCTGTGCTAAAATCTCGCTGTCGGTAAGTGTTGATGGTAAATATTTATTGCTTTTTATCGAACAATTAGTTGCATTTTGCAATGAAATATTAATATTAATTGTTTAAATATATTTTATAAATGTATGAAAATAGAGATTGTTGTTCTCAGATATATATATTTAAGCACCATATACTTTAAAATGCTCATTACTGCCTGTCAAACACAGCATGTCGACATACATTTCAGGCATTTTAATTAGGGTGGACAACAATAATATAATTGCCAAAAAATATTTTTCAAAAAGTCGAAAAATTGATTTTAGGCCAGCTTTTTCCAATTTGGTCCCACTGTGCGTCGGTGTGTGCTCAGACTTTTCTAGTTCTACATCTACATGAATACCCTGCAAGCCGCCTTGTGGCAGGGGGTGTAAACACCGAACGATTAAGCTACTTTTTTAGCCTATTATTATCGCGTATTGTACGCGGAAAGAATGAATCTTTAAAACGACTTGTTCTAGCGTCTATTTATCTTATTTTGCTCTCATTATCGGATCGGCCGAAGTAACAGGGGGTCGCATAATATCAACTACGTCTTGGGAAAACGTGCTTTCTCTAAATTTGTTATGAAGTCGCAACCTAGCTTCTGATTCCTTGCTTTCAATGATTCCCAACCTGCATCTGAGAGCATCTTCGTGGCACTTACCTTTTTCTCGTAGCATTTTTTAACGAATTTTAACCCGTTTCATCCGCTGAGTCCCATACACTTGCCGTGTATTCGAGATGGGGCCTGACCAAGGACAAATGACATCCCTCTCTAACTTTCTCTTCCCATCTACCGACAATAGGCTTTATAAAGCCGAGCTTTTTACTTGCTTTACCGCAATAATTTACGGATGTGAGTGCTTCAATTTAAATTACTGGTAAGAGTTATCCCAAGATACTCAACTGATTCGGCTACATTTATGACTATTCCATTTATTAAGTATGGGTAAATATGACGCAAATCTTTCTTTTCGAAGAAATTAGCTACGGACCATTTACTCACATTGAGATCTAGTTCCCATTTTCGCACCACTTATGAATAGTTACTAAATCGTTAGATACGGTCGTCATCGTTAGATATATCTCTATATGTGACCGAGTCATCCGCGAATATCCTAACATTGCTAATTATCTCTTCACTCAGGTCATTAATGTATATTATGAATAGAAGAATATTTAATAAAAAGGTCAGAACTTTTAATAGCCATGAAGCCAAGTTGTATTTGGAACTTCTTCTGTGAAATTGATTCAAATACGGCGGAGAGCAATTTTTGCGATAGAGTATACTTCAGGAAACTACGGCTTAGTTGAAGTGGCACTTGAAGTAGCTTCATAGGGACGAAGAACTCTTGAGAAAGGCTTACTACTGAACGTGATCCGAAAACGCTACTTGAAGAAGAAAAAAAACAAGTTTCATTAACTTTTGTACCAATTCAATTTCTAATTTTGCAAATAAAGGTTGTTTTAAGTTTTATAGTTTCCTATTGTAATTCTTTCATCTACGACTCCGACGAATGTCGGAATGAAACCTCCGAATCCGACTTCGCCTCCGATAAAATCACCTCCGTAACATCCCTAGTATTAGGCAATCAGCAAAGTGGAAGGCCATGCTGATGCTGAGGGAGATCTATATGGACGATTTGCTGACATCACCTTTTTGCGGATTTACGCCTTTACTTAATTTGTAACATTTTTTGACATCGAGTTGAAAGCACAACTCTTCATCACATATCAACCATAATGTGGAGGGTTCTTCACATATCGAGCTCTATACGACTTATGTCGAGCGAGTTCTGACTTAATTTGAAACATTTCTTAAATATCAATTGCGCCTATTTTCAGGCGATATTAGCCTTACTTTATTAGATTCTGCATATATCGAACTAAATTGGACTTTTTTCGTGCGTTTGTCCGCTCCATTGGGAAGATCCTTCAAATATCGAGTTAAATACGCCTTTTTCTTGCGATATATGAAATTTAATTTAGATGTCTCTTCGATAGTTGAGCTCATTGCACCAATTTTAAGGGCAATTTTAACATAATCCCGGGAAATTATTCAAATATCCATCGAATATAAGCTTTATGGAGGCTTAGCTTTAAGAGGCTTTAAATTGGAATGTTTTTGAAATTGACGATTTTGAAATGACGCAACTTTGGATCGACTAATTACTTTGTTTGAATGATATTGCAAATGTTGAGGTCAATACGTCTTTATTAGGCAGATTCTTTCCTTAATTTAAAAGATCGCGCTTAACACGCCTTAATCCGGGCAAATTCCGAATTAGTATGAAGGACGAATTTTTATCGAGTTCAATATGTCTTTTTCGGGCGGTGGAACATGAGTTTGAAAGTAGCGAACTAATGACGACTTTTTCCGTGCAATATTTGTATGTATTTGCAAATTCTTCAAATATCTTGCTAAACACGCCTTTTTAAGCCATATTTTGCATAACATGGAAACGTAGCGAATCGAGCCACTTTTGGTATTTTGCAAATTTCGAGCTTAAAACGAAGGGTTTTCACTAAATTTGGATGACTTATCGATTCGTCTTTCTTATGATAACCCTAGTTTGAAGGATTTTTCAGCTACGAGTCTTGTTATGGGGGAATCCTGCTTTAGTTTAATGATATATTAGAAAGTAAGCTGGGTCGATAGAACAACGAAAGAGGAGGTGCTAGAGATGGTTGGGGAGAAAAGGGTAATGATTGAAGTAATTATATATATATATATATCTGTATAGCACTGAGGTAAATGCGCCGATCGATGAAATCAGATATTTAAAATATCGAACGCCGTTTTCTAGGACGATTTCTGCACTAATTAGTAAGAATCGGAAAATATCGAGCTAAATAGGACCTTTTCCGGGAAATCCTTCGCATAATCGGGAACATCTTTATTTCATTCAGTTAAAAACGCCTTCTTTTAGGCAATATCAGCTTTATTTTGGAGAATTCTTCAACTATCGAACTAAAGACGATTTCCTATTTCATTATTTGATTAACAAGATCTTTCAAAATTATCCCAAAATGCACCTATTCTCAGGGAGATTAATCATTGGTTAGGAGGATTATTAAATAATGGAGGTTATTGAAAGTTATCTACTCCCGTCCATGCGCAAATGCGGGGCGATCTTGATTTTACAGACTATGCTACCTTAGGTGCTTGCCACCTGACTAGATAGCCGTATCGCAGTATATAATGGAATCAGTAACAATAACAAATATGGACGTACGATCAGCTTTATCGGGGTTTTGCTCTTTTAATTGCTATTTTTGAAAATCCAGAAAAATGGCACCTCTTTGGCACGAATAAAGATATGATTCTTCAACTCTCGCGCTAAACGCGATTTCCTTAGGGCACTCTTTGCTTAAATTGAAATCTTTTTCTATATCTGAGCAAAAGAACGCCCTTATTTGCGTGACTTCTGCGATATTAATACTTGAATTTAGAGTGCATGGTATCTCTGATGTCAAGAATTGTTTCATATACATAAACAAAAGAATGTGGTGTAATTTTTAATTCCTCGAAATAGGTTCTACCGAAATCCCGTGGTTTTTAGTAAACTATTGTTCTAATAGCGGTCTTCTGAATTTTTAAATATTGAAATGTGGCACTAGATAGATGTTATGAGTGAATGAAATATACTACATTTCAAATAGAAACTGATATTTATTATATGTCTTGATAAAATACTACAGAAAAGTAAGTATATCAGTGATAAAAGATAGCAAAACCTTTCTGTGGTATTTTGCTAAGATAATTCTGAATAAAATAACGACCAGTTTCTCTTGGAAAAGTGGTGTATTTAATTCTCTCATTTCGTAATGGAATACTGGAAAGTGAGTTGCCGTTATGTCGAGTTTAGCTAATGTTAAATAACTGCTACAACAAATAATGTCAGCGAAGGTTGTTTTCATTAATATCCCATCTTTGAGTTCAATCTAATTCAACTTACTCTCTACATGAGTGAATTTTGTATTAAATGAACTGTTACTTGAATCCATCTGCGGCCCACTAATTTCCAATTCTTCCTCAATTTCTTATACTTGTAATATCGCCGCAAACGGATATCCCTTCGCTGTTTATGAGTTCCATGTACAGAGGAATCTACCGTACATGTCATAGATACATCTCTACAATAAGCCTTATTAGTAACAATAATTGCCAATTAGTATCACATCAAAGAAATTAATATTTTATGTAAGCAAATCAATTATTTCACGACATTGCTTACCTCACTTTCAGCTAAAAACCTTTGTTATGCATATTTACGTATATTATGATAATCAAAATATCTCTCTAAAAAGTTTTTCTGCCTGGCTAACAGATCTAAAGAATCTTTATGACTTTTACAGTCCATCATTTCAAATTGTTGAACCAAGCCTGTTTCCGCCATGTTTACCGTATAAAAAACAGATTCCACCTATTTCTTTCCGGCGGTAGAAATTGTTTTACGAACGGAATTTAATTTCGTTCGCATTCGTAATTCTGAGTTATAAAATTGCTGTTGTGATTCCATTCGCAATATTTACCAATATCGCCGAATTTCCCGCTCAAAAATTAATTCAATCCGCTATGCTAAACTTACGAGTATATTAACTTTAATTTGGAGGATTTTTCGGCTACATACGCCTTCTTTTGGAAGATTTCTGTTGTAGTTCATAGGAGTATCTAGGTAAATAAGACGCTCGATGGAAGGTTTGTAATATATAAAACGGAACGCGCCTCTCTCCGGATGATTTCTGGACTAAATAATAAGTACCATAAAATATCGAGCTAAATGCGCCTTTTACCGGGCGATCTTTGGTTTAATATGGATAATTTTATTTTTTCGAGTTCAATACGCCTTCTTTCAGGCGATATTTACCTTATGTTCGAGGATTCTCCAAATATCGAACAAAATACGACTTTTTTCGAGCGATTACCTGATTAATGCATAATCGAGCTAAAGATGACTGTATTACGTAATATTGAAATTTGATTTGGAAGATCTCTAACAGGTCTAGTTTAGTGAACCTATTGTTAGTGAGATTTAAGCATTACATCGCAAGATTATTCAAATTGGATGATTTTCCCTTTCGTCCATGTGCGAATGCTGGGCATGCTTGAGTTTATATACTATACTACCCTCGGTACTATACTACCACCTGACTAGGTAGCCGTATCGCAGTGTATAATGGAATCGATAACAAAAACAAATATTGATGTACTATCAGCTTTTTCGGAAATTGGTGCTTTTAATTGGAATACTTCTGAAATTCTATCTAATGACAGCTACTTGGGACGAATAAAGACATTGATTGAAAGACTTTGAGATTAATACGTCTTTACTCGGCAGATTCCTTGCTTGATTTTGAAGTTTATCGAATGTCAGGCTTATCACGCCTTTCTCTGGCCGAATCCAGATTCAAATTGAAGGACGTATTTTTCTCAAATTCAATATGCCTTTTTTGGAAGGTGGAAGATGAGGTTAGAAGTAGCGCACTGAATACGCCTTTATCCAGGCGATATTAGCATTTAATTGTGAGATTCTTCACCTAGAAGAGTGGTAGAAGCGTTCTGCCAGTAAATAGGAGTTCGCTGGTTATGTTCTCAGTCCCTGCATGTATTTTTGTCTCCCGTTATCCCTTGGAATTTATACAGGGTAGAAAATCTTTTCTGCAATGATACGATGTCGTATTACTTGAAAGTTTGATATAAGTCTAACATCAGGATAGTCTATATGGTCAAGTGCATAACTGCTCTCTGGTATTAGAATTTCGATTAAATGAAAATTACCTTTAAGGTTATTACATAATTACAAAAAGATAAACAATTTCATTTGCTCATTCCTCTCAATACTCTATTCCCTACCTATTCCCCTTACCACTGCCCTCCTCCTCCCAATGCACAACTTGCATGTATTTCAAACTTTGGAGAATGTTAAGTGTCCTATCTGCATCTGATAAAATTTAAAAAAATCTATTTAATTTGAAGTCCTCAGTTCGACCCCAAAAGAATCAAAGTTCTCATACAATATTTATGTAATATTTAATTTTATCTGTTGCAGATTTAATTTCTTTTGCTAATTCAAATCAGAAATAATAGACCTACAAAACTTCATACAAAGGTAAATTTATGTGAAATTCTCATTTTGGTTTTGGAATATTGTCTTGGATTCTAAAAGGCAAGAATCAAGTAAATCAATTTTTGTAACATATTGAGGCAAAAAAATTCAGTCGCCTTGCAACCTCAAAAGATGCCACTGGACGCATTCATAAAACTTGTTATGATGTTTAAGTTCAGGTATTATATCCATAGATGCTTAACGTTGAAAACTCAGACTTCAAGTGTAACATATTCACAGTGAGCCTAATCCATGTTCTATATAATACTTAAAGAAAATTGTGATGCCATAGAATATGAGTTTCTATTCTTTTGTTTGCATTTATTTTGATTTGCAAAGTTTTTGAATGTAATTTGCAATCATTCCATAAATAAAGTATATTGATTAAAGATATTTTAACTCTTGCCTCAAAATATTAATAATAAACTTCAGATACCAAACTCCTCTTTCTCCAGAGTCAACCATAATCCATATCTTAGGGATAGCATGGCTAATATTCATAATTCATATTGACTTATTGAGAGTGCCATTGCATATTATTATAAATGATCTGTAAAATATTTAAAAAACTCATTAATATAAAAACCCACATAGTTACATATTTTATTAAAATAAAATTACTCTCCTTTATGCATAGATACACTTGGACATTGGATTGCTATGGAATACTTGGATATCATGGAAGAATCCACAGAAAAAGGTAGGTGTAGAAATCAGACATATTTGGAAACAAACTGAATTTTCTCTTCATAATCCATGCAGAAAGTATGTCTGCCCTTAATTGGGGATGCCAGCTTCTGAAGTTTATATAGACCCATTATCTGAGACATTGGAAAAATTAAAATTCAAGCTTACAATTTGTAGTGCTTTATTAAGACATCCTTCGTCAGGATGTTGACTGATATAATTCATTAAGAAACAAGCATCAAGTATCCTCCACATCCTGTAAATCGGTTTGAAATCATGTTTTTAAGATCTCTGGATTAGAGAAAATTCAGGTAAACATTTAGAGTTCAAATAAATACCAATTTTAGGGGATTAGTTCAGCTTCCTCGCAAATTTATGGAGCAGAGGTGATCATTGTGTAAGAAAGTAAGGATTATGTCCCCGGCTGTGCCTTTCTGGAACGTAACCTCAAGTTTGAGATCACTAGAACTTTGATTATTTTCTCTATTCAATTGTTATAGGCATAGAAATATTAGCATTATATAATTCTTTACTGAACGTTAGCTAAATAGCTTTCCTAGTTGCTCGTTGCCCCTTGGCAGCATTTAGCAGACGGGATAATTTCCTCCCTCTTTCAAACTTGGGCCAAGAATGCTTAACAATTTGGTTAAAACATTGCAGTGTAAATACTTTTCAACATGCAAATTTAGGGAGGTACTGACCGTGTATGAGCAATGCTGTGCTTTGATGGACATTATGATCTCACATTAGAATTAATTGGATCACCATGCTTACTTTCTGTGTGTGGATGTTTTGCAAGTGGTGCACTCCTGAGTGAATGATTAGGTAGCAATAGAATTTATTCCCTCCATGTAAAATGACAAACCATTTTAAGGGACTTCTTTGGAGTTAACCTATGGTTATCTGTAGAGATTCTTTGGGTGCATGTGTGTGGCCATTAGTTGTATATATAACAAAGCTGTTCCTGGGTGAATCTGTGGAAAGTAAAAGTGGTAATCCAATCTTATCCCTCAGTTTATGATATTCTGAAATTGCTGCAGTTCTGCATTCCTTTCCAACATAGATGATTGCTGTTGTTTATCCCTTAAGATTAGAGTCATATACAGAAGGTTGACTGATTATCTTGACAAATTATGGGCGGGATCAGTCTAGCTCTTGTTGTAGTCATTCACGCTAATGATTGGTGATTTTGATAATATATGATGATTGGCTCTAGTTTAATTACTTAGAATCTTGACTTCCAGCTGTGCGATTGATATTTGATGAAGGCTCCATATATTTTGGGGAACTGCTAGTCTCCCTTACTCTCACATTTTGAAACTCTTTGGCTGCTCATTCCCTTCTTTCCTTGAGGTCAGGTGCATATTCACGGGCGTTGGTTATCCAACGTAAGACAACGTAATGTATGCTGGCTCCACACCAGTCTCATCCATTGTGTAGAGGGTAATTTTGTATGAGTTCATTAGCAATCAATATACTGATAATGCAGAAATACGAGCACATGTAATAAATAAATATATTCCCCTCCTATCACCATCAGGAGCAAAGCCAGATAACACAGCTATTTGTGTGTTTGTAATTTTGATATAACTTGTGAGATAAAATAGTTTCTGATGTGCAGGGAAGGGTAATGAGATATGCTTAGACTTATGATGACTGAGTTATCTTGTGAGAGGCATAGTTTGAAGGGCTCTCATCTGTTGGGATTTGATGGGAAATGGCTGTAAGGAAGGACTTTGAGAAATGAGAATGTCTGCGGACAGTCATAATTGTGTCCTATTTTGTTGATAATCGATGAAAGCAGCAATGCTTTGCACTACTCCTTATGCAGCTCTTGGATGTTTGCGGACTTGTCAGAGTGAAATGCATGTTCTTATCATTCCCTGTGAGCTCACCTCTTAACGGAAGCAAGACATGTAGTTCTAGTCACCCTCTGTTAACTTCTCCTGGTCACTTTTTTCATAAGTGCAAGCAGGGTGTTGAGTATAAAAATGAGTGTTTTCATTCTCACTTTTAGCAAAATCATCATGGAGTGTGCTTCCAACAGCTTTTTAAATCATGCAATACTGATGTCACAAGCTCTTTACCTTTCGCAATTGCCAGTAATAAAGGTGCATATCCTCAAAGTAATTTTATGTAAGATCTTCAGCATTCCATAACATGAGATATGGAGTGTTAACCTCTTCCCTGTGTCAAGGAAGTCACACCAGCTGATAAAATATATTTTATTGCTCGGGTCTTTGAACAGATTTGTTACAGAAATGAATTACGGCATAATTTGAAGAAAATATTGAAATATAGGATATCAAACTGCTTCCTTGATGTTTACCTGGTCCATTTGCTTTGCTGGTGGAGTGCAAATCAATCTCGGTCTCTAGTGCTTTGTAATATAGTAAAACTGACAATTTTGCATAAATGATTCCATAGGTAGTCAATCAGTGCTAATTTTTAATATGTACTATGTAAAAATAGGGGAATTTCAAATGGGGAGATATTCGTCCATCAAAGCATATTAAAACATTGTGCTAGGCATTGTAGGTGACCATATTTGTTTTCTCCTAGCGCAGGAGTGTTAACTTCAATAGTATCTTCACTAGCCATCAATTTGAATTCTCACTTAAATGGACCTGTAAAGATGACTGTAACTGTGACTTTCCAGTAAATACAGTAGGGCACTGGTGGGTGCTTTCCATATTCGGGTGCCTTACATTGATCATGTTAATGATTTTGGTCAGGGAAACATCCCAGGGTGAAACTGAACTGATCCAAAGCTATAGTAGTTTGCTTAAATTTCTTTCTCTATAGTTGATAATCTTTTCAAGAGTCATCAAATTCAGATTCTCAAAAACAATAGACACACTCTATCTGTAAACAGGAGAGAGTAATTAAGATACCCAGGTTTGGGGATGCAAAAATAATTAATTTGACATTTAAAAATAGATATGGTAGCTTTCCCTTTTGTATTTCAACTTTTGTAGCTGCAACTGTTTAATTGAACACTTTTTCACTTTCATTCTTCTGGAGTAGATAGCTTTATCACATTTCTTCCTTTTAGCCACATATGTTTAATTTCTGGAGTGATATCCAGTGGTAGAGCACATTGTTTGAATCTGAAGTATGATAGCTTGCAACAATTTTTTCATGCCTAGATAAGACTATTTCATGTTTTAGGTCCATGAGTTACTTCCATAAACATAGTTGAATTTTATATGTTTGATTTCCCCTACCAGTTGCAAACATTATTTCTCATGAAGTGAGTCAGCATGTGTATGGTAGTGAGATATCTCTTATGGTTCATTATGTATTGCTGGTTTCTTATTTCTGTATCCCTATTACTGTAGATTGATTTTTAAACATTTAAAGTAATGAATGACCTTGTACTTGCTTCATTTTCTTTTATTGTTAATAAAAAGGTACCTTTCTTTAGTTTGCATTTTATTCTTATTGGATTTTATGAAAAGTGAGATAATGTTTTTCTTTTCTTTTTCAGATATCATCGTTTTGAAACCTTTACTTATTTGTTGCTTTCCTGTGTCTTAATTTTAAAAATGAGTTGCTCTTTTTGTGTAATGCTGTCACATTTTGAGACAAATTGAATTTGTAATGAAATTAGTCTTCAAATTCAATGCTGAAAGTATGTCTGCCCTTGATTGGGGATGCCAGCTTCTGAAGTTTATATAGACCCATTATCTGAGACACTGGAAAAAGTAAGGTTCAAGCTTACAATTTTTAGTGCCTTATTAAGACACCCTTCGTCAGGATGTTGACTGATATAATTCATTAAGAAACAAGCATCAAGTATCCTCCACATCCTGTAAATCGGTTTGAAATCATGTTTTTAAGATCTCTGGATAAGAGAAATTTGAAGTAAACATTTAGAGTTCAAATAAATACCAATTTTAGGGTATCAGTTAAGTATCCTCTCAATTTTGTGTAGCAGAGGTGATAATTGTGTAAGAAAGATCCATGGACTGAAGGATTATGTCCTCAGCTGTGCCTCTCTAGAATGTAACCCCAAGTAGAACTTAATTCTCTCTATTCAATTGTTATGGCCATAGCAATTTTTGGGTATTGTTGGAAGTATTAATTAGCATTGGCAGAAGTAAAAGTTCTTTTGATTAGGATTAATTTGAAGGCAATTTATTTATTTTTGATAGGAGTGTGAATATGTGTGTTATAAATTTTTTTAGTATCTCAGGTATATCTGATATCTCAGGTGGTAAGTTACTTGTGAATATGATTTAATGTTATGATTTCATCCATTGTGGGTATTTTGTTTTTAATGAATGAAAATGGTTAGTTTTTATCAATAGTTCTGCAAGGTTTTTGATTTTTTTCTATTAATTTTACAGTTGACATTTTTTAGAGAGCACTTATTATACTTTGGTAATGTATAATTCATTTCCTGCTTAGTTTGACATCATTTATTTCTATTAAATATTCCATTTACTTTGCTACTGCAATTCTATTTTGGTATTATGCACATATTACTTACCATACTCAAATTTTTGGTATTTGAAAGGTTGCATTGTTTTGTCCTATAGGAGTACCGTTTATTAATAACAACTGTTAGTTTTTTTGTTTTATTCATAATAGTAATTTGTTTCTATGGCTTATTCACAGACTCCTTCATGCTGTTTGCTGTATTGTCATACTAGATATGTTAATGGACACTGTCTAGGAATATGGAGGTGAGTGTGTGTGTTCGTGTTTCTGTGTGCATTTTTGCATATATTGTGCTACTATTACTAATGACTATATGTGTGATATTTATTATTTTATCATGATATATTCCTGCAACATCCTCTTTTTGATATATTTTTATTATTTTATTATTATTTTTGTATTTTAGTTTGAACGTTTTATCTTATGTTTTTATCATATTTTTTCTTTACTTTGTTTACTATTGTATTTTTTTCTTTTTCTGATATTATTTTATCATTGTTTTTGTAATTTCTTTATAGTACTGTTTTTTTAATTTTCTATTCTTACAGTTTTCTATTATATCTTTTAGGATGTACTATCAGTAGGTCCTGGTTTTTCACACCTCCCTTCTCTGCAGGTGTTTTCCTGCAGTGGATCTTTTTTTACTAAGGAGTGGATTAAAAAAAAACCTAAGATATCACCTAGGTTTTTTTAAAATCCACTCCTTCTAAATTTTTCCCCTCTATTTCTCTTCACCAATACAAAACTTTTATGTATGTAACATTATTGATGAAAGGTTAGGCCGTGGCTCCACGGGCAGCATTTTGCCGTCGCTAGAGGCAGCGAATTACTGACCGAAATTAAGAGCCATAGGATTAAATGAGGGTGGCTCCACACGCCGCATTTTGCTGTCGATAGGCGCGTTTGTACGGTGGCTTCAAGGTTATGCCGTGCAGCATGGATTTGGGTCTATTTTTCACAGTGCTATACAGTGACTGCTAGCAATCTGTTGCTCCTAGGGACATTAATTTACTGTCCCGTGGAGCCACTCACGAGCAGCAGATTTTTGGCAGCGAAACACATGCCACTAGGCGTGGCAATTCGATGCCCATGGAGCCACGGCCTTAGATGGAAGGAGAGACTTTTCAGTCTCAATCTCGCCTGAATAAAGACCTTATATACCTTATAGACTATCCCATTTTCAAACTGTGGCATATTGTTTTATATCTTTTTCAAGATTTGTGCTGAAAAATTGACTAAATGAAAGTGTATCCCTGAATTCCTTTATGATTTAATACTTCCTATTGTGTAAAAGATATTTCAAGGTAAATTTTCAAGATGTTAGATGCAATTAATAAGAAAGCTATCATTCAATATCTTCATTAAAAGTAGTAATTGTCAGAATATATACAATCATTCAATATTTAATTTTACTTAATGAAAAGGAAGGCTTATCACCAGGTGCAAGGTATTGCATAGTGCAATCTCCCCTTCCCACAAAAAATGGTAGGCTTAGAGCAGTGGGAAGGGAAAGGAGTGTGGAGAGTAGAAAAGGAGGGAAAATCAGGGAAGGGGGAAAATGGGAAAGGGTTAGGAGGGATAGGATAGAGATGGGGGAGGGGAGGGAAAGGGTGGGGGAGGGAAGAGATGGGATAGGAGGGGTTGGGAAAGGTAGGGGCATGGGGAAGAGTTGATAGTGGTAAAGAAGGGAATTTTTGTGCTATCAATTTTTATATCTTGATCTTTATATTCATATAAATTCACTAACCTGATCAGGGAAGAAATATAATTTATAAAGCAAAAGAGTTTTATAATTTTATGTAATGAGGAGATGGCTATATTTGCTAGGAATAATTGTCTCTATATAATGGTTAGGAAAGCAATTCTAAAAAATAGCAGAATTATAGTTGAAATTTAAAGAGTAGTAATACCTCAATCAGCAGTAGTATTATCCACCTGACAAGATTGGATTCTTTACTACATAATTTGATATGGAATGATTAAGTTCTTTGCTGTGCTGAAGTTGTTGTGAGAAATCAATATGTTTTATTTTAATCATTCCATGTGAGGAAGAATTGAATGTCATGAATGTTTTCAATCACTTGTCCCAGTTAATGTCAAACTATATATGGATATAGTAGTATTGATAAAATTGTTTTGATATACGAGGTTATTTCACAATTGGACTTAACTGAGAATTGAGGCCATAATTGATTTCATTTATTTCAAATGCTTTACTCTCATTCCTATCTGGGAGCCTTCTACTTGCATATTTTAAGACATATCTTAGCCAAGACTTTAAGTTAGTTGAAAAATTCAATAGCCTGGTTACTCGTCAACTGATGTATCACAGTTTATTCCTACAAACACTTATTTACCTTCAGATACTTATTTAGTCTTTGTCAGTTAAGTTTAGGCTCTCAATGTTCTATTATAAATACAAATTTTAAGCAATTATAAATTACAACTTTAAACTTGAAGGATTTAATTGTTAGCTGAGGACACTCTTTGATCCATTATCCTGAATTTCTTGATCTTATTTACCCTTCTTTCTGGTTTTTAATTGACCACCTAAAAGAAGAATCATCTGATGTAGTATAATCTGATGTTCTTTTGCTTAGACTGATGGACAATTGTAAGGGTTTATACCTCATAGCATGCCTTAGATTTACTCTTTAAAGTTCTTTTCTTTAATGATAGGGGAGATTTAGAAGCAGCTAACTACATGATCAT
The DNA here is from genome assembly GCA_036926295.1 of Pachydiplax longipennis. Taxonomy (NCBI): domain Eukaryota; kingdom Metazoa; phylum Arthropoda; class Insecta; order Odonata; family Libellulidae; genus Pachydiplax; species Pachydiplax longipennis. Next base: position 232,034 of record JAVFKF010000038.1, read on the forward strand.
TCCTCTCTTCTTTTATTTACTCTGAGATTACTTTCTCCCCTTAGAACTTATCATGAGAGTTATCATGAAGAATTGACAAGTGCTATGAAGCTTATACAAATTATTGAAAGTCTGATTTTAAAAAGTTGCTGAACTATGCAAGGACACCCTATTTCTCACCTTTTTTGTAGAATATCTTAAATGATTTGCATTTTAAACTATGGATAGGACATAGATTGTCAAGAATATTGGAGTTAGTGTTCTCAATCTAAAGAAGTGAGAGAAACCCCCTCAAAGCTGTATCATTCATTCATATGATACCAGGGAAAGCTGTGACTTAGTACGGAGCAATTAGCAAATTCTGTTAAAATATTTAACCATTTACCTGGTGCCTTAATATATGATAAGAATTTTGTGGTTTTCAATAATTTATTCTTTAAATATTGATCAATAAGTTTTCTAGTAGTATTAGTGAATATTCATAAGAGACATATTGTACTTTGAATTTGTAATATCTGTCTGATCTATTTTAGTGAAAAGCTCTCTGCAGTAATTAGGACTAAGTATGTTTGAAAAATTTTGAATTCCAATGTCATAAAACAAAGATCATGCTTGCTGTTCAAGTGTCAATTATCATTTCTCTAACTGTGCAGTGAATTTCTGAGACATTATGACCATACCATCACCTGTTTAATGCTAATGGAGCTTCAAATGCATGTACATTATACTTTAGAGGGAGGAACTCATATTCTGCTTCATATTCCTAAATGCCCTATATGTGTAAAAGTTCTTTTCAGTTTATTTTACTCTACTTGTTTTACTATTTCCTGCAAATGTAATTCTCTGAGAGGATTCATAATATTGGATGATTTGAAGGTATAATCTGTTTTTCTATGTGCTAGTTTCTTTCGATTGGCCTGTGTAGAGAGTTGATTCTTTTGAGTCTGCTTGAAAAAATATCTATTATATATAGCTAGTTTTCCGGATATACCTATACATAGGGGATACGAATTCTGAACATGTTCCACAAGCTCCGTAGAAGTCAAATTTTTACGACGTACTGGCCCCATCCTGTAGATACCAGAAAAATTCAGAGTTTGACGCTAGCTATCATGGGTTCGATACCAGAAGGTCCCAAATATAGCAATTTTCCCCATAAGATTGCATTGCGCGGATTTTTGAAAATTATTTTGAGGCATTTATCGGTAAGATAGAGGAACCAAAATCTCGGAGGATGAAGTTGAGGTAGTCTTCTATAATACGAATGGAATAAATGTTACAAAATGACCGTGAGTTCGACTCCAGGTGGGTGCGAAATTCTTCCATAAGAAATGCATTGCCGCAATTTTTGAAAAATTTTTTCAATGCCTTCCCGATAAGCAGGAAGGATAAAACACGGAATGTTGACAGAGGCGTTTGAAATCCTTCTTTCATGAGGTTCGCCGTTTCTCCAGTGGTCCTTCATTCGATGCAAGAGCGTCATTCCGATTCCACAATGCATTTCAAACGGGGAAAACGGAATCTTATTTTGGGACCTTCCCGATAAGATATTGCATCGAAACTTTGGAACACGTTAGGGTGGCACTTATCTAATATTAATATGCAGTTGTGTCGCACGATCGGGTCCTTAGATCGACGCCAGGCGATCTTTTGCGCGAAGTTTTGAAGATTGTTTTGAGGCCTTTCTTGTTACGGTACTGCATTCAACTGATAGCTTACAGTATGCAAGCATCTTTTACTCGTACATATAGTAGTACAATAAGGGTGTTGATTTGATGAAAAATGTAGTTTTAGAGGATATGCAATTTATAGATTATCTATGATTTGCTGTTGGTAGTCATTTCTTTAATTTTGAAATAGAATGTTAAAAAACCTTTATTCCTTTCCATCAAAATTACCTTAGTGTTCTTGTTTTAGCATAAACATTTTTGTAAGAAATTTGCTTTCTCTTCTCCCTTAACCTGAGAGTAATATATTATTTCATCAAATAGATTCTCCTTTATTTTAGTTAGCTGGATCTTGGTTTGAATGAGTTCTTGTTCCATCCAGTTCTAAGTATACAACGCCGAGGTCAATTAGAGCAAAGAAAATATTTTCGTGGTTCATCTTTTTCCTTATAGATGCATTCCTTTTGTAAAGTAGTTGTTGCATAATTTTTTATGGTCAAAACATTCAATGTCCGGATTTCGTGAGTCTGAACTGTATCTATAATTGTGTTAATATATGAGACGATACAATTATAAGCTCGACTTCAACAGTAGTTATTGTAGACATTATAGAAAGTAGACTAGGCTAGCGAAGATAATAGCTTTTATCTGTGCGTCGTCGACCTCAATTTTGTACAGCATTTTAAACTTTTTTCTCGGTTTTTAGGCACAAACTCGCCTATATATTCACATTAAGTAGCATAGATATTCTCCTTTACAACCGACGAATTCTGGCGTACGATAATGCAACGCAGTGATCCTTCTCAGTTCCAAATCATGGAAAAATAAGCCCCAATATTTACGTCGAAGGAGAACGCAAAATCCAGGCGAAGGAGAAGATTGGAAGGAGAAATGATATTGACAGAGAGATGGAAATGGGCATAGGCAGTTCATTAAAAAAAATGGAATAAGAAGAGAATGCGGCATCTGGAGGAAGGCTTGGGATTGAAAGGCGTTGCTCATGATTTGAAGGGAGTAAATTGAGGCTGCGAAGAAGGTTGATTGAGAGAGTAGAAAAGATCGCCAGAATTGAACTGCCTTTCCTTTATTACAAACATCGGCAGATGCAAAAATTTCAGCGAAGAGTGCTACCGAACGTTCGATAAGCACGATATTCAATCTTCGTGTGTTCTATGGATCTTGGATGCGAAGATTTGAAGGCAATTTTAATCATTTCCTGTATAAAAAATCCGCGGTGTTAGTTTAACAGTCGGTAGTTAACTGGTGGAAATCCATGAGATGTTATTAAAAACAGCACCACACTATGCATAACAGCACTAATGTTTCTTACGTAAGTATATTTTTCGTAAGTTTCTCCATAAATTCCTTCCCCTGCCCATCCTACTTTTTCGTTAACCATTGAATCACATCATTGTATTACCATATAATGAAATGTGCATGTTGGGCTTTCCGCGTTCGTAAACTTTAAGTCAGTTGATATTAATTGATCATAGCCACAAACAATTATATCCAAATTATTATAGCCAAAACTATTTCAAGTCGCAGCAATTAATCATACACAAATACAGACCATCTACTTCATTTATGAGATTTTCTGCCTATTTTCACCCTTCCCTTCTTTCCCAACACATTTCGATGCAGTACCTCAATCAATATGAAATATCTTACCGCATGAGCAAAAACTTTTTCTTCATCCAATTGTCTTTCTACGTCTATTAGTTGGATATTCCTCTTTTCTTCCATCCGACTAATTTTTATCTCAATTCTCTACGCCCTTATTATATATTTTTAGAATAATAATCTCTCTCTTCCTCATGGCTTTCTCAATTTTCCGATATTCACCCCCGCATAGCCAAACGCTCCAAAGAGAGCTGTACGCATATTATTTCCTTATGAATATGTCTATGAATACATATGTTTGGAAAAGTCGTTATCATTATTAATTCATTTATTGCAGAAGAACTATCAGCCCGGTGGCAACTTCTACAACAGTCTTATAATCTAATAATATGGCACAATGCCATAATATACATAATATTACATCATTGGCAATCACAAAACATTCATCGAATACATACAATAATAAACTATTATAAACAAATACCTCTTCGCTACAACGTTACAAATATGCAATAGTATTAAAACACAGCTGAAACCTAGCTTCAACTGTATAATATTTCAATTTTAAGACCCAAGTAATACATATTTACTTAAAGCGAACTTACTAAATACCAATTTACATAATTAGTTTTACCACAAAAAACTTATTTCGCCTGGTAAAAACTTTTGTTTTATTCAAGGTGTATGTTCTTTCATCGGTTAGCACAGCAGCTTTCATTTTTATTGCATCAAGTTCTAGAAATATGTTTGGTGGAATATCCTGAGAGGGAGTGATTCGGCATAAGAATCGATGGCAGATCTCCAACCGACTGCTTTCGCAGATTTTTCAAAACGTCATTGGTTACTGAAGTGCTACTTTTAAGTGCGAACTTTAGGAAAATATTTAGAGAATGTAATCCGATTATACGCTTGTGTATTATTCATTCCTGTGAGACTCGAATTTTTAAATAAGCTTACGTTTCTCTCGTTATTTTTCTTCTTTTATCCAAATTGATAGTTTCCAAGCTGTTTATTTATTATTACTTCAATGAATCGACCTTTATTATCTATAAAAATATTTTGTCCTCACATTTCGCAAAACATATTTTACTGACTATAAATACCACTGTCGCATCGATTTTATCTTTGATATCGATTCTTTAGTTTAACGATCGATCTACATCTGAGTGAACGAGATAGATTACCATATATGAAGTTTATTCTCTCTAAATAATTATGGATAAATTCAAAGTTTAAAAGTGAATAAATCAATAAATACTAAGATAGAAGCTTTTTCAAGTAGAGGAATATTAATAAACAATAAGAAAGGATCTAGGCGCATTTAAGTGGAGCCAGAGAAATAATCGTAACTATTATTAAAGAAGAGAAAGTCTTCGAAACAAGGAATTAATTTTTAAAGAAGTTAAAGAAGCTTAAAGAATTCGAAGAATTTGTGTCAGACATACTCAAGTATCTAATGAAACGAGATCAAATGAAATCTAATCGTATTAAAAGGTTATATGAAACTAATTTCTAATAACACTAATTATTACTATAAATTGATCCTATTTATTGTATTAAATTGTTTCATAATTTGTTAACAATTTAAAGATTGTCTTCTTTCCGCTTCTTTCCGTTGCCATTTTCAGCCATTCGCTTCATAATTTAAACTTGAAGGATTTAATTGTTAATAACTTGCTTCATAATAACATAACTTGCTTGTACAATTAGTTACTTCTAGTTCTCTAGTCTAAATTATTCAACTACTTCAAAGGTGTCCACTCCTAAATTCAGCTGGAATTATCTTCTCCGTTTCTGCTTCAAAGCAAGACTTTTGATTTATATTTATTTGAAGCTATTTATGCTCTTCGTCTATTAAGGATAGAGTTCTTGTCAAGTGCTATTACTTTTCGGGTAGTATCGCTAATGCAACCGTAGCTTACTTAATTTATACAATAACGGTGATTACGTCAACCTTTTAACTTCAAAGATCATTGCATATCTCCTATTTCGACAAAATAAAGCTTCCTACGACTCCCGCTTTGATTCTTAATCGTTTACAGGATGCATTTCTTTTGTATTATTCTTCTTTCCTCGGATATATGCTGGATCGTAAAGGTTAACTATTGATCATACGACGTCATAACACGAGTAATAATTTTCAGATTTTTCAATAATGTGATCTCAGTTCCTACTGAATGTAACAATCACCTGATATAATCGGAAAGGTACCCTTCGGAATTTGAGGAACTTTTCTCATTTCAAGAGAGGTTCTTTATTTGGTTAATTTATTGTCGTCTTCTACACATTGGTGATAACAATGTCGTAAGCTTCTTAAATTTATCCCTGTATAAGTATCTTTTGCCTCCTTGACTTCATTTTATTCCTATTAAAACCAACACACGGCTGTAAAGGCGACATGGAGCGTTGATGGCCTTTCTAACGGCATAGGCTTCTTATATAAAATAAAACCCGTTTAAGACACTTTCATGTGAATTACATGGTATAGATGCCGCTCTGCTACCCGGATATTTCTTGCCATCATATACAACCCATTATAGCTAATCGTTCATTCGATAGACCAAACGGTTTAATCTGAATCTCCAAAAGTCTCTTCTTTTGAATAAAGATATCGCGGAACAATCCCCGGCTGATACTATGAGATAGAGTGAGATCTTTTGTCACTCTTCTCCGTACGTAAATTAAGGAATCGCATTTCTTTTTGTCACAATATTAAGGAGTAAAGATGACGAATAAACAAGAAAAGGAGTGTTTTTTGGGCACTCGAGCGTAGTCTTCCTTCTCACCATTGCTGTTTAAAAATTCATAATTCTTTCGTAATTGTCTTTTTGGTAAAAACTGCTTTATCGTAGAGCGAAAACTTTCGCACAAGAGAGCCAAAACGCCAAAACAAACCATTATGTAAGGCATTTCATAACCCGCTTAAAACGCGATTTGGTTCATGAAAAGCGTCTCAACTGGATTTAACTGTAATCGATACTTTCACATGAAGTAATGAAGCTTACAAATGAAAACGTTATTCATATTTTACCGCAAAGAAATGGCAATAAATAGGCCTTTTAAGATTTCAAATTTCCGCTCTAAATTCTCTGTCGGCTGTATTAAATTCTTCCTCTCATCTTTCGGTCCAGGGCTTGGGTTAATCAACAAAATTTTCATCTGCGGTTGTCATATAGCATCTTTGAGGAGGTCTTTCTCCAGATGTATTATTGATTCTCCCGAGGAAGAAATAAATTAGTTTTCCTTGGCTCTTATCAAAAATCTTCCATTTTTCAGTTGAGCGGTCTGACAGGAGGTTTTGAAAAATCACTTCGCCGTTGGGGAAGATGTGATATATAGAGCAATGCGATGCAGATCTCCGGAATAGAACAGCAAATCGCTGACACCGATTAATATTCTCAGGCGCACATTTTTCTGCAAACTTTGTCATAAACATTATTACCTATTCACTGCGTTTCCGCGAAATAATTCTCAGATATACTCTTTTGAAAGTGATTTTCTAGGAGGAGATGTTGTTAAAGAGGCTATTTACGGCAAAAATGCATACCAAAGCGGTGCTATTTCAAGGTCTCTCCAAGGTCGAAACGAATTTCTTAAACAAATTTTTAGTATTTCACCATATTTGAACTTTTAAATGCTAAATTTTAGATAGCAAAATAACAAATATATTTTAGATAATAATATGATAGCTTTATGTTTAACCATATTTTAAAACAGTGTTTTCGGATGAAGAGCTACAATGTTACTTTATTTCCGTCGTTTTTCCAAAATGAATAATTTTCTGGCAGATAAATTTAAGAAAGGATTGTTTTTTCACAGCAGTGGTGAGAGTACGTATCTCTCTTTTTGGTTTACTTCTTGGGACAAATGGAAAGCAACTTTTTAATGAATATTTCTGCCGAAAGAGGAAACTGATGAAGCCTGAGGTGACACATATAATGTTTTGGTCCATGGAATAAGGTGGCAGATTGTATAAAGCGGGTTGCCGTGCATCTAGGGACAGGGGTTTTATAGTAGTAATGGGGTGCGAAACAACAACGGCCTCAAGATATTATTGGAAGTGTTATAAATCTCCGATTTTAGCAAAGGGTGCCTATGGACACTTGTTCTTTTCTCTATTAGTAGGATGTCATATGACTGTGGATAGCTTTCGAACGCTTAAGGATTCAGAGGAATTGGTCGAATATTTGAGGGACCTGACAAGGCCTCCTTTTCTAAATCATCCGAAACGATCAGAGAAACGGATCTCAAATGCGTGGCGAAGAAAAGGCACCGATGAGCGTAATAGTCCTCTAATAACAAAAGAAGAGAACACAAAGTGAACTTCGCGGTATTTTACAGATCTCGGGAAAATCAAACGTCATAGAGAAGCGGCATGTGAGGCGTCCATTCGATCTTCTTCCTGATTCGATGACTATAAGATTTTTTTGTTTAGTTTTGCTAATGCCAAAAATTGGGAAACAAAATAAAAATATCCTCTTTAAATCAGTGAGTGGATTCATATTCTTACTTACATTACATTAATCACGTTTGTAATTTTCATTGTTCGCCATCTTGCAATTCTCTTTTTCTTTCCTAAATATTTCGCAGGTTTATCTCACCCTTTTCTCTTCGTGGGTGTTTTCCTGCTGTGGGTATATTTTTTTCTGTGATCAAAGTTATCAATTTTTCTTCTCAGAAAAACCAATCTTTCTTTCCTTTTCCTGGATATTCTACATTTTACAATGTTGCTGAAAATCTGAATTTTATACATGAATGTACTTTGAGAGAAGGGATAAATGGAAGATGGTACTATCTAGTTCCAATTTTCCGATAATAAAGACCTATGTATATGTATGTAAATACAATTTTGATGTAAAATTATTTGATAGTAGGCAGCACGATACTCAAGAGCGGCCTGTTGGTGTGTCCAATCTTATTAAGGGTAAGAGGATCAGTCTCAATCTCGCCGAAAATAAAGTCCTTTTATTATCATTATCTCATGCTCCCGAATAGTGAATATGGGCTTCCCGTGAAAAAAGGTTTCCCACCCCTATCATCACGCACCGCTAAAGTCATCGTTATTTTCACGAAGTGGTGTTGGGAGCGTACTTAAGGGTAACTAGGATAATTTATAAGGCTTGATTCGGCAGGGAAGAACAAATAAATCGCAGATTCAGGGATGAAGTCTGCACGAGTCAAAGAAGTAACTCGGATGACCAATAGTCATCGTTGGACCACGATTTGATTCCACCTGCGTTATCCACACACAAATTTTCGGGCTATATAGTGTTCTACCGTCGTTGCCTTACGTCGCTTACGGGAAAAAGCTGCTTTCCTCACGATGGTTAACGTTAGTTATTTTTCTCTCCTAACCTCCGAAAACTTCCAAGTTTTAGTTTGCTTTTTGTTCGGAACGTTTCCATAGTCTCACAATTGACTCTATAAAGCGAATGTCACAAAATATGAAAAGCAATTCCAATTTTTGTCTATTTAAAATTTCCCGCTGCAATTTTGCTCTCTGGCTAGGTGACAACGCTGGAGGAGAGCATTTCAGCTTTATTTTTAAAATGCTTAGCAATTGCTAAAAGTTGGGAGGGAAAACATCCCGTAGGCGATGGATTAAACAATACATAAGAGGAACGTAATTCGTCATTCTAAAATTTACATAAAGCATTGCGTAATAGTTGGGTATTTCATTATACTACTCTATAATACATGGAAGGCCCTTATGGTCGTAGTAGTATTGGCAAACTGCTTCGACAGCTAAAGTAATTTCGCACACATCGGAGGTCGCTTAGACTAAAACGCGCTACCCACTTGGCTATATTCTCCACATAGTCATATACATAATATGTAATTCCATAACGTCTAATACAAAACACTACGATATTACCGGGCATTGCATCGAATGTTGTGTTTACTACAGAACACTAGTTAAGAAGTGATTGTCTTCTATCAGTTTCTCTTGATTTCGAATGCGATTCCTTAAGGTTCTCTTGGCCTTGGGTATGCGGCGTGAAGTAAATATACAGCATAAACAGACGTCCGTCGACCCCTTCAAGTGTCTTCTACTCAACGGGAAAGTTTTCTTCAAAAGAGGGATTATTAGTACGATCCTGAAGAAGATCCATCTTTGAAAACCCGGTCTCTATCGACTTCTTCTTACGTATATATTACCTCCAGATTACTTGAACAAATAAAATGTTATCGAATGCTTCGTCATTTCGCACACATCGGCCCCACCGAGCATCGAACCAGGGACCGCTTTCATCAAAACTGAACGCGTTTCTCACTTGACAAGGAGAGGTCGACTGAATAATCTGTTTATTTCTCCTCAATTCAACACTTTCTTTCCGACAAAGAGTGAAACGGACACAACGGATTGCTTGATTCGAAAAGACTCCTCAATGGACAGTTACTGACCAAAGTCCCTGTTTCTTGTAGAAGGACTTCACTGAATATATATTCTCGATGGTCCGTCGAAGTGACGTTTCTGGTTATATTTTACATAAACGAATTGATTTTTCGTTGGTAAAATAATTCTTCCGAGAGCCCTTTACGTCGCAAATGTATTGCCAACATTCATAAGCGCATGCCTCTTATTAAGGATGGAATAACAACGATAATAAGAGGAATGGTCATTATCTTATCGGTGAGGATTGGATCTATATTTTGCTGGATTTTTCTTTGGTGGGAGTTGCATTTTCAATTTTCCAGTATTTTGGGACCTCGTCTTCTCTCCAAATTTCATCTCAAAAAAGTAGTTTTTCTTTCTGCTCTTAAATGCTCTTCGCCCTTTTAAAGGTTCTCCTTTGGATGTCTCTCATTCTCAACACGTTCACTTGATTGAGTGTGGTACATCTATGTTTTTTTAGTCGCATCCTTACCTTTTTAAGGAATAAAATAATATCACGTAAAGATATTTCGGATCGGAGCCGTAGTAAGGCTGGAAGCAGTGCTTCCACCTGTCGGCGAGAAGGGGAAACGGCGCTCTCCAGCCAGTCGCGTTTCGATCACCGCTCGGGGCGGTTTCACCCTTCGAAAATTCATCCTCCGATTTAGTTAGTGAGTCCATTCCACGCGAGGCACAGCTGATCGCCCGGAACAGTCTGAAGGTGAGCGATATTCCTTAAGATTGTCGTATATCTGTCTTCGTATTAAAAGTCATTGCTCCATTTGATTGCTATGACTCCGAAAATAGCCAAAAGGAAAGGGGTCCTTGGTTCGATTCCCAGAGAGGGCATACATGTGCGAAATACGTCCAAGTTTAAAAGTACTACTTTTCTTATCCCATCAGTGAGTTTGCCGCGCGCTTATGATGAAAAGCAACAATTGGTGAAGACAACAATCTAAAGAAAAAAGCAAGAATGTTCTGTGTTTATACTCTTTGCCACACATCTAAAGGCAATTTGCAGGATATCAATATAGATAATAAAAACCATTAATAATATTGAATCAATAGTAATAATGAACCATAACAATCAACATAATAATACCCTGTGTATAGACCGATAAGGCATACAATGAGAATTCCGTCAGAAGTTGGGGAAAAAGACTTTTGAATTAATTTTCCTTTTTCGTAATTTATAGAAAGAAAAATTTCTAATCAGCTAGTATTAATATTACTAAAGTTGAAAGCGCGCCGACAGTTTAGGTTATTAAGCACAAATGGGTTCTCACCGGGATTCGAACCCAGCAAACGCGCCACCCACTTGGCTACATGGAATCCTCTCATTTCCATAGATGTGATGTAATCTCTTCTTCTAAACAATATCTCACTTCCACCGAACGGATTCTAAATTCCATTGTTTTGGTCACAATAACCTCGCTGTTATCTCTCAGGGACTTTTCATGAACTCGAAAAATCGAAGGTCGTCCCACGTATTCAAGTGTAAATGAAAGATAATCTTTTGAGATTCCCACGTGGAGGTTAAATGTAAGTTACAGTTTGTAAATCTCAGTCCATAAGACGCAGGTCAATGTTTGGTCTAATTTTCGGATAAAATGTCTTTTGGGACTAGGAATAAGGTCGTAGCGTAATCAATATTATATTTGAGTAGAGCGCATAATTTACAAGTAATTATATGATATAAATATATGAACAATGTTCTGTCGTCTTTTTATCGCAATAATTTCGGATGATTTTCTTGATCGATGGTTACGTTTTAACATGAGTTATTGTCTATCTTGAAAAGAAAAACAATTGGTAGCTTAAACAAAAGCATTTCGACATCTTGGCATGTCATCACGTTGACGAAACATGTCGAATTAAAAATCTCACGAAGGTTACGAAGGGTTTTCCTTTTTATGCTGTGAAATACCAAGTTGTAATTATCATATTGATTTAATGAATCAAAAAATAAACCATTTTTACGGATGAGCGAGGTCGAGGAATGAGGTCTACAATTTTCCTTCGGGTCACTTCTAAATATAATAATAATCTCGTATAAAAATATATTGCCTCCTTCACGTTGGCTTATATTAGGCTTATGGAAGAGTTTGGATTGGAAACCTTTACAACCTCACGCGGATCTCAATAATAATACGAACGACTATGAATGTAACGTCGATGATTTACTTTAAATTAGTGGTATTCCATGATAAGTAAACATTTAATGAAAACTTATTTTAATGCACCAAATTTCATGTATTGAGGTGTTGTAAAATTAAAATATTTTTTCATTAAGTTTTCGTTGAATGTTTTTCGAGAACTTCTTTAGCGCGTCGATAGTGTTTCCATAAAAACGCAATGCTATTGCTTTTATTCCGTTTTTCATTTCTATCCAATTCATCTTTATTTTCAGATGAACTCACTCAACGAAATCCGATTTTTGATCAAAAAAATCACCCCAGTTTTCTTTGGGCGTGTTTTGGTCCATTATTCCAGGGTCTTACGGCCACAACTTGCGGTTTTTAAATTTCGCGAGGGTTGTGTAAGCAGTTCAGGAATTTACCGTTGCAGTCACTAGTTGCTGCATTCGTCAGTTGATCGCCGTTCAATTCCATCTCGCGACTTCATTGTCCTGAGGATCTGAACTCACTTTCTCTAACAATCGTTCGATGCACCATGGAAATCCATGGCTGATTTTTTTATTGCTAGAAGACTCGACTTCTTTACCCTTTTAACTTGGTCGTCTGAACATGCTGCTGTCCCAATGTGTAACCCTTATACTCCATCTTCCCGAACAAACAGTAAAGAAAAGAAGCTTCTTTTTTTACCTCGCTTACCAAGTAGAGACAGCTCTGGCATAAAATATACTTTGATAAATATTAAATTCAATGTAGATGATTGATTTAGAGTAATTTCATTTGTAACGAGGATTATTTGAATTCTATTTCAAATAAATTTTAAGGTTATGTACAACAGTCTCTTTTTAAGTTAATGTAATGTATGTACAGCTAGTTCCAAAAAAAACTTACCACCTAAGCCGCAACCCGCATAACAGGCAGTGAATTTCCTCCGAGCGAGCCTTAAGAAGTGAGAGAGAGAGAGAGAGAGAGGGAAAACATGGAGGAGATGGTCTGCTTCTGTCCTGGCTCCGCTTGCAGAGTTGAAATGGATTTATTTGCATTATTGATATTGCAAAGATTTATTAGTATCCTTAGTTTGGTGGCATTGGCGTAGCAGAATAGTATTATAACAATATGGATGTTGTAATGCAAGAATTCAGTTATTATAAAATGGTTATTACAAATCAGTATGTATTCTAGCTTTGCTTCTTGCACCGAGGGAACCGGCGCACACGAGGTCCCGTTATTCCTAGGAAACCGAGGCAAACCCCCGTCCCCTCATAAAATTTGAGTCTGAGACGAAAGGCACAAGCAGGACGAAGGAAATTTTTGCAAAATCTGCCTCTGAGCCGCTCTGAGCTTATGTTTACTGAGATGGGAGGAAGAAAATTTCCGCGCAGTTTGAATCAGGCTCGGACCCAAAATGTATAGACCTCGAATTCGACGCCTTCGTTTGCAAAACTCTGCGGTTTTAATGGGTCGTATTATATATTATAATAGTAGATAATATTATACACCGTTCAAGAGAAGAGTTATTAGCCTTTAAATTATATACCTAAGGAGTCCATATCGATCACCTGTTTTATCACAGCCTGTGTGAATGCAATCTACAAAAGTTAAAGTAAGGCGAACTCATGGCCATATCTACGCTATTACTTTAAATATATAAAAAATCTATAAGTAAATATGTAGTATGAAGTCTTGAGGCATTCTCTGCGTATTTTAGATAAATTTTGTTTCATTTGATAAGCATCAAAATTAAAACTCGATCGGTAAAAAATCAGTAAATTTTATCATCTATGCAGTTGGTATTTTTAATATACCGTCCAAATCAATTGAGAGAAAATGTGCTAGGATCGATTTTCCTGAATTAATAAAGATGACGGATACGAGACAACCATCTTTCACATTAATTTTGAATCCAAAATGAATTTTTTTGGTGTCATTGAAGTGTGAATCGAATAAACGTGATTTCTTCTGTGGATTCCTCTTGAAATGGTTGCAGTCACAAACCATTACGTTCTTAAACGTTCTTCTCTCGTATTTATCAAGTTCTAAAATACACAAAAAGATATGGCGAATGAGGTTTTGTCATAATGCTCATTGAATGCTACTGTAAGCTATGAATGTGAAATTTTCAATTAATTTTGAATGCATACAAAACTACTTGCATTGTTTATATTTCAACTGTTTATTATCACGTTTACAATTATTATAATGTAGAAAACGTTAAAAATACGCGAAATAATAGGGACTTAGTGAAATAGTTTTAGGGCCTTTTTACCTGTAATTCCAACCCTGTAAGTATCACACGGGGATAAGAAGCGCATATGAGGCTCATGTTGAAATTTTGCTCCCCTCGGTTGATGGCTGGCCCTACGTAACTCTCATATTTTTCGACAGAATTTTAATGATTGAGATGAATGGGCGGTGGTGTGGTATGAATAGTCTATCTACATATTTATCGCTCGGTGATATTGAAAATATTCCTTCGTATTTAAAATGTATGGCTATGAGAAACTTTTCATCTCTCCACATTCCATGACAAATTTGAAAAGCAAGATAGAGGAGTGATTGGAAGAAGTGGTTAAAGCAATGAATTCACCAGGACTTCAATAGGGGGACTGTTTTGATAGATATAGGGAAGTGAGAAACGACGGCAACAGTAATACATACACTCACATGAATTTAACAACCGAAAGGGTAAGAGGTATGTTAATTCCAGATTTTTGGATAAATCACAATAGGTAATGGCATTTCTTGCGTTCCTCGTTGACCAATTGGTTACTTTGAGTAGGAACAACGACCTCTTTTAAAAGTATAACCCACTCACTCACCTTCTCAATTTTCTCACCCAACATATATTTCTTCCGTTTATGACAGCCTCCAGAGAAACTACTCATTTATCCAATTTAAGTAATAGCTTAGTCAAACATGGTTAACATTCAAATATACAGGATATAACGCCCATGGCTTATCATACTTTCAGAAATTTCCTTCTGATGCATCAGTAATTCCCAGGATCTCCGAAATTGTATACAATAGTGATGTTCAATGTATCGTACCAACCTTTTAATTCTATAAGAAAGTTCGAGTAGTTTACTAAGCCAGAACCTAAACCATCTTCTTATCAGCAATTTATTTTGGAAAGAGAGTTCGGTTTTTTCAAACCGATAAAAATTGCTAACATTGATATTACTATCTATGCAAGCCAATGGTTTATTCTAAATCTTACCTAACTTTAGAGATGTAATTTATCTGTAATCGGCGTATAAACTTCAAGTTTCTGCGACACTAAATATGCGGAGTATCTAAAATTCCATATTTACGTTTCAATTCATATTTTAGTGACATGATAATAGAAACTTTAGTCGATGTAGTAAGATCATCTTCAACGCTCTATCTATTTTGTATCATAGATGTTATAAGAGAAGTGAAACGATTTGGTTCTCGTAAGCGTAAGGAATAAATATTAGATGGCATTTCTCTAGTTCATTGTTCATTTCTCAAGTTATTTCAAACTACGAAATTTTTAGCTCAATGTAGGGACAAAATAAAGCATAAAAAACAATTTATATAAATAAAGTAAACAATCATTGACGAAGAGCTTGATTGATATAAATTGACGATAGGCAGCATTACTTATTTTTTCATTTTTGTTGTTGAATTAGTTATTTAGTATAAGCTAATACAGTTTATACCATTCACTTTAAAAGCAGAATATAGAGATACTAATTCTGATATGATGCACCCAAACATTGTCAACTTTATGTTCTCGTTCAGATTTTCCGAAGGTCCTATTTTAACTGGAATGATCTTCCTTGCATTACTATTTAAAAATACTATAAAAAATTAAAAAAACATCTTCGCAAAGTTCGTAGAGACTTATGATGTGCCTAGGATGAGGGTGTTACGAAGGTCCTTGGAGTGAATGTTGGAGTAATAGATTACATATAGAACCAAGAATATTTTAACAGCTAGCGTATGAATCATGAGAATTAGAGGAATATTCTCATGTAACTATTTTTAACGTGTTCTTCCATGACTCCTTTTACCCATCATTCATAATTATTGATAGTGAATTTTCTTTTAATTATTATACATATTATGCACCATTCAAGCAATTCGGGTTATATAGCTTACTTGAGGCATTCAGAAACCGAAGCAGCAATCATTAATCATTAGTCTTATTAAACATTAGTCTAGCGCATAGTTCTGAAAATCACTTCAGTAACATTGGAAATCCTGTTGTGGTTGTTTTCACACCCCCTGACATACGTCATACGGCGGCTCGCGGGGTATTGATGTAAATGTAAATAAACCAGGTGTTAACGTGTAAACCTGCAATATGCAAGTATAGGAAACCTGGAGTATATATGCAATATGCAAATCAGTCTTAAGGTTCTGATTTGCCATACTAACTGTTGTTTCTTAACCATCCTAAATTGTATTCCTTGCAAGAAGTCCTGAAAGGTCGTCTACCTCAAAAATAGAGTTGAATATCTTCATTCCCTAAGGGAATACCCGTGGCGAAGATTACAAATCGCGGATCCACCATTTCCCACCTTACTTGTGATCGGTCGCCGCCACCATACCCTAACCTTTGATACCTGCTCAGCAGGGGTGCGGTCAGGAATCCTCATTAGCGCTTTCAAATTCGCTACCCCGGATACATACGACCATCCACAATCTGCCGAAAAGGGGGTTTTTCTTCTCAGAGCGGTGTTCACCTTCACCCATTAGCCGTTTTATGGTTCCTTTGAGAAAATAGACAATACCTTTCGATGGACGCAACAAAAGAAAAAGAAACAACAAAGGAATGAATAGGGGATACTCCTAGGGCCAGGGTGGAGGGAAGGAAAGACCTCCTTTCTCTATGGAAGAATTAGTGAAACCTCAGACGCGAATTCGTCAGAAACAGCAAAATCTCATCTCAAAATCATAATGCTTCATCTGATACCGTCACCACGAATGCCTGGTGGAAGTAAGAACAGAATGACATGTTGATGCATATATTCTGAAATACCTAATGCTCTGTTGTCGTATCAAGCAAATTTTATACTTCTCTGTATTGCAGAATAATTCAACTGCGAAAAAATCGAGTCAAAATTTGCACCACGGTCAAAATTTGCATTTAGCATCAGATAAAAGTTGGGACAGCATAATTTTGCAAGTAACATGAACTTGATTTAATTAAAGGGATAGTTTTTCTGGGACTGGCAATGAACAATATTTTCGGAAAAATGTTACGAGATGCTGGCGTTAATTTCGTAGTAAATAAATTTTTTATTCGATACGTGAAAAAATTTTGTAGCCCTCAGTATTTAAATTGTGCTACTATTCTAATATCTATGTTATTTTCTAAAATATTAAATTAGCAATTTGAATTTTAAACAATTACCTTAGAAAATGATGAAAGCACACCAATAAATATTTTACTTTCTATCATATGATTTGGTGGTATTTAAAATTTTTATAATATTTGATGTAATTATCTGATGTAGTTGATCGTAATTTACTTGGTTTACTTTATTGTAATATGTTTTGGGTCTAATTTTCAGAGCTCTCTTGAGGTTGACCAGGTTGACTTAAAATGATTCTTTCTCGGTGCATTCGTCCAGATAAAGTTTCTTTTCATCTTTGCTTTCCTCAGTTGGTTTCGAAGTTTTTTCATACTCCCCTTCTCGATAGCATTTTTCTGCAACATAAATTAGTTGACATACAGTTGATTGTGTTCTTATTCCTAATTATTCTTTATCTCCTTGCAGAGTTTTCGTTCATCTTTCTATTTGAGTCATAGTCGTGAATTTCCTCTAAATAAATTTAAAAGTTCGTCCTGTAGGCGACAAGAGCATAAAAAACGTAATAATATAATCCTTTTTAATCTTGCAATGACATAATTTTTTATTGGATAATTGAAGCAGCTAAAGTAAGTTTACCCGACGCCTCCAGAGAAAGGTGAATTACGCAGAAATCTCTGGCCGAAATAAGGAAATCCGATTTTCATTCATTTTTTAATACTATGCTGCTGACATAGTAAAAAGTAACACTAAATCTAGTTTAACTAGATGCTAATAAAGACGGTACAAATACGTTCAACGCGTTTCACAACGGTTTAAAAAGGCGCCTTCCTTCCAAGAGCCAATAGAATGCGTGGAAAACTCTAGACTCGCTCTCATCGAGCTTCACGTCTGTTATGCGGGTTGCGGCTTAGGTGGTAAGTTTTTTTTGGAACTAGCTGTACATGAGTGGTCTGAAAAGTTTCCGACATTTCGTCATTTCTCGACATGTTTTCTGAAAATTTTCTGAAGATTTCTAAAAAATCTGGGGTTGGAAACTTTTCAGACCACCCTCGTATATACTCATATTTTATAGTTGTACATGTATGACTTCTGATAATTATTGTAGTTAATTTTTAGATTCAAATGACGTTTGTGATTGGTGTAGAATTAATTTTATCATTTATTTATTTTCCCCATCAGAACAGTATATATTATAGACTCATGTACGTTGTGAACTATGTTATTACAATTTGTATTGCTCTAGAGTAATTTTGACGTCTTAGCGAATAACTGTGGCGATATTGTATCTAATTATAATGATATTTATATTCGGTTTCGGTTGAGCCCCTATGGATATCGGAACTGGTCGTGTTCCTTCATTTTAAATTGTGAAAGTGTATCTTCTTTTGTTTTATACTTTGAAATTAAAACTAATCTTCATATTTGATAAATATTGTTAAGTTCTGACTCCTATTATTGCTATCAAAAGTAAATATGCATAAATTTTTTCATTCTTTATTTTTTCTGTGCCATCTATAAGTCGCTTTCTCCTCTAGCATTTCATGTATGATCGTCGGAATATAAAAATATCAATCTTAAGGGAGATCAAGACAAGCATTTTCGTGGATGTCCTTTC
The DNA here is from genome assembly GCA_036926295.1 of Pachydiplax longipennis. Classification (NCBI taxonomy): domain Eukaryota; kingdom Metazoa; phylum Arthropoda; class Insecta; order Odonata; family Libellulidae; genus Pachydiplax; species Pachydiplax longipennis. The sequence goes on from JAVFKF010000038.1 coordinate 250,711, forward strand.
GATTCAATTATAGAGTCTTATAGAGGTATTATAGAGTCATTATGACTTTAGTTAACAAGGAAAAGATCCACCGGTAAGCGATAAAGCATATGCCAAAGCGGAATAAATTTTGTAGGTTTATTTTTGGATTCAAATAAATCGATGCGATATATTTAGATTTCCGGAGTGTCTTTGTTTTCTCCTCATTAATCAAATTAATAGCCACGCGAGAGAAGATGAAAGTGGACTCTTATGCAGTGGAGTGGGTAATAATGGACAGGTCACTTAAGCTCATCCTCAATTCAATATCACTGGGATATAAACAAAAGTGACCTCTGTTGAGCCAAGTGGGTTACGCGTTCGATTTTGGTGAAAGCGGTCCCTGGTTCGATTCCCGGGGAGCTTATTTGCAAAATGACCTCTGCTTTCGAAGCACTTTTAACAGTACAAACAGCTGTAAAACATCTGCAGATTGCCTTTTGGTGTATATTCTTATCATTGCAATCTGTATTCTGTTTTTTATTATTCTCTGGATTTTGTTATGCAGATGATAATAATCATTACAAACTGGTTATTGAGCCAAGGTGGCGCGAAAAAGATTTGCTTAGCGGTGGAGGTGTTTCTTCTAGGATTGCTGCTTCTGAAGGCCTCATTCAAGCAGACAAACATCGAAATGCGAGGGAGTTATTTCCCACAATGATTTAAAGGGGATTTTTTCTATTTCATTTTCTTGCCGTCAGCTCTAATTTGAGTAAAATAAAAAGGAGGGGAAGGTATTAAAGATTGCAAGGAGAAAGAGTACTGGGAATCGAACCCAGCTTCCCTACTTTCCGACTTGATTTCACGCTGTTGATTGTGTGAAATAGAACATCTGCCTTATATTGCGGGACCTGGGTTTGTATCCCAGTAATATTTCTCCTTAGGTATTAGTAAAATAATTTGTCTGAGTAAGAAGTGAAGTCATATCTTCTCTACGAACGGTCTTTCCCTCTTTCCCATACAAACGGAATTCACATCCGCAACTTTGTGCTTCTTTTATGTGCATTTGTAACGTGATATCATGGGATGAGTTGCGGCTTTCAAGTCTCAGCACCTGTTTTTTCTCCGATTATCGCTCACGTATTAAACGACGCGTTAACAAACGACTCTCAGGAAATGGCCATAAAAAACACTGCTCCATAATTTCTCTCAAGAGACGCTCGAAATGTGATCTGGAGGTCATCGGTTCGATTCCCATCGGTGACGGGACGATCTCATCTCGGGTGTTGTTTTCTGACCTGATTGTGGTACAATGCGAGATTAACTTCACTGGAAAAATGGTCCGTGAGATGGACTCCCTTGCATCGAAAAGCGTATAGAGAACCGATATTTTATAATTCCAATGAAGTAAACGGAGAAAAGAGGCTCAATTAGAAGAATGAGGTAGTTTTCCCTCTCTGAGCTATTTTTGCTTGATAAAGCTCGCTTAAGAGTGGCCCGAATGTAGAGGAACTATTTCGATAAAACCATTTACATTTGAGGCGATTCCACAGCTAGATTAGTTTAAAACTCACAACAGAATGCAATTTAAAACCTCAACCATCTGTGATTTGTTGCCAACATCATTTTCTGAAATCTTATCACAAGCAAAAAATTAAAAAAGAAAACAATTCATTTAGAGGGTAGGGTAGTATGGGATAGGGTTTAAAGTTAAGAAAACGAGCAAAATTTCTCAAATCACCGATTCAATGATCAAATAACGGCAGGTATCATAAATACAAGGATCTGCGATAACAAGATGAGCCCACATAGAGGAAAGGAATCATTTCAGATCTCTTCACTGCTGTCGGAAATTTTCCATGGTAGAACAGACAGTTCTCAGAGGGTCAAGCCAAACTGCCATGAAGACTTTAAGATGAACAAGGAGCAGGTTCGTCTAAAATACTTCATGGTTTCGCATTTTGGGGAGTGAAATTCTATCATTCCATGCCATCCGACCTACCATCTTAGAAAAGAAGAATGTCCTACGCTGCAATGCTTTTTTGACTGCAAGATGCTCTATATTGCACGGTTTGGAACGAAAAAGGTCATTGGAAGGTGGTTTGGATGAAAATATCTATACTTAATGAATATCTTGAAATCCAGAATGTGGAATATTTTTAATAGAAATTTTCATTTTTCCTTGTAAAAACGAGTCTTGAAATGCTAGTTTAATCCCAAAATATCATAATTTAGTTTCTGACTGCTTAGTGACGCTAAACCCCTCAATTTGAGGATATTTTCTGTTCTTTTTTTTAAGGTTATTAATTATCGGATGAACGATGATAAACTAGTCCATGTATTGGGAATAATTTCGTACTCCGCGGAAAATTTATATATTTTTATTTAAATATCGCCTCTTTTCGGACATTATCTATGAATTATTAATTGAAAGCGTGGCAAATCCAAATCCTCTTAACGAAAGCAATATCCGAAGAACGGAGATGTCGGAACTATTAGGTGCTGACGCCGAATTTGGGGCATTTGTTAAAGAAATATTTGCGGTTATCATACACTTCGTTGACCATCTTTTCTAGCGTTTGCCGAGATTAAATGGACAGGTTACCATGAAGGAAGCTGAAAATGGATTAAATCCTCTTTTAAGGCTGCTTAAGAAAAGCCACGTTTTGGGGGACATTCTCTTCGAAATGGAATCGACGTGATATGATGAAGCAAGTCAGAAACCTAACATTAGAAATTTGCAAGTTAAATAATTTGTTATTAAAGAACTTAAATAAAATTTGAATTAAATAGTGATTTCGCAAAGATACACATACGTAAACTGAAACATACCTGTTTATCTCTATTTACTAATTTCTCTACCTAGAGACCGAAAATTTTGCCTTTCTTCATGAATTCTTGCCGCAAAACTGCATAAAAATCGAACAAAATATTGCAACGGACGAGAATTTCTTAAAACCGAGTTGATTAATTTCCGTATCGACAGCACAAGTATATTTACAGTTTAGACATATTGTTTTTGGGATCACCTGAAGTCGAAGCCTGAGATTGATGCATGGATACATTGCTGTAATAACCTTAAAATAAGTTTCTTAAATGTATCGAGTATAACAAGATGTTTTGATCTTTCTCTTTACATAGATTCGCGAATTATGTTTACTTTCAACGCAGTTATTTCTCAAATTTGTAATCAAGTCTATCTTTTATAATCAATTCATTTTACAAATTTATGAAAATTACGAAAGTATCAAATCTTATCTTGAAGAACAAAATATGATTGATAAATATACAATATCATAACAGAACAGGTACACTAATAGGTAAAAAGAGATAAGTACCATCGAAGAAGATATTAAAATTATATAAGAAATAAAGCAATCGAAAATACTATGAATCAAAGCAGTGCTAAAGTGCAGCAGGGAGGTATTCATTTTTATTCATAAAACTTAATCTTTTCCAATGTTTGGAACATTTGCTGACTGCTGGACATCACATATATCGAAACAAATGCTTAGATTTCCACAATTACGAATCCCGAGAGTTTTCCGTCTGTTGAATTATAAAACCACCTACTTTGCTTTGGAAGGAAGATGAATAAATGCAAGTGTATAAAGTGAAGTGCAGCACAATGGATTGTACGTATCAATAAGGAGTGGCTTCTATTATTCAATCAGTAGCTTTTATATTCTCAAAGCCATGAACAGGATGACAAAAATAAATGAAAGCTACATTTTCTTCCATCCCGTATCAGGGAACGAATCCACAAAGTAGGGCCATAGAATAGAATAGCTGCATTTTCATGGGGAAGTGTTATCCCAACCGTCAAATCGGAAATGTTTGCTTAAAGATTTTCGAGGCCCTCCACGAGGAATGTCTAGCAGAAGCAACGCTCGTGTATTTCTTAAGACAAATTGACAGGTTACCGATAAAAGACAGCCCTTGGGTAGTACGCTAAATGGATCATACGCTTAAGGGAGCCTTTCTAGAATTTAGGTCGACTAGATTTTCATCTTCTGACATTTCCTTCGACAATCTTATCTTTTGTTTCGTCCGCAAGATGTCTCTCCACCCTTTGCTTGCTTTCCCACCAGCCATTTCTTAACGGCACCATTATTTTTTACCGATCGAATTACTAACCTATCTGATTTTTCTTTTCTGTTCTCTCGATAATACCAATCCTTCACATACGAGAATTCTAACATTGCTTTCTCAAATAAATTGTAAGTATGGCCTCGATATTCATTTCTTTATTTATCTATTTATTCATTCCGATTTTTACAAACGAAAGAAAACATTTCACAGCAGTAGTCAAATCAATATCGAGAACAATAAAAATGATTAATTTGGGGTAAACTGAAAAATAAATAATAATTTGGGGTAAACTGAAAAATAAAGAAATTCGAATGATATTTACGTATTCCAATGAAAGAGATCCATTAAGCGCACCGATAATAGAAAACAGTTGAGTTGATAGTGATTCTTAATGAACTTTATATTTTTATTATTTACGTTGGACTACAATCAAGATTGTTAATCATATATTATTATTTTTTATCATTTATTTACATTACACATTCGATATTTTGGAAACTGGACCATACACTAACCAATCGGCCGTTTTGATGTTTGGAAATAACTATTCTATAGATTGTATAATTTATTCTGTGAGGTTTTCGTTATCTGGACGTAAGTTCATAACATGATTCATTTTTCCAATATTTCGTTAACCAACTGCATCTCGGGAAATCTTTCCTCACTTATACCAAAAAATAAAAAAAACGATTTAATTGCAATTTTAGTCTTTATGTGCAAAATCCTACATTGCGATAAAGAGAGAAATAGAAACGTTTATTAGGTGTAACTCACCAGATATATTTGGGAAAAATCAGTTTCCGTAGTTTGAATTGGGTTTACTATGTGCTTCACGTAGAGCAAATGCACTCCTCACAAATTAAGCGGAAAAAGAGATTCACAGCGATCACTTTGCAGCGCTCTCGGAATTCATTAATTTTCCATTCGTTCGCCCCCTCTATTTTCTAAGTTGTTTTTCTTTGGAGCATATTACCCAGAATTCAACTGCGCTAATCCTATCTTACATAATAATCATCGTTGTGTTTATATTAATTCATCCGATGTAAGTATCTCCCGTAAGAAATGCATAGGAGTAATTTCCGCTTTCCTTCCCTTTTCGCCGATGGCCGGCCAATTTCTACAGTCCTAAGGACCCGGGCTCGATTCCAGACCATTAAAATCCACTTCCATCCGGTAAAGTTTATTTTTAAAGCTGAAATCAAATTGGAAGTTCTCCGATGACGGAAATCCAATAAGGGTTCTTATTCGTATTTTGTTCTTTCATCAAAATCGCGATAAAAGATTCGCCGATAATTCTTATCCGTGAACCTCTAAACAGCGGCCGCAGAATCTATTACGCTAATAATCAAAATGTCATCTCTAAATTAACGATTCTTTAGTATTATATTTTACTTATCATAAGTGAGCGGAGGGCATGGATCTGAAAGCCGTTCATCCTATATTAGTATAATTTCCTCGTTATAATATCTAGTATATAGTAATCTTCTCTTCATAACTTAGGATTGGCTAATCCACGTCCAATGTGGCACGCAAGAAAACTGCCTCGAGGAACTCTAAAAGCACCATCTTTTCATCACATAAAACATATAAACTCCAAAGTAAATAGAAATCCCATACATTAATAATGGAGGACAAGAGCAACTTAAATTCATTATTGATGTAATGACATTGATTGAACATAGAGCAACATGTCAACACAGAGCTTTATTTTAGCACCACATCGGTACCCTTATAAAACATACAACCTCCTTCTCATAGAGGACCTACTCCGCCATTTGATTACTGCTTTATTTGTCACTTTACTTTTCAGCATAATAAAATTCAAAATCTTTCAAGAAGAAACGCGCTATCATGAAGTAGTTGTAAAATTTTTTTATTATTAAATGATCGGGGTAATTTCCAGGACGAAATATGAGAGGGTCACGTAGACTATGTGCCGCCTATAGGTATCAAGTGAAGAGTTATAAGACAAGTATTTTGAATATAATTGAATAAAACGAATAAAAATCAGACTTCGTCATGACTTCCGAATTTGAGCATCACAGATTATTCGCCGTCTGAAGAGAAGCAATTGATCTGAATCATCGCTTGTTTTCTTAAGAGAATCGAATTCGATCGCAAAGTTGGCGAGAATTTTCCACATCACTTTGGTCTCTTATGGCATTTTCTTCGTTCTGTTTTGTCTGCGCTGACCCCGGCAGCTGTAAGCTCCTTTAATGCCTCTTGTAACGTATCAGCTTAAGTCCGGCTTCTCAAGCTAATGCTATTTGTTCCCCCCGACAAGGGTTTTTGGCAACGGAAGGCCCTTTTTGTCGACTAAAGCCTTTAAAACAACAAGCGCACCTGCATTTGCAATTAATTAGTGGAATCAACAGAGATGTAATTTGGACTCCTACTTGCTTTCAACATGTATTTTCGAATAAATTAGAATTGGCATTATTTATAATCACTGCTGAACGTATAGTTAATACGATAAGAGTCAATTTCATGGTAAAAATACATGAGGATTTCATTTCGGTCCTTTTCTCTATCTTGAAAATAAATTAAAGATCGTACTAAATATATTAAAGGTCTTAAAGATCTTATTTAAGCGATATTTAGACTCTGCTATCATCTAATATGTCATCAATGATATTACCATTATTAATGTATGTGTGAATAGATAGAGTGGATGACGTGTTTGGAAAAAGATCCACACCAAGAAAACGCACACAAAGGCTATGGAAAACCCATTGATAGTAAAAGCTAAAAGATGTATCTAGTATGGAAATCATACTTAGCTACAGTCAATCCTAATACACTTACATTCCATACATATTCTCATAAAGATAACTTTTAAACACAAATTTACATACATCAACTATTTTTCCTTATCTAACTTACTTTATCTACAAGTCTTTTCAGGGTTCTTGGTAGAATTCCTAGGAATCAATTAATTAAATTCCTATTAGTAATTATTAAAAACTGCTTGTTTTATCGGATTGTGGGTTTCATTCCGCGTTGTCAGGATAAAGAGAGGCAAATTACGTCAAGACAACTTTTGTATAAATCAAGATTCATTCTTCGTATGTATAGGTTACTATAGGCTAGGAATCAAAATCCAAAATTTTCTTTTTCATTGCACGTATTGTCTGCTTTTACTATCATATGGTAATTGTTTTCTTCAAGTAGTCTTAGTAAGGATATTATTGCTCTTTCATAGCCCAAGCATTAAATCATATTTACCGTTATTTATCATTCGGTAGGTTACAATTCTTACTTAACTAGTAGTTATTTGCGTTGAAAAATTTGCAAGAGTCGCCTGAGGTCTATGTGCCCCCAAATTTCTTTGAAGTTTTTCGCTACCTTATAAGAGTATAGCAATCAAAGGAATATTTATTCTCTTCATCTCTTATGTTGTTTATTTGAGTATTAATAAGGAAACGCGTTTCTATAAATTCCAAACTTCAATAACTTTTAAAACTGGTTCTGCTAAATATGGAGGCATGAATTTCAAACTTTCGTCGAATAAGGTCCAACATATCGATTAGAAATAATTGGATTTTGTCATGTTTGGAATGCCATCTGATGGGAAGCATTAAAAATCTTTTCCCTCCCATTTAAATAAAACCTCAGAAATAAGGGTAGAATTTTTGCATTTCGCCTCTAAACTGCACTTGAAATTTCTCCGTAAAAAGGAGATTCTATAATGGGAGAGAATCGAATTACGGGGTGAACTACCACGATTTGACTGAAATCAGTTGAGATGAACATGAGAGTTGGAGGATTATATCGAAGGGCTTTCATTGGGTGAACAAAATTGGTGAATCTCTTACATAAATGTGCATATACGTACTTTGCAATCCGTCGCAGTGGGTTCACAGTCTATGGCCCTAATTGTTGGATATTGTTCACAATTTGCGATTTGTGGTATTTCCATGATTTCTCCGGAACCGCACTGAAGGTCCGTGCATGAAGGAGGGGCATTTTATCGCTATATCTATCGACCCTTCTTTTAGAGACTCTGCTTAGCGACATCTATGTGGCTGTGGTTCATAGACTCTCCTCTACAACTTGCAATATTAACATTTTTCAAATATTCATGAATGAAAATAACATCAATTTTGATTATAAAAGATTGAGAATCAATTTATACGTATTCTTTTTAATACCTGGACTTATGTTTTACAAAGTCATTTTATATTTTATCTTCTTTTTTGGTGATGTATTTTCCGCACATAGGGACCTTTTGTGGAGCTTATAACAACTGATTCAAATTAAATAGAAATCTCTGTGGATGGCAGTCTTTCGAGAAAACACCATTTCTAATTTTAATAATGGAATAGAATCACTTAGTACACTCCCTTATAATTTTATGGATGAGACATATTTCGCGTACTTGCATCCCTCGCTCCTCCTAAACCTTCTATATATTGAAAACCCTTATTGTACCCTTATTGTACCCTCATTGTACCCTTTGCTTAATGATGACCCGGGTAGCGAAAACAATATTTAAGTTGTACGGATTAAAGTTATCTCCTTTTTATTTCTTCAGGTTATTATTTTCTTGAGCAAATTCTGCAGGATATAATGGTAAATATACCTTAAGAGAGGTGATCGAAGCAGGAGAATGCGGCTGTATATAGAAACATGGCCTCCTCATATGAGTTGAGTTTGCCGTGGATGAAACTCCTATTATGGGCGTCTGTGATAAAATATGGATTCGTTAATGCTCAATAGTGAGTGTGGAGCTAGTAGTAAGTCGGCTCGCGGGGTATCAATATAAATGTAAATAGATAGGCTTATTTAATTTAAAACTGAGCCAAGTCTTTCATTGAAAATTCATTCTTCTAAAGATCATTTTGATGCATCGTGAGTAACCGATTTATCGCAGCAATTCTCTACAACTCTTCTCCATGGCCTTTGGTTTTAACTTTTCTAATTCGCGAATAATACACTTTTTACATAGGTAAATGGCACTTTACGGTGTTTAGGACATGTAGAGTTGTTGCAGAATGTCTAAAAGAAGTGTCTAGTCATGAGCTTGCTTAAGTCGAAGAAACATAACGTCGACTGATATTTTGCATGTCAATTAGAAAGCACTTCATTTAAGATTTCTGCAGTTGAACAGTTAAAGAGCCGTTCTTTCCTGCGCTACATGGAGAATCGCAAGTATTTCTTCTGACGAACTTTTTAAGCAGACAAATCCTGAAGATAGACACGGTATCGCCCGAGAAAAGAAAGCAACGCCACCTGTTGCAAGAAGTTCGAATCCGTCCGCAAGGATTTTCCAATCAGCTAAGAACAGTGAGGGAAATTGATACTAAGCGAGACCAAAAAGATCACTTCAACAAACGGATCGTCGAAACTTATTCCTTATCCCAAAATTCTCTCGTGAATCTTAAAGCTTTGCATATTACACTTGGATATTTTATTTGCTACTATTTTTGCAATCTTGTTTACTAAAGCAAATGACAAAGCTTAAATTCTTCAAATTGCGCGAAATTACTTTTCCTTAGACTCTGCATCCATCACATGGGAGAAATGTATTTAAATCGATTTTCTTATCGAGCATTATGCATTGAGAGATCGGTTAACAAACATAACCAAATACTTCGTTCTTTCCTCACAAATGTGATGAATAAATTTCTCTCAGTGAGGTGATCCGTGGCAAACACCGGCTGAGAGAAATTTATTCTTCACCAAATACAGTAAAACCCGTTTAAGACGCTTTTTTGCAATCGGAACTGTTTGTTAATCGATCACAGATTGAGTCACTGTGCAATGGTGAATGTGTCATCTAGACATATAATTACAGTGAAATCTGTTTCTAGCGGAATCCATTGGGTCCGACATTTCCTTCCTAATTTAGACAGTTTTCCATCCAATATAGGTCACTCATTAGTACACAGAAGAGGGGCTTCATTACCAAACGCCCGTTTCATTTGGTCTGTGGGGATATTTCTTACGCGGACATGGTTCGAAAATTTAAGTATTGTTTATACGAACATTGTTTTATTTTAAATACTTAACATAGAAATTTATTTACAAAATATGAAAATATACCGTTATTTTTCTATTTCACTTTATTTTCCGGTATTCTGTAATTCTCTACAAACTCAAGTGCCTCGTTCAAATATATCAAATAAGCATAAATTAGATAGTTTTCCTGATATCCAAGTGGGCAACACGTTCAACTTTCGTGACAATGGTCTCAGGTTCGATTCCCGGAACCCTGTGTGCGCAAATTGACCTTAGCTATCGATGCACTTTGTATTACCTCAAATCTAAATTACCTTTACTTGAACTGGAATCGATCAAATTTTTAGGACTCATTCATATTCCTTGTAGGATTTCATGTTTCCATCCGATAATGAATTTACTTCTTCATCCATCTGAGTATTTCAGAAGAGTATTCCGCTTAACAAAAGTTCACTCGTTAATTTTCGTACTGCAATCCATTTTAGCGTTAAACTGTTTCCGTTTAAGACGAGTTTGGAAAAAACTTAAATCCAGTACCAATTTTATTTCAGGATAAGAAAGGTTTCCGCTTTCCACAGGTTGTATTTCCAAAATGAAAGGAATCTTCCGTTTATTCGTAAGATGGCCGATGAGATGAATCATTTGCATCACTAAGGAAAGTCCCAAACGTGATTTGCTCCCGATGATTGTTGCGCGTCATGATGACTCGAAATCTCATCAAATGGCCGACATATCTTCTCTACTAGAGATATTCTCCATTGACGCATTCTTAAGGGATACTGTTTTCCTTTAATTCAAGAGTCCCTTATTACAAATTAATTTACAAATAAGAATTAGCAAGAATTAATAAGGAAGTAATGACCGAGTCAAGGCTTTATTCTAATAGAGGGAATAAAAGTGCTACTTGATAACGTCAGTTCGAACAAATTCAAACTTACTGCTGTACTTACTTCTAACTTGCGTATCCACTCACGAATTTAGGAATATAATTTCAAATTTGGGTGTATTTATGCTGCCTTTGTGAAATTTATTGTGAAAGTCCATTGTAGTCCTCGTTCACATCTGATATACCAAGTGGCAGTGCGTTTGGTGTGCTACAGAAGAAGATTATTTTCTAAGAAGCTCAGAGAGTTATTAATTTTTAGTTTTAATGCTAGCGATGGAAATAAAATATTATCTCTTTTCTTCAAGTATTACTTTATTCTGTAGAAGAGAGAAAGGATTTTTTCGCTTTTAGGGAAAATCCTTTGAACTTAAAACAAGATCATTGGGTAATTATTTTATTTCAGTTTTTGATTCGAGGGAAACGGAATTTTTCGGTTTCCGTTCGTCTGCTATCGTCTAACCGCTTCGAATCGCTTTCTTATGCTCCGAAATTCAACAAATCAGAATCATTTTTGTTATTAATTGCCGCTGTGTAATAACATAGAATTTTTATTAATATTGTACATGAAACTCGTGATATAAGGAAAAAATCGGGGCTTCTTTACCTCATATTAAAATATAAATGCTAATTAGTAACTTCGAATTCATCATTGTCTAGTAGTAATAAATATTGCTATTGTCATGTTTTATTTGAATGCCAAGTGAACATCGTAATAATGAGCAACTGCTGTATTTTGAAGGATGAAGAAAATTAATTTCAGTTTTGGTTCGGTCGTCTGATACAGAGATGAAGGTTAGAGAAATAGATCAGTCTGTTCAAGAATTAATTTTTTCCGAGTACAGTACGGGAAAGTAAGCGATTAGGAATATAGAGCCATGATTCATGCACTCCCTGCCACACGCCCAAAGGGTGCATATATAGACGCAGATATGTATCCGTAATAATATGATTGCTTCTTACGATATCGCTTTCCGTTAAATTTACAGTTAAAGTTTAAAGGTACTATCTAGTTTAAGGTACTAGTATAAGGTACGTAGAAACTGTATAATTAATATCCATGCCTTAATTATGAGAAAAGAAACTACCCATGAGTAGATAATCAGTTTTAAATAGTATATATTCATTATCATACACCAGTCAGCCTCTTTCGATCCGATGTTCCAAGTGCTTTCCAATTCTCTCTCTATGTTTCTCTTTGCCAAGTTCCTCCTTGGTATTTCATGATGCCTCTGTTCTTTCGGCTCTTTACTCTTGTTACCTCTCTTATCTCCTGGTGGTAATATACATATATTCCAGTCATATGGGAACGCCCTAATTTCCTTTTGTTCCGAGGGAAAAAGTGTAAAAGATATGGCAAAAGTTTCTTTATTCACATGAGTTATGCAACCCAAGTTTAGAGATATATAACAGAGGAATTCTACGTTAACCTCTCGTGTAATATGCTCAGTCTGTGTTCAGTTTCCATCCAGGAAACTCTTGCTCTATCAAACGATTTAACAGATTCGTGCGGCGGAACAAAGAGAAATCCGAAGGACCGCCGCCCTTCGACAGAAACTACCATTTTTAACATGAATCTGTCGTCTTGGAAACTCTCTTCACCGCAGACTGAAACTCCTTAAACCAAAACTAACTAGAATAAAACCCGTTTAAGACGCTCCTGCTTAAGAAGTTATCTCGCTTAAAACGCGGATTTATCCCTTTCACACAAGGTATCGTTTAAGACAGCCTGCTTAAGACGCGGATTCTTCTCACTGCATTCATTTGATAGACCTAATCTCTGTCGGCCTCTCATCTCTAGAATGGTTTCTTATAAATTTCTTCTTTGGAATGACTAATTTTGAGATGATGCATTCTCTATTCCATCTGACAAGAACTCTGAGATTGAGTGAGATCTTCTTTATCTCAGATAGATTCGCTTGGCGGTGTTTTCTTTCGTCGCAATCTCAGGTTGTAAACATAAACCAGAAAGGGAGTACAGTCGTCCTTCTTACCTAATCGGGTAGAAACTGCTTCATCGAACAGCGAAATATCTCCTGAATTAAGAAGCTAAGAAATTGCGAAAAAGGAGACCATGCTTCGAAAATGTCATGTAAGGCAACCATAATTGCCCAACCAGGTTATAATTCTAACCGATCAAGACACGGTTTTCGCTTGTACTGTAACTACTTGCTTATTTGATTGGATTAATGCCATCTTTGCGTTAACAAACTTAACGGCTTCCAGATATCCAAGCGTTCGACTTCGGTGAAATCATTTCCGATTCGATTTCCTTTGGAGGACCATATGTGTGAAAGATAGATTAGAAAGATGTCAGCTGTCTAAGCACTTTTTCTAGTAAAACTAACTAGATAACGTGAACTAATAAAAATGCAGGACATTTATAAAAACTGTAAAATATCTTATTGCCGAACATTGTCAGCCCAACGAAATTAGGGCGTTCCAATTGGGATTTACTCAATATACATGTTCATCATTGGTATCCTTCAAGGCAGTTCTTAAAGAAGAGCAACGCTGTTATTAGGAAACATTTGATAATATGAATGAAATTCTCGTGGCAGGAACACCGCCCATGTTTTGGCCTTATCTCCAATATTGTTTGGAAGAATTTCCCACGAATTAATTTTGCGCTGAGTTACTTCGGAGAATTGTTGCGAAAGCAATTTGCCGGGTCCCCTTCATGCTGCTTGGACTTGATAATGAACAAACATTTGTGGAGAATGGTAATATTTTGATTATTAGTGAGTTAAATTAGAAGAGCTGTTATTTGCTGCTGGGGATGAGTTTGTTTTGAGAGCACCGTGTTATTTGCTGAAGACAAATGAAGGTGAGGTGGGATTAAGAGCTAAAGCCACTGTTTCTCAGTTTAAATTTGAACTAATCAGTATGACTATTCGGAGGTCAGGACAAACATGAAGGCCTTCAATCGATACAGCTTTGGCCCTTGCATCTCGGGGTCCTACTCAAATCAAATTGCTGGGCACAGTCGAGGAGATGTACTCAAAAGTATTTCATTCAAAAGTTATAATCATACGGGAAAGCACCTCCAGATCGGAACAGAACAGGATCTATGGTAATCGTATACAGTCAGAATTAAACTTTCAACGTGATTTCAAAATTATGAAACGACAAAATGCGCTTTTCGTTCAGTAAATATTTAGGCGTCGTATTTGTCACTTTGAATATCTAACGTCTTCTTGAGAGTCCAATGAATCGCAATCATATATAGTATGAAATATATCAGTTATTAAAAATTAGATAGTTTCTGACAGGGGTTAGATGAGACTTTCCAGTACCAATGTCCCACAATAAAGACGTTTATATTGCATTATCCATCCTCATTTCAAGAGCGTTTCCTTCAATTCTCCGAGTCTATTAACCTTGAAATGCCCAAAATAAGACACGTCATAAGCCTTTTCCTTGTTTCTAAATTTATTACTTTAGTAAAATGTAGATCACCGCTGATAGTTTCAGTATAATCGAGTCACTATAGTCCAACTACCATAAAAAATATAGTATTTTTGATGGTTGTTGGACTCGATTATTACTTTAGTAGTTAATAGCCTTCTTTCTTCGCTAATTAACACCTTTCCCTGTTCAATCCATTATAAAATACTTGAAATACATACAGTTTCCCGGGAAGAAAATCAGTTGGTGTTGTATATTTTTTTTCTAAATTAAACACCTAAGGAGACATCCATACTTTGCCAAATATTAACTTGTCAAAATCATAGCGTCCATTCCAGAGTCAGAGGAAATTAGTTTCTGTTAGAAAGTGAAAATAAAATAAACCGTGGGAGATAACGCTTTACGTTAATAATTAAAAGCATTCGAATCTTGCTTTGGGTTTATTCTTCTCTAAGATTTTATAAAATTTTATAGCCTTTGCATTCATAATGAGTATCCCTTGTAATGGAAAATGAGTTCAGTAATTTCTGCGGTTGTCAAGAACAATTTTTTTAAAGCCGCAATATCTTTCCGAAAATCCACTTGCATTTCGAAAGTTTACATGATTATGAGCCTTAAACTACATTTCTGGATAAGGGCAAGAATTTATTATAGAATGGAATCTTTCCTTTTACGGAATTTTATTTCTCATGGTTTATGTGTACATTTCATTGATTAATAAAAATCACTTTAATTTCCTCTAATGTCTCGCTTTGAAGAAGCATTTTGTAATTTCATGGAAAAATAATGAAAATATTCTTAATAAGTAAATAAGCACTTAAGTTAAAATACATATAAACAAACTTCTAATATGAATGTTATGTTAATTATTTAATAATTTATCTGGGATGTTATGTACTGATAGAATGCCTATTCGCAAAGAAAGGCGCAAAACATTAAATAAAGGAGAATTAAAAGAAAATGGAATACAAACTGAAATGTGAAAACCTTGTGAAAATCCGCAATAGGATGCATGAAAAGAACTAAGCAAATTCCACCGAACATTTTTTATTTGCTACAGGTTTTGCGAACTAAAATGTTCATCAATTAGGTGAACAAGATGTTTTGAAAAATAATGATAAACACATTTGTTTGAAACCGTTCGCAAGTAAAATGTCTTCTGTGGAATTTGCTTAGTTCTTTTCATTTCACCATGCTTTCGGACTGAAAATATTTAGGATAAAATTGAGGGCACATAAAAAATGATGATTGGAAGTGAAAAATGATTGTATCTTTGACGATAGCATTTTATTATAATTGGGAAGGTTGTCTATATTTGGCAGATATCAATTAGAAAGAAGACGCAGAATCATATTCCGATTCCATCTTTCCGATTTTCTCTGAGAAACATTTTCCTCTCTAAGAAATATCTCCCTCCTGCCTATTCCATTTGCCCTGACTGATAATCGTTTTTGGTGCTTCCCTCAATTTCCCTCCTCTCACAAACTTTTCTTCCGCTAACTTTTGCTTCCCTCTTCTTATTCGCCTTCTCTCCCACCTTCTTCATTCCTTTTTTCATTCCTTTTTCATTCTTTTTTCCATTCCTTTTTTCATTCCTTTTTTCATTCCTTTAGCCATTGCTATTTAGCCATTGCTATTAAGCCATTGCTATTTAGCCATTGCTATTAAGCCATTGCTATTTAGCCATTGCTATTTAGCCATTGCTATTTAGCCATTGCTATTAAGCCATTGCTATTTAGCCATTGCTATTAAGCCATTGCTATTTAGCCATTGCTATTTAGCCATTGCTATTAAGCCATTGCTATTTAGCCATTTTCCTCTTTTACTTTTTTAATGCGACTTTAGAGCCGTATCTACTCATCTGTAGATCATCATTTAAATGAAGTACTAAAGGATCCAAAGAAAACACACAAATGAGAGAATTCTTGTATTCACATGCTGTAGAGTACAAGCCGCCTTTCGGCGTGTGGCAGCGGTTGTAAAAACTGGACGATTGGCTTTTTTATTATGGCGTATCGTTCGCGGAAATACGAGGGAGGTCTGAAAAGTTTCCGACCCTAAATTTTTCAGAAAATATGTCGAGAAATGGCGAAATGTCGGAAACTTTTCAGACCACCCATGCATTAGTCGTTTGAACGACTTGTTCAGGCATTTATTTTTGATTATTATGAAATTAAGTATTTCGTTTGAGATCGAATAGTATTCAATCAAATAGTATATCAATTTTTTCAAATTTATATACGCTCTTTTTATAGCATACGGTCTGATGATAGATAGTACTACTGAGAGTCAGTCATACTTTGATTCTTCAATATCATAGCAGCTATCTACAAGACTGAGACAGAAGTAGATTTAAAGTCCATTTTTTTCTCTTTCCTCTCTTTTAATACTTCCCTGTGCTGAAACTTGAACATTACATTTATAATATACATTTTTATATACAAATTTGTGAATATAAATTTATAGATATATGTTACTAGGAAATAGTTAAGGAGCATAATCTGTTTAAATGTCGCAGACAATCTTCGGAATCGATTCGTATTTGATCCTATGAGTTTATCAGGAAGTTGGCTTATTGAAATTAAAATAAGTATCGCTTGTAATCCTATATCTTGGCTACACGTAAACTGGTCATGAAGTTTTATCCGAGGCAAGATTTATCCGCTCAAATTTCATATCAACCGATTCGTTAGCTTCTCTCCAAACATCGTTTCGGCAATTCAATTACCAATTCCTCCACTCTTTCGCCCTCACTTCTCTTTCCTTTTACGTTCTTCATTTAGCGTCATTCGTTCCAAGTCATTTGCTTCCTATTATAGAGTTTCTCAAAAGAGTCGTCAATTTTAAAATTGAATAGTTCAACCCGCACAAGTATTGAGCAATGCTTCAACTGAGGTGTTTTTACAAAATCGCAGTGGAGTTTTTAAGTTTCTGTCCTCGAAAATTGTAAATCTACCGAAATATTCGTTGTTCTTTATGTTGAAGGCTTTAAAATTTTCTATGTTAAAGGCATTCTACTTCATCCCGTACGTTTACTTAATATTCTCAAATCTATATTTTTCTATCCTATTCTACGAAAAATACATTGTTTCATTTGCATTTAGTCCTACCGCATTTTCTACGTCCCATATCAATTCATATAAATTAAGTTTACATCTGAGTGTATTGAATTAACAGCTACAAATATTATTGTTATGGGCACATTTTCATAAATGAAATTCACACTGAGGTCAATCGGTTGGATTTGGCGCTTTGGGTTGGATTCCCGGTCATCATGTCCATCTATCAGTTCGCAGTCAGTTTTACAGTTTGATTACGTTAGAGCATTCTATCTGTGTGGAAATTAATGTGCATACAAACACTGCGTATCCATTATCCAGTTGCTTCATTCATTTTAGTGATCAAATAAGTAAGACATGAAACTCTAAATGTGGAATATCCCACGTGGATGATCACTTCAAGCGTTGATAGATTAATGTAGCATTATCTCAGAAAAAGTCATTTTAATTAACTCATCCTGTTTTTCCTGAGCAATATCCAAGTGGAACCATTTAATTTCTTTGTCAGTTTGTCATGATCCTCAGGACAACGACTTTTGGACGCACTCCAAAAAGTTTTGTAAACTCGACAATGTGGTATATACGAAATAATTCCGTTTATTTTTAAAGAAACCTACCGTTCTTTCTTTAAGAAAAGGTGAAGCTTTCATGTAATGCTTGAAAACATATCCTTGAATTTTTTTCTCAATCAGTAACCGAGATAAAGTGTATATTTGTTTAAAGTAAAGGATTGCATTCAATTTTATCCGAATGTATAGATTTAATGATAAGCTTATTAAAACTGATAAACTGTTAAAGATAACAATAATTACTGCAGGATGTTTGTAACAAGGGACAAACATTCAGATTTTTTGACCTGACTCTGGGTCGAGAAGGCCTTCTTTTTGATGAGATAGGAACGGAGTGAGAGAAGATGAAATAATGTGTTAAACATTGTAATACCATGTAATAACCTACCCGCACCCCCGCATCGCAGAAAATGGACTCTTCTCAATTCGTCCATTGCGCATGTGCCGTAGGCTTTCGCGGGATCTTTTGCAAACTTAATATTGGAAGAGCACAAAAAGTCTAGCAATTATGAGTTTCCCTCCTGTTACTAAAGAGAGACTTAAGTCATTCATTAAGGGCGAATTTAAAAGCCAATTTGTCGGGCTTTTGTTTTGACGAAAAATTTCTCGGTATCTCGGGACGAATCGCGAAAGAGTAATTCAATTTTTAAACCACATTATCGAAGAATCTGACGTTTCTCCTTAAAACGCAATTCAAGGCTGCGTGTTTGCGTGAATAACTCAAGTTTAGTAGAAATCTTCCGGAGTTTAATTTCGGCTAAGATACGCGATTCAGTATTTACAGTAGTGCTATGAGATGACAAGCATTAAAAGGAAAATTGTGCGCTGAAATTAATTTTTACGAAGTATTTAAATTATGAGATCGGGTGACTAATTCCTGCAAGAAATGGAAATTTTTAGGAACGTAAAAGGAAATTGTTTTCTATGTAAAGTACTGGTATCCTTTCTGAAAAATGCGTTATTTTATATTCTTTATAAAAATTTCTTTTAACTATCAATCAAAAGATTTTAGAAGTAAACAAAATAGGCTCCGCCTCGTACCACATCTTGAAAATAATGGAAACATTTGTCATTTTTCCTCTGGTAAATATAAAAACGACGTCTCTACTTGGGTTGAAATTAAAACTATAACGTCTCTCTCTCCATTTGACCAATTTTCAGTGTTAAAGGAAACCACATTAATAAGTAATAATGAAAGATGATTTAAAATTAATCGAGAACAAGATTAATTTAGTTCTGGATTAAGAAAAACCTAAGTGAAGCTTAAGATAAGTAATCCTTAGCAGGTAAACACCCACGAAGAAGGAAGTGTGAATAAACAGCCAAACTTACTGAAAGAGTTCCATAAAATATCGTAACACTGAAATCCCCTGTCATAACCTGTAAACATAGCGGAAATCACAAGTACTCAAATAATATACCCTGCCGATGGAATGTATAATAAATAACATAAAGCTTAATCAAAGTACATAGCCAACTTTTACGAGAGGTTAAGTAAATGCAGAGTAAATAAAAACAAAATTGGAACTTATTTGCGATTTAGAAGAAATTAGTGAGAGTACTTTTTGTAGTCACTATGATTCACTCAGGAACAAAATGATCGGTAGCTCAAATGGAAAAATATCAGACATTCCTACAAATAGAATGATAAATGTGAAATAATCTAATTAAATTATCATCAAACACAAATGGTACAGAGAATTCTTTAATTTCCATTTCTCTCAGACTTTCCATGGCTATGAAAGTTACTGAGTGATGCTGAATGGTCACTTCGGATTGAATTCTATGTAAAGTGTTATCCGTGACGCGATAACTGCTAGACGAGGCAGGAGTAAGGCAGTTTGCCTTCATCTGGTCATTCCCTTTCCTTAGCAACGCATGGGTGATCAGACAATCTTTGGGGTGAGATTTCACATTGATAAACGAGAGGACTAATCAGAAATATATAATAATAAGGCGTTAAAGAAATCAGAAGGTGTTTTCACTTAACAGGAGCCCATAGAAATCTAAAACGGGATGTTTTGTAAGAAAAAACACTCGATGCCTGTAAATTTGTAATTTATAATTTAGCTTCATATAAACATGTGCGACTTGCAATTTTTAAATTTTTATTTGATGATTTTAATACTCTATAGTTGTAGCTAAGTGTCCTTTGTGTAGTAATATTGTTGTATATGTTGTAATATTATAGCAAGGACGTATTTATTTCATAATAGTTTATTGCCATAGGTAGTTGATATATCATGTGTAATTGAAAATAATGTTTTATCACCTATACTGTAGTATTGTATGTAGTATGTTATTAGTTAATTATTATTAATTAGTAACCGGACTGATGGTCTGCAATTAAGGTATTAATAGTAATATGTCATATATAAAGCTACTGCTTCATTCCGAGGTAGACGACTCGTTCTATGAAGCTGCTTTGACAATGATAGCGTCAATTAGCGGTTCGTTATTTCAATTTTGCAAGGGCAATGTGCAGAGAAGCGATGGAAGAGAATAAAAAGGTATGTGATTAGAGAAAGGACATGCATTTCCTTGTAATTGAGTTTATGGGCTATCCTGAAGGTGCAAAACCGAATCATAAGTGCTACGAAGGGATGTTTGTCAAAACAGGTACTCCTAAGGCTGGAAAACACTCAGAATTCGCTGAGGATAGTTGCAACTCCATTACGAATCCATGGAATCCTTTTTAGCATCAAATAAACAAATCATAATGGATGTGAAGATATTTTCGATATCAAGATGAATGTGGGAAACACATCTCGTTGTAAATATCTTTACATCCGAGGTGAGGGAAATTCATTGCTCACTCTGGGATTTAGATAAGCAAATATTACTTTGTATATGTTGATTTCAAACTATTTAGGATGTGACTTAATACAGTAAAACCCGGTTTAAACGTTTTTCAAATGACGGAGTGAAAACCGCGTATGAGATTGAGTAATAACCGGGATTTCATAATTTTCTTTTAAATTTAAATAAAAAAGGAAGGTTTATTCCACCTTAATTTTTGAATAAGTGATATACACTTCTTGAGGCCGTTTTACAAACCACAGCTATATCTTGTGATTCCGCCAACTATATTCGTGTGTACTACTCGTGTATTACTCGTCGCCTTCATCTGATTATTTTGTGGAGAATGGCCCGCTTTACGCAGTAGGAGAACGTCTTCCTTTGTTACTTCTTACTCTGCAATATTTATCAGATGGGTAGAATAACGTAATTGATCTATCGATTAAAATGTAAGATTGGTTGTAGAAGGTTATAGCGTGTAGCAGAGCGTCTTAAGCGGTATTTTTGCCTTTCGAAAGTAAAAATTAATGTTTAGAGTGAATGAGACTGGTACCGTGAGAATTCCACGTTTTAAGTGGGATAGCGTCTTAAGAGGGTGCGTTTTAAACGGATTTTATTGTGCATATAACTTAGAGTGAATGTAAGTTAGCCTCGCGAAAGAAAAGTCACCCAAGTTTCTAACTGTGCACATTATTTAAAGTCACGCTCCATAGACGACTTTCTTGTGCTTTAAGGTCCCGGGTTCGAATGTTATCTATCTTTCATTTTTCCATTAGAAATCGTATCTGGATAACTAACTAGGATTCAATAGGGAATGGCTGAGATTATGTCATTATTCAGCATCACCATTGGCTAGTCCTGCATACAGTTTTCCTATTGAGTAATACTCCGAATTAACAGCATGTCTGCGAAGCGATATTATCATTTCCGATTCCAAATCCTGTTCCGAAACGCCCTTCAAGTAACACTCTTGCTAACACGTGTCCGAAAGAAATACAAGATGCTCTAAGGCGATAAAGTCGCGCAAGAAGAAGTTTTATTTTCCATTTCGGTATCCCCAAATGCATCCTTTTTTCCTCGGTTATCGTGTAGCCCTTAAAGACCTCGCAGCTATCTCGGACACAAACGAAAGGGGAAAGAACGATCAATTGGACAGAGATGTCATATCAGCAGCGGGGAAAAAGAAAGGAAGGAACATTTGGCCGTGTTATCGCTCGTTGTATGTGGGTGTGCGTAAGACCAAGGGAAAGGTTGGTCGTTACAAGAGGTCTCTTTTTTCTACTCTCTTCCTATATGTCTGGATACTTTCGTGTAGAAAAGAGTCCTGCTTAATGGGTCATAGTTTAATGATTATTTGGAGATGTATGAGCGCAACTGCTGTCGCAAATATAGTGTTCAGCTATTGCTTATATATATATTGTTTCTTTTAATAGTCATCATCGGGACCGAATGTTTCTAACTACAAAATAATTTTTCTTCTTTTTTGTGCTAACTCTTGTAATTTAGAATCCTAAGCGATATTACATGACCAGAATAAGAATTCGATATTCTTTCTTTTGTACTTTTCCCGATTTCATAGGCCTTTTATTACTTTCATAGGGGGTCCTTTCATACTTTCACAGGGGATCCATTGGACCCCCCTGTGATCACGGAAGCTTTGCTTTCGAAATGCGCATTAGGGATTCTGAATAACTGGTGACCGCTAAACGATTATCCGTTTCCCGGGAATCGCCCTTAGATGGTCGCCGCGTTCGGCGCTTGGAGAACCTTTGTCTCTTAGTGAAATCAATATTCAAAATTTTAATCAAATAGTTAATTCAATGATGTTAATTTTTCTATGTATTTTTTATAATACATTGCTTCCTTTAAGAAAGATCCGACAACATTTCTAACAGAATGTCAAACACTCAAGATCGATGTTGGCGAACGAAATAAAGGTAGTATAAACTAGAAAGCTATTGGCTTATTTTAGTCAAAACTGAGTTTTAATATTTATGTATTAGATTTAATTATACTCATTTGTCCCGAGAGCTGGCTGTACCCATCTTACAAATTGCGGGATCTTTAATGAAGCTGACTAGGGGAGATAAAGAGTGATATCTCACTGTGATAGAATGCTATAAGCAGATCAAATAAATGTAAATGCTAAAAAGCGTCTTTATTCGGGCGAGAATATGACTGAATAGTCTCTTCTTTCATTTAATCATTTGTCGTATAACATTTGAACCAAACTAATTTGTGGGTTTAAAATCCTTAATTAATGCTTAAGATAAAATACCATACGGTAGGAAAGCATTTGGGAAAGCAAGGTGGAGAATATATTTTAAGTGGATTTCATTATTTAGAAAATAATTTGAATCAAAAAATAGCGAAAAAATAGCGGACGAGAGGGATTGAGATATTTAAGAAGTATGTACGACCATCTTATGACGTCCGAATGCTTGCGATTTCAATGTAATATTTCTATAAAACTGACATATTCTTTCGAAATGTGAGTGGAAATATTAAACTGTGCGGCTTCATTAACTTCATTAACAGACTTCATTAACAGAACCCAGTATAAACTGAAAGTATT
This sequence comes from Pachydiplax longipennis, assembly GCA_036926295.1. Taxonomy (NCBI): domain Eukaryota; kingdom Metazoa; phylum Arthropoda; class Insecta; order Odonata; family Libellulidae; genus Pachydiplax; species Pachydiplax longipennis. The sequence continues at coordinate 274,015 of JAVFKF010000038.1, forward strand.
CTTGGGATGAATTTGTTGCGAAATTGTAAATCTAAGTTCTAAAACCATTGCAAGAATAAGAAAACCTGGAAGAGTGCATGGAACTAGAGCTTTTTCGTCGTGAGTAATGCTAATACGAGATGATATTGAAAACAAGTGAGGGAAGAAATAGGAGAGGAGGTAGGGACAAATAAGAGAGAATAAGAGTCCAATGATAATGAAAATAGTTTTGCTAGACCGTTAGTATCTTCAAACAGGCTATTATAATTCCACAAAATCGATTTCATTGTTCGTGATATCCTGTATTTCCATTCTATTAACTTTTAAATTCGTATGAAGTATTTTATGTCCTTTTACCAGCGGTTTTTCTCATTAGCGATTATTACTTTGATTTTTCACGTATTTGAAAGATATTCTTTCCTTTTTGGGAGATGGTAGATATTTTATTTCTTCTTTTGCATCGTCACGGGATCAAATTAAGGGTTCTAGAATGCACGTTCACGCTTATTGATCCATCTGACTTTGCTTTCCGTAATACTTTGAAAGTTGCGACTGTACACTTTCTCAGAAATTTCGCAACAACTTCTTTCAAAGCTTTCTAACTCTTTTTAAGCTTTCGAGATTTTTCAAACTCGATCCTCCAAGAGTTTTAGTATGAGCTGGTGAAGGAAAAGTCCAGGAAATTTGTTGTTAAGATACTTAAAACAGTTTCCTTTGACGAAACATCTTCAAGATATACCTTCAATCAAATATTTAATTGAAACCAAGGCGAAGACGACTTTTCTAAATAACCCAAACTTTTTCGGAATCTTTGCTTTCAGTGTTTAATTTGACCGTGTTAATTCTTTCGGCTTTCCGGAATACTCCTGAAGCAGACGAACTTCATTAACTCCTCTTAATTACGCATACGCTCGAGAATAACATAACCTCAGGACATTAAGCCTTTTAATTTAAGAGTTCAGTGTAAATGATGAGAATGCTAAATCTGAAGGAAGGCCTTTATAGGAATTATTTTCAGGTGAGACTACTTGGATGCACAAAGTCCGATTACGACATAAAATTTATCTTAGAATACTCTTTGCTCGATTGAGGGTATTGTGAATAATAGATATTGCATTAATATCTGCATACAATATAAATAGCTTTAATTCCAAGCTATTACACGTAAGGTATAGAACCTCCTAAATGGACTTATACTTTTCCTTTCATATTCCCATGATTTAAAATAATTTTAATCGCAAAAATCCTAGTAATGGCATTTTTAAGAGTTATTTGAATAACATTGCATTAAACCTTCTGAATGTATTTATGGAAACTCAATAAAAGACTACTCAAGGAGCCGCGAGTTATTATGGTTTATTCATTACATTGATTCTGCAACTTCAGGAACTTCAGGAAATATTTTTGTAATGTATGTGTCTATATATACACATATTCATTACGAATTAAGTTACAGGAGACATTGGATATAAACTGTTACTTGACAACGTGTACAATCCACACATATTCATACTTTACACATGTACAGTGTACATATGTTGTGTGGATGTACGTGTTTATGCATACATCGTGCAAGTTATATGGTCTTCACTCACAAAAATCCTTGCTACTGCACTAGGTAGACAGTTTGTGCCTAGAAATGGCAAGTTTCCGCAAAGGTTTGATGCATATTTCGTATTTTCTTGCAGTTCATTAAAGATTTGGTTCATTCAAATGTGAAAAGAATTGGAAGTAGAGGACGGAAATATTTGTCTGCTGGAATAAATGATGGAAATGGCGTCGGAGAGTGAGCAGATGCTTCTTTTCCTTCGCCGTAATGTCCTCTGTTTGTTTCGATCATTTTTCGCCTCCGAAAATTCTCCTTTTTATTCCTCTCCCTTGGACCGCGTATTCGTCAACGTCACTGCCCTTCCATTCATCTCCTCTGCGATGCTTTTTCTCTCACGAACAGAGAGAGAAATGGCCAAGTGCAACCGAAAGTGCTCTTTTCCATAATTCCGAATCTTCGTTATGAGTGGTTCTAAGTAATAGCATTCATTCATTTTACGGGGGATTGCAGGAGAAGCGTTACTTGAGAGAGAAAAAAGTGAGGTGATTGGTAAACAGAAGGAAAGAAGCGAACAGAATGGATGAGCAAAGAATTGAATGAAAACAGGCATAAGGAGAGAAAAAGGAAATAATTGTTCACAATATCATCCTTAATATATGATTTCGCCAACAACCACGTATTTCCATATCTTAACCCAATTTTCTTTCAACTTTAAAACTCGCGGCTAAGCATGTTTTTTACCTCATTTTCGGCCAATTAATCAAGACGTGGTTAACGCGGCCTAAAATACATTCGCCGGAAAGAAGAATTTGCTTTTTCTTGGAGGCGTAATTACGGCCGTATAAAGAGAGAGAACGGAGGTTTGCAAAGCGACACATTTCCCTTTCATTTGCTTTTATACGGATTTTATCTCAACTCTCGGATGTGATTAGTCATTTTCTTAGTTTTACCGCAGTTTGAATTCAGTTAATTTAAAAACATCGTTCCATGTTGTTTTGTTTCATTCATCCGTTCTGATGTCTGATGACAATTGCAGAAATAAGAAAACAGCCGTGAGAATTTTATCAGTCAAGTCCATCTTAAAAGTACTTCAGTGGATGCCAATCGAAAGTATTATATCGAATATTTTCTTGACGTATTTGAGGAAGATTATGATCGTAAGACGTAATGATATGACGTTTATTAAGTTTAAAATTTTATCCAATTTGTGTTTTGGTCTCTTTTGATTGTTATGGTAGGGAAACCATCTACTTTCATTTTAATTTCTCTATGAAAAGATAAGTACACACCTTGCGAAAAATGTAGATACATTAAGCATCTAATTACTGATTCTAAGCTTTGAATATTAATTCTATCTAAGGTTAATATGATACGCAATAAACATATGCATCGATAATTGTAAATATATATTAATTTATAAGGGAATTAAGGCAGATTGTTTCAAATAATCAATTTACAATAATAAACAGTCAATCAGCATGAAGAATGAAGCGTTTTCGTAACTTAACGGAAACACTTATAAGAAATTTGTTTCCCAATCCTGTTCATTGTGTTAAGCGCAAGTAAAATTGATAATTTTCGGCCTTCTTTCATCTATCTATTAATTTCGTTTTCCTTCTTACAATTTGGATTTTTAAATGTAGCTAATGCTCGACTAGCGATACGTTGGATTCATATGAAATTCAATATGGGTTTCTCACGCAGACGTATGATGCATATGACCTTCCGATGCGAAAGTTTCCCCACGGCTGAATTATCTAATTCGTAAAAGAGAAAAATCGAAATTATTTAGAGTAGGTGTCAAAAAATAAAAAGTACCGTTCAAAACACCCAAAAGGCTCTTATCAAGATTTGCAGTTATTTTATTATTATTATTTTTATATATTTATATTATTTTTCTTTAAGTACCATAAAACGTAATGCTATGCGATGTGCATGGCCTTTAGTTTAAGCAAATAAATTTAATTGTAATTTAAAGATTTAGAATCTATAATTCTAAATGAATTAGCTACACCTCACTATTCTTCTTGATAAGATACCCTCATCTAAGAATAATTTTACACTTCATAATTTGGAATTGGATATCTTCGAAAACTTTTTCTTCCCCTTGGAAGTTTTCCTCAAGCCATCGATTTCCTATTGGAAGTTCTCATATATCTTCAATCTTTACATCTCTCCAAACCGACCAGAATAAGGATCGCTTCAGAGTCGAGATAAACTGGCTATTTCTTCGTCTAAGATCAATCTCAATCTAGGAATTTATGCACATGAATTTGAAGAACTTCATTTTTAAATTTGTGTAATTTCTAAAATACTGAATCGTTTCTTTCTGTTTTTGCTTATTGCCACCGAATTGAGCAATGATGTAAATCCCAGTTCAGCGTTAGAAAACTTTCTTTGAAAGGGGTCCAATCGGATAAGCTGGTGGGATGTAATGATTATGACTATGCCTAAAGTACAGATATAGCCTATATAGTATATATATACTATACCTATTTACCTATATAGTTCAAGTTTGAAAATTCTGGCTCTCAAAAGAAATTTCAATCGTTGATAATTGGCTCTTTAGACTCATGAGTTTGCCGACCACTGGTGTGGATGATTCTAAAATAACTCATTATCATTTCTGCTCGAAATAAACCTATTTCCGGGAGGGAAACTGTCGATATCCTTAAGGAAGCCGTTCCAGTTTACTACTGTTTTCTTAAGAAGGAAATATTTTATCCAATTAAATGAAAATAACGTTGAGAGGCTACGAATCAACAAAGTTCAGTTCTGCTAACAAGGCGAACGTAGAGCTTTTTCCTTGTCTTTCATTTCGACGAGAAATCGTCATTTGGAAGCCTAAAAAGTGAAAGAGAGTGATTTCGGTGGGATTTGGTGAAGAATTCCTCACCAATGACACGGTGATCTGCAGGAGCTTTCTGCTGGCGACCCAGTCTATCGGAATTGGCTGTCAAAGCAGCCATTTGTTATAGAATATTCACTTTGATTTTAAATTCGATGCCATGGGACTACTTTCAAACCCGAAATGAACCTGATTTGATTCATAAAATATGTTCTTAATATCCATCTCGGTTTTGTTGAAGTTATCCGATCGGAATCAACGTTAGTATTTGATACATATTCGCAATTCTAATTATTCTGAAAGAAAGAAAAATATATTTATGCTTAACGCCAATAAGCAAATCCGTTTATTTTTCTCCATCGCTGTAGATCATCAGAGCCTCCACAATTCAATCTATCATTCTTATTAATTTGAAGGCTTCGAGAAAATTAAATACTTTGTAATTTTCTATAGTAAATATGTGGAAGATGACTTAGTATTTAATTTTGATTCCTAAGTTTGATTTTTTATTTATCTATCTGCTACAATTGATTTAAAATTAAATAATAATGATAATCGCAAAAAGCCCGAATCATACACAGTAATAATAATATATGATCAAAAATAAAATCAATAATAATAATCAGCAGTAGTGATGAAAAATGATTCACGAGCAGCTATAGTAGTTAAAAGGGAGCCTCTACAAAATACAATATATTTTTAATATGGACGGCTCATTTAAATTAATAATTATATATTGAATTAACTTGAAAGAAATCAAACAAACTTATCGTAATTGCATACATTTTCCAGAAAGAGATATTAATTTGAAAAAAGGTAGCTGAAGATGAATTACGGGTATTTTAAGTCATGAAAGCTTTAAAAGATATGAAGAATAAGGAGAGTTTTCCGGGGAAATCGTAAATGAAAAAAGGTGCTACGTCTGTTGAAAGTCCTTTCTTTCATCTTAAGCTTAAGTTTTAATGGATATCGACTGTCTAACCTTCATTCTAGCGCATGCTTTAGCTCAAGAACATTCTAGACCCGTCTCTTTGGAGGATTAAAGGACACCTATATTTCGTCGCCTTCAATTATTTCTCTCCAGTCCTTTCCTCTGCTTTTTCGGGTGCAATTTTCTTCGGAAGGATTCTTTCGTCAGCCCAATGACATTTAACGCTCCATCCAAGTCCATTGCAAAGTGCGAGTCGAACAACATTCCTTCGTACAATAGCTTCAGTACGAAATACACAAAGTGAGAAACGTGACTCAAGCCGATTCTTTCTTTTTTCAGACATATCAATTAAATTCTTAGCTGATTTTGGAAAAACCATATAATCCTCAAGCATTTTTCGAAGAGCAATTCAGTAACGACTTTCATCAGGTTGAAATTCTTGAAAAAGAACGTTTGGTGATGATTAAATTCAAAGAAAAGTTGATAAATCTAAAACGCTGAACTCAGGTGAGCCTAAACACGAGATTAGCCATGCTTTATTCTGTTAAAGAGAGAGACTAAGGTTCTCAGGTGGTCCAGATCACCTCACAGAGTCACGGATCTTGCTCGTGTACTTTCTCTACGCCTCTGATCTGTATTCTCTTAGATCTAGAATTAGTTCGTTTAAATAATGTTCAGCAATTTAAAAATTAATGAGTTCGGAATTACAGCACTTGCATTAGAGGAAAAAGGTTGGAGAAAAACAAGACGAATTGGAAAGTGTATTGACAGTGCTTGGAAAAAAAAGGAGTTTACGAACTTCTTCAAGGACTTTTTCAGCCTCAATCATAGTTATTTTATTAAATTTTACCAACTTTTTCCTGCAAAAAAAACGGAAAAGAAAACTTAGAAAGATTTCTTCAGTCTTCGCGTCGTGTCCGACAAAATAAAACTAAACTGGCTCGTTTGGTTTCGATGCAAGTAGGTGTGGATTAGCAGATTCAGTCGACGTATGATCTTCATAAAGGCAGCCGATCCATAAAGCTTCCTTAAAGTAACGGACACACTTTTACAAGCTGCTTATAGAAACACTATACAGTTTTTTTAATTACACATTTTCGCTAAGTACGAATGACGATGACTTTGATCCAATTCACGACAGTCATCTTTAATCGGCACTTTACCTCACTCTGTCATTAAGTGTCACTTTCATACGTTCTCCACTGCACATTACACAACTGTCCCTTAAGTCTTCCATTCTGTGTGCTTCAATTTTCACCATTCAAACAAAATAACTTCTAGAATTTCCACAGCATTCCTTTCATGTTCTAAGGGTTTTGTAGCAAAATTAAAACGAGTTGATATAATTAATATTAATCAATATCTATTTGCTAACAAAAATCCTTGAGTTTCACCTCGAAGTGATCATTACAGTGTGTCCAGTTATGAGTTTCATTTTATCTAATTTTTGAAATAGTATTTCTTTCTTGATTTTCATGTTACGCAAACTTTTTCGTCATATCTTTTAGCTTGTACTATCAGTAGGTTTAAGCACGCCCCCTTCTTTGCAGATGTTTTCTATTTACACCAATATCATTTATGTTTACATCAATATCATTTACGGCAGCTTAAGAGACTTCTCAGTCTCCCTTTAAGATCACTAAGAACTGAATGAGACAAAATCATGTTCATATATATTTCTGTAGAATTTTAACTAACATTCCTTTAGTTAAGCGGATTTCTTAAACAATGTATTACCTTGGGAGGAATAAGAGTATGTTACATATTCACCCTCAATTGACTTGTCTACACGAGTGAATCTAACGATCAAGATGGAGAAGAGTTGAAAGGTCAGTTATATTATGCCTAGGACGAATGATAAGAAGAGGATGGAAATAATCCCCTTTTAGTTAAATCCTTTGGTAGCAATTTGATGGATAGCGTTGGTCATTAAGGTCATCTGGCCTCCGCCCCGACGCACTGCCCACCCGAGTTTTTCTCTCGACGTTATCTCTCTCCTTTGAAAGAGATCCAAGGAACAAAAAAGCGGCCTTATTCGTTAATGTCCACCCAAGGGACCTTTTCTATCATATTTTTTATCAATCGCACCGTTGAAGGATCTCTCTTTTTGCTTCGACTACGTTCTTTTGTTTCTCTAGACGCTGACAGACACAAGGTGCGTCCGTCGATGGCATTTCTTTTGCATCATTGTTCGTTGCTATGTACGTAGGCTTCATGGGCTGAAATAAAGTGAATGCTACGATAAGGATCAAGTTTGTTTTATATGTTTGTTTTATAGAAAGCCACAAAAATATATCCTCAGTACAGTGGATATATTTTCCTATGATCATTAATAATATTTTGTCTCTTATAGTGCATTTTATTCTGATATGTATGATATTGTGGTATGAATACTACTGTCCTAGCATTAAGTCATTATTGTGAAAATTGTACTTCATACATTTCTCTGTGCTGTTCACGGGAGGTTTTTGGAGGGGTTTTCCTCCTGTCTTTGGACGAATGTCTGACAGATGTCAATCCTATCAGACTTATTCCCATTCACCGTTGCCACCTGGACTACTGTCCAAATTGTAACGTACTTAATAAATAAATACCGGTATTTTTCTTTCCACAAAACCAATACATCTTTGCTCTTACTTTACTTCTCCTGTATATACTATATTCTATAATTTTTTAAATATCCGAATTAAGATATGTATGTATGTACTTTGAGGAAAGGGTTAAATGGAAGATGGAACTATTTACTCCCAATTTATTCTTATAATAAAGAAATTTCTATTTATGTAAAGCCATTCCATTCCATTTCACTTTTATGAAAATTTCCAAAAATTCAAAAATAAATGGTGAATGTGATTTTGTTACCATTCTTCTTAATTAACGAAATGCCTTTGATCTATATTTTGGTACAAGATGGAGAAAATTTGCCTTTTATTTAGGCCTGTCTTTATCTTGGCAGTCATAAAATAAAGACGACTGAGGTTAGCTGATTAATTCAACTCATCCCAGTCACACGAATGCTATGAAAATAGTCACTCATCAAGACATTGCGCTAGACGTATGTGTACTTTTATTTTCGCAGGAATCTGATTCAGTCATTCAGTTCATTCAGTGCAGATTCAGTCATAAAAACAAGAGTAAACTATTTCATTCTTCATCTAGCATAGTAATCTCAAGAAACAGTGGATGGGTTGGGCATCCAGTTCAATTCTTCCGAGACAATTCTTCTGGACAATGAACAAACTAATTATGATGAACTATAAGGAGATGAAGGAGGTCGTGAGATAGGAAATATTTTCATTGAAATAAACGGCAAGGAACAGGTGAGTCTTATACTGATTGATGAAGAAAGGTCTTCACAAAAGGAAACCACGATATCAGAAGACTTAGAATTATGTTCATTGAAGTGTAACTAATCAAGAAGTAAAGGAAAAGGCGAGCGCTCGAATGTACCAAAAGGTAGAATATTCATCTTATTTAAAGGAGATTTATATTTTTTTTCTTACTTCAAATTTATTTGAATGTAGAAGATCCAGTGCAGCTTTATGGTTTCATATGCGGATGAACAGTGCAATAGCCTCCCGATGTTTACAGGTTTTCCCTTTCTCTATTTTATGTCCTCTTATCAGGGTTTTCTATTTAAGGTTCAATATCTAACTTAAGTGAACAACTATTGCAAAATATTTCATTTAATCGGTGAGCTATTTATTCCAAAATTAAGAAAATTTACATAGCAAGCAGCCAACTTATCTCAACAGTAAACAATCAACTGGTCAATAGAACAAATATTTGTTTCCCGTCTAAAGTTCTTTAAATCTGCAGTCACATTCTTTTGTAGATATATTAGAAAATGAACAAACCATGTTTTCTCTTTCACCGTGGCCACGAAACCAAATTCACTGCCATAACAAGCCGTTCAATCGGTTCCGTTTTCGTTTGGGTTCAATTGTCATGGGCATGAAAATTTCAAAACGTATACTTTCAGGAACAGTATCGTTTAGTTTAATTTTTGTTGTTCCAGACGCTGGGAAGAGAGATTCTGAGAATTATAAATTGCAGTATATAAAAATAAATGAGGATTTTTAAATTCTACTAATAAGGAGGTATTTTGATGAAACTTTTTGTGGTTGCGTAGACATTGGAGGAATGAAAAGTGTTCGCACCAATTGAACTTAGTTTCGCTGCACTGATTAATTGGAAATGAATTAATACTGATAATAAGTAATAATATCCTCGTAGTAAACTTCCATTTTAGCCATATATGTATGGAATACGTAGGTCTTCGTTTGCTAGTATATCTTTTTACATATTTTTACTATATTTTCTTTTGTTGATTTGATATTTTTGATTTCTCGTCACTTACTAATGAACTCAAGAATAATAAATAATAGACTATATTAATACTCTCACTAAATAACCTCAAGCGCTATTTTTCCATTTAAGGTAGTTAACAACTTTCCCTAGAACGCTAAAAGAACTTTCATTCGAATTGTTTAAGATTTCTTAATCGTAAGTAGCAATTGCTATTTTTCCCGATCATGTTAATTTAATTCATAAAACTAATTTCCCATCTAAATTGCCTTTTTACGTCTTATAAGAACTGTAGGAAAGGCCTAAAATTGTTTTCATTATTTGGAGACCATTTAAAAGCACATATTTCGCCAATATTTTCGGTTCCTTTTTTTTGAGGTATTGCGTTATTACAGATCGTAAACAACGTGTGATGATTAGAATCATCAACCATCCTAATCATTCTTATCACCATCTTGCTTATTATTGTTTTAACTTTTTTGGTCAGTTGTATCTCCGATCTCATTTTAGAATTACGGCCTTTCTACATCTTTAGTCGTGAAATGCAAATTTTTCGCTGTAAAACCTTCCAATAATTGAGGAGAATGTGGATTTTCAATTAGCGTTCTCTCTCAGCAAACGAACATTTACTCGCGCAGCACGTCAACGTAAATCAGTGAAATCCTGTGTAGCGATAATGAAAACGTCAAAAACGAAGTCTCTTGAAACATGCCTTCCATAAATCATGGGCCCTTTCGGATTTTAATAAAAGGTCAATGGATTTAAAATATTCAGACACCTTCGAATTGTTTTGTGCTGGTCACCGCTCAGCTCCATGGATGCTCGGAGATGAATCAAAGTTGAATGGTGTGACTTGACGAATTGAAATTCGGATATTATTTGGATAGACGATAACCTTATGCCGATCCCCCAGTAAAGCAGTAGTGGAAAATTACCATTTTGATTCTCATTACCTTATTCCGGATGTATTTAGAACAGGGTACGGAACCGAACTGAAAATTAACATTTTTTAATCCAAGCGAAAATTGGAAACCGTTTATTATTCTGTTCGAATTTTCGGCTCGTATTCTGATTAAGGGTGAAACTGTACTTATCCATATCTATATCAACATACGTACCCTGCAAGCCGCCTTTCGGTGTATGACAGGGCGTACTATCATTCTACAATCGATTACTTTCGCGTATCTTAATCGATTGACGATTCTATTACTCCAGTCTTCTTTAGAACGGCTTATGTAACAAGGAGGACATCTGATAGGCTCTTTTAGTGTAACTGAAGAATCTAAATATTTCCTCTTCTTAGGTTGGTCGGTTTCGAAAATTTACTTTCAGGATATCTCATCAAGTGAGATTCATTAAAGGGATATTTTTGACATTTGTGGTTCTACTATCCCACAAGGATCATATGATTTGAATAGGAACTTGTTTTTCGAGTTTCTAAAAGTTCAGTTGGACAAATATTTACCTGTGGCCGATTTTATTCTTATATAAATACCTAACTTTTTAATTAAATAATCTCTCTCTCCGCGACCTGAAAGAAAAGAGCAAAACATATAGCATATTTTCATTAGTCCTCTTTTTCAGTCGTGATGAAGTGGTTTAGCTAACCTCATTCCCTCCACAAATATATGGATCGAGGCTTCAACTACCCTTAGAGCTATTAATTCACAGAAAATGTGTTGGAAACACGGCGACAGTTACTGATTAGAGCGGTCTGAGGCATGGCTGTGGTGCTTTTAAGAGTGTAATCAGAGAATGTGTTAAATTACAGGGGTACAGAATGTGTTATTTCATTATTTATTATAGGCACATGGATTTGTCTGAGGGAAAGAGGGTTTTAAAGTCTAATTAAATAAATAAGGTAAATGAGTACGATATTACGATTTATAGAGCAGTAATTTCGATTTAGCGAGTTAATTTCAGATTAGCATATGCCAGCAATAGTCAACTTTCTTCCCGAACGAAACGCGGTTAATGCGGAACAGATAAAATCCTCAGCCGTGCGACTTAGTCGGGGTTTAACATGCATCCTGCGTCAATTGAGCTCATAATTAAAACGTGTTTTAAAGTAATTCTGTTTATTGAAATTGTTCGCTTTAGCTAGACGGAGGATTCTTCGACGGCGCGATGCGATCGGTAATGAGCGGAAACTCTTAAGTGTTCGGAGGCACACCTCACCAATCATTCTGCGAAACTTCACCAGGAATACCAACTTTGCGGCTTTGACCCGATTCCTCTGATGCGTGAGAAAATTCTAATAGCTCTTGCGTGAAGTGCAATTCTACAGATTCCATTAAACGCGTTATTTCGTGATTGTGGAGGAAAACTCGAATCGCATCTATCAAAGCAACACTTTTAAGGAAAAATCTAGAGAAATATTAGAGTTCAGATTTTTTGGTATCCAACCATTGTGATCAGATCTTGAACCTATCCTTTGTACACAAGTTTTCAAATATCGATTGTTGTTCTCTAACTGGACTCTTTGGCAACGCTGTACCATTCCGCAGAACGCGCACTGACGGTGCCCATCTCGAAGAAGTTTTCTCCCAGAGTAAGCAGAACAGTATACGTCCAATTCTACTGATTTTTTCTGCGACTCGCTATAATCCATATGGACAAAGGCATACTTTTTTTTCGGTGTACAATTCTAACGTCATGTATTATTTTCTTGTTTTATTTTATTTTAAATTTTATTTAACTTTTTATGCATCGTGTCGTCAATTTATTATAACACATTTAATTGGGGTTGCCTGTATATGTTCGATAAATTATTCTTATTATTATGATAATTACCGTTTCTTTAATGTAACGAATTAAGGTTGCACTCACATGTGCTAAGATCCATCTTTCGCCTTTCTTCACTTAATTATTGTAATGTATCGTATATTGTACACTTTGAGAGAGCTTGGCTCCTATTATTTTCTCTTCGGTTCGCAGAATAAATCGGTTCGATTTCACTCCGGCAGATACAGCCGAACCGATTACAATAATTTTATTTAAATAAAGAATTGGAATTCGATAAAATAACCTATAAACAGAATAAACAGAATTTTTTCATCATCTATCATCATAGGTCAGACTTCGTAGAAGGAGATCTTAATGTAAGAAAACGCTTACAGATTTGATTAAATATATAGACTATTGGTTTCTGCTAAATCCCTTGAATATTATACTGTTTCTTAATATTAGAATATATTTTAATTAAAGTTTAGAATAGGATTATTTTTAAGAGAGAAATAAAGACTTAATTCAGCCATAAAAGTTGACAATTGATGTTCTGCAATGCACCGTTGCAAGTTTATCAAATAGCGCCACTTTTAAACTTGATAAGATGCAAACTAAAAATTGGAACGAAATTAATAACGATTTCGTTTTTCAGTTCTGTTCCAGTTCGAAGCTAAATGGAAGTTCAAAGTCAAATCGGGTCCACTAAGAAAATTGATTATCATGCACAGTTACATATTGTGAGCCCCATTAGAATTCGATCATCTCAGAGAAATCTCTTTTTCAGACTATAAAAGGGGAGGGCAAATAGTAGGATAATGGGGGAATCCCTATAATCTAAAATTCCGCTGTTGCACTTCTCATCTACCTCATTTTCAATCCACCGAAGAAATTACATCATTCCATTGTGATGCGGAAATGAATGTCGTGAAAAATTACGGGCTCTCCGAATTACTCATTGACTGAAAATCAGTTTGTATGATCGTGAGAATGAGGCTATTAGAGTGAAATATGAGAAGCAATTTGGTGCTGAACAGGTTGAGGGAGTGACATTGTGTATGACTTTTCTCGGAAAGTTAATTATTTAATGGGAATTTAAACGAAAAAATTCCAACGATCCTGAGTACAGTGTAATGAACTGTTTCGTAAGGAATTTAAAGTGAATATTCGGTCGTGAATTTCTCCGTCATTTCCTTGCATGAGTGGTAAAGTTTAGCGTATCTTAGCATCTCAAGGATTTCCTCGAGGAAAATCAATTATACGCGAGTTTATATGCAAGGTTCGTTTAGTTGCATTAGCTTCCCAAGAAAACCTCTTATCGCTGAAGATCAAAGTAAAATCAGGAAGCTGTAGCGGAGTTTATATATCCCGTTCTTTATCGATACAAGGAAGATCGGAATAGAACCTTAGATGCGGAAAGAGGCGGATTCATTATATATTTCTTCATATTTAATTGTACTCTAAGTAATCTAATCTCGTCATCAGAGGTAAGGGAAACCTGTCTTTTTAGATAGAATGTGGACAAACTTTGATAATTTAATTTATTACTCTTACTGACTGAGTTATATATCCTACCTTATATTTAGATCATTTCTTTATTTGAAGGGAAATTAAGAGAGCCTACGTTGTGATTGCGCTCCTTTTTCTGTAATTATTCCCCAATTGCTGAAAAGTTACATACATACTCTTGCATTTAAGTTGGATAGAAAATTTACAAAGGAAATATTTTAGAATGATGGATGAGTAAATCATTAGATCATTCCTTTTTCTAAAGCTATAAATCCAAATAGAAAAATACGCAAATACCAGGTTGTACAATTATTGTACATCTACATAATTACCCTGAAAGCCGCATTTCGGAGTTTGGCAGGGGGTATATATATGTACCATACCGTAATGAAAGATGGTCAGTAAACGTAGTAAAATTAATAGCAATCCTTCGAGGACCAAATATTTTAGGCCTACAGATTAATGCCGTTAATAATGAAGATATATAAAGCTAAAAGGAAATTAAGAGGACCATGTAGATGTAAATGCTGAGCTCAAAATTGAATTACGGACAAATAACTCTGCGCGTACTTTTCTTGAGCAGAGAAAAGAATAAGGTACATACATAGGTGGACAAAATTCTCATTTAGAGATAGAATATACATTCTCGCTAAGAATTAGCAATTGCTCAAAATGTTCATGAAACTCAAAATGAATCCATTTTAAAGACTGGAATTTATTAGTTCAACTTTCGATTTCAATTATTATCTACAGAATATTTTCAAAATTGAAATATTCTGATTTTGAAAGCTATGTCTTTGATTCGAAGTCCCTAATAATAAACAAAGAAACATTGGTCTTCTTATCATGCAGAAAATGAATACTCAGATAATACGTGGAATGTGTAACTTGTTTGTTCCATAGCGTAAAGTGCTTTTTATTCAAGAAAGCTTTCCACGAGTGTGGAACGCAGATCATGGAAATTTTAGACGATTCTCTGACGTATTCATGCTCAAGTAATAATTGTAATCTTAGTGCATTTTTTTTCCTCAATGAAGCGGAAAATTTAATACTGTCGTAAAAATTCGGTATACGTAAAATAATCATATAAATTTGATAACTTTGCTACTAGGTAATAGTCTCTCCTCGTCATTACCGAAGCAAATTTCTTTATTTTTCAAAGAAATAATGAAGGGCTATCGAATGTGCAAAGAATTCGATTCGCGTAAGGTTTCGATGACTTGTAATATCAGCGTACACATTTAGGAAGAGTATAATCCGGAGGAAAGAGCAGAAATCCTTGAAAGGGAAATTGGAAGTAAGGGTGGGGATTATAATAAAATGGCCATAAATCTGAAGGGCTCTTAGAAGAGGCAGTGTAAATGAATTAGGGGATTTGAAAGGAAGAACAGTGTTGTGATAATGAGGGGCGAGGGACATTGGCGGCTGAAAGGGGGATTAGATGTCAGCAGGAATTAGAGAATGGAAATGAGGGTCACTGAAAGTCAATATATTCTCAAAGCCTCTCATAATTAGGACTGAGGAATAGACACATTTTCAGGGGGAAGATACTAAATGGATACTTGCGAATGGAATCGATTTCAGCGAGAATAACAGCAAAATGTGGCTTGACGAAGATATAAAGAATCTTAACCTTTTCCGAGTATTGAACCAATGGCAGTGCAGATAATCGCTAGTTATTTTCTTCTTCAGATCGGAGATGTCTCACCATTCCTCGTCTATGCGTAAGTATGTAGACCCAACTGTCAGCTATTCTCCGAGTGATGGATCATAAATTTGGTTTTTGGCTATGATAAGTGAGTGGGCTTTCGAGTATTTTTCATTTAGAATTCGGAATTTCATGGGGGTATACACTACTTTCCTTGCGTATCATCCTGTAATTGCATTATATCCTTCTGCTAAATTTATCAGTAAGAAGTAAAGTTGTTTAAGGATTCCTAAAAAGTAAGTTTTAACGGCAGAAAATTGCCAAGGCCCGGTTTGAGCCATCAAGAAAGAAGAATTTCCAATGCGACGTACGCGGTCGATATTATAGCAATAACATAAATGAAAATCAACCAATTTATAGTCCTTTTAATACTAAATTAATATTAGTATTCCAGAAGATAACCGGACTGTAGTTCTTTGCCTGTTTGAATACTGTGAAAGAGATATTTCCGTTCTAGATAAATCTCCGATGATAATCTACCGCAGTAACCTTTTTCTACCTTCCACTAGTGGGCGTCGTATGTTTTCCACTCGGTCTTCCCTATTCGATCAAATCGACAGACGACAATTCGCGTAATATCATAATTAAGGCAATTTAAATGCTTTGCGAGAGGTCGACGTCCAAAACTGTTTCTGTTCTAAAGTGTTATTATGATGCTGACTTTTAAAGGAACATTAATGTAAAATATATTCTTGCATTGTATTTCAATGGGATAAAATATTTCTTAAAACTTAAATTGTATTATAAATTGTTCTGGACGAAGATATTAATTTACACAACCAAGTTTGGCCTTTTTGTATCAACATGCAGATTAAATAAAATTATTATAATAAATTATTTTTAAGAGATTATTTCCGAAAGCGCTACGTTAAGCAACTTGAACATCGGTGGGGCAGAGAAATTATACTCTAAACTAGAATAAAATAAAAAATAAGTTAGTTAAAGACAGACTAGCGACTATTGATCTACATTAGTAAATAATGAATATATATTTGAATGGCAAAGGGCACATATGAAAGGTGATTTAGCGAACAAAGGTCTTAAAGCTAAAACACCGAGATTTTCTCTTTGAAGGCCTTGATCACTCATACTCTATTCGTCGCCGTGAATTCGCATTTTAAATTTATTGGTAAACTCCATCAATTTTGGATGCATTTATTTTGAGAATTGAGCCATTATTAAATCGCCTCTCAACTGTTTCATGTAGTGCGCTTTATTAAAGGATTACATCTATAATTACCGATTATTGAATACTATACAATAAATAGATTTTTAGCTAAAGTGGGAAGCCCAGCTCAACATACGGCTACGTGTGCTGTGGGTCATGGAAAACACTCTTGTTTGTAAAAATTGGTCATTTCTTAGAGTTTGAATATGAAAGGCAACAGAAATATCGACTTCTCAAATAACTCCAAATTAAGTGAGTGAAATTAAATTGTCACGTCAGCTATAAATTGTTATATTAATGTTTAAACAAAAGTTTTTTTAATTATGAAAATAAAGTTAATATTCCAAAATTATTTAATTGCGACCCTTGATCATTCACCTATTCCTGTTGTTTTGCCCTTCCCTTGTTTTGCAGGACTAATTTAGCCCATTGTCAAAAATATGTGCAAAAAATAGACTGACATAAGTGATAACTAATATGGAGGCAAAGATACATAAAACAAGAGATGGAAGAATGGGAAGGAAAATGTGGTCACACCAGAAAATGGTTTGCACTGAAATTAATGTGCCCACAAAAAGAAGGGAGTGTAGAAAAATCGAAGAGCAAAAGAGAAAAAATGCACATAGTGGATTCTTAGAGTAAATGAATAGTGGATTATAAAAAAACTTACAGAATATACATTATAAATCAGAGCATAAATTTCGTAGTCTGCAGAAAACATTGGTTTATAATTGAGGAGATACTGATATTTTACTATGTTATGGTTGCAATTTTGCGTTACATGAAGACAGATGTGAAAATATTTTATACGACACGATGCTTCTTTCATTCATTTACTGCTTTGCCAGTGACAAATAGAAGTATGAAAGTCATTTCCTTTATAATCCTTTATGTAGAAAATAATTTTGCGAAATAAAAATATGAAAATGTCTTTGTAAATTTCTTCTCCTAAACAGATTATTCTTTGTGTATTTTTTAGTGTACTTATCAATTCATTAAAAATAAGCAGGCTTTATATGAAACAATAATAAGCCATGAAAATGCAAGAACATACAGTTCAGACAAAGAGAAATAATTTACTGGAGTACGATTTGCAAGACACGAATTCGCTTTATTTTTAAAGTGAATGGAATTAGATTCGTTTTATATGAATCATTTCTTAATTATTAATCCTTTGACTCTCTCAAAGGTCTCTCTTTCCAAAAGGCACATATTTTTCAAATGAATCTCGTCTTTGATCTTCTATACTTCGCTCCATTCTGCGGTAAACCTTACGGGCTGAATAACTTTGTAAATTCCACAACAAATTTTTAATGTCCATATTTTCCACTTTAATTATCTTAGAATGCGTTTGAAATCTGCGTCTTTGTCAAAGTTACCAAGCTGTCGCTTATTCGAATTATCGTATTTATTCTCCATCTCATATATGTATATGTATTTATGCCATAATTTGAAATACTCATATGGTAGATTACACTCATTCAAATCCTTCAGTAAAATCCCTTAGGGTGATTGGACTCTCTCCAGCATTAGCTATCAAAAGATTCCCGGAAAGAATGAAGCTTACTAGGAGAGGTATATCGCCTTTCCTCGCTGAATGTTTCAAGAGAGAAACGTAGCTACATAATGAATTATACTTTGCGTTCAAGTCGACAAATTGCATACTTCAGTATCACACGGTAATTTTCGTATTATCACATGAATGAGATTGAGACAATGTTGTGAAAGAACCGTGTACCAAATTAAAAATGAAAAATAAGCCACTCATACAGTAATGGCAACAGGAGCATATTTATCCTATCATTAATATATTTAGCCTTTTTTATATTCATCTGGAATAATATTACTTAATTAGAGACGAAATATTAATATTAGTGACGAAAGCGAATTTGATTGCATTGAGCTTCTTTTAAGAACTAAAAAAGTGGAAATTTCAGGGAACATGAACCTTTCAATGAACCAAAAAATCATTATGTCATAACATCAGAACCTAAAAACGAAATTATGACAATAATTGCTAGAGTTTAAGAAAAACGATTGGCTTTTGCATAACTATTCCATCACAAAATAAGCAAACTAGATACAAAAATAAACAAAGAAGACACAAAAAGCAGAATTGATACAAGAATAAAATCAGCCGCAAAAAAACGAGGATTTATTAAACAGGTCGTAATAGTTTGGTTATCAAAGAAGCAGCTCGTTTCTTGCTATTAGCAAATGAATCCCTTCTTAACTAACCCTCGTTTTTGTGAGGGTGAACTTCCTTCTCTAACGACTGCAGGTCATCTTCCTGCTGTGAAATAAAGCTACAAATATAAACATCATTGCTTAAATTTTTACTACTTATGCATTCAAGTTTTACCTCGAAAGTTATGTTTTTCATCATTCTGTCGTAGTGTGGAAAGCAAAGTATCCTCTCATCTTGCTTAGTAAGCCTCTTAGTAAACCTTCAAAGATTTAGATGGCTAAGGATGAAGTGTATGAGAGTACAATCTGCTTTCAATATGATGATTTTAAGGGCAATAGGTTAACATTACTTTAGTTAATAACCGAAAAAGTCTTAGAGCGCGTGAGAGACAATTATTAAATGTATTTCATTGGTCTCCTTACGTCAGTCCATTGGTGATTAAACTGTGGTCTGCGTGTAACAGTTGCCTCGCACTTAAGTTAATAATGCTATCTATTTTGAAGTCATTTACGAATTTGAATGTGTATAACTCATCATATTATGTATATATATGATTATGTATATGTATGAATAATATTCATGTAACTCCTCACAATAAAAATCTATTGATTTAAAGGAAACCAATACATTGGCTCTTGAGTTGGTGGAATGCTTTATCAGTAAATACAACCACTAATAGATACAACACCGCTAATAGATACAGGATCATATTGCAGTACACAATAAACATCTATACCTGCACAATCATATGGAAATGCTAATGTGAAATTTGCCGTGAATATTATAAATTAAAATGGATTGGTCAATCTTTAATCAAGTAGCATCTTTTCATTCTGCACCAAGTCCCTCGAAACGTCTTCGCACTTACATGTAATTGCTTCTTTCTCACTTCTTCTTTACTTACAGTCTTTTACGACGATCCAGCATAATCGCTTCGCTCCCCAATTATATCATTTAGTCTGAGTTAATGAGGAAATATTACTCTTCGTTCTCATTTTTCTCGAATAATCCTCGGCCGTAAAAGCAACATTTGATGCCATCAAAATTGTAATTAGTTGGAGAGCTCTTTAATGGTGGCTGCGGGCGTCGCAAATTAATGTCTCTCAAGGAATTCGGTGCGTTCATTAATCGAACGATTCGGAAGCACGCGATATCGGAGACCAGAGTTTGTCTGTCGTAAAACCGTTTTCTCCAGACGGGGAATTTCTCAACACACTGCTGACCCCTGTTTCTAAGTGTTATCCCTAGAGAGCGGCATAAATCGTATTGTGGTGTTTTGGTGAACTGAGGAAGGAATTCTTTGTTTTTGCTGCGTTTCTTAGAGAAATAATCGGGGAAAATGTCTGACATTGCTAGGACTCGAACTCGGCTCATCCATTTGCCAGAAGAATCTCAGAGCCAGCATTTTCTTAACTATGCTACGCAAAATGCTTAAGTTCCACTAAATTTCAACAAGTTTTCGTAGTATATTAAAGGATTTTTAGGTTTCGAGTGATTTTAGGTTTTGCACCATGTATTTAAACATTTTGAAATTCAGTGAGTTCTCTCTTTGAGAATTGTATGCTACCACTGAACTCTTATTCCTTTGAAAGCTTCATCTACGTCTACACATGAACAGTGAGAAGAAGATGATGAGAAGGTAAAAAAAGATAAGGAAACAAAGGAGAAGAATAGCTTAGTTAACAATCAAGCGTGATGAGTAGAGGGATTCTTATTTGGTACTCTTCTTTTTAGGAATAGAAGGTGCGAACATAACGTTCAGAAAAGAATAGAACCAGCCAAGGAAGCATCGATGACGAAAGAAGTAAATATAGGAAAAGATTAAAATACTTTGTGTTTTGATGTGAAACATAGGCTTTCAGAAAGGTCATCGAAAGGGTCTCAGGTTGTGGGTATGGCATTTGGGCTTCTTTGGAAAAATTCAACATTTTGCGGCGGAATGCTAGGGAATTATAAGAACTTAATTTAATCATTCTCTTGATGGCTGAATAACATGAGATGCGGATAATCGGCATGGTGCGGGTTCTATAAGATTCAGGCTGAAATACCGTTGTGTATGTGCAAGGATACAGGTATTCGTAAAATACATACAGATAGGCAAATGCGTGTAAGTAAACAATACTTCATGATGCTTCAATTTCGCGTCGCATGGATTTAATCATTCCAAACGCGAAATAAACTCTCCATCAAGTTGTGTAGGGAAAATTCGATCCAACTGGGTCATAAACTACTTAAAAAATCCATCACTTATCGAGTCAATGTTGAAGTAGCTTGTCAAAAATTATTCCTAAGCGATTTCATGTCTTGAAAATTGTGTCGACATCAGCGGGAGGTGAAGCGGAGAGGCGTAAGTGCTTATCGGAGGCTATCAAACCTTATTGAGGTACAGTCAAAATGCATATTAACGGAAAAGGAATTGAAATATTTAAGAGGACTTTTCCGGAATAGCTGAAGTAAGGGGAAGTTATTTTCGAGAGCAAATTTCATCAAATGAGACCTTTAAAGAAAGACTAAAGGTTATTAAGGTGCTATTTGAAACAACAGATAGGTAAATGATAGTGTGAAATTTTAAATCAATTAAAACGTTTACTGTGCTAAACGATAGAGAATACAGCATTAGGCACTTAATTTCAAGATATATATGCCAATTACCCCTTTTCTTTATAAAATATTTCTCCGTAATTTAATATCTTTGCTTCATTATCCATTCAGACAATTCTACATGTTTATCATTCATAGTTTGACCTCCATTTAAACGTACTTGAGCGACTAAGTTTCGAAGATCACTGGATTGACCAACTAACTTGTTCACATTTCAGAATTATTTAGAAAACGGAAACTGTCAGTGAACATGGCAGCTATATGGATACGGAGAAACTGCAACAGTAATTTTTGTTCTCTTCAAATTCAAGGGATCATTTACGTCTCCAAGTAAATGAGACGCTAGGATAATCTAGGATATTCTAAAATATTGATCTGAAATTTTATGTATGATATATTTATTGTATAGAATCTCACCAATTTTATGAATCACGAAAAAATAATCTGGAGAATATGTTTAATTAAATATTTCTACCACCTTACAGCTTCGTTTCTCAGTTTGTTAATTAATTAGGGCGAAACCAAGCAATTGATGTATCACCTTGATACATTGGAGTTAATTTTAATGAATCTAAAAGGCGATGGTGATAAAGAATGCGTCATTGAAATCATCGGAGAAGAAAATGAAAAATGATTATGACCGCTTCCGTTCAGCTTCCTTCATCTTTATAAAATTCTTTCACGAGTTTTGATTCACTTTGTCCTTCTTATCATTCGCCTCCAAAAATATGCCAATTATACGTGAGGATTATTTGTCTATGGTTTCCACTTTTGTCTCTCCCCTCCTTCTTTTCCGTCGGAAGCATTCTAAATGTCGAAACCCCTCACATTTATTCAAGAGAAGCTCATTTTTCCACTCAATCACAATTACTGTGTACGTTATTGTACCCCATTTTATAATCCTTAATTATTCGAGACTAAGTCGATAAAGTTTTGCTAAAATTTTGTTTTCTACTTGTGGTTTGAGTTTTGAAGAGAAATATGATTATGACATGAATTGTCCTTTTGAATATTTAGAGAAATTTTCCTTCCCTTATTTCGTTACTTCTCTCTCTTAGGAATTTCTGTGATTATAAAGGCCTATATGATAAAATATTTATTTTTACTGACGCAATATTTATTGTAATCTATAATATAATATGAATTATTCTACAGTTATTTTAGTAGTTTCGCTCGTTCTCTCAGTAAAATCTTTTACATGACCAATTACAAATATCTTTCATGTATATAGATAGATCAGCTTTATATCATATATCATATTATCACATATATTAAGCTCTGCATTGTAAACTATCTTCACCGTTATAGAGTATAGAAGGAAGGAATTTTCTGAATATTTATTCATAATTATTTTAAGTATGAGAATGAATATCTGTGATTTATCAATAATAGATTATGATTACGAATTAAATATGGAGTATCTCATTTTGGGTGAGTTTTTCCGAAAACATTTTCCGAAAACGAAGAAATACAGGAGAATACGAGGATATTTCAAAAGAAAGGTATTGGTAGGCATTTTCTTTTTTTATTAAATATGGTAGCAATCCATTCATACTTTTATGCATTTAAATCGACGAGTTACATGTAGCGAACTACAGTTTCGAGTCATCTCCAAGTACATTTAATATAATTTTCTGATGAAATATTATTTCATGAGTTGAATATACGTTTTATTACGTCACTAACATGAGATAGTCGACGGAAATTTTATTGATATAAGCAATATTTGGAGTTAATGCCAAGCATTGTTTGTAATGAATGCAGCTTTTTTCAAGAAAATCTACGAGAAATCAAAATAACTTCTTAACTTGCTAAGTGATTCGGAAAGTGAATTGTATTTCACTTGGTTGGGATGTTATTCAATTAATGACTATGCTATATATTATGGATCTTAAAGAATCAGTAAACTGTTTAACTTATTAATAATAGTACGTATTTCTTTTCGGAGTCCCTAAAGATGCAGGCATGGCCACCAAATTAAGTGGAAATCCTCACTCTGAAGTTAGCTTACATCTTTACATAAATGGAGGACAAATCAGCGTATATCTCGATAGATTTCAACCTTCTTTAAGGTTAGAGTTTCGAGATATTCTCTAAATATGCCAAAATCCGGGATAGATGGCTACCGCAGGCACTTCTTGTAAGTTGCTCCGATGTAAATTCAGTACCAATTTAGGAAGAGTAAAATTTTGTACAGGTTTATTCAGTAAAGGATTAAGCTTGAATTCCAGAAATTCGTGACTGGAACGAAGAGCGCTTCGATGAATGCGAGAAAAGTCTGAGATGAGAAATGTGGCAAATGCGACGAAATGAAGAGACATCTGGCGATCGATCGAGAAAGCCCAAAGGGACACTATCGAAATTTCCAAAGGGAAGTGAAAGCGTCGTCGGAATCGCGTTTGAATCGTACTGAACTTAAGCCACACTGTCAAATAAGGAGGAGATTATGTTATATTGTAAGGGTCCTGAGCTCCTACATACAGTAACTGTAATACATCGAAAGATGATAGAATGTAAGAATTGACTCTTTTCTACATTTACATAAGTACCCTTTGAACTGCTTTTCGGCGTTTGGCATGGATATGACTCCTAAGCGATGCCAATCATTCTCGGAAAAATGTACTCTTGAATTGAAGGTTCCAATTTTTCTGATCTTCCTCATCGGAACGGCCTGAGGGCGCACTACATCTTCTACTAACATACTCTCTCTGGATTTATCAAGTGCACTAAGTGTTTGAACTTCCTTTCTTTTAAGGATTCCCATTCTGCCTCCTGAAGCATCTGAGTAACGCTCACCGATTGGTTATAGCAATTCTTTACAAAACATATTGCCTTTCGTTGTACCTCTTCTAGTTTGCGAATACAACACTTTTCAGCAGGATCCCATGCATACTCGAGGTGAGACTTAACTAGCGCAAAGTAACATCACTCGCAGGTCTTCGTTATACCTTCTTTAATTTGGAAAGTGTATATTCCCTGTTAGCTTCCAATAGATTTTTCAAAATTTTCTATCTGAATTGGAAAAGTCAATACATTGAAAACATGATTTCGGAAAAATCCGAGTTTGTAAAGCCAAGAATGTCGGATATTCGGCAAATGAGGCTCTGTTCACATAGTGGTAGATCTTCTCCTCTCCATTCGAGAAGCAAGGCAACATTTGACCGCCAATAGGCCACATATTAGTGGCCGCCATTATTCCTTACAGATAAATAAAATCGGTAATTTTACATATCGTTTACATTTGATTTTTATTTGGAGCAATAAAAGAAGCAAAAACGACCTCAAGGCGTTGTTCAGTAAGTGAGGATTGGAGTCACGTTTGCCCTCTATTGCACTAGGGTGTGAATCCGACCGGGAAGTGGGAGATCTGGGTTCGATTCCCAGTCACCAATGACTTTCAGTTCCGCTATATCTTGACAGGTGCACGACGCATTGTTCTTCCAAAGTCCATTTCCTCTGCGAATGAAAACATGTTATCGCGTATTAAGATTTTCAATTACCGAAGGATTTGATATCTAATCAAAAGTGGAGTGTATTTCTGTGTTGTGTAAATCCTAAAGAAATGAGAACAGACTTTAGAAATGTGGGTATGGTGTAGAATGGAAAAGGTGAGTTGGGTCGACGGAAAAACGAAGTTAGAGGTGCTGGAGATGGTTGGGGAGAAGAGGGTGTTAATTGAAGTAATTAGAAATCGACAAAGGAGATGGCTGGGTCAAATAATTAGAGAGGGATAGCTGAAGAAAGCGAAAGGACACAAGACAAAAGATGACTTAAGGGGCGGAATGAAGGGGAGGGCACATGAACCTACGGAACGGTGATTTGATATCATACTCCCAACCAAAATCAATTTGTGAATTTGGGAGTGCTTTCGGAACTTAATATATTAACTGAGAACGGCACAAAAATTCGAGATATATCGAACCTATTAAAAATTCTGAAAATTTCTAAAATGAATACCTAGTCTTGTGATTATTGCCACCGTTTCTTTGGGTAAAAGATTTTCTCAATCATCATTTACTGCAAGATTTGAGAGGAATGTGCACCTTTAACTTATAAAAATACGAATGAATTTATTTTAAAAAGAGGAAAATGTATCTTTCATTTACAATGTCTCAGTCTTGCTCACGACTGTTATACTATAAAAGCTATTGAGGTACGAGTTATACTGTCTTTGGTCACTCCTCATTGAAAATTACTTTTCGTCGATTTGTGTTATAGCTTTTGGAATATTTTTCTTTGAAAAGTTAAATAGTTAGTTTAGGCAGCGCTTGGTAGCTAATATACGCAGCTAAAGTTGTGGTTTAAATCCGACTTTGGGCTGAGTCCTTTGCAGACGTTCTTGTTACCATGAAATGTGTTAAGAAAATAAAATCAACGTTAATACTGGATTGCTAGGCTCAAAGAGAAAATCATCACCGACTAATACGAATGGGTCAGCATTTTGAAAGGAACAAAGGTTATTTTAGTTTTAATTTTATGAATTTGTTTAGCTTTCTCCATTCCGTGATGACTCCTTATCTACTTGGTTTATCTGCGTAAGGAAGAGAGTGTAAATAAAAAGCATTCTTTTGATTTTTAGTATCGTTCTTGGAAAAGAAAACAAATTCCTTTTTCACGACTCTCACTTTGTTCTCGTTTCGGCCAGAAAGTTTATTTATTTATTTAAGTTTATCAAAAGCAATTCATTTTCCTTCTTAGAGAGATTTTGTGACGAAAATTTTACATCGGCACGTAACTCTATTTAATGAATAGCTTTCATTACACCTCAATATGCAAACCTTTTGCCTCACGAACGTTTGTCTTTTTTTGGAGTTGATTAGTGAAGGAAGGTGTATTTATAATGTATTCTTTTTTAAGGAAAGTAAAGACTGGTAGATGAAAATTTCCTTAAACGATTGAATTTCTGCAGAAATAAGATGCAATCAATACCATTATATATTATGAGGTGCAGCTAATTAACGTTAGACTGTTCGGATATTCATAACTTTTCATCAGTTTGTCCAAGATGCAGCGAGAGTCCACAGATATAGGTCAATCTGAGCTCCAAGTTACCTGAATAAGGTATGTGCATGAATAATGAAAGCCGAGTGGAAGCTGGCGAGTACAAAAGTGTTACTATTTATAGGTAACTAAATTTTAAAGTCTCGACCTACATTCATCCCATAGGACTGCTACATTGAGGGAAGGATTACGTTGAGCTAATCTCTAAGAATGTAAGAAAGCGTCCTCTACAGAACCTTATCTCCTAATGTGTTATCCCTTCTGCATCGAAATCTTAAATAATCCCACCCAAAGGCTTATCCACTGCGGTTATAGCTTTCTTTTCCTCGGCGTAGAGATTGGTTCCTTTTATCGCTCGCTCTCTCCTTTTATCAGCGCCGTAAAATATGCGATGTTATTTCGCCGGAATTCTAAACCTCAACCGACGCTTTTAACCTGCCCACCGTTAAACCTGATCAGTATGGCTGCGAATATAATAAGCTGAATACTTATGAAGGCCATAAACTTGTGGAATTCTCCATTTACTCGCGAATTTAAGTTTGCGAGCCGCCATTTCATTACGCGAGAGCGAACTTAAGCCGAGTGAATTATCGCAAATGCGAGGTGTGTCCATATTCGTATTTTGTGGGGGAATTCAGCTATCTTTCGATATGTTCCAAATGTCACTTTCTTCATGTCTTAACCTTTCTTTTTATTGTCCAAAAATCTCTATCTGTATATGTACCTCTATCTATCTGTTTGCTTTTTTATTTGCATCCTTAATGGGTAATCCATCCAGGATTACCAAATGGAACATTTAGCTTCGTATACAGATATTGGGATATTTAGGACAAATGTCGGGAGTATTAGTATTTAGATTTCATAGCTGTGCTCGTGGATCTTCAAACACGGAGAAAGCAAAAATACAATGAGATAAATTTTTTTTATGTATTTGCAAATTCCCAATAAGTTAAAAATGCATGGTAAATTTTGTTATAATTAGTTAAATTTAAGGAAAAACAAATTTTTATTATATATTTTGATGGGTATGATATCTAAAATTAGCTCCTATAAATTGGATTTAATTTGGCTGAATATTTGCGATATGAATTTATTGTTTATTCATTTCTAAAAATATCAGTTAATATTTATTAATTTTGTGGAAAAGAAAGAAAAGGGAAATTACTGAGGTGACTACTTTCTGTACAAAATACATATTTTTATATTTAAACAGGGATAAATGGGGGTTCGAAAAGTGGGATATCTCTCTTTACTAAATTCATATTTTTTTTTTTACTATTTGAACTCATTTCGACTTTTTCGCATTTTATTTCTTCATCGAAACCACTTAATTACGACTTTTACTCGTTAGTATTAATTTAATTTCTTTTAAAAGCCGAACTCAAAATTCTAAGACTTCAATCAAAAATGAGGAGTATATTTGTTATGATCTCTTAAGAATAATCGTCCGAAAAATATCTCTTGGGAGACAAATGATAGAACTTTAAATTCCAGTATTAATGATATAATTTAACAATCGTTGCAGTGTAAATGTATTAAAAGAAATATGAATGAATGGTGAATGGTGCTCAGTCGTGAGCAACTGCTTTTAGATATCGAAACTCTTTTAGCGGAATTATTTTTAGCAATACCACAAATTGCAATACAAAACGTCTTAATTATTGGGAAAATTGGGATAAGAGAGTGCCATCTAGTTTTGTGAAAAGAAAACCTAATATTTTTGATGAAAAATTTGCCAACTGCGGAACGAGAAGGGTTATACGAAATTTTCAGGAAAGAAAAGGAGAGATATGCAAAATGAACAATAAAAGTTATTCAATATATGCAATTGACAGAATCAGTACATAAGCATTATATATCATAAAAATACACATAATAGAAAACTCATAAATTAGTATATTGTATGAACACTACATTCGCAGTCAGATATACATTTATGTCAGTAGTGTGTCAAGTAAATTACAAATCAGGTTGTTACTTCTTTTGAACAAAATTACTATAAGACATATTATAATACACAGAAATCAAATAAAGAAAGAAAAATTAAAGAAAAAGGTAAAAAAGAGGGAAAGAGAGAGAAAAGGAAAGTGATGAAATCAAACGGTATTTATGCAAATTGTGAAAGATATTTTATATAGTGTTTTTGGGATGAGGAGGAGGCGTGTTGAACTTTTTGTGTTCCACATTTTATCAGAGTTGAACTAAAAATGGAATACAACAAAATATTGTAGATTAAAAAAGTAGTTCCACTTGATCCATATGGCGTATTGCGTATGAAATCCGTACTATTCAGACAAGGCGATACATTTTGTTCAAATACTACTAGGATAAAGAAAGTAGCGCTACGAAAATGTTCTCAATTGAGAATCTTATGGATATTGCGATTGCTCGATAAGTCTTCCAGAGAAGGAAGACGTGATCCTGCCGCCCAAAATAAGAGCAATTGACGGCAAAGAAAATCGTTCTAAAACGCATTATTCCCGCAATAATAATAAAAAAGAAAGATCGCTTGGTCTTTACTCACCCTTGCCGATAGAAAGAATAATTCTATGGAAAATAAGACGCAGAGTTGGAAACCTCATTATTATAACAATCATAGTGCTCAATACTTAAATATAAGCCGTTTCAATCATCTTTAGCCAACTCCCAATTCATCTATATGACAGAGAAGAAAATTAGAAAGTGATTGCTATATATTTTTTATCTGCAGTAAAATTTTTGTTATATTGGAAATTATCTGTAATTTTATAAATTATGTAGTACTTAATACTGTAAATTATATATAATGTAATGCTTAAAAATCATTAACGCCAGTATAAGTTTATATATAAGCATTCTAATGGCTTAATTTTCTTATTTAACATTTAATGTAAAATTAGGAACCTCTAGGTCCTTAATTTATGAAGCTGTATCCCTTTCTTTTTAGCTATATTTCATTTTAATAGTTACATTTCATTAATACATACGTATTTTATCTGTATTCTGTAAGGATAATAACAATCATAAATAATTGACAATTAAATAAAGGCTGAAGGACATCGATATAGGTAAGTTGTTCTTGAAGGATATATGCAAGTATATTTCGGAGTTTTAACTCGCTGAAAACTGCAGATGGAATGGGTTGCTCGAGTGAAAATCCTTTCCGATTATCTCTATTCATGGATCTCTTTATCGAGTTTTACTGCGTGGGATGGAATTTTGTTCAGTTTTACCACGTAGGATGAGAATATTCAAAAACGCTGAACTAAAACAGGGATTCACAAAACTCTGGAATCCGCCAAAATATTCGATCCGGATTTCTTTGTGTAATTTTTGGTGGAGCAAGATTTGAGTCGCCCACGGCAACGAGTTTTCATCCGAAGGCTGAGATTAGTGGCTTTGAAGAAAAGTGAAAGGCCCTCCAATGTCCACAGGAGCCCTAAGTCGACGTGTGATATTGACAACGGAAGAAGGATATTGTTTGCTCTACTCCTTCATCATTATGAATACTGAGGGGTATTGGATTTTTAAGATTTTCTAAAGGTATTTCTTGGAGAAAGAAAGAAGTACATCGATAACCAAGATAAAGGGATCGAGTAATATATCAGAAGATCATATGTAAGATTCTCGAAAGATATAGCCGAGAAAGACCCCAAATTGATGTTTCGGACAAATATCTATTATTTTGCGATATTAACCGATTCAGATGTGGAGCTAAAGAGATTGAATTACAGTTATGATATGAGAAAGATAGGATATGAGTTTGTCATAAAGGAGCTTGAATTAAAATCATATTTTTAGTTTTGCCACAATCACTACATCCTATAGAGACTAATCACTACGATAACTATATTTCTCAGGAAAAAGTGGCATTGTAGAAGTTAATTGGAGATGAGTCCTAAAGGAAAATGTCTTAAAGCATTTCACTTAGCAAAAGGAAGGTTTGAGATCAACCCTTGTACTGAATAACAGAATTTCCGTTATTAAGAATGCCAAATAAATGAAAGAAATATAAAACTCTGATAACGATACCGTACATCGACATGGCTAGCAAAAGTGTTATTTCTGTTTCTACCGTGACCTACTTAGTTACAATGGTTGCTAAGACATTTGTGTACAGAATTGTAAAATACCATTAATTCATTTCCATCAAACTTTGTGCATTCTTACATCTCAGCACTAACTGAAAACAACTATTATGAGGAAATATTTGTGTATACTTCAATTTCTGCATCTTAGGTTTTTCCAAGTCTCCGGAAAAACTTAAGATATAATTTCTCTAGAAGAAACGTAAGACAGGGATTTTCCATATCCGGGTGATTTTCTTACTTAATGTGGATGATTTTCTGAAACATTTAATGAGGGAGCGGCCGAAGAATGGATATTCATGTTTGTAAAATACGAGAGGATAGAGTATCCAAGGATCGAAATCTCCAACTTGATCGCTTGCAAATGGACCCGTATCTCGATTACTTTCCCTTCGGATTGTATTCCCATCTGCACCTTAAAAAAAAGAGGCCGTGCGATAGGGACTTGGGGCATAAAATGTTTTCCAAATATCGATTTCTCGAATTTGGAATCGTTGATGGGCACCCTTTTTATTCCTCCCTCTTGCGGTGAAAGTCGTAACTTCAAATCACACGCCGCGTTATTCCACGAAGATAAAAAAGAAGCGTTGGATCAGAGGAACTCTCTTCCAGTTATCTTCCGGTAAAAAAGGGAATCCATTCGAAAGGAAATCTACAGCGAAATTGGTGGAGCTTAAAGTTATTGTTTCAGTTTCGACTGTCCATCGTAGACTCACACGACGAGGGGCGCTGGATTCGATTCTGTTTTATATCCATTCGTCTTTTTATGGAAAATTTAATCCGGATCTCGGTTACTTTGAGTATCCCACTGACATTTTCTACGGAATGTTGTATTGAAGACAATACTAATAAATACGCTTCGATCGTAAATATCTTTTTATGGTAATTCTCCCACGTAAAAATTATATAAGTTAAATTGCTTCTGATGCCTATAATAATTACTTTCATAATTTATTCGTGCTTTAAGATTTTAAAAATATCAACCACGTTAGAATTTAAAGCTTAAATGAAAGTTGATGCAGAAAAACCCGTTTAAGACACTCCTGCTTAAGATGTTCTCTCAGTCCCTTTGACACTAAACACATGTTAGAAGTACAGCTTAAAACGCTCTTCTATCCAATTATGAGGCGGATTATTTTATTTTCTCAGATGCACTGCAACCCTCTACAAAAAATCTTAATCGATAAATAGAAAATTGTTTACATTATTCTTCCCTTATGATCTATCTGGTAAAAGTTGTTACGTTTGTTAAAAGTGTTAAAATGGTCGAAATTAAGTTAATAAGTTACAAGCTTTCTGTGTGCAAAAAGCACATTAAATATGATGGAAAGGTAACCAGCATTACACAACCCGGATAAACGCTGTCCCGCTTATAACTTGGACCCTTGAAAACCGGATTTTATTTAAATCCAATTGAATGAACATTCCTCGCGCATGAGAAACTGCAAGAGCCATTAGGGGACGGCTTATCCGACAAGTTTTGCCAAAGTTTCGTAAATTTTTCCAAATGCAATTCGAATTTCGAATCGGAGACGATATTTCACGACCAAAGTAAGAATCTTTAGAAGACGGAATGTAATTTTCTTTCTTTTGGTGCTTGTCTCGATTTTCGAAGCCCATTAATTCTAATTTAATTCTGCCAAAGAATTGAAATCTAAGATCGATCAAAATGAACTTTACGTGAATTTTTATGAGAGTATATTCGACT
This sequence comes from Pachydiplax longipennis, assembly GCA_036926295.1. Classification (NCBI taxonomy): domain Eukaryota; kingdom Metazoa; phylum Arthropoda; class Insecta; order Odonata; family Libellulidae; genus Pachydiplax; species Pachydiplax longipennis. Next base: position 306,304 of record JAVFKF010000038.1, read on the forward strand.
ACAAGGGAATCGAATCAAGGTGAAATTTATGGTCATGTAGTAACACATGCTCCCTCTTATGAATCCCTAAATCTTATATTTGAATCTCATCAGGAAGTACGAGGAAGTAATTTGGAAAAACTGCTTAATTTCTTTTCCAATGGAGAGTAACAGACATCGGATATAAAGATATATAAAGTTGTTTACTTTATCAGATAGCTTTGTAAATAGATACGCCACAGCGATTATTATATAAGATAACGTGACTGGGCGATTGCGTCCTATACGAATGCAAATATGTTTATAAAGCCATTTTTATCTCTTCCGATAGTACGTCACGTTTATAAAATGAGCGCGCATTATACTCTTCTACTTGCATCCGAAGTATCTCTTCATCATCCCTTTCATAGCTATGAAACGTCATTCCTTATATCGTATCACTTTAAAAGTTTATTGCTCCTTCTTCTTCTGCTATCGGAGATTGGAAATCATCATAGCTAGTTCATTTTATTTTATAAAAAGTTCAGTAGAGCTGCGATTAAACCACTTTCGTAATTTTCCAGGGAATTCTCCATCTTCCACTGTTCCGCTTCCCTTATAATTTTCATTGCAGGATGTTTCTTGATATTTGGAACCTTAAACCTCTCACGATATGACCAAAATACTGAACTTTCCCAATTTCGATCGTTGTTCAGATTTCACGTTCTCTATTTAGAATATTTAGTGCTTCTGCATTCGACTTTCTTTCCACCCATGATAAATTTATCATCCGCTTGTAACACCACGTTTCAAAGGCTTCAATTCTCTTTAGATTATACTGTTTTATTGTCCAGGCTTCAGTAAAGTAACTTTAGTATCTTCAGTACAGTACCTTTAGTACAGTAATAAGAGGGTGGAAAAAACATAATAGTATGCGTCTTCTTAGCTCTATAGACTTATCTTAGTTCTGTTCATTTATTCTGTTAACGCAGAAAGGTTTTTTCCTTTACTTTCGGTCAGATAATAGAGGAAAGATAATCACAATTTAGAAAAATACGCATGAGTCCTCACACATATTTTTCATTACCTAGAGAAATCGTTCCTCGGAGAGTTGTTAAAGGAGAGCGAAATCTGTTTAATCAAGATTCTTGCGAAGACATCTCCATTTCCATTGTCCCTCATCAATCCACTCCTGTTTATTCTTCCAACAATTGTATCTGCGGCCCCATCTCTTTCCCTCTAACCACCGTTTCAAAGCTCTGCTTTTCTCCCTTCACAATATTATCTCTTCCTTTATTCTCTTTAATACCCGCAAGCTACCCTACGCAAGCTTTCTATTACCTTTATTTCAGAAACTCATCTCCGCGATTCTTCGAGCTAAAATCATTCTGCAGCAAAATCTTCTCTTCTTTGGTAAACCGAAAATGTTTACTCAGTATGACTTTTTCATTTATTTTCCTCGATTTAGTACAACACAAATTTGCATTGCCCTCTTTTCACCGTCGAATTTTTGTTTATATCTTAAAAATAGAATTAAAAAATAATTATCGCTATTCGATTATGTTACACTGGAGAATGCATTCTGCGTCCTTCATCATACATCAATTACTATTTCGCAATTCTTGGTATGGAGTAATTTATATGACTTAACCTAAAATAAAATTTGAAAAATATGAAAGGGTTAAAAGGAATCAAGACCCAATTTCACCCGATGATAAGGACGTTTGCATGTAAATTTATAACTGAATATGTAGTCTTATTATTTTTTGTTTGTTTTCTTCTTCTAGATATTTTTTGTTTTCCTTATTATTTTACTAATAATTAATGGCTTGAATGTTAGGGACTGTTTAGTCTAAATCTTGTCTGAATTGTGGTATGTACGTATCTATATAAAAATTCGATGGCCATCATGCGATAATTAATAACAATGTGACCAAAATATTGGCGTAGTGAAAAATAATTAATATCTGATTATAATTAGATGGACTCAGGTGAATAATCGAAGCTCAAGTTTAAAAGTAGGTAATAGAAAAATAAAAAGATAAAGCATAGATTTAAAAAGTAGTAATATAAATATTAAAAAATATACTTAAAATGTAAACACACAAAGAAAACTCACTCATCAGGTGATGATGTTACACCGTGAGTTTTGTTTGGGTGAGTTTTCTTTTTTTGTGATCATGAAGGAGTTCCACCAGGGATCACCAAAATCTGTTCTTTAAATTGTTAAGATTTTTCTTGTGAATACTAAGATGTAAGTTGTAAGAATAGTAAGATGAGCATTATTTTAAAACTGTTGAAAACGGGAATGACTTATAAGCAGAGATGAAAGTGGAAACTGAAATATAAAGAATCATAACTGAAAAATTTACATTTAAATTATATTTAGAAAGAAAAATTTGATAATGAAAGGCGTTCAGGTAGTTAGAACATTAAAACAATAAATATTTGAAGTAAAATATAAAAATTTGCTACCCTTTTCATCATAAAGTGGTTAACATTTGGTAAAGTTGTTTTCGATATTTTCTATTAAGATTTTTCATTCAATAGATCATAAATATTATCATGGCCCGCCGTGCTGAAATGTGTCAACTTGTTAGCAATCTCTTCATATTTGACCTCTAACTATTGCTTCCACACATCCTTCGGCTTTGTTCAGTGATCTCATATTTTCACCCAACATAAGCCATTGCCGAAGATCACATACAGCGATCGCAACATAAAATACGAAACATTTTATGCTAGAGAAGGAAGCGTTTCCATGAATCGCCCTCGTTATTGGTCGACCGTTATAAAATGACGTCAGTGTGGCCGCACTAAGAAACTGAATTTCCTCCTCTCGAAACACACCCAAGGATCACAAAAAGCGCCCCATATAAGTCCTTTAATAACGTCCCAACTCCTTGAGGCCGCCCTAAGCTAATGTTAGCTCTTCGGACCTTAAAGGGAAATTCTCAAACAAACGGAAAAATATTTCCCTCCGCCGGGATCATGCTAAATCCCTCTGCCGTCCGAAAAAAACCATTCCTGCTTTCGACGCAACCCTTTTTTCCTCGTGGCAAAAGGGCTAATAAACTTCACGTATTTTTTCTTTCCCTCCGGTAAGTCAGATTGACATTCGATCCTCAGATTATGTGATTTCCCAAATCTCGGGAAATGAAAATTGTCATATTGAGGACAGCAGGTTTTGTATTTAACATCATGCCATATCTAATAGTAATCGATATATATTATGAATGACTAAAATGAATTAAATAAAAGGATTCTATTCTTTACGTCGAACACAAAAAGAAAATTAATTAATTAAATACCTGCTGATGACTGTATTAGCCGAAATCGGTGGTTTTGTGTAAAATACTAAGTTTCATTTAATTTAATACGCATGTAAAATGAATAAATATAAAGGAAATAAATTTCAATTACCACATCGTAGTTATTTTAGCATATTAAATTTAATATCAGATTTGAAAAACTCCGATGTTTGAACGTCTGTACACGGACCTGTACCAAGGGATGGAATTGCAAGTCTCGGATTAGTTTAAACAATATTTTCGGAATTTAGAAGAATAACTAACAGTTCTAGATTAAGGCTCTCCTTTAAGACACATTAAGATACATTTTCTAGAGAATATGCCTTTGACAATGAAGTATGTTAAACGTGGTATTATGCGTTTTATATTATTATTTTTCAAAACACCAATTCTTATAAGAATCGGGAAGGACTAATGATGGCATAGTTACAATCAAATAAAATGTGTTTATGAAATAATTCTCCATTAATCTATACCTAAATTTTTCCGCGATATAATAATTCGACTTAGTTTTTAATTCGATTTTATTGTCAATACTGAAACATCAATCCCTGAATTTGTCAATTCACGGCATTGACAGATTGCACAGGGTCGCAGGGTTTCCATAATCCCCTAAAGGGTACGGCCATTGAATCTGCTTTGGGCAGCATTCTGTTCGAGGGCATAAAAAGGCTCCGTTTTTCTTCGTGTTTTAATCGGACCGGTTTCAATTAGCGGCCGAGGCCTCCTCGTAAATTAAGAGTTTCCGGCATCGCTGAGTAGCCCACTAAGAGGAGTAAAAAGTGCACCTCATTCACGGAAAAAGAGCAGGGAATAGTTGGAAATGTTTGTGTTGCGGAAAGTTTTAGAAATTGCCTCCTTCCGCCCCAGTCTCCAAGGACGCCTATCCAAATCACTTTTCTCTTTTTGTCCGAATATACGCTGAATCGAGCCAATCAAAGAATAAGCGGACGTATTTCCCTGGAAAAAATAAAGCGCTAAGTGATGATGTTCCCTAAAATTTGTTACCGAGAATAATAAAGACATTTGGCGTTTACAATTTTCTACGAATGAAAAAACAAGAAGAAAAGCAATGGAAGTCACTTTCGAAAAGTTACTAAGGGAAGACTTTATGATAACTTATTGAATTGTAAATAACTGGGGAATAAATAAGCGTCCGATCCTGTATACACTATACATATATAAACACAGTGCAAATTGAACTAGATCAGTGGTTCCTAACATTTCCTTAATTTTAGATGTTTGAAAGATGTTCGCGACCCCCCTTTCTTATCCGTAATATTTGATGAATAAAACTTGAAATCAATATGAGAAAAGTGCAGATGCAAAACTAAATTCTTTCAGATGAACCCTTCTCACTCAATTCACCGACGACCCTTTCATGTTCTCCGCTTGGGAACCAGTGAACTAGATCGACCGCCAGGATTATGCCTTTACTCACAATGCACATTGCATTCAAAACCAATCAAAACAGCTTTTTCAGAGCCCTCCGACAAGAAATATCGAAGCTCCAAATTTACCAACTGGACAGCCAGGAAGTAAGCAGATAAAAATGCGAGACGCTTTCAAAGATATTTCTTGAAAAAGATATATTTATCCAAGGAATGCATGTGGAGAATGAGGCCGATCAGGGAATCGGAGAAAACCAACGGACTTCCTCAATGCTAAGAATTCAATGGATAGCTGTATCCAAATTTGATAATTTGTGTATCCACTTACATATGATGTTATCTTATTTCTGATTCCTAGTTTGCTGAATTTTGACTTATGTGCGTTAGAATTTGTAGGTGTATCTTTTCATCTTGTTACACTTCTAATATTGTTAAATTTACATATCATTTTACAATACATACTCTAAATAGACAAATGAATCGCAAATAAGTTTCGGAGCAATGAAAAACAGGTATTTTACCAAAGTATGAACCAGAAAGCGATGTAATTAAAATACAGCAAAATAAGAATGGGCCCAAGAGATATAATCGTGATACTATGAAAGATTTGTTTAAAAAAGAATTAATTAATTCAGTCATGAGAGTAGTGATCATTGATTAAAATCACAGAAATGCCAGTTAGAGGGATTCTTGGATAATGTTTGGTCCAATCTTTATTGTATGAATTTGGATAAAAAGAAAGCATCACAAACTCTCAATTATATGACCGGAAGAACATTATGCTTCCACCGTCGTTCATCCTCTTCGTCAGCACCGAATCTCTGGTCTGTCCAATCTTCACTTCTCTTCATCTCTCCTTACCACCTGCTCTGCTGAGGGATTCTCAGGTGGAATCACGATTTTGAGGACCTATTTAGCATAATAGAAAATTGAGTACAAATAATAACCGTTTTCACCCTTAATTATTCTCTCCTCTGGTTCTCGAGATAAGGTTGTTTAAATATACTTTGAAACGTAGCAAATTAGATTCGTGGCGCAGCTAATCAGTGACAGCGATAACGTAATCCACTTTGGCTGCTCCGATTACGTTGCAGTCGTGGCCTATCAACGGATTTCTCTTCGTTTAACATATTTTATATACGTATTTGCCTTATATAAATGCACCGCATGGCTTGCAAGACATGGGCGAATCAAATTGGACCCTGAATTTAAGAAATGAGAGACTCAAAAGTATGACTATCAAAACAGACAGCAATCTCCCGAGGCTTACACTATGGTGTGGACAGAATTTGCTGAGGTTATTGCGCAAGTAGTAAGTCAAGTATGTAAGATCAAAACAAATATTCTTAACATATCCCTTATTAAACATACGAGACAAAATATATTACAAGAGATACATGATTCACCAGTAGTGAGGATAAGATAAGTGGCTACCCATAAGAGTGGGTGGCAGCCATCTTGATCATCAACATCACAGGATCTGAAAAATTAATTTTCCCGGAAAAAATTCCATTTGAGCAGGATTTGAACCTCTGAGGATAGCTTTGAGTATTTTAGAAATTTTGGATACTTGACCAGTCACGCCAACCATTCGACCATTTTGACGTTGAGGTGATTTTAAAAGAAGCAGGTTATAATTCAGTAAAGAGGCTGGTTAAGAAGGCTCTCCACCGAATAACGTCATTTGAGATGACTATTTTTACGATAACGTCTGATTTAATACAAAGCTCCCGTAATTCCATTTTTTTTTGATCCTCCAGGTATCATTATCCTTAGTCGGTCCATAGATTCTTCTTCTTGTGAAATTTTTTTCCACGTTTTTGCTCAGCGCCCATGTTTGGGCTCCATTTAGTAAAACAGGTTGAATGAGCGGTTTTTAAGTTTTATAAAAGTAGATATTTTTTCCTATTATATGAGTAAAAGCGTTCGACTAAATTATGTGGAAACATCATTAATTTCTTGAAAGCCGCGGAATCCGTAAGTAGAATGTTACAACAATTTTGCACTTTTAATAATTAATTTTATTCCTTTATACTGAAAAGTGCTTATCCATCCGCGTTTAAATCATTTAATGTGTATTGTTTATTTGCCGAAAATCTAGATCAAATCTTTAGGAGGCAGAATGGGCATCATCAGAAGAAAGAGTGTTCAATCAAAGTCTTAATTAATTCAGAGAGATCATCTTCGTGGAGATATTATGCCCCATCGTTGTTACTGCAAGGAAGATCGGAGAAATAGTTACTATCATAGAACTCTTCAATTCAAGGACTTATTTTTGTACGATACGCGAAAGCAATCGATGAGTAATGTTGAGTCATGGTGCTTACATTCTCTGTCATACGCCACAAGACGGCTTGAAAGGTAAATTTGTAGATTCATATAATATTTTTCAAAACGTTATAAATTTTTAACAGAAAATAATAGAAGTAAATATACACCAACCTCTATCCTTCATCAAAAGATGTCAAAGAATCATGAAACTTAACAGGAAAATAGACAGTTTACCTTACAGAAATGATTATATCTTTTAGTAAACCGGTAGGTATTTGGGTTTCCATGCTATCCTCAGAAATCTCTTCAGAGAATCTCTCTTTCGTAAAAACGTCTTCTCTGAGAGAAACCTCGTCCGTTTGCATAACATCTAAAAGTAAACGTTGGCCTGATAAGGCGTGGCAAAGAACACGGGTGGCGCTCTCGATGTGTATTATCTCGAAAAGGACCAGCTGAGTAATTAAGGAGACGTAGAAATGGAAGGCCGATGAATAGAGATCCAATCTCAAGAGATCTTCAGATTGGATCTCCACAGGTGGAGCTCACATTCAACGACATTTCTTCCTTTCTAGCTGCTTCACTAACAGCGGAATGTATACTTTATGTTCTTTCTTTATTTTATGAACATTAAAACCCCTCCTAACGGACACCCCATTACAAGTATTGCATGATTTGAAAAGACTCTTCAGTCGACATCCCTCATACTGACAATCACCTAAGTCCCGATGGGTTTCATTCTACTTTTACCCTGTATTATTTAACTATATTTCGTTAATCCATTTTTTCTAAAAAAAATTGTAGTATTGTATAAAAGTATTATATTTTAAAAAGCTTTGGTCCAAATCACCTTTTTTATATCAGTTTTCGGTATTATAAGCATAAAACTACCTTCAGTTGTCTTAATGGAATCATTATGAATTAGGTTTGAGCTCGGAAGTCGATAAATAATGAAACAACCATGTAAAATTATATAAATCTGCATCCTCAAGAAATATTCTTACATGTATTCTCACAAAAAATTTAAAACTGTATAATATTATGTGAACAAGAATCAGGTTATATTCTACAGATTTTCTAACGGCATTAAGGTGGTTTTTACTAAATTACAAAACTAATCGCTTTAAAGTATTTTTTTGTTACTCATTAGAATTTGATAAATACTTCACATCTATAGAGGCCATAAGATCTCTCAGGATTTTTCTTAGCGTTTCTGACTTACTAAATATTTAGAATAGCTATTTAGAATATTCTCTCAAATATAATTTCAAGATCATAGTAGCGTTACACCTTTATAAGGGAATTAATTGAAAATGTCTCACATTGCCAGAGTTACAACCCGATGTTTTGAATAGCTTAGCAGATGCTCTAACAAACTGATTAGTTCTTTACCATCAAGCATGTGAACCATTCGACCCTTATTTTATTCGCTTTTTTATGAATTATTTATCGATCCAATAATTCAATTTTTAGGATTTTGTAGACAACAAATTTTCTCCCTTCGTTTTAGATTGATTCCTTTGAGATTAACTAATCGATGGGCTACATCTTTATAGGTAATGAAACATCTATTCAATTAAGACTACTTTTCGGCGATAAGGTATCTTCTAGATAGGCAATTTACTTCTCTCTACTATGTATTTTTTGCCCTTAAGTTCTTCCATTGTTTATTCTCGTCCAGTTGAACTGTTCTACCCTTACTCTTTTTCCATTACATCGTCTGTTTTCAAAAGTTACCAATTGCTTCATTGCACCTTTCGCTGAATTCTCTCTTCTTTTTCTTCCTTTGAATCCGCGGATGTTATTTTTAAACCCATCTTCCTCTGTCTATTGTGTTTTGTTTTCATTATATTTCCATTTTACTGCCTGTAAGTTTCCACGTTTTTCCATATTTTCGTCCGCTTGATTGCGTTTAATTTGAAAGTCATTTTTCCTTCACCTATCCCTTCTCTTTCGTTCTCCTTTCCCTTCTCTTTCGTAATTTTTCACGAGACCTTCCTTTTCTTTCGTTCTCCTTTCCCTTCTCTCTTTAACTTCTCGTTCTTTCACTTTACATCTTTCCGAAAAGAGAATAAATTGAGTTCATTTTTTGATGGTGTCGTTCTATCACATTTCCAAATTTATTCCCCTCTCATTTCAGTCGACGTCTTTTGTAGACTTATATCTTATCGTGTAAGAATCCTTTTCTTTCTTTGGAATAATGAACTCCTGCATTATTAGTCCATTCTCTTATATTATTTTTTGATGGCCACACATATCATTTTATAGGTACTGTAAATGACAAAATAAAAAAAGTATGCTACCAAATGCTGGAAAGATATCTTCCATTAAAAATAAAAATATATAAACATAGAAAGAAAATAGAAAGATTATAGAAAAAATATATAAATTTTATATATACTCCTTCGTAACAGATAAATTTAACTACTAAATATAAATCTAGAAAGCAATGCTACGAAATGCGAAAAAGACCAACGATGTCATAGTGCAATGTATTTTAATCACTCCTATGCCAAAAAACACTATTTTTTTTTTAAATAAGCTTAAACGCTTGTAAAGTTTTGCTTGTATATGTATTTCTTACTCATTCTGTAATCTAATAATTCTTTATTCTAATCTCTCATTCTGTAATTAACTCCCTGCCTTCATGAATGTGACTGTGCATAATGTACAGCATTGTGGTTGTTTCCTTAAATTATATTCTATTACGTATTGTATTCTGTATATGTTACTGTGTGTATATTATGTGTGTTATGTATTCTGTATATGCACTGCATACTGTGTTCATTTGTACTGTCTGCGGGAGGGTTTATCCTCCCGTCTAAGGGCGAATGCTGGACAGTTATGTCATTGTAATTCCTTGCTTCTCCTCCACCGTCGCCACCTGGTCCAAAGACCAACTGCTGCGTTTTTATTAATAAATAAATACATCACAAAAAAGGGAAAATCTTGCTTCGGGTCACTTTCTCTTCAGTTTCTCCTGTGGATGTCATAATAAAATTATTGTTAGCACATCATCCAAATTCTGAGTTTCAATCAGATTATGACGTCAATGAAATACTCTTCGTATAAACCTTTCGCAATAAAAAGATAAATCAGAAGTTAAATCAATATATCCAATTATTTGATTATTTAACCCAAAAATTACCATTATAAGTATGAATACTAATGAAGATATATAATTATATGTGCAAATATAATTTATAGTAAGTTTTTCATGATTGAATAACAATTTCATTGTGTAACTAGTTTTGAAAAATTATTTCATCTTAACTTCTATAGAAAAGTAATTCGAGTGTGAATTGTAATTTTTATGGCAAAGCCAAGACGTAGATAAAGTTGTGAAAAACTATTGGCTAAATTAGAGTGGCAAATCCCTACACTATATTTAGGGTACCGAGAGGAACCTATTTAAGAGATTTTAATTGTATGCAAAGGCCATGTGTAGATTAGACGGGAAATATGAATGTGGAATATTTTCTTATTTCAGATGCGAGTGGAAGTGCAGTTCCGAGGATATTGAAGAATCTCTCTTTGAGGTGAGTCCTATACTTATTTCTTAGATTTTGAGCTGTCCAACTGTATGTTTTCTCTCAAATATTTAACCTAAGTTAAGTTTAAGTGATTAATTTTAGGGAGACATGTTTCGAACATAGTATGGATTGCGTGGCAACTGAAGAATTTGAGATCTAAGACGATGCAATTGTATAAGCAGTTCAGATGTATAAACGTAGTTTTCTTATGTATGATTTGATGAAAGAATACGAAGCAAACTCTCATTCAAATATATAATGCCTGTATACTGTATGCCCTTTCATACCACATACCTTATTATCGGGTATATTCATCAAACAAGCGAATACACAACGTTTTTAAATAGTATGCGGGGTTCAATATATGGGCCACTTGCGCCACCCACTTATGGCCCCAGTTTAAGACAGATTTCCATAAATAGAAAGCTCAATGCTTTTCTACCGACATAATAGTGGAAAATTTCCCACGCAGCATGTAATTAAGTCATGGGATATGGGATTAGAGTGAGCAACTTTACTTTCGTACGTATTAGTTTTACGTACGTATTACGTATTAGTCGTATTGTTTACAAAATTAGAAATTTTATGACTCATAGAAATCTATCATGAAATTCCTTTATGTTAATAAATCACGGTTTTTGAAAAAATGGGTTTTCTTACAAAATTAAGTAGTTTGAAAATATTTCCATGAATTACCTTATTTAAGGAATTTAAAATTGTCAGGAAGCCCCGAAATAAAAAATTCTAAAAATTACATTTTTATTGAATGTTATCTTTTTTTGCGCTTTTAGTGATATTATGATTTTCAAGAAACTGTTTTTTCGACGCAAAGAAATGAAAAGAAAATAACTTGTACCACTTCCATTGAAACATGGATAGTGGAATATTTTATTCCACTATCCATGTTTCGACTTGTCAAAATCAGCCAAAGGTTCAGTATTTTTACCCATTTTTGTTATCTTCTCATTTCTTCGCGTTGAATAGTCCTTACACTGTGTCGTTCCTAATAGAATTTTAAACTAGTTTGTCACCGAAAGAGTATTTTGACGATAACGTTCAATACGTTAACGTTTGATTTATCCTTAAATTTTATATTAAATATTGTTAAAGTTTACAGATTTACTGATTTTCCAATTGGGTTCGATGTCAATTTTATAATTTCTAGAAGATGAATTTATAACCGTCAAAAGCAACAAAATTGTCTACCCTGTTCAGCAATTTCCTCGGTAATATTTATCACTAGGATTTCTATATGATTTTCTATCACTGTAAGTTCTTAGTACCAAAGTATAGACGATCATCATTTTAACTTTTTAGAATGACTTTCATCAAAAATTAAAAGGCGGAGCAATATATTTTAATTCATTGAGGAACGTAAAACAATTTTGAATATAAATGCTGCAAAATCTAAACCAGGAACCCTTACAAAAAACTTGCACGACTAATAAGGGATGTTTAGTTCGGAAGAATAGTAGATGTATGTAATTATGTATTTCGTAAGTTCGCTTTAAGTAAACATGTATGAGTGGTAAGTGTATTAGAATTGAAATACTAAGTAGTTGTAGATATATGTCAGCTGTGTTGTATTATTTTTGCATCTATTGTAATAAATAAGTAAATATTTCCTCTGTAGTTGTCAATAATGTTGTATAATGTACATTGTAAGAAGCCTTTTACCACGTTATTAGTTTATAAGACTATTTTAGAAGATTCCCCTAGATTGATAGCCCATCTTCTCTTAGTGTGTTAATGATGATAATCAAGCAATGAATTAATCTGTAATTTAGTATGTAATTTAGTATGGCGTCTTTTGTAAGATAGCATCTGATGATGGTGATGTCAGTTTCGAAAGTGCCATCGATTCTCAAAAATAGGTAGTTATTGATTTATGCTTTACCATATTTTGTCCGTAAGGCAGTATTTGGACGTTCGTATAAATATTTATGTGTCGTATTTGCGATAATGCGAAGTGTCTTAATATGTGGGAATGAATGCATTTGAATGCGAGGGACGGTTTGAATAAGTAAAACGGTAGCACTTTATCGATTGGGCGACGGACTCCGCTGCTCATCTTTTTTCCACAGAAGGCGAGATTGAGGCATAGAAATGCCTCTCTCACGTGCATCCTGAGAAAGGATGCCATTGAAAAACCGCAAGGCCTTCGGATTTCTCAAGTCATCATTTCCGTCTGTCTCGCGGAACAACAGTCTCCTGTACGAGTGCATACATATATTGAGACGAGTTCAGTCGCAAAAAAACCGTCAATACAGAAGAAGAGTACACATATAATCAGGTCTAGCGGATAGATCTTGTGATCGAATTTTTATTGAAATCATTTGAATGGTTTTGGAGTATATCTGAATAGACGCCATTCAATTGCATCATTTATTCCAACATTTCATCTTGAATGGTGAAGCTTATGAGAAGATGCCAAATAGTGGAAGTTATTAACCATTTTTTATCTTATATAATAATCATCCTTGTGTATTTATTTATTCATCCGATGTTAGTAACTCCCATTAGAAATAAATGGAAGAAATTTTCGCAAATTAATTTTGATTAAAATTTAAATTGTTCACACACTTTACGACGAGATAGAAATATCGATATTCGCTAGTCCTGGACTATTAATATTAATTAGTCCTGTGCACTATTAAATATCGATATTTTTACCCAAAGAATCTTGGGTTCAACTCGGAACAGCTCGAAAATAATGAGAAAAGCTCGTTTAAATCGATTGCAGAATTTTTTCTTTAGCACAGTTAAATGCATAATAATGCTCGAGACCAAAAGAAAGGAATCCGAATAAATATTGTTATTTTGGTCATCGCTTTGTATTCAGAATTGCGAGAATTTGAACAAAAAACGAACTTTAGTACATAAGGGCAGTTATCATGAATTGAATTCACATATATCCCCAAGGAAAATTATATCGCAAAATACAATAATAAATATGAATTACGTATAATATATACGTCATTCTCGCACATTATGCGGCACACTAAGACCTTATTCAAGGCACAATAATCTTCCGCGGAGTATCGGTTACGAAGAATTTTATTGAATAAAATTTTTCTTTCTTTTTAACATCTTTTCAATTATTTCAAATAACCCAGAAAATTGACACTTAACTTTTCTCAAAGTCTAATTGTTAATTTATTAAACATTTAGTCTACTTAGAGCAATATTCATATAATATTAGCTTGTTACTTGGATAGTATATTTCTTTCACTATAAGACGGAAGTGCTATTATTCCCAAAAGTATGATGAAATTTCCAAAATCATTATATTCAGAAAATAAACATCTCAATTTATTCTTCCTTGTTACAACTTAACTTTGTGTTGAAAATGTTTCTCCAATTTCCAATTCCGAATGTAAGAAAATCGATCCAATAAGTTCTGCCCATTGGTTTGTAAGCTGTACTGCATTCCCTCGTATCGTTTTGACCTATAGATCACTAGCGATCGACCTGTTGGAAAGCCATCATGTGGTGAATATATATTTCATTCAATGAGTTCATCATCGTGAACATTTCGGTTTCCGAGAGATTTTTTGCTTCCAAAACCATTCCCGATTTTTCGTACAGTACAAAACGTATTGCTTTCTTTCAGTGTTCATGCTGTTGCTTCGATAGAGAAGCACAATTGCTCTGCTCACACAGGCAAGTTGACCGTGGACTCGGGAGGACGTGTGCTTTAAAATCCATCATTGGATGGGCACTAAATCGCAGAAAGGAAATGGTAGAGCAGTTCCATTGCAGAGATTCGGTGGAAATCACAAAAGAAAGGAAATAAAAGTCTGTGGACATGTTCACACGCTGTAGCTTGACCTACTTCGCCGTCTCTTTCCATTCGCAAATATCCTTTAATCGTGAAATTATTTTGTTCTTCCCTCTTGCTGTCGAAGTTTGCGTAAAAAATTTGAAATGAAAATTTTCTTTTCTCTGACATAAATAAAAGTATTTTTTAATAACTGTTTAATTGAAATCTGTGAAGCAATTGCCCTGTGTGCAGAGGAACTTGAGGTTACGCAATATCATTTACATATCAGGCAATGCCAAAACCAGATATTGTTTAAAACTCAAAACCAAATGCGATATCAAACTTCAACCATCTGTATTTGTTATTTATAATCAAAATTTATTTTTCGAAAGTTTATCGTATGCAATAAATAAGAAGGAGAACAGCAAATTTAGAGTGCATTTTAAGATAGTTGGGTATTATAGAATAAGGTGTAAAAGTGAATAAAATGAGAATAATTTGGAAAATTACCGATATTATAATCAAAATACGGTAGGAATATAGGAAGCTAGTAAATAATTTAACTCATTTCTTAATATTAAGTTAATTCACTTCTTTTGAACAGAACACGAATGTAAGGATATCTCTGCGAAAGCACAATCAATGTGAGCCCAAAAACAAATCTTTTCAGATCTCTCCGCTGCCGTCGGAAAATGTTTCACATCTGAACTGCCATGAAGATTTTTAGACAAGGGCAAAGAGCAAGTTCTTCTAAAATAGGCTAAATGGTTTCTCAGCATTTTGGAAGAGAAATACCAGTATTCTAATAATAAATACCCGACCTGGCCTCTTATAAAATCACTCTTCGTTTATTCTGATGAGTAGCGAAATAAAGTATCGCATTTTATGATATAATAAAATATAGCACTTTATGATTATCTGCCAGTATTTGGGCTAATGATATACTTATTTCCAATATAGGAAGATCAGAGAAATAACAGAGGTAAAAATAGCGACATGACGGGATTCGAGTCCCAGTCATGTCGCCTATTTCACTTCTTTCTTTGGTTTCACTCGTGGAAACTTATTCACTTCTATTTCATCCTCATAAGATGACTGCCGTAGAAACAAAATTGTAAACTTACATTCTAAAATTTTCCAAACACGAAAAATAAATCTTTATTTACACAGAACGCCCTGATTCCGGCGGCGTATCCGGGCACTATTCTGAAATATTCTATGATATTAGAGATAGCAATTTACCAAAGTAAAACCTTGGTATTCTATATCCCCTGACTATTCCAAAATACCCAAAGTTCCTTTTTAATAATGCAAGTTAAAATTACAGTGGAATTCAATTCAAAACAAACAGGTGATAATGTGTTTTATAGTGAAAATTATTTGGGAAATTAGTCGAAAAAATCATCGACGTGGAGCTGATTGAAAGCAAAAGCATGTTCTCGTGTGTCCATTGTATCTCCGAGGGATAGGTTGCCAATTAATTTTGTTTACTTCCTGCCACTTACTCTCTCGTAATTAACAGCTTACTTATTCATGGCAGGAAACATGATCCACCTCTTTAGATAGCTTCTCTCAAATTACCCTTTCCTTAGTTCTCTCACTTCGATGCGTTATTGTACCTGAATGTTACATGAAAGGGATCTAATGATCGATTTGGAAATTAAAAGCTAAAATTTCCGTTTTACCAAAAGAGCGGCATCTCAAATTTCACAACAGAGATAATCAGTGTGGGAATAATTTTGTGGTACCGTTTATGATAATCAATGCCAAATTATCGTAGAAATGTTGCGGCGTTATTTTGTGTCGCGAATTAACAGACTTTCGATTATATCGTTTGTGGGCGAAAGTACTCCAAAGTTACTCCATGTAGTTTCAAAGCGAAAGCCTCCAAAATGAGCTAGACTAATCTAGGAGACGCAAAAGAATACCACAGCCAGTTGACTTTCTTAAGATTGAATAATACAGTGACGCCTCGACTCTCGAACTTAATTCTTTTCAGACAGGAGTTCGTTACTCGAAATCCAGTATTCCATCGCATCTTATAGTAAATCAATCTGTTTTGTTTCCGAAATCTTAAAATAAAATTCGTATGCTCTCCAGTTTGAGTCGTACAGATAATACATTTTATAGATGTTGGTCGTGGGCGTTCGTATCGAACCAAATGGGCGGTAAAGCCAAAAGGTTTGAGAATAACTCAGCTATTATAACTCCGTGTTTTCTCATCAAAAATGAGCTATGATTTATTATATACGTTGAGAGAACCCCATCAGTTGTATCCACTCCCATCTCTCTCCAAATTCTCCTGATTTAGCTTTCACAGGTAAACATTTATACCGATTAAATGTAAATATACGAACCTGGGTGCGGACTAATTATATTTGTATCTTTTTAAACAGTCGAAGATATATCACAGTGCAGGGCAATTTTTTTATTTGGCTGGGGAAGATTAATCGGATTCCAAGCTCTTGCATTTGAAATTGGAATAAAAGAAGTGATAAAATAATTCTTTTCTAAAATCTTTTTGGTCTGGATATGTTTTTGATTGTATTTTACTTACATTTTCCTCTGATTTACGCTCATATAACCTTTACTTCAATACAACTGGAAACATTAAGCAAGAGCATAATGAAATAAGTGTGAGAATAACTCAGTGCCCTCTTATTTCCGGTCACTTTGATAGGAACTCAGGACAATGAAATTCAAGGATATTGGTTAGACTCTCCAACATGGTTGTTATACTTTCAAATTTGCAGGAGAACATCTTACTGTTTCAAACTTTATTTTGCAATATAAATATTTTCTTTTTTGGAATGGGGAAGAAGTTGATATTGTATTTGTAAGTCTTCGACCTTCAAAACCAAACGTGTGATTCGGAAGAAATAGAATCTACTTGGCATGGTAGTTCAATGGTTATAATAATATTATATATAAGCTATATATAATTACATATAAGCTGCAGTTAGGCTGTCAGGTGGCTGCCCCTATACATTCAAGTGATAAATATTACGACTTAATAAATACAATATACAAACCCTCCACAATCCCTATGACTAGAATTCCCACAAGTATGAAAATTTTAAAACAACATCACCGTTATCAAAAGCATTACCAGGACACACACGAAACAGTAAGGCTCAATCAATAGATCACATCCCCAACATGTTTATACCACATAAATCCCACCATCACAGTTTACATCTGTGATT
This sequence comes from Pachydiplax longipennis, assembly GCA_036926295.1. Classification (NCBI taxonomy): domain Eukaryota; kingdom Metazoa; phylum Arthropoda; class Insecta; order Odonata; family Libellulidae; genus Pachydiplax; species Pachydiplax longipennis. The sequence continues at coordinate 323,734 of JAVFKF010000038.1, forward strand.
TGGATATGTCATTTACACGAATTAATGTTGAAAACATAGCTAACACAACATCCATAACATTTCATCAAATACAAAACACAGCAACTTTTGAAAAATACCCTGAAAGTCACATGTACATGAACACTTGGAAACAAAGTAAAACTCTTACCCGTACAATGCACATGAATATACTCATACTAAAGTAAACCTCCGGAAATTGAGAGACTTGTGTTCGCACTCTAGTCGTTGCTTCTCACTTCTGTTAATCCTTCCATTTCTATTTTGTGATTTTCTATATCCAATGCATTTCTAAGTATTACAGGCATGTGTCTGTATGATAAGAGAGTAGATTCCAGAACGTATAATTTAAACCGTAATGAAAGGGACATTGGATTTCTCCCGGATTTGTCATCATTAACGATGTAATTATCTCGAATTTGCATAATCGATCTCCCTTCTCCCTCCCTCAGTCCGTTTTTGTTCTTCATTCCTCTCCACTTCAAGTACGTCTTCTCTATTCCGTTCTATTCTATTCCTTGTAAGAAACATAGTTGAGATATTTTGATGCTTCGATATTCCGATGATTGATGCCAATATCTTCTTCTTTCATCTATTATATATTGATGAGAGTAAAAATGTTGGAATAAAAGATGTTGAGATTGCTTTCTGAAGGGGAAAATGTGTATTCTTCTGTAGTGAAGAGGCATCGCAGTTTCTCTGCAGGGAATGGCGCTCTGGGGATTAACTCGCTTACAAAGACTTAAGAGAGACTTCCGCGATACTACACGGAACAACTATTTTATTCAGCTCCCGAAATCCTTGATTGGTGAGGAATAAGAAAAGAAATAGAGTAAACATGGCAATGCACTTAAGCTTTTCGTTCTTTAATCTATTTTCGCTCATCTGACTGACTTTGAATGCCAAGGATTTTTTTTCAGAATTCAACTGATTGATAGTCAAAGTATTTTGTTGTTACACTGGAGCTATTGCTGGGTGTAAATGGAATTGTAAACTTCTTGCGAGAAATTTATAGAGCCCCGTACATATATATAACTATTTTAAGCCAAAGTTAACTTGCAATTAAGCGATGCAATCGACTTAAGAACTGCTCAACATACGGACCTTTCGCACTGCATTATGACCTCGATATACGAACTTAACTTCGACAAAGGAACCTTGGTGCTCATATAATTCAAACTGTAAATGCATATTGTTCATGACCCCTCCTCCCTTAAGCAACCTTTGACAAAATGTGCTACAATTTGAAAAGATTTACCAGTATCTAAGGCGATGCTGGTAATCTTTTTCTTGTAGAAAATATTGTAGTCTCTATAAAAATTTCTTTGATAAAGATGAACGTAGATAGAGAGAGGGTGCTCTCCAAGCCTTAGGCTTATGTCATATTCATTTTATAAACAATATCTAAGCCAATTATTCTATCAATGCATTAAGAATTAGGCAGAAAAGATTTAACCGTACGAAAAAGAATCCGATGTATAAAAATAATTTTATTATTGTTCACAAACGCTTGTTTCTAAGATTTCCAAGAAATAACAGATTAATAATGTACTACAGAAAACTCAGCTTTCAAGATAAGAACTTTTTGAGGTACGTAATCCTATTCGTTCCAGACATTTGTGGTGCCTCCTCAGTGGGAGATCCAGGTTCGAATCCCGGCTCCTTTGTTTCTTCGTCTTAATTTGAGCATGCACTCATCTGTAAACTGAACAATTTTCTAACTTAGGCATGTTGTGATTTTGATGATAACTACGTTCACAAAAACGCAGCTAATTGGTCCAAGAGAAATAAATGGAATTTCTGAGGAAGGAGTCAAGAAAGGAGTTTCACAATCACGCTACGTTCTGTTCCATTGCTTTCATTAGACAACTCGTTTATTTACTCGGCCTAACAGTAAAAGGAACGAGCATGATTTCCGCTATCGACCGTTAAAAACTTCATTTTAATTAATGCGAGAATGGCTATTTTGGATGGGAGGAGAAACCAATTTTCCGCCATATTTTGTTAGATGGAATGCCCTCTCTTGTGAGTGGATCGATGGATCAAAAAAAGCACCCCTCTCACCTCTCTTATTCTTCAAAAACTTTCCCAATTACGACTGCGGGAAAGCCCACAACTTTATCGCGTTCACGAGGGAAGGCATTTGCACCGTGAAACGACCGAATCCCAAAGACGACGAAATGATTAAAGATCACGCATTTCTGCAAAGGGAGCTTCGGTTGGAATCCTTAGATCATCGGATTGGTCAAGACGAAAAACCGGGATTTGGGAAGTAGTATTATAGAATGAAATACAGTCGGAAATTTGTTGGAGACATTGAAAATATCTCTAGTCTACGAGAATACGCTTTCAAAAAACAAAAAACAAAAATCTCCCTCACAAGTTGTATATCCTCGTATAAAAGTTAATACTTACTCTTTAATGATTAATACACCTTGCTTAAGACGCTATCCCGCTTAATACGCGGTTTTCTCCCTATCATCCAATGGTTCCATAGAGGAACAGCACGTATATTTCCGAGCAACCCAATTTATCCTGCTTCATGAAGAGTTCGGTCGGGGAATGGATTAGTGCATTGTAGCGACTTTTGGAAAAGGCGAAATGAAGACATGCAGTATAGTGTGTTTTTAATTTCTGATGATATAATATGGTTTAATTAAGGTTATTTGGTACCATAATAGAGGGAAAAATAAGAAAGTGATACTTTCGAGAAATTTAGGAATAAGTTGCTGTTTTATTTTAAGCGATTAACTAGAGTCTAATTTTTAAGAAACGCAGTCTTTTTTGGTATAAAAATCTGCCTCATGTCCACTTCTTATGCAATTCATTATGCTGAAAACAATTTTGGAATCCTGGGAATATCTTAAAGAATGCCAAGAGTTTTCGGGAGAAATGTAGTCGCCTGATACTTTTCGTTCTATTTTAAGCGTTTAAGTTTCTGAGAAATTACTGAATTTATTTTCCGTGCAAATTTATATTACGCAGTATTTTCATGTGGCCTTCATTCTAATCGTCATCGTACTAAATTTTCGTGTATTTGTTCCATAAAGGCGTGAATTACCTCACTTCTCATTATAGCTAGAAGGCCATCTTTAGAGCTTTTAGCATACGACGGCGGGTTCTAACCCCAGTTCTGTGAATGTAACTCTGGTATGTCGGAATTAAACTTACTTAACGTTATGCTGATGATAATATCTGTAAGTTACTTAAGCAATATTTACATTTAAATTTACATGTAGACCCTGCAAACCGCCGCTGGCGCGTGGCAGGGGGTGTAAAACACCGAAAACCCTATCTACCCTTGATTGCTGTTGGCTTCTCTAATACTTCGCGGAAAAAATGACCAGAAATAACTATCTGCCCTGGCAACTATTTCCCTGTAACGCTTCATCGTTTTGTCTCGAAGATCACGTACGCTACTAACTAGCATGACAATACCTCCTCCCTGAGATCCGTAGTGATAAATTTATGAAATAGCTTCCCACGGTAATCAAGTCTTCTATCACTAACAAATTTGTAAGCAAATACCAACCGAGGGATTCTATCATAGCTGAAACACTGCTGTCAAATCTGAAATCTCCCTTAACAAACCTAGCTGCCCTACGTTGAACCATCTCAAGGCTGGAAGTTAGTCCCACTTCGTGCGGATCTCAAATCTCACAGCAGTACTCAAGGAGAGGTCGAATCAGGGAGAAGTACGCTGTTTCTTTTACTCTCCATGAGCACCTCTCCCTTAGGATTCTACTAGCTAAATTTTGCATCCTATTCGCTTTACCAACTACGTTTTGAATATGCTCTTTAAAGGAAAAACTTCTACTGAGCGTAATACAAAGATATTTATGATGCTTCACGAACCGCAACGGATATCCTGAAATATTATAGGGTATGCGATTAACATTAGTAGAAAGAGTAAAATTCATAGCAATGCACTTATTTACGTTCAAATCTAACTGCCAATCACTGCACCATCCTGAAATAAGGTTCAGATTGTTCTTTAAGGAATGTTCTGTAATAAAAACAGTATCACCTGCGAATAGCCTAACCTTACATCGAAGGTTATCACTTATATCGTTGATATATATTAGGAACAGAATAGGACCTAATACACTACACTGCGGAACACCGGATGTAACGCAAACCTCATTAGATAAAATGCCGTCCAACGCAACTCGCTGAGATATGTTTCCTAGAAAACATTTTATCCATTCAATAACCTGCTGATTAATCCCATAAGTCATCAATTTATGATTTATTTTTACACGTGACACTCTATCTAAAGCTTTTCTATAATCTAAAAATATGACATCTTTGCTACTACCCTTATCAACAGCCTTACATGATGATTTACATTTCATATTTCCATTTCAAAAACTTCAACTTTTGATAGGAGCAAACTGTGTCCTAAAGTGGTTTAATAGGTTAGCCCTATTTAAATATGTATCCAAATGTACTAGGATTGAATTTTTGTAGAATTGTAGGTAGGTATCAGCTGTGATGTATAGTTGTTTTGTATGTTGTAAAATTATTCTCTGTTTGTCATAATGTAGCAAGGAGATATTTCTTTCAAAACAGTTTATTCTTTCAGGTAGTTGATTTATCTTCTGCAATGGACAATAATATTGTAGTGTTGCATGTAAATAGTTTTGTGCCATACCATTAGTTCATAATACATATACTATTGAAGATCAATGCCACCGGACTGATAGTCCAATATTACCTAAGTATTGATAATAATAATAACAATGAAACATAACTGCCATTCTGTTAGTTGCCTATTTTATTGAAAAATATTGATAAAGAAATCAATAAAGACTACTTAAGGCCTTCATTTCACTTAACGTCTATTTTCGAGGCCACTTTTGTCTTCATCATTTACATTTGCAACGAATGTTTATTGTATTTAAGTAATTGCTCGATTTTCTCTTAGAATCCAAATATACAAGTCAACAAACTGAATACGTTGAGCTTGATATTCACAGCGCGAAACGAGAGCTTCTGTGGCTCTAATTTAAAAGGAAACAACATGAGCAGGTAATAATGATTTTGCAGGAACCTACCACTAAGTTTTCCAACGGTGTAGATTTAATCTCTGCACCAGTTGTGTTGTCGAGAGCAAGTTTTCCGGTGACTTTTTGTTTCGTCGCGTCAGATTTTGTTCGATTAAGACGGAGCGGAAACTTTTGTCGAGTCGACTGCAAGTTTTCTGAGCACGTCATTATCCGAGGAAGGTTTTCATTCAAATATGCCAAACCTGAAATTTAAACCTCACCAACAGATTCCCTAGTAAACAAAAGGAGGGCTTCTGAATTCGAAGGAGTCAACGCTTTAATTTTGATGTCTGAACATCGTTTTTTTCAGAATATATTTCAACTCGGTCTTTTATTCGGTGCAATGCACACATATTAGCTTTAGTGAACTAACACCAGGGATTTTGTACAAAAATTTAACAAAGTGACGCCACTTTTGTTAAATGTTATCTTATATATAATTAGCGGTGTGTCCGTCCGTCCCCCCTTTTATCTTGGAAACTATTTGTCGTAGAGCCATGAGACAAACTGCATTCTATTTCTAATATGCTGAAAGCCCCACGAAAACTATTCTCATCTTTATGAAGGCTCGGGTTCGAACCCAGGACTCCATAATACGTTTCCATAAGGAATGCACGTAAAGTTCGTTTTTTCACTCTGCAGGCTTTGTTACTTTTACAGAATTAAATTGGAAATAATGGCCCTAAGAAGTCAAGAAAAGTACCAAACGAAGGTAAATTGAATGAAGAATCATATTATTATCTTAAAATGTAATTTTCGAATCTACATTACGAGAAATATGACAAAATAAACGAAAATATTGTAAAATTTCGCCGTAGTAAACAACCAGTCCCCCTGACGACCAAGGTGATTGTTGATTTCGATACATTCATTCTCCCACAGGAATACACGTGGATTTTAAATCCATACCGAATTAATTGTAGGAAGTAACGTCAGAATTTATGAAGAGGAGGCAATTAACTGAGATTTCAGCGAATGTAAACTATGATATTTAAATAGCAGGAACAAAATTACAGCCATTTTGGAGTATTCCTTTATCAAGCCGAATTGCAAAAGGACATTAATACGTTCGTTTGTGATGATCAAGATGACGAAGAAATATCACGTCGAGGAAGGGGATTATTTTAGAGGGACAGGAAGAATATTTGAAGGTAGTACATTGCCGCGTGCACCCCCCGTAGACCATAGCAGACATTCTCAGGGTATAACTTTTAGATTTATCAAACATTTCATTTCCGCTCATCAGGGTATGTTTTTGAATTTTAAAATTTTGTCGTCGGTTGGGCAGACGACCTGCAAAACATACCAAAAGGAATTAAACTTCCTTTTCTTTTCTTTTGTTTTCCTTTTCTTTTCTTTCCCGCTTGTGCCGGAACGACAGAATTTTGGAATTTAAAAACATACCCTGATGAGCGGAAATCTCAGGATAAAATTAAACTGAGTAGGGACCAATCTAAAGAATTCTCGAAACTTTTCAGCATCCTCCCCAAAAATGGTTTTAATCAGCTGCAGTCCGCTACACAGCGATGTCGATATTCTCAGGGTTTTACAGGGTATAACTTTTAGATTGATCAAAAATTTCATTTCAGATCATCAGGGTATGCTTTTGATTTGAAAATTCTGTCGTCGGTCGGGCAGCACGACCTGCAAAACATACCAAAAGGAATAAAATTTCCTTTTCTTTTCTTTTATTTTCCTTTTCTTTTCTTTCTCGCTTGTGCCGGATCCTTCGTTCACCCGAACGCAGCAACGCCAGTGTGGCATAAGAAAAACTTGTAGGGGAGGTCAGTACATGATGCAGCTATGGCCGTTTCTTTAGGACGCAACTATGCTTCCGCGCTAAGAATTGTTGCAAATCGACGACTGCAGCCAAATCGTTTTGTAAGTTGGATGATTTTGCCCAAATATCCTTCAGAAAATTATGTCAAAATCCAGCGGCCGATAATGCGGCAGATGTAGCGACATCTTGCGCACCCTTTAGAATACTGGTTACAGTTCAAATCCTCCGCCAAATACTTTGAACATTGCGGGAAATTTGAAGTACCAGAGAGTGTGCAGTGAAGATAGAGATGACCTTTTCAGGTGGGAGGCGCGTATTGGCTACCCGACGAAATATTTACGAATTATATATTACCAGCAGAATTGCCCATTGATTTTCAGCGGGGAAAATAGATGTAGGACTAAATTAGTAATTCTATTTGTGAAGAAGTAAAATTATACTCTCGGACGATTTCAGAAGCAGTGGTGGAGTAATACGAAACAGTTGTATTGGAATCTATTAGTAGAGGTTTGCTTGCGATCTATTTGAGTCATTAATGCTCCTATATCCTCTCCATTTCTGTAAAGGCAACTTAAGTCATATTACGAATAACATTAAATGAAAACAAATAAAATACTGGAGTTATATTTATATGTATTTACTATCTAAACATTATAAATATTGTACCTGATTCATTTTCATAGAATGAAAGCTTAAATGCATACCTATATGCAAATAGAGGAAGCGTCGGAGGGTCTTGCCCCCCTACATTTTTCATTTGAAATCTTTGGAGAGGATAATTTCACTTCTACACAAATAGCATTACTAATTAAATCCTACATCTATTTTCCCCGTTGAGAATCAGCGGGCAATTCCGCTAGTTATAGCTAATTTTAGGATGAAAAAGAAAAATATCGAAAAAGTACTTTTACAATTACCACAGTACTGATATTAATTTATATTGTCGTACGGTAATGAAAAAAATGAACAGAGAGCACTCACAATTATACTTAAGTGATAAAATTAATGGAGAAATATTGGTGGTATAAGTGTGAGTGCTCTTTGGTCAGTTTTTATAATAATGGAGACCTACCCTCGAAATCAAATGATTCTAAGCTGAGAATTATTGATTGTTGTGTGACCCAAAGTATTTCTATGCATCTTATTAATGTTTATACGTGATCAAAATAATGCATCCACGTCCAGTTAAGTTCTCATTTTATAACATCGACCAATAGAAAACGCTCTTTTTATATATATTTTCTCTGATTAGAAATCACTCTATTTACACCTTATTCTGGGCTTTCCTATTTTCAAACAATTTAAATATATCTCGACCTCTTTTCGCTGTTTAGTGAATTCAATTCCGAGGATAACCGGTCAGAAGTGGGGCTTTTTACAAGAATTTATGCAGAAATAGAACGATTTCAGAATTGCGCCACTTATGGCTTTACCTGCCGTATCTTCTGAAATTCTTCAAATTTGTCGCTAAAATCACGAAACCGTGATAATTCACGCAATGTAATCGATGGACTCGTTCGTCGAATTTTCAGTTTCGAAAGTGATATTCTTAAGGAATTCGTAAGGAAAATAGTTCCTGTTTTAATAATAACAGCAATCACTCGACAACTTTCGATTTCATTTCACATAGTTTCATTTCGGATTCATTTTACAATTCATTTTCTCAGACTGCTTGTCCTGTGGAGCTATGTTATTATCAAAACAGGATCTAACTTTCTCAAAAAAGTTTTTTATTTCTTCCGTCATGGAATTCCTCTAAGTTTCTCCCGAATCCGTTAAAATTATCTTTATCTTCTGTTTATTTAGCAGATCGTTCGCGCAAGGAATGAATCTTAATCTACTTATGATTCCATACTCATTATGGGATCTGCGAAAACAACTGTTAAGTCGCATATTATAGCATATATATAATTTTTTTATATATTTTTTATATAAATGTAGTAAATCTATCGCATTTCAATCCTACGCTGTGCTTTCATAAATTTGTTCCGATGATATTTATCTATTTTTATTGTAAAATGATTGTCTAGATTATGATTATCTTTTTCTTTCTTTGTGGAACCAATACTATTATATTTTCATTATCAAAAATTTTATTGCGTAATTATGGATTTAAAAAATTAATCCTTCCTTATTATTTTTACGTATAATATACGGATTAAATTGAAAGTAAGACGGGAATATTTAGCCTCATTGTTCCTATGTCTCTATGCATTTATGTAATTTGTCTCAGAGAGAAAATTTTTGGTATATTTCCTCATCCTTAGCAAAATTCCTCATTCCCTCTTCAGGGCTATAGGTAGGGCATTTGTGGCTGAGTTGAGGGATTAACCAATCCTTGGACTAGATAATTAATATACTTATCTCAATCAACCCTCTCTAGATCAATTTAACAGATGTTACCGTTCTTCCAATCTTTTTTCTAACATGTGTTATACTTATGTCAGAGAACAATTTTAAAGGTTTGATATTTGAGAGGTTAACTAAGGCAAGGTGAGGTTTACCGCAATTTTCAAGTCAACTATATCTTAAAAATGAAATCTGTCGATAAAACTTCACTTGGTGGGCTTCCATCTCCTGGAAAATTAAATTCAAATTACATTTGATAAATTTATTTTTAGATTGGTTTTGAGCTGCCATCAATAGATCACCTGATTAGCGACTATCTCTCTCTCTACTCATTGTCGGATCAGCCGAAATAACTGAAAAGTCAAATAATATAGCTTAATTTAACTTTAAAATATAATAACAGCGCATAATTTACCACATTTCCTCCTTATTTCATGTTGCCTGATATTGGTCGTAAGATAACGTTGTCAAATGAAATTTCGTATAGTGAATTTAAACTGTGTTTGAAATTTCCGATACCTTCGGGCCTTTTCCTTCAATTAGCAAATGAGAGAAGTTGAAAATGAAGTCGATAAAATAAACTTTCCTCGTCCATTATTCCTTCCTCTTTGACATCGATTCCAAACTGTGTCCAGGCGTCGCATCCCACGAGATGCCCACTTAGCTGATCTCTTTCATATTATCGCTGTCAGATAAGGTAATACTCTTCTGAATCTTGTTACCAAACGAAGTTACATACGAATAACCTCAGCGCCAATACGATCGCTCCGAACACTCCCAATTTCTTGAAATCAAATATAAAGAAGAGACCCGCAGATTCGGAGGTACAATTAGCTAAATTACGAAGATTGCTGTTGAATTCCAATTTTATATCAATGCCTACATGTAAAAGGGGAATTTCTAGATCGATAACAACGGCCCCACAGAACCCTGACTGACTCTAAAGAGGATGACTATCATTAGACCACAGTAATCTCTATCTTCTTGGCACAGTACATGGAATCTATGATTTCTAATATGATAAATGCCATGGGAGATATCTTTACTGCTATTTATCTATCGTTTTCTATAATATGAGTAATTTTGCTGCAGACTTGTGTTTCTTCTTCTACTCTCTTAGTTTGCGAATAAAATCCTAACTTATCTTTCGTACTTGTTTCTTACTCGCTTTACTTATTTCCTTCAAAATTGTCTATCAAATATAGGTTATGCCACATTACATGACCAAAATATTTACATTAAATTTCATAGTTAGATTTTACCCCGCGATCCGCAAATGCCGTACTGCAGGGGATGTAGTGACGCAATCATCAATATCTAATCTACCTTTTTAGCTACTCTATCAGTCAGAAGATAGGACAATAAAGAATTAATAACTTCCTTTTAACATTTTGACCATGCTTCTCGGAGACTGCATTCGTTCTTTGCTGGAACTGAAATTTCACTCATTTCGCCTGAAAGTTCTGCACCGATGAATTCTTCTAAAAGCTTCCGTCGGTAATCATTTCTTCTCTCCTGAAGCGAATTACAACTGAGGGATTCTATTTTAGCTAATTTAGTTTTAGGTAAGATAATTTTCTTTCAGATTATCCAGAGAATATACCATCCTGGAAAGTCAATGGTTGAAAGGGCCCTTTTGAAAATATGACGTAACCTCGGTTGCGATCTGTTGCTTCCCATCTGCAATGTAGATCCACTTTCCCTTTATCGGCCGTTTCTTTTGTTTCCCATATCGATCTCAGATGAGAGGGATTCTCTCCAACGGACTCTCACTGCTTTACAATTCTAAATAGTGGAGTTTTTATGAAGACTGTGCTATAATGCTCAACTTGCGTCTCTGGTGCGAACAGACCTCGGTTGCTTTATGCAATGCAGATAATCCTTGATTATGAAGTTGAGGTTTGCTCTATCATTCACTTCCTCAATGCTTTTCACTCCACTTATAAATTCAGATTCATATCATAATGGTGTTATTTCTAAGTGCTTCGACGGCTCTTGCCCGGACTCATGCGTAACAATAATAAATTCAGTGAGAATAATTATGAAAAGCAACAATAAGAATACGCAACAACAACAAGCTAAAGTAGATCGATATTCCGCTGTTTCCACCCTCTGCCATACGCCGAAAAGTGGCTTGTAGGGTATATTTGGATACTGGTAGTCCACCAGTATTATTAATAAAGCAATAGTAATTACGAATCTATAATAAATAATGATAATACCCCTTATGAGGATAAGTAGCACCCTTTACTTGACTTATTATTATGTTTCGTGCTCTTTATGTTGTAATAAATTTCTTCCCCTGTTTGTTATTCTATCCAATGCAAGTCGCTAATCATAGCTGTCGTTGGATTTGGTCATAAATAAATAAGATGTACGTACTATGATACTTCGGTCAGAAATTCTGGAGGAAGACTATTGAGCGTATTTTTGTTATTCATAGAAAGCAAATCTCTTAAATATCAAAATCAGCAACCATAATATTAGTAGTATTATTGCTTAAAGTGCATCAACAGCATAGGTTATTCCGCACAAATGGGCTCCCACCGGGAATCGAACCCGGGACCTCTTTCCAATCACCAATGAAGCTGGTGCATACAGGACAGCACATATATACTTTGAACATTCAGATATTCAGTATTCGGAGCAAATTTGACCCAATGAGAATAACACTTCGATAAGAAGTCATCACAAAAATTTCTTTGTTCGGCAACACTCAAAATTCAGTAAAGTCTATTTTACCACAAGTTTGAGAAACATCGAGACAAAAGTAAAGGAACAATACATTTTCTTCTGACCAAAAGACATGAGAAATATTCCATTCATTAAGATGTGATAACAGTTGTAAGAATCCACTTTCTCTGTAACAAAAAGTGACCTATTTACATGTTTCATTCCACCGACTCCAGCTCTGGATCATCGATACGCTCTTGTAAAACGTTGTCCAGTCCATACTTTGACTTTTTAAGGCGTCTTCCCTAAAAAATTAATAGAAATTCTCTAATGTGAGAAGTGAAAAAAAATCCTTCCCAGGACAAGATGAAACTCCAAGATGCCGCTAATTGCTTCGTAATCACATGCCTTCCGCGTCTCAAATCACAAGCGCAATTCACCTCTTGTTGCATTCTGAGGCCCTTCTTATTCCTCCCCCCACTTTGTGCTGCAAACAGAGCTGACGGCTCTCCACCCTAAAGTGGTTTCCTCTTATGAAAAGGTCTTACCTCCCCTACTCACCTATTATTCACGCAACCCTTTTCATTATTAAAGACCCCCCATCCGTCCTTTGTCCCATTATGCTTTGCTGACCCGCCATTCGCTCTCTCCACTTTGAATTTTAATCCAATCCATAAAAAGACACTTTGTTCCTTCATTTGCTTCTGTGTGTGCGTTTGCGACATTATTTTTTCGTCTAAATCAGAAGTGCTGAATAGTAACGGATACTGTTTCCCAAAAATTAGAATATATATGAGCTCAGCTATCACGAGTTTGGCCTTGGAAATTCTCAAAATTAAGATTTACACTCCGCGGGCGACGTATGGCAGGGGATGTAGTGACACCATTATCAATATCTAATATATCCTATTAGCCTGCGGAAGGAAGAATCCGTCCTCGCATCTGTTTATCCTAACACTCTCACATGATTAACATCTTTCCCCATTATTTTTAAATTTACTTCCCAATATGGCAACGAAATGATACCGAGTGAGTCACGAAAACCATGGAACGCTTTTAAACGGCGTCTTTACTTATACCATTATATATATTTACTTTACCAAAAGTGTCTTTGGCTCGATGACGCTAAGTTTCATATGCACGCATATTCATTTCTGTAGTTTTCTGCTTTTTTTCCAAATCTTAATTTAAATTAAAGATTTCAATAATTTTGGGAATTTTACTAAAATTGAAAGAAGATCCTCTAAAGATTTTTACTCTTGTCCACAGATATCGTTTTAGATATTTTTATGTAACTTTTAATATAAAATAGCAAATATTTTGGTTTATAGAAGGTGACGATTATGAAAACTTGTCACCTTTGCAAGCAAATTCCTTGTTGAACACAATTATTTAGAGGTTTTTCTGCCGTCACATTCATACTTTTTCCAGGATTTTTCGTTTTCGTAGTTGTCTCGGTTTCACGTCATGTGTAGCGGAAAAGCGATTTGTGTCGCCCGAGGTGATCTACACCGGGTTATGCGTAATGCAAAAGCAATCCAAGCAGGGAAACTAATGGAAGGCAGACCCTTCCGAACCGAAACTCAACCACTCCGCACCGCCTCTACCTTTTCGTGGGATTTAATGCGGTTTAAGTAGTCATTTGATTGATATTTCGCTCTACAGGCTCGTTTATTTCCTGATTCTAACTTTGTTATAATGGAATAGATGTACGGTGAAATAGCGTAGTGGAGATGTTTTTTTTTTCAGTTCGATCCTCACGATTCTCCGTGATCATGTAGAATATTCAAATACACATCGATTATTTTTCTACTTTATACAAGAAATGCATAAAAGTAGGTTATTTATGGTTTGTAGACTTTTTATGTAAAGTGTGGGACCATTGATTCGTCTACGCAATACATTAACATTAATACACGAGTCGTCGTATCGCAAGGGACGCTAAAATCACCCTCTGATTTGTGTACTTTATATTGGAAAGAGAGACCAGTTCTCGCTATAATCTCGCGGAATCTCTTTGAAGTCTGGCCTCGAAAATCATGGGAACCACCTATTTCACCATGTAAATAAGTGCTTCTCGAATTGTACATTCGAATACTCGAGTATTACTTCTAAATTATTATTGCTCTAATAGCAAATTTCTCGTGCCTATACTCGGTTCTTCTAACGATAATAGATTCCTGATATAACTCGAAAACTTGACTCGAAAGTAAACTTTAGGACACATACACAACTTATGAACCTCAGCTTCTGGTGAAATATTCTATTAATTACTGCTTGGATCTAAACTCGTTAAAAATATATCATCCGACGACATTATATAATTGATATTAATACACTCACTCCATAAATCTTCATATGTTATCTTCCCTTAGTTAAAGAAATACAGGAAAGCAATCTGAAAATGTTTAAAAAACAACTGCATGTCAATAAATCAATCCATAGCAACCACAAACACCGTTTGAATTTAAGAATTAACTAGAAAAATTTCGATGAAACATTTTCTTGTTTTTAATTTTTATCTCGAAAAATGCCGCGATTGCTGATTATAGCGACGAATTGTCAGTGTTCTTCTTTCTCTTCTTCCTCGCTCGTTAAAGTAAACAATTGCTACAAAAACACAAAAATGTTAAACTTAGCTCTTCAAAAATCTGCCTGTATGTGCAAGCAGATTGTGGAACCACTGCGCATCCATTCGTATGCCCCTTGATATTTCCTTATTTACTCTGATTTTCTATCTTCCTTCCTTCCCTTACTATTCCTTTTATTTTCTCGTCTTTCCTATTTTCTATTTCAGAAAACTTTCATTTCCACTCATTTTCCGCGCTTTCAGATTTTCCCATCACATCTCCATTTTCTCCTCAAATTTTATATTTCTCCCTTTTCGATTTATTTCCTTTTTATTTTCCTCTTTCTAAACCTCTTCCTACACCAATTTTTATTCACCGCCCGTTTTCCTTTTCCCTCAGCATTTCATTCGAGTATTTCCTTTATTGATTCCGTTATGAAAGATATCTTGCCTCTTGAAAAATTCACACACCCTTCTATTCTTTTCATAATGCCACTTCCTCTCCATTCTCTCTCCCATTCTCATCCTCAATTTTCTTATTTCATTTTCCGTTTCGGAGTTTATCTCTTTTCTTTCCTTGCAAATCCTTTTCTCTGATATTTCACATACTGCTTATGTTCTTGCTCATTCCTTCTTTCCTTTTGATTCCATATATTTTTCATCTGCATCTACATATGTAAGTGCCCTGTAAGCCTTTTTTGGCGTGTGGCAGGAGGTGCTTGTGTCGTTACACTCTTTTCTTAATAGATTACTTTCACGAATCGTTCTCGGAGAAAATGAAGTCTTGAGTCGATTTCTATGTACTAGCATCTATTTCTCTGATCTTCTTCACAGTATCAGGAGGTCTATGCAAAACGGCCAATTTATTTGACTAAGTTCACCTTATTTTTCTAATGACTCTAACTTTATAACTTTAAAGATTTTCCTTCGACAACAGTTTTTGCTTTTATTTAAATAGAACACTTTGCGAGTTTTGGATCGTATATAAAGAAGAATTTTTGGGTGTTTTCCTTAAAAGTATTCTGCATTTGTTGATTCACCATTATGTAAAAGTATTTTAAAGGGAATGAGGCAACTTAACAAGATTAGGTAATTTGCTCTCGCTGAGCACTTTGAAAGTCCTCTTCCGCGCAACACAATAACTCACTATAAATTGTCCTTTTTATTGCATTCAGTAGTGAGTGATAATGCTGACACTAAGCGTATGCAAAAATAATCCCTTTGTCGTGATATGGCTATAGAAACATAACCCTTTCCATATCCTTCAATCGATTTTATGCTGTGTATTAGATGGCGCTAATTTAAATCGTTCCTATTTACAATTACACACAGGGTGCAAACACACCGATATTCTTAACAAAATCTAGCTTTAGTTATATTCTGTAATGCTTCGCGGAAAAATTAGCTTTAATGTAATTAAAATTAGCTTTAATTTAAATTGATGTTAATTGGAGTAAAAATATCAAGTATCTTGCCGACGAGATCAGTACTGATAAATTTTTCAAATAATTTCCGTCAGTAATCAAGTTCCATTAATCCAATTAAAGGGACTATTATATCCGAAATACTGCTGTCAAAAGTTTCTTTTGCAAACTTAGCTGCTCTGACCGTAATAATTCTATTAAGATTTAAATGATTTTGTGTCTATATCAACAAAGACCTTGTAGACTTTATATTTTGTGATATTTAAAATCTACCTTTTTAAATAAATTATCTATAAAAAATTTATGCAGCTGTTTAAGTGCTTTCGTAAATAATATAATGTATATTGTGAAGTAGTCGATGTATTTCTATAATAAATTCTGGAAGTTAAAACGTAAGTGTAATTCGTGATCTTTTTTCCTCATATTGTATTATTTTTTACTATAGTTAAGAGAATGTTTTACTGATTCAACTCTTCTATTAATGAAATTTACCGTAATTGTCGGTTTGTCGATAGATCATTTTCGTTTCTGCATTTCGAAGTGTCCTTTCTGAAGGGTGCAAAGGGCACAATAAGGGAGAATTGCCTCAGTAATACGACTCAGTAGACCCTTGCGAATCCCTCTTTCACATTCACTGCCATCCTTTCATATCCACTTATAATTGACTCGATGTAGGCCAACGTGATCTATTAAATTTAGGAACTTCCGCATCATTTCCATGAAAAGCTTTTGAATAATCGCAGCGATATATAGTGATTTCTGTATCATAGCAATTTATTCAGTGGACTAAAGTTTGAGTCGAGATACTTAGTCATCGGTTGACTCGTGTTAATAAGTTAATGCGTAACATCTGAATCGAATAATAAACGAGTGTGATTGCATCACTAC
Organism: Pachydiplax longipennis; assembly: GCA_036926295.1. Taxonomy (NCBI): domain Eukaryota; kingdom Metazoa; phylum Arthropoda; class Insecta; order Odonata; family Libellulidae; genus Pachydiplax; species Pachydiplax longipennis. The sequence goes on from JAVFKF010000038.1 coordinate 340,462, forward strand.
GCTTGTAGTATAGGTCGCATATTGAACAATATGAGGAAAATACGAATTCACTCCTTCAAACATAGATTTCTCAAACAAAGGATGCTTAGAAGGGCTGAATCAAAGCAATCATTTGACCGAAAAACAATAACAACGAGCTGTCATTGTATTTCCCAAAATAACTCGTTTGATATAATTGAATCGGATGTGAGGGGAGTTGTAAAAGGGACACAAAGGGTGGCGAAGGACAATTAGACTTTCCTTTGCAACTTCATGCAGCAATCTCTCTGCAGTACCCGTCTATATACGGTAAAACCCGCTTAAAACACTGCCGCTTATATCGCTTGAGACGCGGATTAAAAAATACAAAATCTGAGACAGATTGAGATCGTTTCTATCACTGTTTTCTCATGACGGATTGTAGATTAAAAATTCAGTGATCGGTGTTTTTAATGTCTCTATCTTAGGGAGTAAACATAACTAAAAGACTAAAAAAGGAGTGTTTACAGGGCTGAGTAGTCTCGGAGAGATCATGATGTCCTCTCAACATCGTTGTTAAAAAATTGTTATTCTTCTCTGATAAAATCTGCTTTTTATTCTAGAGTGACAAATGACCAAGATTAAGTAAATAAGTCTCTTCGTGTGAAAGGAAGACCATTTTTTTTAAATATATGCATTACACAACTCAGTTATGACGCTATCCCGCTTAAGAGATGGTTTTCCGTACCTTCTTAATCAGGTTTTTTGTATACTACATAAAGCCATATCATTGCAACAAGAAATCAGTCTTCTCTTCAGTCTAAAATACCACACCTTTTCATGTCTAATTCCTTCCAATACCACTCCATTGCCTTACTTCGCAGTATGTCCGTTCATGACCTAAATATAAAAATTTACTGCTTTATATTACTCAATATTCATTTGAGAGACTCAGCCCATCAATGTGTGCAACTAGAAAAAAATCCCAACAACTCTTTTTATGCCAGTTTCTCCTTGGGGATATATGCACACGCTTATGGACTACCCTTCCTTTTCTTAAAGAGGGATATCTTCGCATGGCCTCTATGTGGCCGTAAGTAAGTGAACTTCCTACAAACCATAATGTTCTGATAGCTCAGAAAGGAAACAGAAATTGGTAGACTTGGATTCGAGTATCGAGTTTTTTAATTTCCGTTTCTCCTTAGCGATTTTCATTCGTCATTTGCTTCATTCATCCCTCGTCTTTCTGTCCATTCAACAATAACTTTGATTAATTTATCGTCGCTACTTCACATCAGCAACTCTGCCTCTTCTACAATCAAGCAACAGTGTCATAGCGCTCATTCAGATTTCTCTTTGCAGAAAGAGAAATCTCTCGCATTTTAAAACGTTTTCTTGGGACAAATCTCTCCGGTACAAATGTTCTCATGAGTGAATACATAACTTAGGTAGCGAAAATGCTTTAGTTTATTTATTTTAAGATTCTTTAATCGCTGTATGTTACCAACCGTATCTTTCTTTTAAATAATGACTCCTTTATCGGTACAGAGAATAATCGAATAACCTTATGTCAAACGACTAAGAAGAGTAATTAAGATACCTTCTTAAAAATATTACCTCTTCGTCAATAAATCATTCCAAATGTTCCAAATGCTACTTATTTACTTATTAAATGCGGAAATTCGTGTTATAAATTAATATGAGAAGAATCGCGACTTAAACAATCATAATGATTTATGATTTAATTTATTATGATATTTATAATGTTTTATGATTAAGTTTTTATGATTGTTACTTTATTTCTTACGACTATTATTCTAATTAAAATAAGAAAAACAAAAGAGATATGAAAACTAAACGAAATACGAGCTTGACGCGTAGTGTGTCACGTACATTGATTGTCTTAACTGAGGATTATTTATTCATTCTCGAACTTGTCTGCGATGGTTTTCTGAGAGTTTAAGGCAGTTATTCGGAAGGCCTTTCTCCACTACGACCTAATCCTAATTATGAATACACTCGACCCTCACGCACTTACTGCGAACACCCTCAGGCTGCGAAAACAATGTACTTTGGCATCTCCATACATTAAATATGCTTAGGTGAACTCCATTCCTCGGAGTAATCAAGCATTTCAGGTGACAGCCGCTGCATAATGCTCTCATAAGTTACATCAGCAAACAATAGCTAGCGTCTCACGTGCCTTTCAGAACTGACAGATTTCAAACGAGCGAACCTGTGTTTCGTTCCCGAGAGAGAATTTTTAAATTCCCCTTCTTTGTTGTTAGACTCGAGCGAGGATATCGTTTCAGCTGAACTCATTCATTCAAGGCATGTCAGTCAGTCATGCTTAGTTTCTTAGCAACGACTCTACTCTCCTGCCGCACTTTAATCTCGGTCCAATTTAAGCGTACGATCAAAATACCGCTTAAGACGCTCCCTCTTATAAGGTGGATTTCCAATCCTCGGCCTCAGTCGATTGACCGATTTTTTTGACATCACTCTTTTCTATTTGTCTATTTTGTACAAATTGTTTCATTGCGTAGTGAATAATCATCTAAATTAAGTAACAAATGAAGACGCTCTCTTTGTACGAATAGAAAATCGATATTTAAAAATTTAAGCCGCAAAGCTGTTGTTTGTTTTGGTTCTAGGCTTAAACCCTTAGCTATTCTGGTGTTAAAGGAATAAAATCTATTGATGTTCTGGTTATAACGCTTTCTTTCTCATAACGTTGGATTTCACTCGGTTCATGATATGTGGCTGCTTTATACTTGTGCCCTCTTTCATAAGCGATTTAATTACACGTGATTTACTGAGTTACTATATTCTCAATTCCGTACTCTTTGTTTATGACGTCTAAGGGCTTAGAACAGTTTTCCATTAAAAGGCTGCATTTATTCTCATCAATAACCGCCGCTATTGGGTGAAGTATAGCCTATATTGAAATGGTGCAACATCTCTACAGCACGAAGGAGAACAAATTTTATTAGTAAATGTATATTAAGGAGAATATTTTCCCACTTATTTATACTTGGTTTAGATTAAGAGATTGGGAAACCCGATTACATACATGAGAGGTATTGTTTCAGAAACTGAAAGATAGACCCGCATTCAAATGTCTCAAGTTTCTCACCTCAGACAATCTTCAGTGTCTGTTCACATGAGTCCGTTCGCCATTCAAATTTCCGTCTTCTGCTGCTTTCGCTCCAACCATAATTACTTTCATCTATCTCTTTCACTTCCCATTGATTATTTAACAGACATTCTCTGTTCATCGAATTCCCCATAAAAGAGTCATTTCTCACTTGGTACTCCAAACTTCTATCGCACCCACGTTTTCCCAACCCATTTTCTTATCTTTTACTCAATGCTTTTTGTAATGTTTTTTTTTGTAATTTCATTCCATTTGTCAATGATCGGTAAGGTATGACTCTTAAACCTTTTACTTGACTTTCTAATTGCTTCAAGCACGACCCGTACCAGTAAATATACCACTAAAATGTTTCATTATTCTAACGTTTTGTTATTACCTAAAAAATGGAATATATATATATATATATATATATATATATATATATATATATATATATATATATATATATATATATATTTGTGATGCTGACGTCGAAACTCAGGTAGAGGGATAAATTGTTGAAGTGATACTGCTAAAAGTTGTTACTTTTACATTTCTTCTTCACATTCCTCTATCGAGCATGACGGTTCCGATGATATTATTATTGTTATTAATGCAAACTGTACTGTAAAAGAAGGTGAATGACAAGAATGCTATCGGAGAAATCCCAAAAATAACGAATTGAAATGGCGATAGGAGCCAACAACTAAAGTAAAGAATATTGTAATTCAGGAGATATGCTAAACTTGGTTTTTCTATGAATAGAGCTGAATTTGTATGAATACATTGACTTAAATTACGTTTGAATACGTTGAATACTCTAATAGACAATTAAGGTAATTAAGAAGATAGTATTTATATGTATTATATGGAACAGTAAAATAAAAAGAGGCGTGGTCGACAAATGAAACGAGTTTCGTTTAAAAGTAATCTCTAATATATTGTGCTTGGTAGTGTGTCAATCATTCTGTCATATGAGAGAGAAGCCATATTCGCCTCGATCACCAGAAGTTGCACAACTTTAAGGATTGATAAACGTCTTTCCTGCGCAGAACATTGGCCACTTTTTATTTACCTTGGATTCCCTATTAGATCCCGAAGGAGTCTTCTCATATGAAATGCTCTTACATTTTATTTTTATAGACCGATGGGTTTCTTCCCTATGCAGAAATAAATTAGAAAGGATAAGCGTATGAAATCGATACAAACACTACAAGAAGGGAAATTAAACACAAATCTTTATTTTGGTCGTTGTTTCTGATTATTAATAGCGAGAGTTTCAATGAAGTAAACGAAGATTTTGTGAACATTTGTGGTTATTAAAAATTCGCCCCTTGAATACGTAGGCGATGATTGAATCCAAGTCTATTCAAATTACACATAAAGAAGTATTTATATCCATGCAGGATAAATAGTAAGGTTACACGAAGAGAAGGGAAAGGAAAAATATCATTAATATTAAGGAAAGATACAGAGGAAATTATTAACATATTCATAAATTCTGATGATGTATATTGCGAATAATTATTGGTATAATATAGATGAATCACAAGAACAAATTTTAAATGAAAATGAATCTAGGCTTCATTTTTTTCGTCGGCATTTCAAGTGTCAGCGGAATTAAGCCATTGTTTTACATGAAGGAGGAGGGCAAGGGTTATTACATTATCTTCACATACTGTATTACCTTCACTTAACACAGCACCTGTCATAAGGGATTCTATTAACCAAGTCAAACTTTTATCAAGCGAACGAGAATAAAACTCAGCATAAATAGAATTAAAGATCGTTTGATTAGCGTAATTCGTTTTAAGCTCCACTTAGGAATGCTAAACGGATGGCCACGTGTGCGGTGACGCCGGACACGACCTCTTCATAAATCCCTTTCATTATGCAAGCGTAAAAAAACAGACTCCTTCATTTCCCCGACTAACTTGCCCATGCAATCTTTTACCCGTATCATTTCCCCCAAGCACGTCCTACCGCTTTATCTTCTATACATACGAGATTTCCATCCGTATAAACCTGCCTCGTATGTCATCTTCTTCACCTCAATCTCTGATCTTTTTCTACTCTTCCCGAATTCTCATTCGAGCTACAACTCATCAACCGGCTGCGACGTTGCCTTTCGGCGCAACAACGTCGCGCTGTTGCCACGTCTACTCCGAGGGTCAAGATTAGCAGTTGGAAGATGTAATCTTCTTTTGGAATCGAAGACGACTTCATCTTTTTTGCCTCATCCCCATGCGTAGTTCTTTGATGTAATTGCTTCTTTCGGAAGATCCTTTAAATAGCATCTGTAATACGCGATAGCCTCCACTGGATTTAATTAGTCTCTGTGGACCCAGGAGATTTCCTGCAAATAGACAATGCCACGGCCTCCTTTGACGACTACCAGATGATTTAAGGAGTGTACTTTAAATTCCTTAGGTTATTCTTACTTGATTTACTTAAGCGGGCTGAGGTATAAACTTAAAATACCAAAATAGTTTCAGCTCACATTTTATCAGCTGAATCAGAGTAAGAACCTTATCTATATCTCATAGGTGTGCGTAAGAAATCCATGCGCAATAATTATAAATCATTAATGATTAAATGTTATCTCTTAACACACTCATATATTTACCCTCACTGAGAAATATGAGCAATCAGTTACAATTACTTTCGAATTTGTTTTCTAACGCTTTATCTCCTAAGTGACTCATTATTTTATAAATTTCGCTTTATTCACGCGCTTTAAGTTGTACTTTTTAGAGGATATAAACAATGAATTAAGGTGTAAGGGTAGAATTCACGGAAATTAAGAAAGAGAAGGAAAACCCAAGTGGGAGGATGACAATGCATTAAGCAAAGGGAAGGAAAACCGTTTTCGTTTATCAGGATGGTTGAATTGCTTGAATTATGTTTCTTCTTATTGTGTGGTATTTTGCGCAGTTATATACACAGGATATAGTTTCCTCGAGGAAAGCTTTCCTGATATATTTCTCCTCTCGAGTGTAGCTGATGGTTTCAAATACGAGTTTCATATATCGTATGATACAACCTTCCAAGCTTAAAAGGTTCCTCATCCCTTGCCTATGGAGTCCAGACACTGTTTCGTTTATATTGGATAATCCACCTTTAAATACTGCCATCATTCAATTATTATGTTAGGCTGAAAATGGGACTGAATTTATAATTTTGCTATGTTATTTCATATGTGGTGCCAAATGTGAATAATCAAGTCAAACACGAATAATGAAGGCGCGCAATATAAGAATAATTTTCAATACTTTTTGATCAATTATAAACGAATTTGGATGAGCGTCTCATGGAAGTAACTTAAAAGTAATAATTCAGTAATGATACTCGTATAGGAAATGTAGAAACTTTGACTTCTACCCATAAGTATGAAACGTTTACTTGGGTTTTAAATAACTTGAAGTTTAATCACTTATTGTTTCTGCTGTAAGGTATTGCTTTGGTTTTGTTAAAGCTATACATTGTTCTACGTAGTACACACATACTCCAGGATGAGGAATCTGTACCGAATCAAAGCAATGAGTACGTTGATTAATGAGGACGTGGTGCGTTTATTTACTGAGTGCGGAGGGATTTACAGATTTTAGGGCGGCGATTTGTAAATGCAGCCGATATTTAGGTGTTCGTTTAAGTATTCATGGCAGAGTCACTTCCATTAAAGTAGGTCGGTTTTTCAGTTACACAACCCCTAATTAGGTTAAACAGTTGTCTATTGTAATACTGTACATCTTCATATCTAACGAATTCTCACGATTGTTTTAATTTTCATAAAAGGTTTTGGAAGGATGAAAACGGAAATTTAAGGGGTTGACAAAATCCTAATGAAAAGGGCTGTTCGAGGAATTAAAGTTTGAAGAGATATTTGGTAGAAGTGAAGGATTGAAAGTGTGAAGAGATCTTCAATAGAAAAGGCTTGCTAAATCGGAAAAGTAGAAGGGAGACTTATAAATTTATTTATTCATCTAAATTGGCCATGTGTTTTTCATTTTTCGAGATTTTTGAACACAATTTAAATATGGAAATGGGGCATATGGAGAAGCATAGTAGATAAGCTTTTTACTGCGTTTTCAATAGTATGTACTCTTTATATATAAACGCAGACTGCAGTCATTTCCCCAGCTTAGATAGTTAAAATACATATATACTCTGATATATCTTTCGTTCATATCATCACAAATATTTCGTTTACAAGACTGTATTAATTGTAAAATTCCTCTTTTATTCAGCGAAGCTAGTCACATCATGTTTTTCAAACGATGAATCGTTAAATAAACCTCAATATTATAACCGATGTTGAAAATAATTCTAAGTAATAAAATGAATGATAACGACGCATTTTGGTGTCTAAGATAGTCCTATTAGGGACACCGAGAGCGGTAAATATATCCGAGACACTTTCCGGGACATCAGAAATTCCTAGATTAATGTTTCAGCCGAAACATGGATTGAGAAGCAGTGTGCGCAAGGAAGGAATCTGAATTTGGAATAAAAAATAACTTCTCATCACTCACTATTTTATGGTTTTATTTTGCTTCGAAACGGAGCTTTCATTCAGAACGAATCTTTTGGAAAATATTCTCTGTCAAAAGTTGGAGTCTCTGCGAAGTCATTAGTATTCATCTTTTCGAGTCTTCTTCACGTAGTCCTCGGCTAATCAGTAATCTCTTTGAATCTCTTTCAGCGCCCTCTTTTCGCGACTTTCTCAGTCAGCATTTCCTTCTAAATTGACCCATTCTGTTTTTGCATTAAGCGGATCCTGCAAATCCTCGTTCCCTTGAGAGTAATCTCTCTTGGAATATTAGCCACATTTGAAGCATTCGAAGCGAATTAATCCCATATCTCGAGCAAAGGAACTCGCCTACTAACAGATCTTAAGATTTCCTTCTTTTGCATAAAGAAACTGCTCCTGTTAAATCTCTGTAAATTTCCACCTAGATCTGATTCTGAGGGTGGAAAAGACAGAAAATTGGAAACTTGATATTATCTTGAAGAAAAAGATTTCTTATATTTATAATATATCGGAGGTATTGACAAATGAAGATGATATGTAATATTAGTAGTACTTTTAAAAGTGCTTAAACAACTGAAGACATTTCACGCGTGGCTTTCCAGCGGAAATCGAACCAGAGACCAAAGTCGAACGCCTATCCAGCAGTTCTTAGATGATGATTTTTAGCCGAGCCGTATTATCTTTAGTAATATTTCCTTTTAACTACTCCGTCTTAACAATAAATTATCTTCCTATTAATAATTGGTGTAATTTACAAATATCTATGATGAATTACTTAGTTTTCCTTCGCGACAAAGTAGCACAATATAGCAAACCTGTTGAAAATCATATCGTCTTTAAAGATAGAAATGTATTACTGGGCTATCCTACAGATTGAATCGTGTCATATAGATGTATCGGTATATACAGCAATAATTACTGTTACAAATGTTCCTTTCTCCGTCTCTTTTTTCACAGTATTTCGCCGTTTTCTTCCATTTCTCATGTGCTCATCATGAGAAAACATACGATTATGCTTATGTTTACAGTGGTTATCCTAATTATTATCTTTTTAGTATGATCCGAGAAAAAAATGAGGCAGATGAAGATTCCTATAAACATATATATAAACATATAATTGTTTTCCATAACGTTATTTTCTTCCCTTTAATTTCAACTTTAATATCTAGATCAGTTGTAATAATTCTAACTCTTAACTCTAACATTATGATCTTGTAGATTCAGCTGATAGAATAACGCACAGTAAGTTCTTTATCCTCTCTACTACTCACCACTAACCTTTCTACAAGGCTGATTTGCGTAAGGGATTGTCCAATATATTATGAATGTCGGTTCCCCCAATGAATTATTCGTGAGGGCGACTCCGAGATATTTATCCTCACGCCGAAAGGCAGCTCGTAGGGTGTATATGTAAATGAAGATATATAATCTATCGAATGTACTGTATTTTTTCGAAGTCTGTACGAATATTAACCTGTCAGTGATACTTCCTTCGAAGGATTTTGGAACTGAGAATTTCTCTACATTGGCCTCTGCTTGTCAATCATAGCACAATTTCATTAATCTCTCCAAATCAATCGATAGGGTTAATCTATCCTCTCTTTTTCCATTTCCTTTTAAATCACTATGTCTGTCGTCTGCAAATATCCTGATTTTACTGTCTCTCTCTCATTGCTAAGATAATCAATGGATATTCAGAAGAGCATAGGAAAGGATGGACACCCGTTGTCACTTTTAACTCGTTGGAAATATTCGCTGCTCTCCGATCGAGAGAAAGTCCAAATATCTAGTCATGACTATGAATGCTTTCGCAGACATAACTTATTCTTCAATTTGCAATCATTAATTTTCAATTTATAGTAAACGTTTAGCACCTAAGTTTCGCATCTAACATAGATAAATATGAATAAAAACTCGGTTCGAAGGAGTTGCCACAAAATTGATGAATGGCATAACTTATTAGTTATGTTTTATTGATCGTCGACATGTTATATAGGGATTCATTATGAGCATATATTTGATAATTGTCAAAATATTTTAATAACTTCGCTTATATTATGACTTTTGCGAAGATGTTAGTGGTATGTAATAATAACGTAAAATTCTGGAGTCGACTTACTTACCAACGTCAACATGCAGAAAATATTATTTTTTATAAAGCATAAGGCTTTACGGGCTATAATTAGGAAACTTTAGACTAAGAGAATTGTTATTTAATAAATATCTTAATTTTATATCCATTGAGAAAAAGGAGAGAGAAATATAACTCTATGTAAACTTTAAATATAAGACTAAAATTCTTTATAAACTCTGGATGAGGGTAAATATATTAGAAATGTTCAACTTCCATAAAATGTATCAGATGGAACTAGGCATTGAATTTTCCTTATCATCCCGTTAGTTAGGCTACGCGCGGTACTAAACTACAACACTGGTTGTCTACCCTCCAGGATACGTACTGGAATACCTATTAATGGCCGAATTAAGGAAGAGTGCAGATTTTAATTTGTCGCTTCACTTGCTACTTTTGCTGTGAAATTACAGTTGGTTTAATTTTGAAGCTAAAAACATGAACAACGCCAATAGATAGCAGTCAATAGAACGAATGTAGATTTTTCTAGCACAGGCCTTCATTATTCTTCCTTTCCTACGTTTGAATTAGTTTCATGTAGCCTGTTTCCAGGTCACAAGCAATGAGATTTTATTTTTCTTAAGAACTTAGGAAACCGATAATAATTTATGAGAAGAATTCCTACGTCAATATACAAATTAAAATGCTAAAGTTAGATTAAATATGTTCTTTGGTAATCGAATATTGCGATATTTATATCCCAATGCATTATTAATTGCCATTTTCTCTTGAAACATTTTTGTGAGATTTCCGTTTAACATTAGCCGTAGAATAATTTAATGTTAGAAGTAGGATCCTTTGTGATTAGGTTGATAAAAAGAATGAGAACCCAATTTATGCGTGCAATTCTTGGGTGGAAATATCACAGAACAGCACACTGAAAACACGTTTATCATAACTACGTTATCGCACATTCTACGTCTGCGGATAAGAAAAATTTCGCAAATCCGATAACATGTGGTTGATTTTATAACAGCACGTGCGTAAGAAGAGTTCTTCATCGTCTGCTATCTTCGGTTTACACAACCACGGCTGCACATAACCTTCTCTCCTATAAACATTCCCACGAAACGAGGTCAGAATCGAAGTACGGCGATAGGCCACACGCACCGGCCGCAAACCCATCATCAATTCACACAGCCGCTGCTGCCCTCGGACGCAAATAATTCCTTCTCTTATAAGAGGGCTTCCTTAGTTTGCTCACCATTCGCTGCTGATTTGCCCAAGGATGAGATCCGATGTCTGTGGATTTACGTTTTAAAAGAAAACGCTTCATAGTATTCGAGATCCCGTTGAATATAAAATGATAAACAAGGTTAGAGTTTTCATCACGAATCTTTTTTATGTGACGCTCAAACACTTGAAAAACCTTCAAGTTTCACAATACTAATCAAATCGTTATGATCAAATTATTAAATTTCGTCTTCTTTTTATACTATGTTTCTTTCCACACACCAAAAATTCCAGGTTTGACTCAGTATCGTCCGCGTCAATTTGTATAAGAGATATGTGGAAGGCTCATTTAAAAGCTTGTAGGCTTAAATTTATGTCCGACATTAAAGAAGAAATAGAAGAAATAAAGAAGAAATATTGCTACAACGAATTCCAAATAAGTACCATTGGAAAAGAAATTTTACAAAAAACTCTCATTTTCTTAATTCACCTTATTGATTTAACCACGAGTACTCTTTAATATTATTGTCCACAATTTCCTGAAATTCAATCAACCAGTCTTTTACTGAAGAGGGAAAATGATCGAACGAATCGGTTTCATCGCCTTTAAATAAATTATTGAATTATAACAGTACTATCGTCTAATACCTTTACGTTGTGTTATAAATTCCCTAGAAGTTTCTTTTTCTTCAAGTTTGCGGGAAATCTATTTTGTAGTCAATTTATCTAATATTTACCTTCAGTTTAATTTTCCTCAATCAAATTAGAATGTATGCCGAGGAAAACTAATGCCAGATTTAGAAATAACGTAGTGAAAATTAGGAAACTATATTATAATCTTAACCAAAATATTTGGTGTCTCTACAATACGATTGATTACTCTAATAAAAATTTATGCATACGAAATAAATGACGACATTAAAATCTTTCAAACTACTTGGCTAATCTTTATACGTGAAATTATATACGTGAGATATAATAGGTGAGATGTGGGCAATTTTATTGTAAATTGCATGGTACATCAAATTACCTTTCGTTTAAAATTGAAATTCTTTTATCGACATAAGTGGTTTATTGTAAGTTTGCAGAATCATATAAGGTGACTTGGGCGATCGATTTCACCTCTTAGAGCACCTTGTGTATGCTTCATCACAGCCTTCTTCACCCTTCTGTGCCGCTATTTATCATCTTTTCATCTCCTAATGCTTCCGAGCTTAAGACGTTTGAATTATTTCCTTCTCTCGACGCTATTACAACCTCATTTAGTGATCCTCTAATTCCCTTAAGACTTTCCCTTCCCTACGCAACTACGTTTCCATACTTAAATCTCATGACGACAAAGATATTGATATTTTCATATTGGAGAGCGTAGCTTTGATAGAAACTAACACAAAGAGATAAACACTTCTGAAGAAACCACAGCATCATTAAGCAAGATAGGGATTTGTACAGATAAGAAAGCGACGAGCTTAGTTCTGAACTAAAGACTAAGGAGATACGTATTGTCTATGCACAAAAATTATTGGTCAATGTGATTATTGCATGACTTTTTTCAAAATTCGCCCCTTTTTAACTCTCCATCATAAATTATAAACTTTAGTGTTACATCATAAGAACTATTATGCATGTTTAATTATTTATGATATTCTGCAGTTAGACAGTCGTCAGTTGGCAGTCCCAAAAAATGTCATTCAATACTTAATTCAGTAGTACTCTTCACAATCCCTTGCATTAGAAGTCTCGTACATTCCGAAATAACATCATTATATTTAAAACAAAATCAGAACCGCTTTAAAATTACAACAAGACTTGATTTATAGAACATCCCCCTCTCAATCCCCTCTTATATCTTTGGAACACATATATTTCATAATTACACTTACTATATAGTCAGAGTACATATCTTTCCTTCGACAAGTACATATCACTTTCTCACTTTCTCGATAATCACACGTAAAAATATACTAATAATATAAAAACATTACACATTCAAAATTTGAAAACAAATTAAAAAGTCTAATTTTAAGCTCCTTTCTAATTTTCGGTAGGGTTTTGAAGATCCCTTCAGGCAACATATTCCATTCATTGGTGTGAATTAAATTGGAACAGTTTATTTACTTTTTTAGAGCGAAAAGGCCATCTGCTTCTCAAAGTTACGATAAATACGTAAAACCAATGAAATACTTCAAATTCAAGTACTTTATATTATGCGATTATTTTATTTGGAATGAATATTTGGAGACCAATGGGCTCTTGTTCTCCCTTATTAGAGTACAGTAATCATAATGTACAGTACGTAATAATGTACAGTAATGTTAATGTTCTTATTTCAAGGAAATTTCGTAGAAATCTGGAAAATATATGCGTAATTTATAACATTGATATGCTTTCAAAATACTTGGCTCATCCGTTGTAAATGTATACCGATTATTTTATCATCGAGGATCATTTGTCGCACAATATGGACACAACCACTTCAATCGGTCGCATTACCTGCTTCAAATCGGTGTTTCCACTGCGCTCACACTATAAGGACCGAACATAAGCGATATTATACTATTTCATACTTATTTTTTTAAACGAACCCACGATTAAAAAAATAAAATCCTCATAAAAAGCATTTTATTGATATTTTAAATTGAAATCATAATATATTATTTACAGTGTATTGTGTATCATATATGAGCTGAAGTATTTCCCACATTAGCCTCAGAAGAAACATAGTCAGTACGATGTTCAGAAAAAGCCTTCTTTGACAAGTACTCATATGTTTTCATGAAATTAACAGAAGCATTAGTGCAGGTATATCGTTATTTTTCTATTTAATCGCCGGTGCGCTTTTCTTGTTTGTATATTAGTGTCAATACCTCACACCTCTTTTCATCTGTATTCATTACCTCTTCGTCATCAGAGAAATATTTCCCAAATAAAAATTCAAACCAAGTAGATAGATGACGATCACTGGGCGAAAGACGTTATCCCATCAGTGTTAGGCGTGGAGTTTTCGAGATGGCATAGTTCAGCATACCCCCTATGAATATATGTTTTTTCCGCAATGTCATACCATCACAATCCAATCAATGATATTGCTTCGTTTTGGTGGAATTCAAGAGCGGTGGGCGATTTTTTCTATGTTTAGAAGAGAGCAGTTCTTAAATTCCACACTACTTACTGTATCTCAATCTTTCTGTCAATATAGCAAACTTCAAGAGATATCAGAGTAAAGGTCAAACGGCCATCTTTTCAGAGCGTTTCTTCAATTTTCGCCGCCGTTTTTTCAGACCACTTCTTTCTTCATCATTCTTCATGTCGGTTCTTTAAATACCCTTCATTCACTCTCGACTCATCACTTTTTTTTCATACGTCTCCATAAGTTCCCAATTTCAACGTTTCAATTTCCAATAAGTTTACAAATTCACCACAGTTTCAAATCCGCTGCAAGACTGAGAACGGTGGGAATTTCACAGCAAGCACACATTGTAAAATGAAGCTGTGACGAATTGATGTTATCCATCGTTCGAACCGATTCTCCCCACATGCCAAGTTCCGTATATATTTCTACTCATTAAGTACAAATTTTTGAGGAAAAAAGTCGACTATTTAACGAGAGTTGTATTTATGTTCTCATCGAATGAAAGAACCTATTTTAAGTGTGAAATAAACTACTACAAATTTTTTTATGGATCATAACGGCTTATGCATTAGAACATCGATATAAGTATAGATTATATAAAGATAATTTGATAACCACGCTAATTCGTAAAGAAAAGAAAGTGAATGAAGACAAAGACGTTAAAGAAAGGAACGTAAGAAACAAAAATCTTCGTAAATGTAATAGGGCTAATACAACAGATCGAAATATACTCCCATATGTATTTTGTCTACATGAGCTATGTTCTTACTTGTGTATTATGTACGCTTTAACTCAGAAGTATTCTTAAAAGTCAAAACGTTTTCAGTTTATATCAATTCTAAGACTTAATTTATCTTCGTAATTTCTAAAATGACTTTACGCGTGTTCATTTTCTAGTGTAAATACTTCTGTGAATAACTTATAAATTAATTTAGTATCATTTTTACATACAAAATTAAAATGTATACTTACTATTAACTTTTTACTGTAGTAATTTAATTGATTAGTAATTAAAGTAATTAGTAATATAAGCAGTAAAATCTGGTTTATACGCTTCACAAGAGACCGACCGCGTCTTATGTGGGATAGCGTTTTAAGTGAGAATTGACAGCACTTATTTTCTTGCAATAAATAAAGGTAGATCGCTCTTTCATTTTCTAAGATGACATTGCTTTTCTTTAAAAATAAAATATATAAATCGCATAAGCAGTTGCTTTATATCTTTCTTACATTTAATAAACGAAAAGAAATCTTTGCAGATTGCTTTCGTTACATAATAGTGCTCGGTTTTACAAAAATATTTTCAAATTTTATCGAAAATATTATCAAATTTTATTTCCTCTTTCTACCAAATACTTTCTACTAAAAGCTGTGAATAAGACAATACAGATAATAAAACATTTTTGGTGTATGAGAAGCAGTTAGCGAGTTGCAATGCATATTGCCTTCTTATAAGCGAATAGCAGAGCTTCGAATATTATTTTATTTTATAGCATGTGAAAGAGACCGGAAGAAAACAGCGCATTAAGCGGGGGCGTCTTAAACGGGTTTTACTGTATTGAATTAAATATCAAGTTGCTTGTTAAGTGAGAAATTTCGTAAATAAAGAAAGTAATTCGTATAGTGTCTCCCTCTGCCGTAAAAGCAAGCAAACCGTGTTTAAATGACATGCATCTCTAAACTGCCTAATCCTGTCCGAAACACTTATGTGCTCACAAAGCGGGATTTACACAAGTACTCGGTCCAGACTAACGAGGTAAGTTGCGCCGCAATTAGGGCTAATTTAATGTAGTAGCGAGAGCGCAAAATTACTCAGCGACTGTCATAAATTCGGCGAATATGAACCACTTTATGCAGTAATTAGAAGAGTTTCCTGCATCGAACGTACGGACAAGACTTTCTAAACAGTTAAACGATGTTTTCACACACAAATTCACTAGTCGTCTAATATAACCATCCATGATTATCTCGGAATTTATATCACAATTACCTTTGCTTCTGGGAATCATTTCCACCTCGCTTTGAGGGATTTTTCAAAGTTTGTATATATTTATAGCAGACACTCTTTCGTCGAACTTGCCGACGATTCACTCAACAAATGCTAGCTTTTTATTCTTCGAGCAAAGTTCATAGTTTTAACTCCACAAATTACGAGTAACTCTGTAGTATTCCATGACAGGCAAAATACAGATAGTAATCTAAATCGATTCATGTTCATTCGATGCATTTCCAAAGGATTATCCAGACGCAGCAACTCATTTAGAAAGGAAAGGTTGCAGCAAGGCCGGAAGACACCCGATTGATAAGCACTTATACATTCTACTTTATGAAAGCGTTACCTTAAAAGAAAATAAACATTTTCAGCAAAAGCAAAGCATCATACTGTAATAATTTTCGCTCCGAAATTTCAGTTCATTCCCGGTTTCACTTGTTCTGCTTACGTCGTTCGAAATGGTTTTTTCGACAATTGCTCTATCATATCTTTCCGAAGTATTAAAATGAATTATTTATAAATACTTCATTTGATTGGACGGAAGGAAACGAAATCGATCTTAGTGGTTAACAATACAGAATGCAACCATAATTTACGTGAAGTCTGTGGGAATTATTCTAGAAGGAAAAGAGCACATCTCCCGACTGAGACTTTTTTCCAAGTAAAACATTCAATAATGATGCGCCCAAATATGCAGAATTGAGGAGGGGGAAAGTGGTTCCGAGGGTTTTCGGCAACTGTAAATGCCCCTCCGTTCCATACTTCTTGCATTCTTGAGATGGATTGAATTAATTGGCTGTTAATTAATAAATACCCACCTTAATGTTGGCAGTAACAACCTACAATTATTCGATAATCTGCGGTTTCCTTTCGAATAATCGACTCACCGACATATTTGGAGACTTTTTCGAACCCCTTAAGGATGGATAAACAGAGAAAAGGTCATCCTCAATCACTGTGTATGACTCACACACTGAGGCAGATACCTCGACAATAAACACGGTCCTGATATTTGCGTTCATTCGTTGATGAGATTCTAATTATGAAATTCGGCTGAACTGAAGTTAAGAATTTCAGTCTCATATGAAGAAAGTCGAAAAGATTCTGTGAAAATGAATATCTTCAGACCAGTCTACATAGTTAAAAATGGATATTAAACGAAAATACTGATCCTGCGACTCTGAATTAAACTGCATTGCAGTAATCTTGATTTTGAACCGAGTTTCAGGATTGCTAGAGTGTGACTGAATATACACCTTTCCATATCCACAGAGTATATACTTATTGTGGCTAGTTTTATATTGAGAGTAGTTAATTACGGTTGACATTCAGATTCCTCAGACAAGGTCAACTCCGAGAGATGTCGACAAATTGTTATTCTTTAGAGGAGAAATAGAGATGCTAGATGGGGATGTTGGTGTACCACCTGCCACACGCCACCACGCATACAAAGTAGATAATGTAATTTATGGAAATTGAAAAAACAAAAGAAGAACTTAGCAACCGCATTAGTGGTCTCCATTTATGCTAAATTATTAATCGTTCGTAAAGAGGCCCATGAAGTGTTACTTGATCGGCGTTAGATGGCGGTGGAGTGGAGAGATGAAATACCGTTGGAGAGTGTGTTTGCAATATTAATGCATTGCCAGCGGCCGTTGTTGGCAGATTTGTTCCGCCGGCCACCAGGGACCGCCACCGAGCTCTCGCATGGCTGCTTTTCATCTCTTTTTTAGAGCTACTTTAACAAGGAATAAACGGAGGCACAAAGAAAGTGTTTTGTAGAGAATCGTGTTTCGATCATCGTGAAATTCAAGGAAATTGATTCTAGTTAATCTTCAATAATTTGAAGAAGTTTAATGAAGACCGTTGCACAGACTGAATGCCAGACTTAATTAATTGATTTAGTCATCTTTTAGCCGATAGCTGTACTAATATCTATTTGAATAACTTTCCCGATAGGATTTAGAATGTACGAAGGGCATTCAAAAGTAATTACAATCTTACAGAAATCGTTACAATCTTTTCTCCCAGAAGATTGTAACTCAGAAAGAGCGGAGATAAAAGATTGTTGAGAACCTCGGCTTGTTACGGTGGTATTTTCATTCGATTAGCATCCAGCATTGTTGTGTAATTTGAAAACAAAATGTTACGTCACCTGAAAAATTACTCCAATTTTCACAGAGAAATGCGATTTTTAAACGGTTCGCACGCACAAAATGGCTGATTTATTCTCATTTTGAGGAAGAAATGCAGTAATTATTTATTATACTTCCTTGTGAAACTTTGTCGATATCTCTGCCATCTTTTTAACTGGAGTGAAATTCAACTTTTAGCTATAACGGCGAATACCACAATAAAATTGACAGATTCCGAAATTGGTAAATTCGATTTTTGGATTCCATTCTATCATACTCTCGCGATTTTAGTTGAGAGTTTGTAGAATTGAATTTAAAAGTTGATCAAAATACGGAAACGACGTCATAGTTAAAGTTCTTTAAGTTCATATGGCGAAAAGCAATGATTATATAATTTGATGTGATTGGAAGAATACGTTGAAACATTTTTATAACGAAATGGATAGTGTTCTTATGAGTTTGGCTGAATGAACTCTTTCACATTATGCTAGACCGGTTATTGTATTTTTGCGTTAATGAGAATTTGCGATAAATGTTTTGTTTTATGCTATGGAGGAGCTAAGAAGTTAGTAAATGACACACAAGAGATTATTTCTGACGTTATCTTGCAACACATTTTAAGAAAGTTGGTAAGTGTAAATGAAATTTAAAAATAATTGTAGAATTTTCAAAATGAAACAATTTTATGCGTGTATATTTTACGAAAGTGCGCCGTAATTTGCAATTTAACGAAGATTCGCTGGACAATCCAATCCTTCCTGTTGCTCCCATTTCATTATCACAATTAAATCCTCGACTTAATCTGCCGTAAATTATTATTTATCCATTTTGTAAGATCCTGAAGAATTGCAATCCTGTGTTAACGATGTAGGATTAAATTTTCCCGTTGTTTCATTCATTATTAATGACGTAGAGTTCTTTTTTGTGTTACACGAAAGATATAGGACGTATGATTATATAAAATTCTCTATAATTATTTCTCATATAATAGTATTACTCACTACCTTTCCAGATGATGATTAAGGAATTTAATTTTCGAATTTCTCATACATTAGCATTTTATCGCTGTGGAAATATGAGCGATCTCACGCATCTTGACGTACGCATGACTGTAAATTGCAGATATTGAAATGGCTTACTTACGAACCGGCTTTCAAATATAATTATTATGATAAAATACTTAAGAAAGCAATTTCAACTCTTTGAGCACTGTTCCTATAGGAACACAAATATCTTAAAGAAAGATAAAAACACACATAATGTGTGTCTAAATAGAAATAGTAGTAAGTAAGAGGAGCGATAGCACAAGCTAATGAAGAATGATCGATATATCCCCTTCAACATGCTGAAAGGTGGCAATTTATGTAGCTCTAGATGTAAAGTGGAAAATTTTAGGACCGGACGTAATAAAACTATAAGTATTATCTTAGGGAATTAAAATCCATAGAAAAGGCAAACCTACTGATAGTGCAAAATGTGAAAACTGTGCATAACGTGGACATCACAAAAGCAATACTGTAAAAAAGTGCTGAATATTCCTGAAAAGTTACATAGGATAGCAGAACCAGAGGGTCAAATCGGTGTTTGAATCGATGAAAGGTACTTGATGAGATAGAATTGGAATGTTTAAACAGGCTGAATTTACTCTATATATTCAGAGATATACCATTTTCGGAAGCTGATAGTATCCGTACAACTGGTTAATTAGAACTATCAGATACCATTAAATAATTAAGAAAGAAGATTCTAGGACTGCTTACTTTTAAATTCATTTTTCTGCGAACGATAAGTAACAATAACCGATGAAAGGGACAATGCATAAACACCCTTCCACAAGTCGATAGGCGGTTGATTCTGTGTCTGCAGATGTTGATAAAATTCTGTGGTAAAGCACAGCTTTTGAAAGGTCGGTAGATGCGATGAAAAGGTTGGAGAGCGATGTTATTTCTCCTTGGTCCATCTTACAAAAAATCTTGGTTAGAAAATGCTACGAGAAAAAAAATAAGCGTTACTGTGATGCTCTGAGAGGCAGATCATTGAAAGAAAGGAGATTAGGTTGCGATTGCTTTACAAATTTAGAGATAGCGCGTTTACAGAGGACGTAATTGATATTATGCAGCCCACCTAATACTTCGGCCGATCCGATAATGAGCGTTAAATTAAAGAAATAGACGCTAGAAAAAGTCGGTCTAAGGACTTGTTCTTTCCGCGAACGAAATGAACAAGCTAGAAGTACTGCTAAAACAAGCTCAATCGTTCTGCCGAAAGGCAGGGGATTGATTTAATTAGATGTAGAATGCACAAATAGGCAAATCGTCGTTGATTGTAGGCTAGAATTTACGATTAAGTCGATGAAACAATCTCATAATGAAGCAAAAGTGTGCTGACTGTACTTTATGAAAAGACGTGATTGACAATTTCACCTCCATTAGCAAGTAGTTGTGGCATCATTCTCGTTGCGTCAATTTACTCGAGTTTTTTTAAACCATTCTTCCTTCGCTCGAGTTAGCCGAGGTTCTGAAAATAAACAGTAAATTTTTCCGTCGAAGCTTAATGAGGGATTATAAAGTTGCCGCTTGCAAGCAGAGCCGTGATCCCATTCCTAAGTACGGCTTTAAAGGTTTGGCTTAATGTAATTGGTGATATCGACCTCCGGGAAACTTTCAAGTCGCGGATAACAAAGGAGCCAAGTTCTTTCAGCCGAACGAAGGGCATTCATTTTATTTCCCGGGGCTGCACGCGTCAAGGAACTCGGGCAATTTGTACGCTACCATTAGGCCCTATGCGTACTCCAAGAGGATTCCTAAGAGTGTTGAAAGCCAAGAAATAGATGTATGAAGGAATGAGATTGATTGTATCTATTTACTTTAATTTATTTAAAATTGCTAGAGTATGACGATAGTCAGGTGGAAGCCTTACTCCTTAAATCTTAAAAGTTTTCAAATAGATTCAGAGTCACCGATAAATTCATTTTTAAGCAATAAACAAAATTTAAGAGCATAACAACAATTCATTAACTACAATGCAATTACTATATTTTATAACAATATTATGTTTAAATGTTTAACATTAATATAGTTAATTTATGTCCCTGTCTTAACTCTCAACTTGGGTAAGGCCTTCCTCAGGCCTTCGCTTAACTCTTTAATGGAGAGAGGAGCATTTCATTAGATAGTTGTGAATTCCCCCTCAAAATGACGGAAATTTATTTATAGTAAACTGTATTACTATTATCGCATACATCTTACGTATGTAAAAATGCGCCGTCAAAATTGTCAAGCATCATAATAAAATGTATCCGTCATTATCTCTCTCATTATATTGCATGCAGATGTCTACTTAACAAACATTTTTTGAGTCATGTGAAGTCATCAAAATGGCCGAGCGGTTAGAGAGGCTGGATCTAATTTCCAAAATTTCCCAAATCTGATTCAAAGGTTTATCCTCAGTGGTTCGAATCCAGTTTATGGAAGATTTTTTTTAAGTTGTAGGTTTGCTAAGAAATTTCATAAAAAGATGCTGATTAATTTCCATATATTCCTTGTTTTTATAAAGCAATCATATACTTGTTTGCGAAAATGTGTTTAATTACTCACAGTTACATATACTTACTCAATGAATTAATTTGATACTTTAAACTCATTTAATTATTCGTATATCTACCTACACAACCCTTTTGGGCGTATGGGAGAGGGTGGGTGTACTCTATTTCATATTTCATGTACTCTTATTCATTGCGAAACTTTCATGACATTCTAAACTAAAGTTTATATATTCCACAAAATTAATTTTCAATTTTGTGGAAAAATACCACTTTAATTTCCTTTTTTGTTCCAAAATTTAAATTGTTTATTCACAGAAAAAATAAAAGAAAAAGCCGTATTCTCATTACAAAGCCGTACCGTAAAGCCTTATCTCTATTCATATCACGAGTTGTATTTTAAATCTCGATATTGCTCTGACTTTGATGAAAAATTGGATTTTCGATAAACATTAGCGGCTTTGTAACATCTTGATGACCATAATCATTGAAGTCTGAAGTATGAGAATGAAAATATGGAGGAAATATGCTGATACCAAATAATGCCATGAATTTATGCTTCAGGCATTAGGATTGGGTGTAGAAGCATAGGCTTTCCCTACGCTCCTTGGAGGTGAGTTTACTAGTACTGCAGGTATGAAATACTTTTCCTAACTAAAAATAAGGTAAAAATTAAATCTAATCTATTCCGTGACTGAAGTAAAATCATTTGATAAGATTTTTGATAATGCATATCATTCCTCTAAACATCAATTTAGCTTAAAGTTCACTTTAGAGAACAGAAATTTGCCACTATTTATTTCTCCACCAGGGAATAACTACCATTTACCTCAAATACTTGAGTAGTTGCTGATAAATAATCAATGTATAACGAAATGCTTTCAGGAGATTTTTTGGGTGATTTTAAGGTGAATTGCCGGGATATTCATATTTACACTTCCCCTCTGACGACTACCACCGGATATAAAGTCTATCTGCAGCCAAATAATAATAAGTAAATACAAAAAATAACTATATAAATAATCATGGTTTCAAGCATCGTCTTCAAGGAAACCATTTATAGACTGGTGGCCGACTTTTTCCGATTGCAGCCCAATCTGTCGTGCAGAATTAGCGCAAAAGAAGTTCCGCGTCACGAATGCCAAAGTAAATTCGAAGTCGTTAGTGGAAATCCATTGAAGAGAAGACACGCTTCGGAAGGAGAGCACCACAGTGTGGCCACATTAACTTCGAATGTATCTCCGACTTTAGTTTAAAGGGGAAAGATTTTGAAGGGCTCTTGACCGCTTTCAATGGAAGCACGTCCTCTCTTAATGGACGTACACCGAATTGGGAGCGTTTACTCAGACTTTTGTAGCCGCTATTATCGGTACCTAATTTGTGATAACCTCGTTTTATCTTCGGACAAGAAAGTAATTGTGATGACCGAAATAGATATTGTACAAGTATTTTTAAAAGTGCTTCGATAGCTAAGGCCATTCGGCACGTATGATCCCCTCTGGGAATCGAACCCGGGACCGGAAATGATGAAACAGTCATTTGCGAACGTGAGAGAGCTATAGGAAAAATTCCCTCTCAACGAACTTGGATGAGTTTTTAATTTACTCAATTTTTAAAGGGTTTTACTTCTTAGTATCTTTTTATCTTATTTAACGTTCATTGTCGGCCGAAGTGGCACGGACATCTCGGAATACCGATTACGTCTCCCAAATCGATTACATTCGGCTTCGGAGAAAGAATGACATCTTGAATTGTCTGTTTATAGCATCTGTTTCTCTGATCGTCTTCGCAGCATCAGAATACCCTACAGGGAGGATGCATAATATAACTTCTATGAACATAGGCTCTCTGATTTTATTAAGCAAGTTCAGTCTTCGATTCAACCATTTTCATTCTAGTAATTCTGATTCTGTTGTTTCCTTTTTATGAAATAAACCACAGAATACGTCAATCAGAATAAATAAATTGTTTGAGATTAGCCGCCCGAGAACATATCCCTGCGGAGTTTTCTTATTCGGATGAAAATCCGGGAACAATTGTTGCGTTTTATGGGAGATTTCAATTATGAATCGACGACTGCATACGTTTTACTTCCATATTTACCGCCACAAACGTCACGAAATGCTATCTCTTTGTAATTAAACTAGTGTAACATAACATATAACGGAATTTGGTGCCGCAAAAAGGAATCTTTACTTTGATTGCTTTTATAATTGTAAATGGCCTTATAACCAGTAACCAGTGACTTTTTATCGCATTGGTTAATTAAATCATCGCATAATTGTTCTGCTCCTCTAACATGTAATTTGACTGAATAACTCAGAGGTAAAAATCATTGTATATAAGTCCGAAACGAAGGAATCATAGTTTATATGAATAAATAGAGGAACACCATCAATAAAAGAGAGTGATTGGGAAGGGACACCAAGTTAAAAGTCAAAAATCCACTTAATAAATATAAACTTTTGTAGTTGATTAAATAAGTCAACGTGACATTTTGTAATATTCGAGAAATCATGATATTGCTTCAGCTTTTCTAAAACAATATTCGAAGTTATCCACTTCAATGAGTAACAATCTATTTAGGACCGATGCAATAAGTAGAGACCCTCTTCTTGTTATTAACACTATTGTAGTGGCAATCAGGGATCGAATGCCAAGGATGGACTGCAACGTATGGTGGCGATCTCATTCCTAGAGAAGCCCAATAGAAGACAAAAGATTGGAGGAATAGAAAAGTTATCCTCTCAAAAGAAAGAAGGACGGAAGAAAGAACCCATTTCCGGTGGAGAATTAGGAACTGTAATGGAAGTAGTGTCAATGGAAAGAGTTTTCAAAAGTGTCGGTAATGGAATTACTTCTCTGTTTACTATTTTGGGATTTCGATTGATAAATTAAAGCGAGCGAATGAAGAATACGATTGAGATGATTACGGTGAATGAGTCGACTTGATGGATAATTTATAATTGCGATTACAGAAAGTAAGGAATTGCTAGAAATTTTAGAGCTTCCATAAATGAAAATAGGAGATAAATTGTACGCCATTGAGTGTTATTAGATTGTGAAACGTTACCCCGAATTTTATCCTTTACTCAGCAAGCGGTGGCAATAAATAGGATATCATCTTTTCTCTTATGAAAACACGTAAAGAAATACAAAAGTCACTAGATGAATTTACAGGATGCCGCAGTAGAAAGAAACGATAACGCAGAATCCCAAAGAAATGATTTAAAATACACCGAATAAATATATGCACTTCTTTAAAGAATTAGGTGGGATTTTCTGTGGAAATCAATTACGACTTAAATAATCTACATAGTAGTAAGATTTATGAAAACAGCAAATTTTTACAAAAATAGATATATTTTAGTAATTTTTCGCGATATTGAATGAAAAACTATATTAAGAGATAAAAATTATATTAACAATAAATTTAGTGATCCAACAACATACAAAATCATGTACAGTAAAAGTAATTTTCATTAATTGGATTGCAATTAATTAAAACTAATATATATATATATATATATATATATATATATATATATATATATATATATATATAGCCTCACAAGGTATATATCCAATTACAATTACCACATATACATTTTGTAACTATTATTCATTATTAAACAGTCACAAAATTACTGTCATTAATTTTATTGCAATTAGAAAAAATACATTTATTATAATTTTATTATATTTTTTTAAGTTATGATCCAAATAAACAAATCGTATTAACCGTAGTAACATATTCCTTTCCATAAAATATTCTTCTAAACTATAGCACGACTTTGACTTTCAGAGAATGTTTTTTCAGTCTATTAAAGAAAAATTTACATTATTAATTCACCTGGCATCATATTGTATAATTTTAAAGCCATTATATACTCCCAGTTAATCCTAGCCTACGTGATTGGGTCCTAAAAATAAACATACGCTCTACATGAATATCTTTTTTATTTTTCTTTGTTGAAATGAATATGGTTAACATGAGCAATTTGAATTTCAATTGCAAAATTTTGCAAACAGTGGATGTCTTTTATCAAAGTTTTCGCGTAAAGAATGGAAAACAATATTAAAAAAATGAATCTCGATAAAGTACCTTTAGGTACCTGTAGCCACTTCGTACAGATTTATTTCTAATTAAATTTTATATAAAATTCTGCAAACAAAACGTGATACAACATCTTACGTAATTCACTGGGACGGATAAGTATGTAGAAAAGCGTGATTGCAGCATTTATGGAAGAAGAAATCCGCACTGGGCTACTGTAATGTATG
Source organism: Pachydiplax longipennis (assembly GCA_036926295.1). Lineage (NCBI taxonomy): Eukaryota > Metazoa > Arthropoda > Insecta > Odonata > Libellulidae > Pachydiplax > Pachydiplax longipennis. Next base: position 366,477 of record JAVFKF010000038.1, read on the forward strand.
TCACATATATAGAGAGAGGCCGAAATCCGGGCCACACCCCGAAAAAGTAAAAAATTATGTGGGTCAGAGTGAATCGATAAGCAAGTTTCAGTGCAGCGTGACGCACCAAAAAGACGCTCCCTCGGGATCACTTGTCTCAGATTCACTGTCCTTTGACCGACCGTCGCTTATTTATATTAAAAGAACTGCTCCTTTACTTTAAGCGATTTACTTCCAACATTTATGAATTGATGAGCACGAATGAATCACGAATTAAATTGGTAAAATATTTATGAAAGCAAATCTTTAACGAAAGCAGATGAATCTGAGAACGAAATGATACCCTGCTAATCTAATTTTGTAAACTAAGTTTATAATGACTATTGCATCTACTAGTGAATTCTCCCGTAAAAGTTACGGGACTAAATTTAACTTATAATAAATGTAAGTGTTCTAATACTTATTTTTTTAATGGCTAAAACAATATTGCGTTTTTTTCAACATTTTTACCTTAAAAATCCTTACAACGGTAAAAATGTTCCATGTTTTTGAACGGAAACATTTACGTTTTGTAATTTTACTTGTAAAGACCAATTTTAAACCATTTTCAGTGTAGAAGGTTACATTATTTATATAAATATTGCTTGATGAATTTCGATTGGCAGATTGAAGTAATACTTTTCTTACCACTAAATCTCCTTCCTCATACTCTTCATAAGGACTCACGTTTCTCCTCGAGTTCAGTAATCGACTTGGTCATAGGAGAATGGACTGCTTAAACTAGCAACATTATCCAAGAATTTTCATTATTCTTGTTCAAGTTCTTGCAATATCGACTCGAAGCCGATATTCTACGATACAAATAAGAATCTTGATTCAATTTTCTTTCTTTTGGTACTGGTCTATAATTCCTATGACCATAATTTTGTTTTTGATACTGCAAAAGAAATAACTCTGCCTTCGATCAAAACAATTTTACATAAATTTCTTATGAGAGTGTTTTCCAGTCGTCCAGAGACGAACCTTTGATACGTTGGACAAACAAATATCGATATAGTCAATTGGAACTTTAACGAATGCCCAAATGTCAAAATCTCGTCGGAAAGTGCGTGAAATTAATACTCGGAAATCGCTTCCAAGTATTTATAACGGGCATCGTATAAATAAATATATTAATCTATATACAATGATGACTATTATGTAAGATTATTAAATAATATATTGATAACTAAGTATTGCAGGTGAAACCCGGGGCGTAATGTGATTTAATGACTTTTTTTCCTTTTACCTAAGTCATCTTTTGTGTTTGTCTTCTGTCTTTTCCTATCTTTCTTCCTTTCTTAAGCTCTCCTCTCAACATTTTACTCACTCATCTCCACTGACAATGCATAATTACCCTCTTTTCTCTAACCATCTCTTGTACTTCCTCGTTTGTCTTCTTATAAAGTCAACTTACTTCCCATATCATAACCACATCTCGAAAGCCTTTAGATGCTCTCCTTTTTATGGTCCATGTTTCACACCCATAGAGAAAAACATTCTACGCAAAGGATTTTAATCCTCTCCTTCATAGAGACTCTCTTTTCTCGGCGCTTCACGAACGTTTCTTTGGCTAATTATATTCCTTTTTCGAATCTCATTCTTAGACCTTCTATTCCTGGAATGAATCCGTCTGTACTCTAATTTTGTAATCATTAGTCCTGATCGTTCAATTAGTTTTTTCCTCTGTTTTTTTTCATCCTTCTCAAAATCACCTTCTTTCTGTCCTTACCGTACCATAATACATATCGAAGAGGTGCTTTGATGATTACCTAAATCAACCTTGATGCATAAAAATGTTTGTATGCTGCCGATTTTCATATTTGCCTTCGGCCATTTTATAGAGGATGTAATACATTACTAGTTTACTAAATTTATTTTTCTTTTTCCAGGTAAGCCTTTGAAATAGGAAGATGGGAGAGTTAAATCAAGTGAAAAGGTAATGCTATTTATCATATTTACCAGTGAAAAATGCACTACCATTATTGCATACATTTGATTAATACCAAAATAGCCCGTCAAAAAGGTCAGGGATTAATAAAATGTATCTGTCATTTTTTTCTCACTATATGGCATGAAGTAGTCCACTTCACCACAATTTTTCTTGAATTATAACATTTTGGCCGAGTGGTTAGAGTGTCTGGTTTAATTTCCAAAATTTCCAACGTATGATCGAAATGTTAACTTCAGTGGTTCGAATCCTGTTTATGGAAACATTTTTTTCCGGAGAATTAAGATTTAGGTTTACTAAGAAACTTCATTACAAGAAACTAAAAAGTTTTCCATAGCTTTTTGTTTTGATAAATCAATTCTTTACTAGGTTACGCAATTGTTTATTTTAATGACGCACAATCACATATTTTTACAGGTATTCGTAAAAAATTTATAATTTTTCGTATATTTTGTACTCTAAGATGCATGTAAGGTTTACGTTAGTTTTGATTTCGTCTCATTTCTTAATACATCACGCCTTACCACGGCTTATTTACTTCCACAAAACGATCCCCCTTCCCTTACTTATTCAATGAATTAATTTGGTACTTTAAACTCATTTAATTATTCGTATATCTACATACGTAACCCTTTTAACGGGAGAGGGTGAGTGTACTCTATTTCATTATTAGACATTTAAAATTTAATCCTAGAACCGACTTGTATCTATTTCTCTTTACTCACCATATAATTTCGGCCTATTCAACATGGATTTTATTTTATATGTATACGAGTAAAAGTTGCTTGCATACTGCAAGCTATCAGTTGAATGCAGTATCCTACCAAGAAAAGCCTCAAAACAATTTTGAAAACTTCGCGCAAAAGACCGCCTGGCGTCGAACTAAGGACCCGATCGTGCGACACAATTGCATTTTAATATTGGATAAGTGCCATTCTGACCTGTTCCAAAGTTTCAATTCAATATCTTATCGGGAAGGTCCTAAAATAAGATTACGCTATCCCCCATTGAAATACATGGAAGAATAGAAATGACGCTCAGGCATCGAACGAAGAACCGTCAGAGGAACGGCAATCACCGTATATGAAACATATGACATGCCTCTATGTACATTCCATTTTATATCATTCCCAGCTATCGGACAAGCATTAAAAATAATTGTCAAAATAGACCGCCATGCATTTTATACCGGAGAATTTTGCACTCACTTGGCGTCGAACTCACGGTCATTTGGTAACCTTTCTTCCGTTAGTACAATACAATACACGGCATCTCCAACATCCTCATAGAAATTTCAAACAAATATTTGAAATAAGGTGATTGTCATTTGATGTTTTGTTTAATGCGAATTACAGGGATTGGCGTTTCGAGAGCTTACTCAATGTCATAGTCGAGAGCAGATGATTGTTTATAAATAGATACTTCGCTCTTGGAAGATTAAATATCGGGCTGATGGAAGTAAAAGGGTTAATTTTTGAAATTTATGCATGTGATTCGTGAGTTAAGTAAGTCGTATATTCAGTTCCAACTGCTTACTATGAATAAGAAAAATCTATGTAAAATCTAATCCTGAGGGTAATATACAGGGAATATTATGCAGTCCTTAATATATTGACGTCCTATGCGTTGAAGCTTAATTAAGACATAGTTAGATATCCCTAGCAAGGAAATTTTGTCTAATCTCAGTAACATTGGCTATATAACTGTGCGTAAAGTGTTCGGTCTCAAAGAATGATTCTATGTTTTTCTGTAGTGATACTGAGACATATATTAGCAGCCTCCTCATCGTCCTTCATTTTCCCATAAGAATACTCGTGGATTTTTTATCCATACCGAATTAATGGTAGGAACTAACGTCAGAATATATGAAGAGGAGGCAATTAACTGAGATTTCAGCGAATGTAAACAATGATATTTAAATAGCAGGAACAAAATCACAGCCATTTTGGAGTTTTTCTTTATCAAACCGATTTCCAAAGGGACATTTATACGTTCGTTTATACACTATTTATTGGCGAGGTTATTCTGCTGATTGGAAGATATAATTCTTTGAATAAAAGATCTTGTGCTCTCTTGCTTTTATCGGAGATATTCTAGAGATAATATGTAAGTGATTATTGGCTGTTTCTATGGCATACTTGGCCATCATATGTACATCGTATATAATTCTATTTTGCTTTTGTTCTTTGATGATGTCTTATATCTTTGCAAAAAAATTCAAAATATTATTCCTTTTGGAGAGTTAAAAAGGCAAGACAAATTGATTGATTCTACATTAGAAAGATGCATTGACTTGTTACTTTGACGATGCTTCGTGCACTGAAATCCACCGAAATGTTTCCAAACTAAACAGAATGCGCTTCCGAATACGTTTTCTCGGAAATTATTGCTTTGGATGATATCATTGCGATAAGGCTTGCGAATCTACATGATCTTCGTATTCCCAAATATGTTAGAGATATTTATAGCCGAGATAACCAATACATAGAATGCTCGCGCGTTAATTGTTTCGCATTCACTTTACATCTTTATTTCACAATTATCTGCAATTCAAATCAGAAAATGAAACCAATGCGAATGGGAGATTCATCCCGATCATAGCCATTTAAGTCTATTTTTAAAGAAGTCTCAGAAACTGTTTATCTGCATCTGTTGATTGGTTTATCTTTCAATTTACGTCATTTTAGAGTATCAAAACTTATTAAAGTCTAAAATTCGATAATGTTGAGCTGGAAAAACCCTACTATTTTTTCCTTTGAATGAGTTACCTATGACTCATAAATTGAACTTATCAGCATGAAATTTATATATACTATTAAATAGCATTTAACTATTCATAGAATTTTTCTATGAGTCTGAAGCGAGTCGATGGGTGAAACGGAAGACCAAATGCTGAAAAATGAGTTGCGTCAAAAGGAATAATTCTCCTATCGCAAATACAGAACCTCTAACAAGATTTCGAGAGGCAAATCCTCAATATATATGTATTTCAGCACATCTTGAGGATTTGTTCCTCAATTTCTTGATTCTGGTTCCCGCATTTGCGCCAGGAGATTTCGTTCTTATTGACTCGACTCGTTTTTTTGGCTTTCAATTTTACAGTCGTCCTTCCAATGCACGTTATGCACTTCTTCCTGATGTGAACATCGACGAAATTGCATTGCCTTGAAGGTCAACTTTAGGCTTATACAGATAAAATATATTGCATACGCAATTAAATTAATTGAGCGTAAGTCATGATTACACACTTTGTTAATCTCAAAATTCAAATCTTTGGAAAAACTTGATTTAAGACTAAGAACATCTACAAGATACTGATATCATATTGTGAATGAATTAAGACATCAGTGTTAAGCTTAAATAAGAATTACCGAGATGAGATATCAGCGAATACCCATTTCTTTTCTTTATTTCATCTAGACACATTAAGTTCGAAATATACATTCATATGCATTCAGCATCCTTTTTAAACTGCAAATTCTAAATTTATGACCGACTCTTTTTATTTGTTCTTTTGAAATAGAAATATAGTCTTCCAGGTTAAACTATTCTATACACGTTGTTCTCAATTGGACTTCCTGGGAGAGATGGCGTTCCTCAGCTCTTGAGGTCGACTATCCCTCTCGGATATCAGAGGCGGACGTGTCAGATTCTCAAGCCACTTTGGTAAACCTTAAGAGAAATCTCAGAGTCCCTCTTACGGGTAGATATAGAATCTCTTAAGGGAAATCTCTTCAGGCACTTAACATAACTCTGACTGTGATAATAAATGTTCGATTTGCGTCGAAGAAATCTCGGATTTAACGAGACGAAAATGATTTATACTTTGAATGTGCTTTTTACGAAGTTGGATCGGTTTGGATTTGTGTTTTGGAAAAAATCAGCATTACCTCATCTGCCATATTACCTTCTCACTGATTCGGAGATTACTTTTAGTAAATACTTAAAAACATAACTCGAGGATTTCATTTGTAATCATTTAATGTTATTCATAATATGATTTAAGTTGCCTTTATACGAATGGAGAAGATAAATGAGCTTTAAAGACCCAAATAGTTCCCAAGCAAACCTTAACTGATAGATTCCAATGCAACTGTTTCCTATTACTCCCATTCCACTAACACTGTACATTATTTATTAAACATTATTTAAATCCAATTGTGTTTAAATCTTCTGGAGAAAAACTCCGTATTATTTCGGAAACTGGAAAGTGCTAAGATATACATAATTCACATACTTTATCATCGTACCAGGATACGATAATCAATTATTTGAAAATTGTTGCAAGAAAATACTGTCGAGTTCAACTCCATGCCTTGAGAAGATATATCTTAAGAGAGATGCAATGTAGAGTCTGTAGTCGAACCCATACAAATTTCGATAGATATCATTGCATGTTACGGGAGCGTCTCCTCTACCTTTCTAGTGCAGAAAAAGAATAGAGAAGAGTATCGAAGAAAATTCAGTGTATCCTGTTCATTTCTTAAAGAAGAGTGATTAAGGTTCCCTGGTCCAGATTCGATTAGGAAGCGGACAGCTTCCAGTATAAGACATAATCAGGACTTCTATTCAAACGCTGCATGATAATGTCGATTTCAAAAAATTTGTTTTTAAACCATTCAAAAATTAACCTTCAACAGGAAATTTATTCCGCTCTGTTGTCGATCGTTAATACTATTTGGGAAGGGCTTTGAAGTTTAAGGCAAGAAAAAAAAACACTTCAAACGACACCTTGAGTATTAATTCTCATAATTACTGGAAAGAGCTCAATTATTTGAAATACTTCACAATGACTTTCAAATTGTTGTAGTACTTTGTATGGATTTTACATGAATAACATATCCATGGTAGCTAAATTCAAGATCATGATTATTATATGAAAACAGTCTATGAATAGAAAAACAACGAAGAGAGGCGTACTCTTTTCTAGTTAAAAATTTTCGCAAGCGCGCATGTGCTTCTGCAAAAAATTCTTCAGAAGGTAGCGGGATGTGAAAATAAATATACCTACAAAAGTTTAAAAACTAATCAAAACAATTATATAAACGAAAACAAAATATTTTTGCAAATAAATTAATTGATTATTAATTTAAATGTAAACATTACTATTAATAAATACGAGTATAATTAATTCGTACCTAAGGTGATTCGTACATGCGTATACGTATATATTCGTTTATTCTTCCGCAAGAGAAAGAAAAATTCCAGCAAAATGTGTGGAATATTAAATATGAAACGAAAAACACACACAATCCAAAGAAATAATATTCATTTACCCCCTTCGTATATGTGTGTTTGCATTTTTTGACACCTCAACGGGAGAAACGGAGTTCATAATGCGATGTACATTACATTATTCCTCCATAATTTAAAAAAATTTAAAAAATATGGCAGATGTCTATCGGAATTAAAAGGTATGATAGAATGCAAAATGTAGCTCTCGCACCAAAGCAAGGATCATTATGGAAACGCTGAACCTCGTATATCGAAGGCTTATATAGGTTTGGTTCACATGCCTGGTCCCACGTTTCCATGTAATCTGTAAGCCTTCAAAGAAATTACTTAAAATCGCCACAATTTATTTTGAAGAACAGAATTTTGCACCCTTATGGCGTCGTTTGGTGACATTCCATTGAACATTATGCAGTTCGTGAGAATCACACCAACGCACTGCTTTAAAATCACTGCTATAAAATCAATTTTGCATTAAAATTCTGTCCCTCTAAAATAATGCCCTTCCTCGACGTAATATTTCTTCATCATCTTGATCACCGCAAACGAACGTATAAATGTCCTTTTGCAATTCGGTTTGATAAAGAAAAACTCCAAAATGGCTGTGATTTTGTTCCTGCTATTTAAATATCATAGTTTACATTCGCTGAAATCTCAATTAATTGCCTCCTCTTCATATATTCTGACGTTAGTTCCTACCATTAATTCGGTATGGATAAAAAATCCACGAGTATTCTTATGGGAAAATGAAAGTATCGGATTCAACAATCGCCTTGGTCGTCAGGGGGCTGGTTGTTTACTATGGCGAGATTTTACAAAATTTTCGTTTATTTTGTCATAGTTCTCATAATTTAGGTTCGAAAAGTGTATTTTACGACAGTAATAAGATTCTTCATTTAATTTACCTTCGTTTGGTACTTTTTTTGACTTCGTAGGACCATTATTTCCAGCTTAATTCTGTAAAAGTAACAATGCCTTCAGGGTGCAAAAATGAACCTTACGTGCGTAAAATAAAAGGGGGGACGGATGGACGGACGGACACTCCGCTAATTATACGTATATAAGATTGTTTTATCCTACTTACCTTTAAATTTAAATACGATTATCTATGAGCGATTATATCTCATTAATTCTCATTCCCATTAATAATTCTTCTTCTAAATAATTATTATTTAATTAATAGAAGAATGCAGTAATTTTAAAAATGCATCGAAAGTTCATTTCGCACGTGGTCTCCCGCCGGGATTCGAGCCGAGAACGCTTTCACCAAAATCGAGCACACTACCAAATGTCTATTTCGAAGCCCATACATTTTCCAACTTATAGTAATACTCTCATTACACTACCCTTACCATTTAGCCATCAATGGGCTGAATTCCTCAATTCGTGCTTTCTTATTGGAAAATATATTCACTCGGCTATAAAATTTGGATCTGGGTCATATTTTTTAAATAATGAGCGTTTGGAAATTGTTTTACTAAGTTTATAAAAATGCTTGTAATTTTTACGAGAAAACGATATCCGTAGACATTTTTTATTTGATATAATTTCTTATGTTATTCTTCCCAATTTCTTAAGACCCTTATAAGTAATTGAATTGAATTGAATTAAAAATTGCAAGTAATTTAATTTAATTATGAAAAAATGACTGCGAGAAATGAAAAGATACTTAATATGTCTATCTCATCTGTATTTGGTTTGTATCTGTATCAAACTCGGCGCTATGCAACTATATTGAAACTTATTGACTTATAATCAATAAACTCATTAATCAACATCGGCTTTTTATCCATGAACTTATAAACTTCAACATGAAAACTCGTACGAAGTTACGACATTTGATAAAATGAAATGTTGAGTGATCGGACTATACATCGATTGGAACCGATCTGAGGAAGGAAAAGATAAAGGAAGCGGTTGTCTTGGAAAATATAGGGAAAGAGAAAGACGTTCTCATTGAAAAGAGAAGTTCCACTTTGAGGCGATGAGGAATATAACTTGTTTTGTCCAAGGTAAACGCAGCCCCCAAATGCAACTCTTTCTGAATGGAAAAGCAACGCTTTAGAACTCATCTCGGGAAACTCCTTCATTTTATTACGGCGATCTAATTATCCTGATTGTGGATTCCGTTGAAAGAATGCCATTAAAAGCGTTCTTTTATATTTAGAATCCCTAATTTCTTTCTTTTGTGAACATGTATTCCATTTCTACTCTCTCAATAACGACTTGAATACAACGCAATTCAAGTGAAGTATCCTTCTGAGCAGCAGTGAAGCTGGTCGTTTTCTCTAGGTGTGTCCAAAATACATAATTGACATTATTGTTAAATATCCAAAGGAAATTTCACGTTCAATATATTCGATAGACATTTACAAATAAAATAAGGAATTTATAAATGAGAATCTTAAATATAAACAGGCTTATGCTGATGATATATTTAAAGTAAAAGGGGAATAATTTCTCTATATGAAGTATAATCGAAAAGGGACGTATCGGAATTTTGGCTCTCTTATTTTCTCCTGGAAATATGAAAAATTCGGCATTTTTTCATTGCATATTTGATTTATAACTCAAGCAAGTGCATGGATGATCATAATCCCATTTAGCACTTTTTCAGGAGACATAGTAATTCCCATTTTTGACGACCGTTGAAATGTATCAATTAGCGTTACTTCCGACGATTTTTTTCGTTTCCCGAAATTACGAAAGCAGCGTATCCATTATAATAACATTAATGGAAAAAATTGCGTGGGCGGCGGCGGCATGTAAGCGTAGCGTTGGAAATTGCGCTTAAATCTTTTTCCCGGCTTAAGTGTCGGAGGAAGTGGGCGGAGATTCAAAAAGTGGGGATATTTCGGGCGTGCGTGACTCTGGCGGAATCAATCTCGCCATTGTTAAATTTCCTTATAGCACGGACATCTTAATCTTTCGAGGAAACCTTTGCAATGCGGAATTTCAATTAAATGGGTCTTGAGCAGTGCCTGCCTAGGATCTTTCTTTGATTTTGTGATGACAACAAGATGTGATTCCGTATCTTCTGCTTGCTTTGCTTTTTTCAGAAATTCCATCGGAAAATCGAAGTGGCGTCGAACCGAATCAAAAATCGAAACAAAAGAACGTCTCTTTTATCGGAGTGAAAACCGAGCAGAAAAAATAAAATTCCTGAGCCCCGATTGAAACCAGAGACCGTTATTTATTCTTTTTCAAAATCCTCCTCGCTTTTTACTCATGTGTTACGGTATTTATGTTAAACAACCGTAAAAATAAACAACCAGTAGATTTAACTGGTGAAACATTTTTAACACTCCTACATGGTTTCCTACATGCACATTAATATCCTGCAAGCCGCCTTTCGGAGTGCGGCAGAGGGTGTCAACACCGAACGTTCGAACTACTTTCGTTTGTTGTTATCGCTCGCGGAAACGTCCTTAAAACGTCATGTTCTAGCATCTATTTCTCCCATTTTACGCCCCAAGTTGTAAGGTGTCGCAAAATAACGATTAAATCCTCAGCAAAGCTACCTTCCTGAATAAATCAAGATATCGCAGCCAAACTTCCTATATTTCCGATCGCTCCTGACCACATCTACGTTTTAGACATAAAAATAGATTCAAATCAAGAGTGAAAAATCAGTTTCCTAACAAAACATGTTTATCGATTTAAATAAGTAAGTTAAGGTGTATTGATACACATGACTTTATTCTAGGAAAAATTGAGATCTCTTCTTACCTTTAACCCGTCAATTATAAGTAAAAAACATAAGGAAAACAAAAACTATCAAGAAGGAATGAAAGAGCATAATAAGAGTTATTCGGTTACATTAAAAATTTAATGATTTTCTAATAAAATATTGCAAATTGAGTATGATTACCGCTTAAGCTTTTAAGTTACAACTGCTTAAGTGTACGTGCTTGTATGATTGTTTGAATTTGGGGAAAAATCAGGGAAATAGTTTCCCGGTTCCTCCGCCTTAAGGAAATGCAGATTTTAAGAATTGAGTAGACAGAAAGATAGGACGAATGTGGGAGTTTAGGCAAAACCAGATGAAAAAACGCAACGGAAAATGTAATGATGAAAAGATGAAATTCTTTGATCATGTGCAAAACAGCTTGATCTGATTAATATAATAGGGAGAAGCGTTAGAAAAGAAGACCAAGGAGAAAATCTATAGAATCTTAAATAAATATTTAATCATCCATTTGTTAACGATTGATTGCCTGGAATGTCAAAGGAATCCAAAATGTACTTCGAAGAATGTGCAAGAATGTATACGTGTGGCAAAAGTGAATATAAGTTCATTTCTTCTTATTCTCTCACTGATAGAAATCACGATGAAAATAATTAAAGAGGGACTATCTGATATAAAAAATGCAATATATTTTCTTTTACATATTTTCTCATTCGGTGAAAGGGGTATAGTAGATTACGACGCCGTAAAAAGTTAGGGTTTCATTATGGATAATGGATGCGTCCTGTCCATTAAAAACTAAAACTCGGCTGCTCTATATCCTTCAAATATTAGGAACGGTAAAAATTTCATGGTTGAGGCATAAAAGGGAAATGAGGCGTTCATAAATGCATTCTTATCTCGGAAGTCATCTCAGAGTATGATTGTCAAACATCCAAGCCAGTCAGTGCATTAAACTAACTAGCCTCTCACCAAAGTATTTTACTTTGGATTAAAATTCTTCTCTGCACAGCCAAAGGCAATCCTCACCACTTCTCTTAAAGATAGCTGAAGAAGGGCAGAAGATGAGGTACAGCTAGTTCCAAAAAAAACTTACCACCTAAGCCGCAACCCGCATAACAGGCAGTGGATTTCCTCCGAGCGAGCCTTAAGAAGTGAGAGAGAGAGAGAGAGAGAGGGAAAACATGGCGGAGATGGTCTGCTTGAGTCATAACTCCGCCTGCAGAGTTGAAATGGATTTATTTGCTTTATTAATATTGCAAAGATTTATTAGTATCCTGAGTTTGGTGGCATTGGCCTAGCAGAATAGTATCATAGCAATACGGATGTCGTAATGCAAGAATTCAGTTATTATAAAATGGTTATAACGAATCAGTATATATTCTAGCATTGCTTCTCGCACAGAGGGAAATGTCGCACACGAGGTCCCGTTATTCCGAGGATACCGAGGCAAACCTCCTTCCCTTCCCTTCCTGTCATAAAATTCGAGTCTGAGAGGAAAGGCACGAGCAGGCTGAAGGAAATTTTCGCAAACCCTGCCTCTGAGCCGCTCTGAGCTTATGTTTAGCACTGAGATGGGAGAAAGAAAATTTCCGCGCTGTTTGAATCAGTGTCGGACCAAAAATATATAGACCTCGAATTTGACGCCTTCGCTTCCAAAACTCTGCGGTTATAATGGGTTATATTACATAATATATTGGTAAGTAATACTATACATCGTTCAAGAGAGCAGTTATTAGCCTTTGAAATTATATACGTAAGGAGTCCATATCGATCACCTGTTTTATCACAGCCTATGTGAATGCAATCTACACAAGTAAAGTAAGGCAAACTCATGGCCATATCTAGGCTATTACTTTAAATACATTAAAATATCTATAAGTAAATATGTAGTATGAAGTCTCGAGGCATTCTCTGTGTATTTTAGATAAATTTTGTTTCATTTGATAAGCATCAAAATTAAAACTCGATCGGTAAAAAATCAGTAAATTTTATCATCTATGCAGTTGGTATTTTTAATATACCGTCCAAATCAATTGAGAGAAAATGTGCTAGGATCGATTTTCCTGAATTAATAAAGATGATGGATACGAGACTACCATCTTTCACATTAATTTTGAATTCATTTATTAATTATTTTCGGTGTCATTGAAGAGTGAATCGAATAAACTTGATTTCTTCTGTGGATTCCTCTTGAAATGGTTGCAGTCACAAACCATTACGTTCTTAAACATTCTTCTCGCTATATTTATCACCTTTAAAAGTTCTAAAATACACAAAAAGATAGTGCGAATGAGGTTTGGTCATAATACTCATTGAATGCTACTGTTAGCTATGAATGTAAAATTTTCAATTAATTTTGAATGTATACAAAACTACCTACATTATTTATATTTCAATTGTTTATTACAACGTTTGCAATTATTATAATGTAGAAAACGTTAAAAATACGCAAAATAATAGGGACTTGGTGAAATAGTTTTTCCCAGGGCCTTTTTACCTGTAATTCCAACTCTGTAATATCACATGGGGAAGCGCATATGAGGCTATGTTGAAATTTTGCTCCCCTCGGTTGATGGCTGGCCCTGCGTAGCTCTCATATTTTTCGACAGAATTTTAATGATTGAGATGAATGGGTGGTGGTTTGGTATGGCTAGTCTATCTACATATTTATCGCTTGGTGATATTGAAAATATTCCTTCGTATTTAAAATGTATTGGCTATGAGAAACTTTTTATATCTCCTCATTCCATGACAAATTTGAAAAGCAAGATACAGGAGTGATTTAAGAAGTGAATAAAGCAATGAATTCACCAGGACTTCAAGAGGGAGACTGTTTTGATCGAGATAGGGAAGTGAGAAGCGACGGCAACAGTAATGCATACACTCACATGGATTTAACAACCTAAAGTGTAAGAGGTATGTTAATTCCAGATTTTTGGATAAATCACAATAGGTAATGGCATTTCTTGCGTTCCTCCTCGACCAACTGATTACTTTGAGTAGGAGCAACGACCTCTTTTAAAAGTATAACGCACTCACTCACCTCAATTTTCTCATCCAACATATATTTTTTCCGTTTATGACAGCCTCCAGAGAAACTACTCATTTATCCAATTTAAGTAATATCTTAGTCAAACATGGTTAACATTCAAATATAAAGAATATAACGTCTATGGCATACCATACTTTTAGAAATTTCCTTCCGATGCATGTTCATTCCTAGGATTCCGAAATTGTATACAATAGCGATGTTCAATGTTTTGTAGCAACCTTCTTTTAGTTCTATAAGAAAATTCGAGTAGTTCACTAAGCCAGTAGCTAAATCATCTTCTTATCAGCAATTTATTTTGGAAAGAGATTCCGAGGTCTTTTCAAACCGATAGAAATTGCTAACATTAGTATTGCTATCTATGCAAGCCAATGGTTTATTCTAAATAACTTTAGAGATATAATTTATCGGTAATTGGCGTATAAACTTCAAGTTTCTACGACATTGAATATGCGGAGTGTCTACAATTCCGTATTTACGTTTCATTTCATATTTTAGTGACATGATAATAGAAACTTTAGTCGAACTAGTAAGATCATCTTCAACGCTCTATCTATTTTGTATCATAGATGTTATAAGAGAAGTTAAACGATTTGGTTCTCGTAAGCGTAAGGAATAAATATTAGATGGCATTTCTCTAGTTCATTGTTCATTTCTCAAGTTATTACAAACTACGAAATTTTGAGCTCAATATAGAGACAAAATAAAGCATAAAAAACAATATTTATAAATAAACAATCATTGACGAGGAGCTTGATTCATATAAATTGACGATAGGCAGCATTACTTATTTTTTCATTTTTGTTGTTGAATTAGTTATTTAGTATAAGCTAATACAGTTTATGCCATTCACTTTAAAAGCAGAATATAGAGATACGATAATTCTGATATTATACACCCAAACATTGTCAACTTTATGTTATCGTTCAGATTTTCCGAAGGTCCTATTTCAACTAGAATGATCTTCCTTGCATTACTATTTTTTAAAATTCGAAACATCTTCGCAAAGTTCGTAGAGAATTATGATGTGCCTAGGATGAAGGATGTTACGAAAGTCCTTGGAGTGAATGTTGTAATAATGGATTACATATAGAACCAAGAATATTTTAACAGCTAAGGTATGAATCATGAGAATTAGAGGAATATTCTCATGTAAGTCTGTTTACAATCCGTTGGTTTCTATTTTTAACGTATTCTTCCATGACTCATATTACTCATCATTCATAATTATTGGCGGTGATTTTTCTTTTAATCATTATACATATTATGCACCATTCAAACAATTCGGGTTATATACTTTACTTGAGGCATTCAGAAACCGAAGCAGCGATCATTAATCATTAGTCTCACTTTCACCTAGCGCATAGTTCTGAAAATCATTTCAGTATCACAATGGAAATCGTGTTGTGGGTGTTTTCACACCCCCTGACATACGTCATACGGCGGCTCGCGGGGTATTAATGAAAATGTAAATAAACCAGGTGTTAACGTGTAAATCTGCAATATGCAAGTATAGAAAACATGGAATTTATATGCAATATGCAAATCAGTCTTAAGGTTCTGATTTTCCATACTAACTGTTGTTTCGTAACCATCTTAAACTGTATTCCTTGCAAGAAGTCCTGAAAGGTCGTCTACCTCAAAAATAGAGTTGAATATCTTCATTCCCTAAGGGAATACCCGCGGCGAAGATTTGCAAATCGCGGATCCACCATTTCCCACCTTACTTGTGATCAGTCGCCGCCACCATACCCTAACCTTAGATACCTGCTCAGCAGGGGTGCGGTCGGTAATCCTCATTAGCGCTTTCAAATTCGCTACCCCGGATACATACGACCATCCACAATATACCGAAAAGGGGGTTTTTCTTCTCAGAGCGGAGTTGACCTTCACCCATCGGCCGTTTTATGGTTCCTTTGAGAAAATAGACAATACCTTTCGATGGACGAAACAAAAGAAAAAGAAACAACAAAGGAATGAATAGGGGATACTCCTAGGGCCAGGGTGGAGGGCCTCCCCTCTCTCTGAAAGACTTAGTAAAACCTCAGACGCGAATTTGTCAGAAACAGCCAAATCTCATCTCAATATCATAATGCTTCATCTGATACCGTCATCACGATTGCCTGGTGGAGGAACAGAATGACGTGTTGACACATATATTCTAAAATGCCTAATGCTCCGTTATTTGTCGTATCAAGCAAATTTTATACTTCTCTGTATTGCAGAATAATTCAACAGCAAAGAAATCGAGTCAAAATTTGCACCACGGGGCAAGAAAGAGATTTATTATCAGATAAAAGTTGGGACAGCATAATTTCGCAAGGAACATGAACTTGATTTAATTAAAGGGATAGTTTTTCTGGGACTGGCAATGAACAATATTTTCGGAAAAGTGTTACGAGATGCTGGCGTTAATTTCGTCGTAAACAATTTTTTTTATTCTATACGTGAAAAATTTTTGTAGTTCTCAGTATTTAAATAAAGTGTGCTACTATTCTAATATCTATGTTATTCTCTAAAATACTAAATTAGCAATTTGAATTTTAAACAATTACATTAGAAAATGATGATAGCACACCAATTGATATTTTACTTTCTATCAGTTGATTTGGTGGTATTTAAAATTTTTATAATATTCGATGTAATTATCTGATTTAGTTGATCGTAATTTACTTGGTTTACTTTATTGTAATAAGTTTTGGGTCTAATTTTCAGAGCTCTTTACCAGGTCGACTTAAAATGATTCTTTCTCAGTGTATTCGCCCAGATAAAGTTTCTTTTCATCTTTGCTTTCCTTAGTAGGTTTCGCAGTTTTTTCATGCTCCCCTTCTCGATAGCATTTTTCTGCAACATAAATCAGTTGAAATACAGTTGATTGTGTTCTTATTCATAATTATTCTTTATCTCCTTACAGAGTTTTCGTTCATATTTATATATGAGTCATAGTCGTGGATTTCCTCTAAATAAATTTAAATGTTCGTCCTGTAGGCGTCAAGAGCATTAAAAACGTAAGAATATAATCCTTTTTAATCTTGCAATGACATAATTTTTTATTTGATAATAGAAGCAGCTAAAGTAAGTTTACCCGATGCCTCCAGAAAAAGGTGAATTACGCAGAAATCTCTGGCCAAAATGAGGAAATCCGATTTTCATTCATTTTTTAATACTATGCTGCTGACATAGTGAAAAGTAACACTAAATTTAAACTAGATTCCGTGCTAATAAAGACGGTACAAATACTTTCAACGCGTTTCACAACGGTTTAAAAAGGCGCCTTCCTTCCAAGAGCCAATAGAATTCATGGAAAACTCTAGACTCGCTCTCATCGAGCTTCACGTCTGTTATGCGGGTTGCGGCTTAGGTGGTAAGTTTTTTTTGGAACTAGCTGTACTTTGGCCTCTCCCTGAGTGCTTGTGCGAAAAAATTCCACTTGATTTCTGCGTAACGACTCTACGAATATCCATTTCCATAGCAATCAATGCGTTGCTATAAATCAGCATTATGCGTCAGGAAGTATATTCAGTATTATCGTATTATTATATGAATAAGACGTAGTGCAAAATGACGAATACAAACTGTACTTATATTATAGATCTTCATATCAGATCGGGCAAGATGAGGCAGATGTAGATCTTTCTATATCCTGTACCTAAATTAAGCAAAAATAAGTACCAAAATACATATATATTTTCGGTCTGAATAAATAAGAAATATGTTCAGTTACCCTTCCTTTTTGAAGACGAAATTGTTCACTTATTTAATTTCTTTAGTGAATATATACAAAGTTATTTTGTTTCTAATCCATTACTAAAATTATTTTGAATTACAGATATTAACATGAGGGAGAATTGAAGACAATAGCGTAATTCTAGATACATGTAGCACTTTAAGTGAATAGTATTATCTGAAAATTAATTTTATCTCATATCATTTGTATTCTTTGCGTGAAATGATATTTCATTTTTGCTCTTGTTTGTGTATCAGAGGTCAAGTATGATTCATTCCCAATTGAATTAAGTTTATATTGTGGAATTTGTGAATGGGAAGTAATCAACGATAGCTTATGATGGAAAGGTGAAAAATGCAATGTTAGTTTAGTAGAGGGCGTTTACAATTGGCATGATTCACTCTCTTTTTTGTATTGAAGGAGATAGACTTTCATATGATGAAAAGAGATTGATTAAATATATATCGAACTCTTAGGTAAGGAATGTTATGAGGTTCTTTTACGTTTCGTATCCGCACATTTGAGATATTGTTCAATCAAATAAGTGTGGCCATAATGAATTCATGGCCGTACTTGTAGGTAAATTTTAAAGTTACGATGTCTATGAATACAAGCATGTTAATATGCAAAACTTCTTCTATAATTAGGTTTCTATTTGCAAAAAATAATATCGGAATTTTTACTAGAAATCATATTGCTGGAGGGCTAAGGTAAGTAAATTTAAATTCCATTAATTCTATAAACGCCCAATAAGTAGCTATGAAATGAATTACTGAACTAATTATAGTAATGGAAAATCGGGGTGATTTTCGTGAACTGTTTTCAACATTAAACTGAAGTGGTTTAGTATTTTATCGTGATTTGTTGGATATTCTTCCTGTTAAGTGGATAAAATACAATTTCATCATATGCGCTTACTTGTGGTTTCATGTTGCTAAAAACAAGCCAAAATTATGGTATTAAATCAATTTATTGATCATTTTTGGTATAAAAGATCATTAATGATATCGGAAAGGAGCCTTAATTTTGTAAAATTATAATGATACTGGTTATCATTATATATTGCAAATTGCAAGTGTTGATCAAAGCTGATTATTGTAGAAACCTGTAGTGCTTAAGAAAATGTTATTACCTGTAGTTTAAAAATTTTATTTTTTGCTTTGTTAAACTTTTTATCATTCCTTAAATAGGAATGCCTTTCTCAGGAAAGATCTGAATCTGGATACTATATTAATCGCATCTTATCAAGTTTATGTTTCATCTTGTATCGTAATTCATAGATAACTTTTATAAGGATATGCATAATTTTTAATGTATTTCTTAAAACAGCGTTTTTAATATTTTTCGGGAGTAGATACCTGAATTTATTTAATTCTTCGAAGTACATTGAGTTAGGTTTATGCCTTAAATCAAAAAGCGTTATTTGACATTTCTCAAGAAATAGTCGTTCAAAACGGAGACGTAAAAGACCTGTCATGGAACACTTAGTTTGTCATTTATTACTTTCATTTGAAGTAGAAAAGGTGTGTTTCAGTGGTGTAAATACTGGTAGCCGACGCTTTACAAGGAAATCAAAGTGAGAGATAAGCAGAGTTGAAAGGCAGAACAATGAAGAGAGACATGGATGAAATATAGCGGAAGTAGGGTCTATTCTTGAAGCGCGTATCTTCTTTCCTCACTTCCGGTTTCGTTTTATACGACTTTCTTTCTCTCTCCAAGTTGAAACAAATGGCGAGAATTAACACTCCGATATGGATTCTTTCTTCAGCGCACGTTTTGTAGGTGAAGTATATTTCAAATAGAGGACGACTTTAAAGAGCGTGAGTTAGGAATCGCATAAACTGCCTTCTCTTGAATAGGTGCTCAAAAGTACACACTGCGAATGCTTATCATATTCACTCGAATGCGATCCATTTCTCCCATTCAATGGAGAATTAAAACTATTCTTACGTCATGTTTGTTCTAACTGACACAACGTTGAAATGTTGCGTCTTTTTACGTTCATCACTTTTAATAAATTTCGTTTCGTAAAAAATCTAGTTTTGAAAGCCACCCGAACTATAAATCGGGTATTTATTCATTACATTCAGAAATTATTGTGTAACATGTTAATATTGATCAGAATTTCTTTTCTGGGCAGTTTGAATAATTTATGGATGCATGAAGATGTCAGTAATACTTTAATAACTTTAATGGAAAATGAAATGAAATAGTAACACATCGAATACTGCGATAGAAAATTCAACATAAAGGTAGTTGTTAAGTTTTTTCATAGTTTAACTTAATCCGACAATGAGAGTAAAGTAAGAGAAATGGTTGGACAAGACTAAATATATTTAACGACTCATTCTTTCCGCAAATGATGCGCAATGATAACAAACTAAAGAAACAGCGGAAAATTCATCTTCACAGCTACAATAGTTGTTCTACAAAATTACACTTCCAAAATAGGCAATCTTCTCACTTTACGATGACAGATGCTAGCTTGCTCAAATTATTAATATTATGGAAATAAGAAGAATGAACTTATATCACACAATTTTTTATTCCGCTACCTAGGTTTCGACCTTTCGGGTCATTATCAGGCAAATCCTAGATATTATAGATCCTGATGGATTAATATTATTAATAATATTTACATAACTCGGAAATGTTTTAGGTAAATATTCTACAGGAAAACAGTATTTCTATCCGATAGAAAAACGGAAATGTTCGCCCCAAAGTAGTGAAACGAGAGCCCCTAAATTGAGCACGATTGAGCGCTAATAAAATTAAAATTGCGCGCTTTAGCAGTTTAGCGCCTCTCCTTTGAGAAAACACAAAGTATACACAGAATATATTAAATAAGTAAACATTCACACTCTTCCTAGTGATCAAACAATTGGTCGTCAAAATATTTCTCTTTACTTTTAGATAAATATTTTATAAATTCATACTTTCTATAATTGTAAGATCTTTAAATAACGCTTTTATATCAGTATTTGCTATAATATTAATGCTGTTCAAAATTTATTTCTGAAATTTCATCAGTAAAATATCTGAAGAAATCGCACTATCATTTTTAAATGTATTTAGATGTTTCTAAACTTCTATTCGTAAAATCTGGTATTTTCTCTTAAAGCATAGCGAGTAGTACTAAACGTGCAATACCAGCTATTAAGCTCTTAATAATTCTAATTGTGAAGCTTTAATATACAGCTATTAATTTTTTTCTGTAACTGTATATATTGATGTAGTGCCGTGTTTCCCAGTGAAAACTAACTTTTATTCTGCTGTTAACCTATTAACATTGTATGTGATTTTTTTATGAAAAGCTATCGTAATCGGTTGAAAATATATCAACCCACTGTGATTGAGGGTATGTTGATCTAAATCCTTAGTTCCTGATTCCCTGAGGAGATCCCAAGGATTGTTTTCTCCGCGATAACAGTCGGAAAGTACAGCGAAAATGCTCCTTTAGTCGTTTGTCAAGGCCAGCGTCTTCTAGGTTCTCCTAGAAGTCTGCAGTCCCTGCCTTCCATGGTACCTGGAAGGCGCTGGCCCCGACTAACGACTCAAGTAGTGTTTTCAATCTCTTAGCAACAATCTCTTAACTTCAATTTATTAACAGTTGTGTTCCAAATTTCTTTTTTCGGAAGATTAATAGCAATGTCGGGAAACTTTTGCATAACTTAGAGTGGTCGAATTGATGATACGCAGAAGTAAGGGAAAGGAGGAAGGGGTTGGTGAGGGGGATCTCATAGAATGTTGATCCTGTTAATCCCTTTCTCTTCCCTAATTCTACAGGATGGACTCGTCGAAGAAAACGGTCATCCTTTGAGAGCGACTTCTGTACCTGCTGCGCTGTATAAAGAGAATAGCCAACCCCTTCTCTCGTTTTAGATGTTATGCAAGAAAGACACTTTGAATGCATTGGAATGTTATATACTTGGGTATTGCTTCAGCACTATTCATAATAAATTAATGTACGTGGTGGCACCACACCAAAATGAAATCCAAAAGTGAATCTGTTAAATGAATATAAGTAATAGATTCTATGAAAGAAAAGACTCGTGGCCTTTCCCACGAATCATTTTTGATTCACGCTTTTAAATAAAACAGTAATGCTACTGGATTTGATGTAAGCATTAAGTGATCTGTATTTCCTCGAGAACTACCTCTATATTCAACCACGGCTAATTATAAATATCCTTCAAGCGTAGAGTTACTAAACCCAGTCATAATAACTATTGTTATTTTTGATTTCCATTACTCTGCTTATCAAGGAATGTCCGAATCTCAGGTGAAGGGACATTCGTTTTTATATCCTAGAAATATGATAGTTGGGTTCGTAACCTTAGAGGATATGGAAATGATAATTTTTATGAATGGATTGCCCTGTATCTTTCATAGAATCCAACTTGCTTTTATTTCATTCTTAGTATTTTTATCAAGCATCTTTTATAAATGATTGAGAAAGCTAAAGAATTACGTACGTCGAATATGGGAAATATAAGCAATTTTCTCAGAAAAATTTAGAATCAGATTTCATTATGTTTTGTTTGATATATCTTGTAATGTAAACTCTTATCCGAGAGAGATCCTTAAAAGAAACATTACCCACGAGCCAACTATTTTTTCTAACTTATCTTGATGAATACTTTTCCGTTGTCTTTTGTTGCAGGATACGATGAAAATTATTATTTCAATTTCGCCTTATTTACGAGTATTACATCGAAAATTTTACTGTTTTCCGTTCATAGAAGTTGTAAGTTATCCGGTTGAAAATTTAGCGTGTTTTATGCAAAAATGAAAGTTTTCGTTGTTAATATAAAAAATGTTCTCTTCGCTCCTTTTTGATGTTTTCGCACCATTTTGAGATAAATATGGTCCCTTGAAAAATTAGGCCTAAAACGATTCGTTTATATCCTTCAGCGAAAATCTTCCACCAAAAGATTACTTTCCCTCTTTTTTCTCGGGCTATACATTAATCTTTTTTTTATTTTTGGCTCACAATAAAAAAGTTCCAAAAGTTGGAGAAAAATTGTTAACACGAAATGATATAATCTCGGAGCATCTTTCTTTTCCCTTTTCGGCGGAGAATATCGTATAAATTTCCAAGAAAGGCGTACCTTTGAGGATTCCTCATCTTCCGTAACTAACTCACGCGATTGCTGGAGGACACGCCCTTCCACTCGAACATTGCTCCGGGCATCTTCCGCTCCCAAGAGAGCCGAGTGACACATTCGTGACCGGCAAGAGATGCTCGGGGTTTGTTACGCTCGCCGTGTACATCTTGAATTACAACTCATCACCGCAGAATTTGCCATTTTTCATCGAATTCCAGTTTACCTGGCGTTACTCTATTTCACGCATTATCATGTGTTAAATTATTAATTAGGCTCATTAAAAGTACTCGAAATAGATAAAAGATTTATAACAGAAACTGAGATAACGACATGGAAATTACTACGTTTCAAACATATCTCCTTTTGTAATGGCTATATTAAGTGTAAAGGATACAGGACTATATTTGGCTAGTTCGCAGAGAGTATAATGTATAATCATTCTATCGATGGATTTAGATCCATATTGAATTCAAGAGGTATTCTAAGCGTATTTTGGCCATTAGGGAAATGAATGTAGATGAAGGACGCTGTGGGTTAACGAAGTTATTTTGAACACATGAAATTTTAAGTTATGTGAAAGCACCGAAACAGAGAAACAGTTATAACTGAGTCATTTAATGATTCACAACTTAAAATAGTTAAACGTTATTGAGTTGTAAAGACTTTGTTCTCTTGGCTTCGAGAAATATTTTTAGATAGAATTTACTTTCTTCTGTTATACTGTGTCCTGAATGTAAATGCATTATTCAAGACGAATTTTTATATTTGGTTTATCCTATAATTCTTTTGCCTATAAAATTTGAATGATTCCAAATTAAAGCTTTTCGATCTTGCGAGATTTGAAAAGAGAACGCAGAGAACAACACAAACACGTCCGAAATCTACAGTATGCGTGTGACGTGACTGTTGCATAGGTGAACTTTGGGTAATGCGAACCTTCGTATTGTAATACACCTTCCGCAACCGAGTGCAAACCGCCTTAAATATGAGTACAATGTATTGTTTCTTTTTAATAAGGAAACAAGAGGGAAGGTTTTTTGGCTATTCAATTTTTTAATAAGTGATTTACACCTTAGAAGCCGAAAGTAGTATTCTTTTGTTTGCTTTAACTGTCACAGCTGTAGTTATATAGAAAGTACACGAAATATTGTTGTTAATACTGATCACCTTCCCTCCATACATTTTATAAAGGCTTACTTTTTGAGCTCTTTCCTGTTTTACTTTACTTTGTGAATTTTAGACTCTAAGATGAGAAATTTTTACTATATTAGATTTGGGAAGTATAATGTAATCAAAATTCGGGTCTATCGAATGATGCACAGGGTTGTAGTTCATCTGGAGACAGCCTTTTAAGCGGGTAGAGAATTTTAAGCGGTATTTCACCATGTATTTATTGTGAAAAGGGTTGAGAAAAACGCGTATTAAGCGGGATATCGTCCGATTTACCATGTGTTTCGTGAGATAGGAAAATTAGAAAACCGCGTCTTAACCGGTACTATATAAATATTTTAAAACAACAACTATATTAATCCCAATAATTCTTACCAAATAGCTTTTACATTGGCATTTAAGGTTTAAAAAATACAATCGATGTGAAATTATTTTCAATAACTTTGATAATATTTTAAACAAATTATAACAAAAGATTACCACTACGTATAGCTTAATAAGATTTATGAAATGATTTTAAGTCTCAGCTCCTTGCCCTCAACAATTTGACATGTTTTCCAATTGTAGTCACGTGCAGTTCTGCATCCAATATGTTATTGCACCGTCACTTAAATCATCCGAGAGCGGCGTGCCAGTTATACTGCTCTAGAAAGTTTTCTCTCACGCCTTCCAGTAGAGGCATCACCTTCATGATTGATCGTCCACAGGAGATAAGGACATTAAGTAGACGGACGTCTTTTTTCTGAGGTCACAGAGTTATATATTGCAGATCCCAAAAGCACTTCTCCAGCCGAGGTCAAATCCCTTCCGTAAATTGGCGATGGGATTATTCTATCGCATTCCAGTGGAGCCGTTATCGACTGTGGAAATGAGAGAGCTCAGTTCGACTCCTTTATCGATAGGGAGCTCTCTTATCTGAGAAAGGCGTTTGTAAAAATGCTGGATTAATTGCGCGTCATTAGGTCGCCCATTAATCACAGGTTTGTTATGGAGACATAATCGCTTGGCGATAGCAAATTGTATAATAGCTCTTGGAGAATAACGATGCTAACATAATTAACGCTTGATTGATGCGTCCATTGATTTATCGAGGATGCGATTCTTTTCAAAGGACTTCTATCGTGAATGACTGACTTACTCTTTAAATCTCTCTTTATCTTAATTACGGAGTTGCTGGTCGCAGATATTCTACAAACTAAAGAGAGTTTTGGTTGCATTCATAAGGTTTATCGAGGGCAGAAAGCGGTCCTCTGAAATATTTTTGTCCCAAAATCACATATTCTTTTTTATACCTGTTTTGATTTTCAACATCGTCATGGCCGGTGAAAGATATTAAAAATCTGCTAAATAAAAATAATTCCTATCAAATATTATTTCTTAACAAGGATGATTTCTTTTCAGAGTAAAATCATAAATATTTTCATTCAAGCATAGAAAAAATAATGATTCAACAGTATTTTTTTAAGAAATTTATGTTGAAGTTTTCTTCTATGGCCCATTTATTGTATCTTTTAACCAAAGAAGGGAGATTTCACAATTGATTTCGAATTATCGTAGTCAAAATTTGTGGTTCTTTTCTTCTTTGAAACCGGTCTTTTGGAACATTTCTATGCTATCGTGCGACTTTATTCACATCAAGTGAGGTTCTCTTGCGAGTATTCTTCAGGAATAATAACAAAATTTAGAGAACGTGCAAAGAACGAGGTAACAATTTACGTAAGACATAGGTTGACCTGTTAACCTAGATGACAGAGAAATTGCCTTTCTCACCAATTTATGATTAAGGAGAAGATGGAATTCTTGAGTTTGTAAGCTGTTAAGCGAGGGATAGTAACTTAATTTGAAACATTCCACAACTTCATCTAAGAGGAGCCACGATAGCGTCCCAACGGAAACCATGAAACAGATGCCATTAACAGTATCAGAGCTGTGGTCTCATCTGTTCAGTCGCCAATCATTCATGTTTACCTGCTTTAATCGGCACGATCTTCTTTTAGTCAATCGCTTTATTATCACGTATGTTCTATCTACTTTCATTTTATTCTTTCCCTCACTCCTTCCTTTTTTATCGCAAGCAATCTCTTCCCATCCACTTCTTCGTCTTTCTTCTAATGGTTTCCATCATATTCGCCCATTCTCATCTCTCCGCTCTTTGCATCTTCTTCTATATTCACATCTCTTCCAATATTTTTTCATTCTTAATTGTCCAAGTCCATATAATGCTATACAACATAGGTAACACATTGAGAACTTTATCAATTCCTTGTTCATCTGACCACAATGTAGCTTCCTTTTCCGATTTTGATCATACTGCCTTCATAATTTGATTTATATAATTAAAATGAAGTTTGAAGATTGGAAATCGTTTTGAATAGTTCATCTTTATTTGTCCTCCTTCTGAAAACTTCTGTGAAGCTGTAGTGAAACCACTTGGTAAACTGTCCATCCAGGAAATTCTTCCTATTCCTTTGCTTCTATATTTTGTTGAAGAGTGTTTCTTAATATTTGTTAAGCTCAGACACTTAAAAGCTCCGTTATCAAGGATTCGTGAATTTTACGATTTATTGTGTTTTTCTTGCCATTTTATTGACCAATGGAAAGTTCTGAGCAGACTGAAACATGGAGAACTCTCATACATACATTTGACCTCATTGCTCAACGCGCCAGAGATTTACCGTTACTGAGCTTTTTATTGTTTCTCTGGATTGCGTGTTGGCAATGCATCTCTACCGAACGCCGTTTCTACGAATGAAAAACCGCCAAGTGATCTCCTTCCAGCCAACCATTGCTTTGTTTCTTATTATTTTTTTAATTTCCGCTATTCGCGTCGCACACGAAATATGACACTTGGTCTTTCGCACTCAAAATGTGTCCTCGAGAGAAACTACGCTTTACATTGCTACGGTTTCAAATGCCCACGTACATTTATGCATGCTTTGGCAACTGTACTCACTATAGTAATTTAGGATGAAGACATTATATAAATAGAAGGAAAGGCTTTATCGTTTTTATATTTTTACTTAAAATTCTTATGAGAGTTTGGTAGTATTTTGTTCCAATTATTTTTAAGCTACCTAAGACTTTATATATATATATATATATATATATATATATATATATATATATAAAGGTAGGTAGGTGTCTTAGGTAGGTAAGATCATTTTTGCATATATATGCCCTCACTGGGAATCGAACCCAGGACCATTTTGACCACAGTTGAATGGGCTAACAACTAGTCTATGTGGAATCCCTGCAAAAACTTCAATCCAGCATAATAGTGTTATTGGATAAACTGTTCTTGAAATGCGTCACAGCAGTGTACTTTATGGAATCATTTACCTCTCGGTACGTAAACTTGTCCAGCTTATCGCTTTTCCTTACACTTACTTTTATAGCAAACGGGATTTCTTTTTCCCTCTAAAATCCCTATCACCCTATACTATCGTTACTTCTTTGCAGTCTTTCACTATTTTTAGTGTCTAACTATCTATTGAATTAACTCAGTTCATTCGAATCCATTGAACAAGCATAACTTTAATATTCCGGAACTATTGAATGAAGTTCAAATTTTATTAGCACAATTTTGAAGTTTTCTCCAGTTGTCCCTCTTTCAGTAGATATAAATCCAATTCAGACGGAATAAAACGCAAGGGTTGACTGTTTTTTTAAAGATGGATAAGTTCTACGATGTTAGGTTATGCTAGAATTATTTAATCTAAGTACTATTTAAGTCATAGACCATCACATTGAATTCAATCAAGTTTTGCGCACTTGGCATTCAGTTATGGGAAATAGTCAATTTAAGTAAAAATTCCAAGAAAAATGGACCTGAAAAAGTCTGACAGAACTGGGAATCGAACAGGAGATCTTCCTTTATCTGGGAGGTTGCTCAGCATTTCCTCAAACCGCTTTTAAGTATGGTTTGGTCCAGCTGTGCAACGTCGACCTCATAGAGGCACTGGTCAAACAAAGTGGTCTCAGGGAAACACAAGGAAGAGGGTAAATTTGCAGATGAGGGCGAAAAACCTCAAGGACCCTTTTGACGATTTGAAAAAGTTCTCTAGCAGTATAGCTTAGTGCAACTTAACTACCTCTTTAAGTAACTTTCCGGAAGAAGATTGCTTTATCCTGAAAGATATCCGGGTTCGATTCTTGGCTCCGTCAGATCTTTTTCAAGTCCGTGTTTTCCGTCTTTATGTGCAAAATTACCATAACCCTGTTCCTTAAATTTCAGTATATCTAACAATGGCCCTACAGCAGATCTTTTAGAATTTTGTCCACAAGATAAAGCTGAAAAAAATCTCTCTTGATTGGCTTTATTGAATTATGAGTAATAGTTTTATGAAATCGAAGGGAAATCGGTGAATATTCTCATTTTGGTTTGAAATTAGTGAAGGAATTTTACGAAAAAAAATATTTGAGAAGTCGCATAGTGATGAGGAGATGGAACTCTCATTGAGGTTATTACCAAGAATTACTCCGTCTTTCTGGACTTTTATATAGCATGATAGTCATATTTAATTTACGTATTCAGTCCTTGGATTAGGTAAGGACAAACTTTCGCAATGACTAATTCAATTGTAATTCCGCCGTGCATCTTTACGCCTCTTAAAAGTCTACTTAATCAGATTACTCTCAGAGGATGAATTTGTATCGAGACGTTCAAAATGCACATCTCCGAGAAGAATGTGTCTTCTCAAAGGACGGACACGTGCATATCTCAGTGCTTTTCTTTCTGATAAAACCGCGGAACATCTTCAATGCATCGCTCTTATGACCTAGTTTTTCTTCCCCGGCTTACATTGATTTACATACATTTGCCATTTCCATTATGCGAGAGAATTCCGCTCCCTCTGCATTCATACACGTGACACTCTCTTTAATACTTCTTTTCGCCTTCGATTGCAGCTTTAACTCGTGCATTTGTAGCGTGCTTATCATTCTTAAATGTCCATATTATAAGAAGAGATGTATTTCTCGATATCACTCGGTTTTCAGGTAGTAATTGTATAAAGTGCTTCCACAGCTAAGGTTACTTTGCACTTGTGGAACCCCAGCGGGAATCGAACCTGGTACCGATGGAGGACGCGCTGCCCACTTGAGTAAATTGAACCCTTATTGTTATTAATGTTTTGCTCAATATAAAACATCTTTTGCCCATTAATGACGTCATAGCATTGGTAAGTCATCTCTCAATTATTTGGCAGCAATTGGTCATTCGCTGAAATTGTAACTTGGTTGTTTATGAATAAGAGGTCTCATTAAACCGAATACATCAATGGAACGCCTCATCCTCAATGGAGAAAAGAACCGGCGGATTACTTATAAGAATCATTATTAGATAAGAGGAAGAGACCCAACGTTTCATCGGCTTACGGAGAGTTTTTCGACCTCTTACTTAACCTTTTAATTATAATTAGTCTCTTATTTAATCAAAAAATAATATCCTTCCGACTTTGGGTTCTCCAGTCCACACTCGAACCGGTGTCTGCCTCCTCGTATATGGCAGTTAGTCCGATCCTTAGCCCAAATAGATAATTCACCTTGTTCGTATTATGATCTTTTATAAATAGTTCTCAGCTAGAGTCTTCTTATTTTTCATTTCCACCTCAACTAATAGAATATCGTCAACGACAATTGCTTTGCGTTGCGATGAAGGAAAACGGTCCAATTGATAAAATTCAAGATATATATATATATATATATATATATATATATATATATATATATATATATATATACACATACATACATACATACATATATATCTTGAATGTCTCGTTTAATGGTCTACGTTATGATTTGACTCCGTTCTCGCCAATTAATCCAGCCGTGTTTCCTTACCTCTGTATGACGTTTTCTGTTTAGTCACATTTTATACGTATTTATTCATTATGATAAAAACGAGCGCGATATTGGATATCAATTCTAAGTATTCCTTTCGTAGCCAATAATGGCAAACATTGATTTACTATCGTTGTTATAAATAAACTGTGGGTAGGCAGTATTCCCTAGTGTCAGTCTTAAACCTGCGTACTTATGATATGATATTTACACAAATACGTTACACTTTCATAATTGATACAAATCTGATAATTATATCATTAACAGATAGCTACAGAAGTGACTCCACTGAATATAAATGCACTATTCTAGATCTCCTAGCCCTTAGACTTCCTGTGTACAGATTTTTCGTAGACGAAGGTATAACCGATTATTAAAAAGTCCGCGTTGCTTGAGATTCTGAATCGTATTTTATATATGTTTTCAGGCTCTCAAGGAGCTCGTGAAGACGAAACCCTCATTCGTTTCATTCAGATGAATTCTCCGTATTTCGTTGGTACCTCTACATTCGTTCCTAGTAAAATGGCTCGTCAAGAACCGCGAAGGGTGAAATCAAAATTACGTTCTCAGCAAAGAAAACAAAGAGCATCGCATTCCCGCATGGAGTATTTTCCAGCAGAGAATATGAAGAGCAGTGGCGTAAATATTTAGATATCAAGAAAGCAGTTGAGATGGAGGCTGTAGTGAATCCGACACGTATAGTGTGTCACGCTACGCAAATCGCTAGAAAAAAGGCATTCTGGTCATACTTTCGCGGGACTAGAGGCAAGCAGTCAACTTTTTTACATCTCGTTAACAACAATGCAAGCAAAGTAACAGCTTTTCGCAAAAGACGAATATTTTTCAACCATCGCTTTAAAAATATTTGATATCAGATGACGGTCGCGTTGCATCCCAAATGAGTAAGAAAGAGCCGAGAGAAGAGAAATGAGGCAAATATTAATAACTCCAGCGCGATAGTAAAAATCTCCTTCATATTTACGCTTACTAATGAGCTACCTCCATTGGTCTTTGCGTTTTTCAGCAAATATTCAGACGAACGAATGATCTCATCGAGGAATCACTCCTGCGCTTAAAAAACATTCTAAATCGGACCATTTCTGACCATTATCAATAACTTAGATATTTAGTGAAATTCTGGGGCACATTAAATGCGATTCCTCAGTGATAATGCTGCAATGGCTTTGAAGATCGCTCCTGTGAGAGTCAGTTTGCAATCACGACATAATGAAAGTGACGGAGGCAGATGTCATATTCCTGGACTTAAAGAAAGTATTCGATACAGCGTCACACGCGAATTTACCTCAGAAACTTATTTCCCAACTTCGGAACTTTTTTTTTAATATCTTTAATTTGAATCCATATAAATTTTGGTGATTTGAGTTCTACATTAATTTCCGAGAGGCTCATTATGCCTCTCTTTTCCTTGTTTTTATATATACAACGGAACCATTTATTTAATGTAGCTGTTTTTTCTCTCTTGCCAAATATTTGTTTTCCGTTTTCATTTCGAATGACAGTCACGTTATGAATGTTATCTTTCCTCCTTCAGATACATTTGAAAAACTCATTTGAACTTTCTTTATCGAGAATATTTTCCCAAATTTTGTTTCATAGCATCATGTTTGGATGAAT
Source organism: Pachydiplax longipennis (assembly GCA_036926295.1). Taxonomy (NCBI): domain Eukaryota; kingdom Metazoa; phylum Arthropoda; class Insecta; order Odonata; family Libellulidae; genus Pachydiplax; species Pachydiplax longipennis. The sequence continues at coordinate 397,902 of JAVFKF010000038.1, forward strand.
GTAGTTGCTTTACCATGACCTTATACTTTATATGACTAGTAACCCCCTCGTTATCTGTATTTATTTGCATTTTATCCTTTCTATTGGCCTTACGTAAGTTTCTATTGTAATATTCCGCATTCGGATTTTTTCTTTCTGGCGCAAATACTTTGATACGTTGTTGTAGTATATACTTTAACTCCACATCTCGGATATATTATTTACTTTTTGTTTTTATCAGTTTTTCTATTAAATATTCCGGGAATCCAATCGCGTCATCCTTCCTATAGTACTAATCAATATTTCTGAATTCTAATCTAAGAGATTGTAACTTGATTTTTGCGTGAACTGCAGTAGATTTTTCGATTTTTTTTCGAAATTTGTATCAACTTATTAGGTCTTAAAAAGATCCTAGAAAAATATTCAGTACGTTTTTTCCCCTTGTTTGAAAATCTGCTACCTGGACAAAACCCCTTCGTTGATTATGATTAATATTAATTAATATTAATGATTTCAGACCTTTATGTTAATTACCATCTGGGAATTGATAGTTCTACATTTCATGCTTTGTTTACAAATTTCCCCAATATATCTCCTCTGTTTTCCCATTAGTATTTTTGAGTGGCTTTCTTTCAGATGTTCAATAACTCTAGAAAGCAAATACCAAAGAACATTTTTGCCTCATCGATTCATGTATTCTCTTCCGCCCGCCTTCAGCCTGCAATTCGGTTACACTAATATTCCTTTTCCTTACAAATCCATTCAGTTCCATTTGTGATGTAATCAATCCTCATATTCAATACTTCTTCTCTTATCGCTATTCTACTCATTATTATTTTTGCCTTTTGAAGTTATCTTTCACCGAAGTACTCATTTATACTTTCCCTGTCACATTCTGCCCTCTTCATCCCTTCCTTATTTTTCCTCTCTTCCAACTATCTTCTTCGCTCCACTCGAGTAACAATTCACTCTTTATCTGCAGGTGTCATTACTGTACCTAACCATTGAATCGCCAGCACTAGACTCCTCCACTCACTTTCTCAATTCTTCCTCCTCAACTTCATTTCTCTCGAAACTATCGCCTCCCTTTTTCTCCAGTTATCACACAGCAATATTCCAATCGTCCTTAAAAATCTATGCCTTTTCTCGCAAATACTACATCCCATATACGTCCTGATCTTCCTTTTGTACATAATGCACTTGACACATATGCACTATCTGAAAAGGCACTCTAAGACTCGCGATTTATAATTAAATATTTATAATGAAGGGTCGTGTCGATGCTAGATGGCGCCAATCAAGCTTTTCATTTCCTTGGCATTCGGTGTTTTATTTGAAAATCTACGAATTTCAGTCAAATGATGCTCTCTCTTCGCCATTTATTATTTGGGTTATAATAAAAAGTATCATACTCTGTGTAAAAGATTGATCGATTACTAAATCATGTATCGAACAAGAAATGAGTCACGTGATCGATTTCTGTGTCTCTTAGATCTCTCTGATGTGGAAATGGCGACTGGATTTTTCCTTTCGGCTATATTTTCAAAAGGAGATTGTTTATCAGCAAAAGAGATTGGTACTTGTGAGTTCCTTTGAATGGACTCCTTTTCAGTCGACTTTTCATGAGCACTTGTCCCTTAGAAAGGCACGGGAATAAATTTCAAAGGTCAAACGCATTCCACAACTATATTAACGTTCGAAACTGTGGCTTTCCAAGTAGGCATTCAACGAATCGGGGTTATTAAAACTTCTTGAATTAGATCTTTACCGTATATATTTTGCATATACTCGTCTATATTTTGATCTAGTGTATGGGCGTGCCTCTGAAATGTTTCGTAAACTTTATTTTTTGAGTAATACATCTCGTGCGAGTCGACGATGAGCTTTCCCGAAATTATTGAGTGCCGTTAAGGTATTTACGATGGATTAACATCGATTTGTGGGCTTTATTGCCGTTTATATTTCTCACCGCGGCATCAGTTCAGTGAATGTGCAGTAATTACTTTGACTCCTTGAGAAGGATTTGACTCTGAATTCGCTCTAAAATGGCAGCGAAAATTGAAAATACCGCCGTTGTGAGATTGGATTTGTAATTAAATCCTGAATACGAAGAACACCAAAACAATCGACATTCGATTCTGTGTAAACGAAAACTTTTTTACATCATCAGTGCTGTCCTCTCACGCTTCGCCGTATCTCTAGAATTGTTACTTCGAATTTCGTCTTTGGAATGAGTACTTTTGTGAGAATAAAATTAGCATATTGCGAAGTAGAACAATCTCACTTTTGAAGCTGATACGAATTTCGAGTTAAAGTGAGATCTTCCTTATCGTCTCCCAGAAGTGTCTGATAAGAATGATTTCGAGTAAAAATGAACAAAATTAAAGACGCTCTCATTGTGTGAGAAGTAGACCATTCTCCAGAAATATGATGTAAGGCAAGTATCAATTCAGTTATAAAGGTATTCCGTTTAAGACGCGGTTTCCGCTTGGTCCCCAGAAAAGTGTCTTAACCGGGTTTTAATGTTGTGCCAAAATATTTAGGCACTAAGTCTGAATTTGGCGAATGAGTGCCATATATCGATGGGTGTATTTGTAGAGGCGTACGCGTGGGGCAATTAAATCAAATCGGTGCGGTCGCCTCACATTCCAAATATATGCGATCGATACAATAGCGTGGCTTGTGTTACGCACACAGTTTGCGGTTTCTTTGGATTACAACATCAATAAACTGCACGCCAAAATGTCTGCAATCCCAACAAAGCGAACGGATAAAATGCGTGTAAGAGATCTTATGAATGAATTTAAGGAGGAGAATTAAATTTAGTGATTTGAAAGTTTGGCTTAAAGGAATTCCGATCCCGTTTTATCAATCCCTAAATTCCGGAATCAAATCTGTAGTAATCCCGAGATTTCTGGAGGATATATTCCGCCTTTTGTTCACAGACAACGCTAAACTTTTTAACGAAGTGAGGCTTAAATAAAATACATTCAAATCTAATTATAGCGCACCTCACTATAACGCGGTTCAGGATTAACCGCTGGTCTCTCCATTTTTCCCCAAAATGATTACATTGACTTTATTAGTTGTAGATAACGTATCCGATGCGTTGCAACGGTGCTGCCATCACATCAACGCGGTCGGCGACATATTTCATACGTAATTGTATATGAAAAAATCGCGAGAATGTGGCATTTAAAACTGTTAAATATTAAGGCGTAATTTCACGTATTGACGTATTGTTAACATTAAGACATATGTGATAACGAAATCAACTATCGTATCAAAATAAAGTTTCGGAGCATTTTAGTCCTGTTAAAATAGCGTGGCGTGCATTTAAATCAAAATACATCCATTTCCATCCTGCAAATGAATTCGTTATCAAATTTAGTTTAACGGGTTTTTCATTGTTTACTGTAAAAACGCGAGTTTCCGATAGCGCGGTTGTAAACTCTTTGGACCTGCGTCCTAACCAATTATTCTGTTCAAGTACTTCGGAATTCACTCATTAGTAATACATTTAATTCAACCTTTTCATCTTTTTTTCATTATTACATATATATAAATAAATGAAGATTAAAGAAACTCTTGCTGGACTAGACAATCTCCGACATTCATCGTAATTTTTGAGTTTGCATGATGTTGATCCGTTAGTGCCTTTTATGCTTGATACAAAATTATATTTCATAACTAACGGATGTTTTCGTTTCCTCAATAGAATAGAATAATATAGAATACGATTAAGCACCAATAACAAAATCTAATTTCTATCATTCGTATGTACTCTTATTCAAATTCTAATTAGATTAACATAATATAGAATCTACGATCCTATCATTTCTATATCTGTCTCCGTATCTTTTATTTAACTCTCTCTGAAGGTTTATCTCACCCCCTGTTGGCGTTTCGTTGCTCTTGATTATCTTTCTCCTAAGCTTCGCTTATGTTTTTTATTCCAAAACTAAAGTCACCTTTTCTAATATTAGTACTTATGATATAATTTCTAGGAAGAGATTTTATAGTCGACCTCAACAAAGACGAGGTTTATTTATTAATTTAATTATATGACCCCATCAAACACACGTGAATTTCCAGTGCAACTTCTTGTAGCTGCTAAAGCATGAAGACTCCACCTTGTTCTGACACACCTCATTAAGGTTTATTTTTATTAGCTGTTAAAGGCAGAATTACTCCATTAACTCTCCTTCTTTGATCCCGTTCAGACATTTCAGCATCCAGTCACGTCCGCGACGTACCTTTGCTTCGGATCTGTTCATAAATTCTTCCAATGAAACATTAAAAAATGGAAGATATTAGATCTTCTCAAAGGAAAGACAGAGGAATCTCACCGTAAATAAACGAGCAACGAGACTCTGGAAAGATCAAAGGACCATAGGAAATGAATTCTTGCCTCTGAAAATTAAATGTAACCCGAAAAAGAATATTCCGTTTTGATGTTTCCTTTAACTAGCGGTTGCGTCTTACAGCGTGACAGCCCTTTCGCGATGAATGCACGCTTTATTTTTCTTGTTTGTGAGGAAGAACATTTGACCGAAGAAAATTTCCTGCAAATAAAAAGTGCTCAAAGAGGCGGTAAATAAATGGCAATCAGGAAAGCGTAAAAGAGAGTTGAGCATATGAGAGAATCAGATTACAGCTATACATTGAAAAAATCATTACTTCAAACTACGGAAATCTCTTATAAAGTAAGCCATCGATAAATGTTATATTTCTTGGAAAAACCAAAATTCCATTATATTCGCTTGGTTGTGAAAATTGTACAACAGATGCTTGTTATAGTTCAAGTCAGAAGTCCGATGGCTCGTTGGTATCCCTTTGAGGGGGAATGAGGCTCACTGAGGCCTTGTACTGGGGCTAGATAAACCTTGGCTTTATGAATTCTGTGAGTGAAAACAAATGAAATGTGTTTCTGAAAGCATTTAAATGAGTTACGAAAATGAAGCATATTTTAACCTTCAACCAACTCCTTTTATATCATCACAACAAGGAGCAATTCAGATATAAAGAGACGAAAGAAGAAAAAATGAAGGAGTCCACCGTAGGAGGGAATCCAGATCTTGTCGGTTGCTTTATCTAATTAAGCAACCTTTACAGAATAATTTCAATTTTTCAAGTTCTGTTGCAATATTATGGTATGCTTCAAAGGATCTAAGATGACACTAGATATCTTTGATGCACCTTAATGCTGCTTAATTTCTCCTTCATTTCTTCGTCTAAATTTTAGAATAACTTTCAAGCAGCTTTATCATGTATCAAGATGAAAGATAACTTTTTCTGAAAATATTTGTCATTTATTGTGAACGAAGGCTGGATATCGTTTGGGAGTAAGCAAATATTTTCATTTTAACACTTTTACAATCATTAGCTGCAGATTGAAGATTAATATTTCGAGAATGGGAGATTTAGAGCTCCTAGGAATCTTTGCGAATGACCATTTTTTAAAGGATTTCTGGGTTAACTTAATTTTCGACAACAGTAATCTTTGAAAAGAGTTATGAAATAGCGATCGAAAGGTGAACTTTTAAAAGTTCGATTGCCTTGGTGAAAGAGCGCAACGTCTCCTCTTTTAATTCATTTATTTTTAGCGAATCGACGAGAATTCATTCCACACGAGCGCTTTCCGAGATTACGTGTTCAATGTTCAGCAAGAATCCACTCTTGGAAAATTTTATCTCAGTAATCACTGAATTAATTCCTTATCCTTTGCTTTATTGGAAATTAAAATTTTCCTTTCCATTGAGATCACCAGCTCATCTTCGAGGAAGCTTTATTTCTATTTTGAATTCTTTTGTCGATAAGTCTTCTTCATTGTCTCTCCATTTCCGGATTTCTCTGTATTAATTTTAATGTGCCAGCTTATGAAATTGCCCTCTCCATATTTCTTTGAAAAGTTGAATTTTGGATATGATTTGGCATATCGTTCAACTTTTTCATTGTTAGCTGCATTACTCTGCTCTTCATTTTCATTCTCCTTAACATTACATTGGCTTACGACTTTATTAAGAAGATTTGGAATTCTCTATGTCTGAAATATGTATTGTCTTAAGAGGAGGGACGTAGTAGTATTGCTTTAATGCTGCAAATGTTGTGAGTGCGATGTATGGATTTTTGTTAACTTATAATGCAAGTTGGCCGTCCACAGGGCGTAATTAAACAATATTATTTTAGTTTCAGCTTTCCACCTAAGATTCTCAAACTATTTAATACTAAGGCAATCTTTTAATTAAATCTTTTACTTAGCCATTGCTTTTCTAAAATTACTCCACAAAATCACTGATCATTAAGAAATGAGAATAAAAAATTTAGAAAAACTAAGTACATATTATTTCCCAATTTAGCATTAAGCATACGTGGACAAAAAATCAAATTTTAATATTAAAAAAATACTTTTCGGTTAAACTTTTAAAAATATAATTGCATTTGTATTTAAACGTTTGAAATGCAAAGGAAACGTCACATATTTTAAATAAGAGTTTGTTTTGGCCTTAACTTCTCCGTTCCCATCAGCTGTTTCTCACAAAATCACCTCTCTCTGAACATTTCATTAGTATTTATTCACGTTCGATAATTTGATAAACTGATAATTAACAACTTCGAATTAACCTTTCATAAACAGTATCCGTGAAATTAAATTTCCTATCCTACCACGGTAATCAAAGGTCTATTTATATCAACGCATAATTTTTGCAATATTTGATCAACGAAATACAAATAAATGCTGTCGTGGCGTTTATTTAGGAAACAAAAATTAAATAAATCGACAATTCATTTACTTAAAATATGTCATTACATTCCAAAACCAGAATATAATATTTATGAGTTTTCAATTATATATTATAACAGCGGTGGTCAAATCACGGTTCTTTGATCCTTTGAATTCCTAACATTAACAAATAATTATTAGTGTGGGCTTATGATTTTAATTTGACAACTTTTTAAAATTTTTGATTTGAAATTCATTACAAAGAAGTTTAGAAGTTACGTGAACAACTTTCGAATTAATAACTTAAAGTGTTTCTTCGCACAACCCTGAAAAATACAAACTTACTTCAGAAGCCTGGTAATATGAGTAATAACCCACTATGCTGAGGAAAAGCTAATTTTTTTTAACTCACTAATAAACAATTTCTATTTAGCTAAGAGAAAAGTGATTGTGTATTCTGTTTAATTAAATTAATCAACTATGAATTAATATATGTAGTGTGTACTCATAGAGGATAATTAATAATAATAATAATAATAATGATAATAATAATAATAATGATAATAATAATAATAATGATAATAATAATAATAATAATAAAACTTCTTTATTCGGGCGTGATTGAGACTGAATAGTCTCTGCTTACATCTAACCCTTGCGGGGTTAATAATTCGGATGCGTTAAAATTAATTTATATGAATTACCTTCTATGGATCCCAATATTTTGTATGTATATTGTATTGTATTATATATATTATATTGTATTGTTGTATATTTTGTATGTATATATTTGAGTAAATTTCACTAGTAACTTAACATGAGGTATACATAAGCTTCATATATATATATATATATATATATATATATATATATATATATATATATATATAGGTGGGAACTTAAGAAAGTCTGCTTTCTCAGGAAAACAGTCGATAGGAGTGCGAAATAAGTCTTTTGGCCTTTATAGCGAAGTAACTTTGCGCTAGTTAAACTCACCTTGAGTGACCCTGCAATGTATGGAATCCAGCTGAAAAGGGTTGTATATACGAATCAAAAACGGTACAAAATAAATCAACAGGATTTCTTAAGAATTGCTGTGATAAACGGTGAGCATTACTCAGACGCTTCAGAGGCAGGAGGTGATACTTTAGAAAGAAGATTCAATCAAATACTTAATCTAAGCAATATATTTAGAGAAAGTAACTTCGTAGAAGATATAGCCGATATCACGCATCAACCTTGTTACATAGACCGTTCTGATCCTGCGAGAAATAGACGCTGGAACCAATCTATTCAAAAATTCAAATTTTGGCGAAGGATAATCAAAATTTACAATTAGAGAAGGGGGAAAATAATGCTTGGGCGTTACTTCGTAGAAAGCCATTGGAATTGGGACAAAAGAAAACCGTAATTTTTGGAAAGAATCGGAATTTTTCCATTTTTTTCGAAAAAATTACGGTTTTTTTTCTCTATTTAAAGAAGGGGAGTTATGGTGTATGCATCTCCTGCTACACGCCGAAAAGCGGCTTGTGGGGTGTATTCAACTCCAGTATTTTATTTGTTTTCATTTAATGTTATTCCTAATATGACTTAAGTTGCCTTTATAGAAATGGAGAAGATATAGGAGCTTTAATGACCAAGCAAAACTCTACTAATAGATTCCAATACAACTGTTTCGTATTACTCCACCACTGCTTCTGAAATCGTCGGAGAGTATAATTTCACTTCTTCGCAAATAGCATTACTAATTTAATCCTACATCTATTTTCCCCGTTGAAAATCAATGGGCAATTCTGCTGGTAATGTATAATTCGTAAATATTTCGTCGGATAGCCAATACGCGCCTCCCACCTGAAAAGGTCATCTCCATCCTCACTGCACACTCTTTGTTCTTCAAACTTTCCCGCAATATTCAAAGTATTTGGCGTAAGATTTGAAATATAACCAGTATTCTCAAGGGTGCGCAAGATGGCGCTACATCTGCCGCATTATCGGCCGCTGGATTTTGACATAATTTTCTGAAGGATATTTGGGCAAAATCATCCAACTTGCAAAACGATTTGGCTGCAGTCGTCGATTTGCAACATTTCTTAGCGCGGGAGCATAGTTGCGTCCTGAAGAAACGGCCATAGCTGAATCATGTACCGACCTCCCCTACAAGTTTTTCTTATGCCACACTGGTGTTGCCGCGTTCTGGTGAGCGAAGGATCCGGCACAACCAGAAAAGAAAAGAAAAGTAAAATAAAAGAAAAGAAAAGGAAGTTTAATTCCTTTTGGTATGTTTTGCAGGTCGTGCTGCCCGACCGACGACAAAATTTTGAAATTCAAAAACATACCCTGATGAGCGGAAATGAAATGTTTGATAAATCTAAAAGTTATACCCTGAGAATGTCTGCTATGGTCTACGGGGGGTGCACGCGGCAATGTACTACCTTCAAATATTCTTCCTGTCCCTCTAAAATAATCCCCTTCCTCGACGTAATATTTCTTCGTCATCTTGATCATCACAAACGAACGTATTAATGTCCTTTTGCAATTCGGTTTGATAAAGGCTCCAAAATGGCTGTTATTTTGTTCCTGCTATTTAAATATCATAGTTTACATTCGCTGAAATCTCAGTTAATTGCCTCCTCTTCATAAATTCTGACGTTACTTCCTACAATTAATTCGGTATGGATTTAAAATCCACGTGTATTCCTGTGGGAGAATTAATGTATCTGATTCAACTTTCACCTTGGTCGTCAGGGGGACTGGTTGTTTACTACGTCGAAATTTTAGAAAATTTTCGTTTATTTAGTCATATTTCTCGTAATTTAGATTCGAAAATTACATTTTACGATAATAATAAGATTCTTCATTCAATTTACCTTCGTTTGGTATTTTTCTTGACTTCTTAGGACCATTATTTCCAATTTGATTCTATAAAAGTAACAAAGCCTGCAGGGTGAAACAACGAACTTTACGTGCATTCCTTATGGAAACGTATTATGGAGTCCTGGGTTCGAACCCGAGCTTTCATAAAGATGAGAATAGTTTTCGTAGGACTTTCAGCATATTAGAAATATAATGCAGTTTGTCTTATGGCTCTATGACAATTATTTTCCAAGATAAAAGATGGGACGGACAGACAGACAGTCGGACACACCGCTAATTATATATAACATTTATTTTTTCTTAATAAATCTCCTACAAACAAAATAAAGAATAATATTACAAGTAAGCTGCCTTGTGATGCTCTCGATTAAATATTTACCTCATTAGAAATCCTCGCCTTTTTAGGAAAATTCCCTGCTTGTCTTCAATGAAGGCGTCGTTGGAACAGCAGCCTTCCATGCGATAGTCCGTATCGCAAATGTATCTTTTCTGAGTGTGACGGAGAATCCGAATGTCAGACGCGGTCGCTCTCAGGCGGCAGTAAATTTCTCCTTCGGGAACGTCTAAAATCTTGCGGATCCTATAGGCGAATATATGTGAGACCCATTCCATCGAGATCCTGTTTTATTCCTGATGGGATTCCTGGGATTTCTCTCCTATTGGATTGTTTACTCAAGGCAATCGCATAATCTTACATTTTGGTCCTGCTCTGTTTTGTGAAAGATACCGATGTAAAGAGAGTGTTAGAACATGATATCACGCCAAAGTACAGTGTAAAAACAGATGCGAAAACAAACTGGTGATGTTAAAGCAATGATTATTTTGGAGAGTTAAAAGTAGTATCGGATCCTCTTTCATCAACTGCCCGTGACAGTTCCATTAGAAATGACGGAAGAGTTGATAAATTTCCTTTTTCATGAAGTCTCCGCGACTTCAAAATGTGTGTCGTTCATTTTTGAAATTTCGGGGAATATAGTGCATTCTGCTCTAAATGGGGCTGAAAATTTTGCTCGTTGTATCCGATGCTCGTGCTAATCAGAGTAAGAAAGAAAAATGCTTCAATGAGAATGCGGGTGGCTGACTGTGTTTTTAAAGTAATACGTACTGCAAGGACAATGACTGGGTGTGAAAGTGGGCTCAATTCATAGAGTTGGTATTATGAGTGCATCATCGGAACAATTGTTTATCTTTACATATATGTAACAACTGTTGTTGGTGCGTGCGTAAAATCACCCTATGTAATATAATGAAACAGCTTTTCTCAGAAGGGTTATCTTTGTTCTCTTACGGCGTGCAATAACGAGGCATTCCGTTTGTTGGACATGTATTGTCGCCATTCTTTTAAAGGAGATGTCCTGTCCAAAATTGAGTTGAGGGAAAATAGCAGTTATTACGAACAGTTTATTGAAGCCAGTAGAACGCCCAGTTTCTTATAACATTTCAAGACAAACTATGGCATAGTCACTATTAGGATTAGCACCTATTTTCATAATAACGTAATTCACTCGGTTGTAAAATTAAATATTATAATCCTGAGATAATTAAATATGTTGTCTATTCGGGAGAGTGTGACACTCTTTTTCAAACGGACCAACTTCATTGATAACATTGTCCAAAAATAAAATATATATTTCTGAAGATATATGAGAAAACGTTAGTTATGTGGTAGAAAATTAAAACAATGACTTCTACACCTTACCATAGATTTTAAATGTACTTTCAGTCGAGAGATTTCCATCACATCATCCGACAAGTTCACCGCTTTCCTGTGATTGTGAATTTATCTCATTCATATAGTAAACGTCCGAAACTTAGTCTGTTCATCATTATTTACAGTTGCATTATTTGGTAGCATTTTTTTAACCAACCCAATGTCGATGTCAAACAGTTGAAGGTTAAAAATAGGATTATTTTGCTTTCACTACTCCATCTAAACGTCAAATGAGAGATGAGCTTATTTGATAAATGTCATTAGCAGAAGCGTATTTCGAAAGAAATGCAAATAGCCTTCAACTGGTTGTATTGGAGAGAAAATTTCATAAAGATTTTGATTCAAATGTATCCTCATAAGTGTAAAACTAGATTACATTCACGTATATTCATTTATTTATATTTTTATATTTCTATACCCATTTTTCCCAATTGGCCCGCGAGATATTCTTTTAGTATCATCTTAGGGTATTCCTTTCATTGCAGCGGAATTTCATCGAGATGTATTTTCCAATCTTCATTCAAAGCATCCATGAATTACTTTCGAAATAATATTTAATCGTTAGCCTCATATGGAGAAAAATTTCTAGTCAAACCGTTCGATGAACTGATCTCAAGCATGATCCTGTTATTGCAGTAGTAATCCTGGTTGTTGCTGAGAAATTTCAATTTTCCGCGGATATCATTTTCTAGAGTATCGAAGGGCAAAGAGAATCGTTATCTTTCTGAATATATTTTCATGTTTTGCACACAATGAAATGTTACGATTGAGGCTGATATGGAAAGAAGCACTGACAGAAAAATGAGCACTAAATATTTTCTCGGAATAACTCGTCATTTGAAAAATTATCTACTTATACTAAATCCCCATTCCGGAGAATCCGTTATTTATTAAAATGAAAACTGCTTCTGTCGAAAAACAAAATTTCTCATTTATTAAAACGAGTTCGAATTCGCGAATTCAGGCATTCGCCAAATTGAAGAACATTCGAGCGTACAAAATAGTACAGTGTCATTTAATTTATCACTGTCTGTTAGTTTAGAAAGATTATCATTATTTAAAACTCAAGTTTTATAATCTTAATCTCACTCAATTCAACACGATATGATTGAACATCAAAATACTCAAAGAGATAAGAAATAGATTTATTTTGATATTGTATTAGATGAGAATATAAGCGCTTTCTTTCTATGTAGAGATCTGTATTAGAGGGAATACTAAATTTCAAAAATGGCGAAATTACCGCTCTCCCAGTCCTATCCTAAGAAATTTCTGAAGGGGAAATGTGTTTGTTTAATCTAGTCAAATAGAGGTTATAGTTGGTTTAGAAGACTGTGATACATTGCGAAGACGATGGAAATTGTTCAAGTGACAGCTTTCGTTTGCATCTTTCAGAAGGGCATTTCCTCCAAAGTATTTCGCGCAACGTACTTTTCACTCAAGAAATATTACACCCAAGGTGTAATACCCCTTGTAATGTAATACCCGTACACCCAATACCCCTATTACCCCTTAAAGATGGCGTAAGGAAGTAAAAGTGAGGTATTAACTCGATGATTCCAGAAAAATGAGAAAGTTTGTTACACTTTTTTAAAACCAACAGCCAATCGATTTCCAATAATATAAACTAAAAAGAGAGTTTGTGGCAGTGTTTGTGAGTGCAAATAGGACATTGTATCTGTCAATCACAGTTGCCGTATATGAATTCATCTTAATTTGGAACTAAATTCATTTGAGCAAAATAAAGGAGATCTCTGATATTTAAATAAGATCTACATGTTTATATAACATACAAATTACGGAGTATTTAATATTTGTTATGGCTTTCCGCGAAGTCGAATATCGATTTCATCACTAATTAATGCAAGTGCATCGAATCTATTCTAATCTGCAAAAAGTTGTAAATGCCATTTTAGTTGATTGATTCATTATTAATTATTTAGAGGTCGTATTTACCTCGCTTCCAGGAGACTGTGGCGAAAAATCAATAAAAAATAACTAAATAAATAAATTATTGGGAGTGAATACGTGACAAAGAGACAGATTATATCGAATAAAAGACTGCACTTAAGTATTATGTATATCATATTTTATCACATTTAATATAATTGTCATTGCTGAACGGATTAAAAGTCCTCCTTGTTTTATTTTTTAAGCAACAGATTTAAACTTTATTGATCCATTTAATCCCAAGTGAATTCTGTTTCCACGTGGCATTCAGTGTTGAATCGCTACTTCAGAGAGTGTTTTATTTCGTGTCTCGAAAGCGTATTAAAGCGAGAAAATCAACATTACCCGACTCATGTGCTCTAAATTGCTTGTCCTCATACATCGTTGCTCATCTCCTTTGCTTCCAACCGAACCCTCTTTCCACCAATTTACATAACGAAAATGACGTATACTATGTGACATACAAATTAGAAAGCTCGTTTACATGTCCATCTTTGTATATATTATATACGCATACATATACGTTCCTCTAAAACTACCGATTCATAATTCGCAAATAATTAAATGTCCACGCGATGCACAACATTTGTCATTCACTCAATCATCCCGGGTTCGACTTAAAGCAGTTTCCCCATAATAACATATGTAGAAATCGGATTTTAAGCACGAGGCATGATTTATTTTATGAAATAAAAATTGGCCAACAAACAAACTAATAAATAAAGCTAAAAGAAAGGAAATTATGCTCAAATGTTTATTCCCAAGGTAGGGACATGGCTATTGTATCCGAAGCTTAGTATTATATTGAAAAATAATGTTTGTAATTCACCATTCAAGAAAATTTTATTTCAAATGTCAGAATGTAGCATGTTTAAACCCCCTGCCATACGCCGAAGGGCGACTAGCATTGTCTTTATGTAGCGGTAATTGAGAAAAAGCAATAACTACTTTTATAAAAATGGACATCGGGTGCTGTGTCATCTTATATATGAGCCAGTTCACAACTAAAAATACTCTTATTGAAAACAATTAGAGAATTTAAATGGTAAATAACATTATTAAGAAATACGGTCCCACAATAAGGGGAATAGTTGTTGACTAAAAACTAATAAAAACGCAGATTCGTAAAGTAAGATTATGATGATTACGCAGTTCTGGTGTTAAGTAAATTATCAATGCGTAAGATATTATTTCAAATATATGTAGTTATTAAAATATTTAATTCCTTCAATAAAAACTAGATATTAGAGACTAAAAAATCTCACCAAGAACGATTTTCTAAAATGTATACGTTTACCCCAATAATATGTGGAACACGTATTTCGAGTGGTTTAATCATCAGTGTAAATATTAATTATATATAGTCTTTAACTGATATCTTTAGGGGAATAAATAAATATCTAAAACTGCCCGTATCTATAGTTTTCAATAGTTGTAGGACAATCGGAATGCAACGCAAAGAATGGCTTTTATCGTTCGATTCAAACGGCCACCGAATGTTGGCTGAATGATCCAGAGCGTATCTGACTGTACGTAGGAATATCAAAGACAAACGATCTCTTTTGATCGGTGGGCTATTAATAATCCTATCTCTTGTTACCGCCATAACACAATTGATAAGCTATCCATCATCTTTATTATCTTTGGGTTAAATAAGTTCGATTGCTGCGTACGGAATTCTCCTCTATAATTCTGGGGAATTAATTCAGCCAAACATACGTGCATAACTGTACTATTTCCTTTCGGAGGAAGTCCTTATCTTCACATCTTTCCGATTCGTACGCCTTTCTTTTATGCCAAACAAACCAAATCATTGGATTATTAATTTTACTTTATTCTTTGGCACATTTTCTCTTTAATTCACATTGAAGTCGAGGAAGTATGAGTTTCTAATGCTTGGATTTTTGATTATTGAGAAATTATCGCAAAGCCTATCCTATTATAGTTAAGAATATTTTTTAACAAATAAGTTATCATAATTTTTTCCATAAAATAGCGATATATAAAGTATCTTACTGTCATATTTTCAAGCTCATGAACAGGGCTGAGACATTAGTGAGTAAAAGATAAACCTTCGAAAGAGAATGATTTATCTTCTATTTATCTTCTCTTAAGTTTTTTCATGGACTATGTAAAAGGTACTGATTTATGTGTGATGCCGAGTATAGGCATGAATATAGGAAATATAAATCTTTCACAAGGGAAATATATGTATGTATTGTATATACTTAAAGTGACGAAGTTGATGATACTTAAGCATTGAAACTTGTGGTGCTGTGTTTTCGTATTCCGTAGTGTTTTGCAAATTTATTAAATAGATTATAATTAAATAGATTATAAATATATATACATTCCTTGTCAAGAATTGACTGATTCACTTCCTGTCATGATCTTTGTTCTGCATTCTCTAGCGATTTTCCCTTATGTATCATTCAATGAAGCGTTCTATGTAGCATGCTATCTATATGTATCTATTTTGTGTAGCATTCTCGGAATCGATGAGGAAATATTAGCAACCGAAAAACAGTTTCCCTCAATAAAGCTTCGAAAGCGGGCGTGCGGAAATAGGTAATCGAAAATTTAAGAAATTCTCGGAAGAGTAAAGACTTAGAAGAATAGTATGAAAGAGGAGGCTGCAAATTTATGCCAAAAGGATAATTTAAAACACAACTCTCGTTTTCCTCGTAGATAAAATTTCATCTTTATTCATCGCGGGAAGAATCTCGCAAGAATGTTAAAGGAAATGCGAAATCCCGATGAAGACACGCCTCATTCTCAGAAGCCATCTTTTGGACTTGAAAAATGGCCTTTCGACGACCTCTTCTGGAGGATCGATCCGACTAATTTGGAAACGAAGAAATAAGAGCGGGGTGTTGGTGATTGGAGAGAAGAATTAAGGGGAAGCTAACGAACTTTATCACGCTTTGTAAAAGGGAAGGTATATGGACTATCACGGCAAAATGATGCGGAAACATTTTGCTCAAATCACCCAACAAAATGCGATAAAAATGTAAATAAGATATACAGGAACAAAAACCATCAGAATCAGCTAACAAATAGTAATGAAATTTCATCTGAGAAGAAGAAATTCATTTCCTTAGTTTACGTTCAATAGTATCGAAGTTCTGGAATTTTGATGCAGCATTTAGAAGCTTCAACTTTGGTGTAAGGAATAGAATGCGTTGAGAGCAGTCGAGGATAGTCCGGGTATCTCCGGACAGTCCAGAAATCAAGAAGTACGTCCGGAGTCTGGAATTTCGCACTAAATAAATACGTATCCACGAGTATTCTCATATTGGTACAACGAATACTAAATATAAAGCATTTCTTGAAAAAACTGTATCGGGAATCGAACCTTAGTCCTGCTTTGTTCAAATTCGAATCGATGGCTCAATTGGAGAAAGCAACCTCCCTTGTAGAGAAAGGTCCCGGGTTCGATTCCGTCAGACCCTTTTTGCCTGGGTGCTCCCAATCATCTTCCTTACATAGCAATTGTTTTTTTTGGTACAGAAATAGCGGAATATACGATTAGCGTTCAAGTATTCTTCCTGAGGTTGATTAAATTGTGGCCGAATTGCGAGGGAATTGGAAAAGAAAAAAGGCGTTTCCATTAAAAGGACGTTTGGAGGTAAGAAGTTGATTCGAGACGCGTTCGATTGATCGAAATCGATTCCGCGAATCGATTGGTGTAAATATCGCTGATGAGGAAGGGGTCGAAATCCTCTTAACGGCGGAATCGAATGGAAATCTTAACGAAATTAACGCTGAACTAGATCGAATTGGGAATAGAATTAGCACCCAAATCCTATTCGAGTACGGTCGCGATGAATCGAATTAGATCGCACTCAAAATCGGATTCTCATTAAAATTGTCTGATATACGTTCACAATTTATAGGTAATTTTGATTTCAGCAGAATCATTTCTACAAAATGATTGGTATTCTTCGAGTATGTACTCTTATAAGAATATCTGATTAGTGGCAATTTCGGATATTATGTGACATCGGGACAAGTGGCCTTTGAATGATCTGTTGTTCGCCAGGGATGAGGAATAAGGGAAGGCGTGTGTGTGAGATAAATTCGAAGGGAAAATCATAGATGGTCCCTAACGATGATGAGATGTACATACGATTTCAAAGTCGAATCTAGGCGGGACAAAAATTTGGATTATTTTTCTAAAAAAATAGAAAAATAACTATTTCATCTAGCTTATTACTTATAATATCGATGACATGCAGAATAAAATACTCTAATTATACATGCATGCATACAGACGTCTCCTAGATCAAACTGGGATATCTTCCATTTAACCCTTATCTCAAAGCAAATATATACAAAAATTCTGATATAAATAAATATGAAAAAATGCAGTATTTATAGGAAAAGGAGAGAAAGATTGGATTTGTGGAGAGAAAAAACTGCAATATTGTCGATCGCAGAAAAAATATACGAACTGCAGGAAAACATCCGCAGAAGGAAAGGATGTGTGAAATTTATAGGGAAAAATAAAGAGAGAGAGAGAGAGAGAGTAACATAGTGAAAAACAAAATTAATCAAAACATGCAATCACAGAAAATAAATATTCTTTGCCATAAAAAATGAACATGTTAGGAAGTTCTCACGTAGTTGTATAATGTGAACATCAGATTTACACGTAGACATACGTTTAAAGTAAAATAACAAATAAATGAAACAGAATTATCAGGAAGGTCGTCATTCCGTTAAAAAATATTACATGACACAAGCAATTATTGTATAGCGGAAAGTAAATCTGAATTAAGCAGAGTTTATTTCAAATACATAAACTATTACCAGAAAAGTACATAAATGCTCATAAGTGAAAATTCCAAATGAATGTTCATCAAAGTAATATGCTACACATAATGGCAAACTTCTGGGTTTGAAAGCAATGAAAATTAAGTGATTTAACGAAATTTTCATTGCTGAAACCAGCGCTGGCGTTATCTTAATTGATTTAACGGACGATTCTAATTAAATTCAACAGAATTTGAGTTTTCAGTCACGAATAAACAACTTTTTCGATGTAAATTATCCAAAATCATCGCGGAATCGCTTTGATTCTAAAATCAGTAAACAGGTCAATCATGAATATTATTCGCCGTTCAAACGAACGAATTACGAATTGATTACATCACCGAAATATTCTCAATGTCTCAAATTTAGTACAGTTTATTTACTTCGCTAATTTTCAAAGATGCAGAATTTCAGGTTATTTTACGCACTCACATACTTATTATCCTAGTCGAGTATCGTTAATTATCAGAAATCAAATTCTGCCATTAAAATTTCAATTCGAAAGGAAATGATAATTTCAAAATTCCATTGGAGTAGATTTATAGAAATAATGAAGAAAGACGAATTAAAACCATTCTGATTTAAAATTCAATATCTATGCTATGATGTAAATAAAAAACCAATAGTCCGTAGTTAGAAAAATATTGACAAAGATGAAAATCCAAATTATAAAATAATTACTAACGACAAATATGAGCGTCTATGTATTAAAAAGAGCCATTCTATCACTTGAATAGTTTTTTCTCAGAAGGAAAGGTCAACGAATGAAGATGAAAGAAATATTGCAATAGCGTAGGGAGCTCTTTTGAAGCATAACAAGAGAACCAAGGAATGATTGGTTTAATACTTCATACTTTCCCTTTACCAGTGTCCAGGTTTCACATCCAAATGGAAAGTTTCAAAGGCATTCGAGAAGACATAGAATGGAAAACGTAAGTTGGGCTAATTAAAAAAAAACTGAAGAATGGATGAATGAACTATTTATCAAGCCCGAGTTGGCCTCTCTTCCACGTGACGTAAATTTTTAATATTTACTTAAACTTTAATTCACATACATTAACTTTATTTAGAATAAGAAAGAAAAACCAACACAAATGGATTTAGTTTGGTGACAATATATTCCTAAAGCTATACCAATGTATAGAGAACGCAACGAGTGACGTGATTGGATGATAGACATTTCTGATTTTCAAGACTACGAGGAACCTTGAAATATTACGTTTTAAAATCATCAATTAATAAAATGACTTTGATTGTATTTGAGCAGAGCAAAGTTCTGCCATTTTGCTCTCCTCTCCATAGGGCAACCATTCTATTGATCCATTTTAGGGCAAGATTCTGGATTAGAAAACCTTCGCAAGGTAAATTTCAATCGAATTATACAAATATTGAAATCAGCTTCAAATGGATAAATAAAGAATAATGTTCGGAGGAATGGTCTTTTGTCCAGAGTATATCCTAAAGAAAGTGAGACGCGAACCCAGGTCTTCCACCCTCGAGGCGGAGGGTGATCAAAGCTCCTCATTCGGCAGATCCCTAACAAAAGGACCTATCAAATTGGAAAAGGTTTACTTGGCAATCGAATTCAAATTAATACGTTGAACTATTTAAATAAAAGTCACTCGAGTGTGGTACTTATTATAGTAGTGTTAAAAGTGCTTCGACAGCTGAGGTCATTTTGCACACTCGGGCTCCCACCGGGAATCGAACCTGCCTTCACCAGAGTCGAACGCACTGCCCACTTGGCTATTCTGGAGCCCTTTTATGTCGAAGAGGAGAGGTTCCTCACTGCATCCAATTTCGTAGGGCATACTCACTCTGTTATTAGGAAAGTTTTAGAGGGAAAGCGAGCAGTTACAACGGCGTCGATTCTATATAAGGTGAATTGGCTGCAGAATCCATTCGTAAAGTGGAAGATCTGGGTTCGATTCTTAGTCACGTGTGACTCTTTGACATCTGTATATTTATTGTGTTCTCAGGTGCACACCTATCCGTGAAAAGTTACTTTTCAAACCCATTTCCTGGACTAGTGAATCTCGGTTTGATCAAACATAAGTTTGATCACATTTTCATTTATGTTTATCATTAATTTACACATTGAGGATCAATTTTAAACTCTCTTCTTTTGATTGAGAAAGCGTGGGTGAGAGAGCAGGTCTGAAGATGGATGTTGGGGGAACAAAGGAGAGGATCCTCCGCTACCAATTAAGATGTCTGAATCCCTCACAAAAGGACCTGCTCAGCCCTTTAAACCATAGTTATTGTCTTTTCCCTTAGTTACAGACCGTTTCATTCCTAGTAATTCTGACTCGAATTTATGGCCGAAGGTGTGCTTTAAGGTAAGGCTATCGATTTAACTCCACAGTGCTTAAGAAAGCACTAAAGACGACGTCTCACTAAGTCTTATTATGCGAGACATTTTCTTTACACTTCCACGTTAATCCTTCTTTTAGGACAAATATCGTAATTGTATCATCACATACCGTAACATTCATTTATCCTACACAGAAAATATTGGGAATATTTACACCTCTTCCAGGGATATTCTATATGAGATACTAAATTGTGTTAAAATTAAACTGCTCAAGTGATATTTGGTGATATTCCGTAATGAATAATAATTTATTGCAATGATTTTGCAATAATTATAGAGAACTTGTACAATATAGTACAGATTAGTATTACCACGATAATCTTTGGCACTGTACCATTTTTCTATGCTTATGATAAATTGGTTGCAATAAATTCTTTTGGAAATTGAATCACTGATGGACATCTTATGTCTTGCCTGTGTTCAGTAATTTACTACTACAAAATAATAAATAAATCTGTCTATCAACTGGTGAACTTAGAGACAGATGGTTTTATAACTTCGCTCTTTGCAGACTCGAATCGTATTGATTCCACTCCGATAAGAAAGAAAGACTTTCCAGCCAAGACGAGAGGTGAGCCAATTAGTTTACTCTTGCTTTCCTCAGACATTCAGAATCCTTACACGTGGAAAAAGTCCTACTAAGTGCAGTAAAATGACCATATGAAAGGTGCTTTTCATATCATGCACTGACCAAAGTGAAAGCAATTATTCATACCTGAGTAACTTATCACAGCCATTTATAGGACTGAGACATTTTTCTAAAAGTAAATGAATGATAAGTTTCCTTAAAACGTGAGACTAAGAAAAATTTCCACTGCTGAAGATAGAGAAGTTATGATTTGGTATGAAAAATAAAATTTCATTGTTTCATTTTAAAATTGTTTCTGTGATTCGGTAGCAGAAGCGTCAATAAAGCGAATGAAATTGAAAGACAATTTTTTTTGCAAAATATTTAAACAGCCATACATTAAAAAACTCCATTTCGACAAATCTTTTACGAAACCACAAGACAAGAATTACTATGCACGACCATGATTTCACAGCATGACTTCATCTTCTGGGGACAAACGAGGAAAAACACAGAATAGAGAAATAGAAGAAACACGCCAATAGAGCTGTGAAAATAACCAATCAGAAACAGGAATTCTTTTCTTGTGGTTTAGAAAAAGATTTGTTGAAATGGAGTATTTCAACGTTAATAAGTACCACAGAGTTACACCTTACTCTGTTTCGTTTAGCCATACATTTATATACATACTTAGTCATTGCTTAAGTTTACCCCAATTACGGAATTGTATCTGTTATTCAAATATTGCAAATTTTATGGAAGTATCTCACGAATTTGCCTTTATAAATATATCTTTTGAATTTTCCCTTTCAAACTTAGCAGTTGAAAAATCTACTTTATATTAAAAAATGGAACTTTTAGTAGTATTTTACAGGAAAGAATAATCATGACTGAATGATGGCTTCTGAATTAATTTGAGAACCAAGCAGAGACGGAATATGTTTAATTGGGCTGCCTTAATTCTAAGGAAGCTATTAGAAAATAGGAGCAATAAACGTATTTATTCATGCAGATTAAGTGAAATAAACAGCTGTTATTTAGAGGGTGAAGACAATATGTTCTGTTTACTTTTGATTCTTTGAGAGTCTGATGAAGCGCTATTGTGCAGTTTTATACCTATCACATAGTAGAAAAATGTGTCGATACGGTTAGAGGATAAAATGTATCTTTGATTTTATTTACTCTTGTAGCTGGATTGAGAGTACATGGCTGATGATTCATCGCATACTTCACAACACAGGTTTCTCTTAGTTCATTCACTCGGAACTGCTTCATGACAAAACTTTTTATAAACCACAAAATAATACATGACTCAAGTTTCGTATTAGTCCATGCTCTAGTTTTGCCGCGAATCAACTTTCCTTTGTGCGTGTCGCTGTGTTTGTCTCATCGGAACATTCTGATAATTCGCTGCAGATCACTTCTTCCAGCATCCGCTCCATCGCCTCTCAATTCTATTGTCTATTTTTTAATCAGATGCGCCGTAGGTTAAACGTGATTACATTCACTGAGCTTTCGTTTTGAGAGATCGATGAAAATCGTATGACAGGAGATGCTATTAGCGTATTGATTAACATAAAGAAGAATTCTGTTGTTAATTAAGGCACTACGCTTACTTATCATTTAAATTGAGCTCTATGTTTACCTTCCTTTAAGTTAGCGATACTAAACTTTGTTAACAGTCCTTACTGAAATAGTTAGGTATAATGGATAAGTTAGGAAAGATAGGACATAATTTTAGACTTGAAACCATTATATTTCAAATAAGAATCTTCTATTCGCGTACCATGTGCATTATTTTACTAATTTCTCCACGCTGTGGCAAAAATGATGAACACCTATTCTATCCTATTCAGTTTTATTTTTATCAAATCTTGAGAATAATTTAGGATACTCTATCATCAATAACGCATCTACATTAAAATTCTAATCTGCATTTTTGAGGGCTGTAGTGGATAATAATGCCCTTAATTAAAATCCAAATCTTATGTTTAGAAGAATTAACGTTAGATGCGGAAAAGTTAGATTGATAGATCACTGCACACCTTTTATCGCGTTTCCTCGCATCTAAATACAATTTCCTAAGAATCCTACTTTAGGGTCTACTCTACGATTGAAGTTTCCTGGTTAAGATTGAACTGTCTGGCTTCTCAGACATGTGATCTGACGGCAAAGTTCATACAGAAACTGTCTTGTCATAACGGTAGGAAGATTTAGAATATCGAGGTAATTTGAATGTACACAGTCAATTAGTTTTTCATGTCGCCGAATTAGTGGTCTTGGCGCTTTCTTAGAAGTTATGTAAAATTTTCGTGCTGAACTCAATTCAATGCGCAAATTTACCTCAGGGGTTATCTTATCGTACCGTTCTTAAATTTGGTCTCTGCTTTAAAAGCAAGGTCGATATTCTCTGTAGAGTGATTATAAATTATTGTCACGAAATATTTGGATCGTAGTTTAATTTGACGTGAAAGAGTGACTCCATCTTCGAGCTCGAAAAGATAAAATCGATTGAGCGGAGGAACTTCCAAAAGGATACAAACTGTGACGTAACGTGACTCATATATCCACTTTTTTCTCCTCTCAAATATCCGAAATTTCCTTTTGAATTTCATCATTCCGAGCGCCCTCCAAGGAAAATTTTCCCTTCGGAATCTGATTTGCCTATTTCTCCACTCTTTCTTTAATTCGGTTACATGCATAAAGCGACTTTTCGCTCTTGGATAAATTAGATTCTTCGCATCAAATAGATCAAATACACCTTCTGCCAAATTTTTAGTTTTCGTTATTCTTTACATCGTCCTCTATTTAATCACGACTCAGACTTTATCTATCGCATTTTTTCCCTTGAATTTCCGTTTCGCTAGCTTTTCTATCCCAGTGATGAAATTTTATTCCGCTCCCATGTAGCGCCCCTGATTTTCAACTGCTCTAACTTTATTCCATCTTTTTCTCTCCGTGCTTATCTTAGGCACCAACTTTACTGAGTTTGAATAACACACACAAATGTATTTTTATAAGGATCAATTTAGAACAGGAAACAAATAACGCATCGAATTTTTATCTTATCGATTTTATCCTCGTTGATAGGAAATAACTTAGTATTTCTTCATTCTACTTTTTATATCTTCGCCCTAGCATTCTCACTATTTTGTATCTCTTCACCCTACTTAGTGTGTCTCTACTTATTGTTAGTTCGGCGCACACGAATTCAGTCGATATTAAATTATTATTTGTTTTATAAACATAAACAAAAGATTATTATAAATAGTGTAGATCTTTGTTTACGAATTGACTGTTTTTAGCAGCAAATTTTATGGCCATGAAATCAATAAAAAAATCTTGAAATGATGGTCTAAGATCATCCGTACAAAATCGTAAGGCTCATAACTTTCACTTTACCTGGTACCTCTCTTTTATTTCAATATTTAATAATAATACTATTCATTAATATTTAATAATAAGAATAATTACGAATTTATTAGGGCAACCCTTTTCATGCTGTTTTCACAACTAACCCTTTAAATTAACTAACTACGCAATAAGACGCAGAAATCCATGCTCGAACCGAGATTTGAACTTGGTGCTTGATGCTACCATGGTGGCATCCCTACGCCACCGAGTCTTGCATTCGACGAACGAGTCAATGAATTTAATTTCGACTATGATAAGTGGTGTTTATAAACTAGAAGTGTTTCCCTATAACTCCGACGACGCTCCGTAACATTTTTCAGAAGCTATAGATGGATTAGCTGCGATGTGTTTTCACTAGCACAGAAAATTCAGGAAATTGCTTGTTTTCCTTTAATGCGATGCTTTTCCTTGGGTGGTATTGTCCTCGTTTCTTATCTCAAATAATAATCCTTTTCCATGCTTCGTGGCAATTCTTAATATCCCTTTTTAGTTTCCTGTTCCATTTCTTTGTTAAATATTTGCACTGTGCTGTATCATACCTCAATAGCATATTATTTTTCTATTCATTTTCAGGTAAGCCTTAAAAATACGGACTCACGTGGCAACTAAGCTATTACTTCTTTATTCTATCAATTTCTTCCTGCTGTTATTTATCGAGGAAAATATTTCTAAATCGGTTGGTGTATTTTATTTTAAACGAAGCTAGATGCCAGAGCTCTAGCGATAAATTCCCTCTTCAAAACTAACGTTAAATAATTATTTTATATACCTTTGAAACTTAAAAATATTTTTCCGAATCTGATTCCTTTCCACGTAAATGTGGATGTCAAAATGTGACTTTCAATAGTCTGATTAAGAATAAGTGCATGTTTTCTTGTTTACATTTTGATCCTTTTTTATGACACAGTTTTTTTATTGGTGTAATTATACAGTGTTTGAATAACGGCAGATTGATTGCTACTAATGTGGTAATTATATGTCATACGTAGAGACTACTGCTACTTAAACTTGAACTTAGGATTAAAAATGTGTAATATTTCACCTTAATGTCCTGTTATATTTTTATGATAACGCTTACTGGAAAAACTATGTGTTTACTTGATGCAGATGTCCTGATCTCAAATTTGATGAATCACTTCAACTTTGTTAAAATGCATGAAGTTAAACCATCTTTGAATCTCAATCTCTTAGGAGAAATCAATTTCGCTAAATGTTTCCCTCTATGAGCCATCTTTCATGTCATACATCCTCAAGCGATCCATTGTTTTGATTTGGCAAAAACATTCAGTGTTAAAGCTCGGTCAAAATTCAATTAAATTTACATATTATAATAGTTAATAGTAATTACATGGAAATTGTTAGATGAGCCTGCGGATACAGGTCAAACGTAAAATAGTCAAAGATGTCAGGGCGGATTCGTCAACGTCTAAAATTTCAGAGCAAAATTCACTTGTAATTATTAAAATATTACAAGTGAATTTTAATGTAAACGAGAGTAGGAGCTGAGTGTGGGTAAAGAAGCACTTTTGCTGCTTTTCGTATGGAAGATCGGAAAGATGGAAGTTTATAGCTCGCCTCAGGTGCGACGTCTTCCCAAATATTAACCGCTAAACGAAATTCAAAAGTGTTCAAGGCTTACTTTCCTTGGAAAGAATTTTTCATCAAAAATACAATACATGAGATGCTTTAGAGAATATTTTAGCAAACTTTTGTTGACACTACCTCGGCTGGCGTATGGTACAAACTAGACTAGAAAGATTTTGAATCATGTATCAAATTACAAGAAGCTTTTTACATTTTACTTTTCCTCATCGTGAAAATGTGTAATACTTTTCAAATCAGGATTTTACTGTGAGTCTCCGGCAACGCCGCGTACTTCAGATAGTTTCATAATAATTTGACACTATGTATCAATCAAATACGATTTTAAAGTTGGCTACTGCAATTTGATATTCTCTTCAGTATTGCAATATTAACTAATTCATACAAACCAATTTGTAACACTGGAAAATAAATTATGAAATTTATGTACGGATATGGATTTCTCGGATGTGGCTCAACTTTGTTTAATAGACAAGGAATGGGTGATTTTGTTTTAATTTTTTGTTTAATGGAATTAAAGTGTTAAAAATTAACTTTTCAACTTCCACCGAGAATGAATCCATTTGTGACGACTAGTTTCGTCTACAAGTTCGTACCAGGGGTCCAACAACGCCCTAATTTAAAGATTAAAAGAAAACTATGATTTTCCAAAAGATGCTTACTTGTTAAGTAAAGTAATTAAACTATTCGTCAAAAATAAAGTTATTACAAAGTACTTTTAACCATTTATTAAATACAAGATATTTCTAAATAAGTACGAGCAAGCGTGTGCAATCAGGGTTAGAAAAGTTTCCACGAGCACTCTATCGGCAATTTTGAAAACGTTTATCCCAATCTAAGACTGGATTCGATAAAACATCCGTTATTCACCATATTTATGGCTCAGTTCCAATAAACTGCCTAAAGATTGCCGTGAATATCGCAGCGAATCTATTTCCGATGGCTGAATTTAAGAAAAGAATTCTCGATGGAATAAAAATAGCTCGGAAATCTGTGGAGATGGCTGTTTCTGTATTCAGAGGAAAAGCGCGCACCTGCACTTCTCCACTGATTTCTCCTGTCCCCGCATTCAAAATACAAGCGCCGTTGAGTGGAATCGCCTTTGAAGACGTCTTTTTCTTATTAATGCTCTTTCGCGGACGAAAGATTGTCTTTTTCTGCATAAAAGGTTACCTCTTTGGAGGAACGAATCGCATGCATTTCCTGAGAGACTTGATTCGTATGAGGTTACCGATTGCAAGATATTGCTGGAGATTTTAGTTCACTGAATTTGGAAGATTGAGGTGAATTCTTCGGCTTAAAACTCACCACAAAATTTTAACGATCGGTTGTCAAAAAAGCTAGAGCTGATTGCTTTTCTTATGCATACACGTAGTACATTCATTGAAGGGCTGTTATCTTGATATTACACGCGCTACTATGTTTATTTTTCTATGACATTGTATTTTCGTATATCATGGATTTCGTATTTAAAAAAATTCTTCTTCTATTCATTCTAGATTTTATTGCTATTTTTCATACTGACATCTCATAACGTACTTTTTTACTTCATGATGTTTATTTTTTGTTTATTATTCTTGCAAACGTATTTCTATTTGTATTAGCCATGTAAAGTTCACGTGTATATTTTTTGATTTCAGGTGCCTTGACCTGCATTTTCCGTAAATGAGTCTTACGCCCCCTTCTTGTGGGTGTTTTCCTGCTGCGGTGTATTTTCCCTAAGCACACTAACTTACGTTTTTAAATTAGTCTCCTGTGCACTGCTATCTCTCTTTCTTTTCAATGTTATATGACGAATTGTTAGAATCATGAAGAGACTTTTAAGTCTCAAACTCTCTCCAATAAAGACGTTTTATTATTATCATACTCACTTGCAAAACATCAGCCGTTTTTGTTCTAATGTCAGATAAATAACGCCTCTCCAAGCGCTTTACATCATCAGTTCCGACCTTACCGTTGCCATGTTACCCCTGAGTACTTGATTGTTTCTCTATTTCGTCTTCAGACATATTGCTGTCCAGTTCAGAAGTGCTGATGTCAAACTGCTGTCTTTCTTTTCTCGACATCCATTTAGTGATCCTTATCTCTTGTCATCATCCTCATTTACGTTTTCTGTCCCTTCTTGTGCTTCAATGAAGACTTCTAGACTTCAATCAAGCAATGGACATTTACTACGCTACAGGCCAAATCTTTAGCGGCCATGGTTTCGATGCCTTGTTTTATATATATATATACAGCTCTGCGCGTTGTCTGATATCGCTGGATTATTGCTACGTTTTCCAAAACCATTAGTTTTGCTATAAATCTCTGTTCAAGATTCAATTTCCTTCTGCTCATTTTTAGTGGATATTTGTTCTTTGGGCTCCCGGATAGCCGTGTGGGCAGTGCGTTCGACTTCAATGAAAGCGGTCCCGGGTTTGATTCTCGGTGGGAGCCCACGTGCGAATTCACCTCAGTCGTCGAAGCACTTTTCACAATACTACTACTATTATTTGTTCGTTTAATTTCATGGAGTTACTGGCTTCATATAATTTCATCTGTTAGTTGTCATTCTATTTTAAGATACTTCTAAGAATTGCGCTACCTGAAGCTCTCTTAAGAATTACGTTATTTCGTCAAAAGATGGCATTTCCTTTGATCGAAATAATTCAAACTGTAAGTATGAAAAATATATTTTTAGATATTAATTAATCGCCATACTTTCTCTTCGTTCTCCGATTGTCTTTTGTTCATTGGATGGCAATTCCACGGACTTATTTCCTTTTCAATATGAATGCCTTTGAGATCAAAGGAAAAAAATAAAACGGATCGTGAGAATACATTTTATGTCTTCTCAATTCTTCTACACAATGGATACTCCTGTTTAATTAATGTACTTCTCTGATTTAGTTCCTGAGGTCCCTTTTTCTTCGTTTGAACGAACCAATTTGGCAAAAATTTACCACTTTATAATTAATGTTTATTATCCAGGGAATGCCTAATGGAAAAGATAAAAAATAAAAACTAAGAGATTGTCTATATCTTGAGAAATGGAACATTTTTATTTATAAGGAGAATTAGAAGGAAAATTTTTGGAAAGTGAGGGACCTGTGTTTGAGTCCCAGTTATATGGAAAGATTCCCTTATGTTTCTCCTTGGACTTCGTTAAATACCTGAAAAGGTATATCCTCTATAAATAGTGTAGATCCTCTTTAATTTGTCTTCCAGTTGAGTATCATTCTTTTGCCTCCATCTTGTTCTTTGATATATCAATGCAGGAACTAAAGAAATAAATTGATATCGAAAAGTAAACCTTTATTTCGGTAACTTCTCACCGAATGCTATGAAAACTCATCCCTAATTGAAATGGTTACTTAACTTGGGTAACTCTCCCATTCTTAGCACTCTGGTTCAGTGGCTAAGTATCTCTCTTCCCTTCCAAAATACTAACCATATTCCCAATCAGAAGTTTTATTGAGGGGTTAAAATATAGACTGCTCTCGGGGCTATGGTATTACTGGTGTGCATTTATTTATTTACATCTTACGACTAAAAGTAGACATCTAGCCAAGTTGCAGTCATTTGAGGGTCAAATAGAAAATCAAAATCCCTGCATTTATTCTATTCGAGAAGAATACCCATCCAAAGACCTCGCGAAGGCAGCACACGAAGTTATTTAACAAACAATAATTTGCTATTGCATCAATATCAACACTTCTACCGTTCGAATTACAATCTCAAATACTTAAAATGTCGGCTTAATTATAAATAAACCCAGAATATAATTATTTATATACCTACATCATACAATATCACATTTACATAAAATACTGAAGCTGAAAGAGCTAACACTTTGATAATTGCTAAAATACTGAAGCTATTAAATATTAAAGCTAAATTTAACACATAGGTTAAGCTTAACCATCAATGATAGATGGTATTGAAGTCTCTTCGATTATAGGTGAGATATTTATTTCCTGATTGTAGTTATTATCTTCACGTCTCCTGAGAACACATATCTATAAGGATTCATGCTAAATAATGGCTATCTATATCTCCTAGGATCCTCTTTTTCACTTGATTGAAAATTGTGGATTTTTTCTTTTCTTTTGGTCTGTATATATGAAACGAAACTTTCATTATCATTCTTTTATAAAATTCGGTCGCACGTATTTTTCATTGGGATGTATCTTCGACTTTGAGTATTTCTTTCGGTTTTTGTTGAGTTTACTCTGCATACTCTTTCAGCGCAGCGATGTGTAGCATCTGTATCATTGTCAAAACATTTCCGCTCGCTCAACTTTTCTCTCGAATGGAGTGAAGACGAAAAACCAAAGCGTTGTCTTTGGAGCGAATTTATGTGTCGATTTCACAGAGTGCTATGCGTCAAAGAGATCCTCCAACTGATGTGCAACGCTTCCTCCAGATGGCAGCGCTATCGGCGTTTTAAAAAGGCACAACACGCTGCGAGAACTTTTCTTCCCAACCAAGTTTAATGGCACGTCGGAATTCGGCATTTCAATCCCATTCTTTCTTTCTTTTCCTTTCTTCTCCACTACTTTGTTCCAACTCTTTGCGCTGCGTGTCTGCTTCCTAACTGTGAATAGAATGTTTTACTGGGTCAAATCAACGAATGCCCGCAGCACAAGTAATGTTCCTTCGACAGCTATCATCGGCTATAGTCACATATGGGCCCTAACCGGGAATCGAACCCCTTTCACCTAAGAGGGACGCGCTACTAACTTGGATAAATACCCGTCTTTGAATGCAGGTGTTGTTAAGTTGGCATCACTATTGTCTTCAAACAAATTTTTAAATGACCGTAAAGATTTTGAAAATAACGTTAGTATTATATTTATTAGTAATTATAATCATTTTCATTATTGATATTTTTTATATAGAATACTAATAAAAGAAGGTCAATTTGGTGTTTTAGAAACGAGAAACAATGTCATTCGTTAGAAGTCTCTCTTCTAAAACTACTCGATTCTAATTAAAAGGATAATTAATCGTAGAGAGAGAGCGCCAATCCCATATCTAAGGTGCACTTTGCTGCAATTATGAACAATACTTGATGCGATTACATTCGCAAATGCTACAGCGACCGTCATTTGGAGTTTCTGATAATCACACTTCATCTGTTGAATTTAATCTCGTCGAGCACTTTGCTCTAAGTCAATAGAATTAAGCTTATCTAAGCTAGACGAATAATCCACATTAGAGAGAGACACCTATTCCTTGGAAATAGTCCTTCATCCGCTCTCAAAAGCACTCAAATTCGGGAGAATCTTACTGAGAGATTAGCCAAGATTTGCATCGTCTCATTTTGCTATCACATCCTGAATCATAGACTACCCGCAATGCGAATTCCTTGTGTTTCACAAGAGTCTTTATATCAAATGTAATTGCTCATAGAGTTCAATAACGTAATGCACGCATAACTGCCCAAAGGTTCACTTTATAAGATTTCACGTTGCCCTTTCTCATAGTAACTAGAAAAGGAAATATGACGAATATTATTAGCGTTAATTAAAGGATCAATTATCTATACTGTAATGAAATAACTGCATCCAAAATTATGCTATGCATGAGGCAATAGGAGAATCTGATGTATTCGTTGCTTGAGAAATACTGCCTCCTTTACATTCGTCGAAGTCCCACGAACGGGAATTAAAGCTAGGAATGACGTATTTCTTTGTCTTAAAAGTTAAAGTTTGGTAAATTAATTGGGGAGTATAAAATAATGATAATTAAGAAAATACTAAGCTCATTGGAGGTTAAATCGAGTATCCATATATTTATATCCAAAGTTACAGCATTAGTGGTAAAGCAAGAAAAACGATTAAAATTACTGGAGTAAATTCGTACAGTGATTTAAAAGACTCAAAAATTGTGATTGATCTTGTAATGCAATGCTAAAATATCCAGTTAAAAAGACTGATGAATAGTATTTTGCTACAAAAGGAAAATTATTAGCTACATACGTAAGGAATGAAGATATAAAAATATTGAATAATGTTAATCCAAAAGTTGTTCTTGTTTATTGGAGGCTATATAGATATAATAGACTTTCCAAATAGCATTTTGACCTATTGTGGAAATAAAACAAAGATATCTCACTTACTTTTCTCGGTTTTCGAAGCTATTGACTTTTTGGCACATTTTAAAAGATAAATTGTTGATTTACATATGTCATATAAAAAGATACGGTGGAAAGTTGAAAATTATTTTTACTGAATATGTTCTAAAATTTTTACTGAGTAGCATATTATTTAGAACCGTGCATAACTCTTTTGGCTTGTAATTTCATTATCTAAAAATATTAAGGAAGCCCTGAATGCCCTGAATTCCTAAATATATCCGAAAATAAGCACTAATTGACCCAATTATTTACTTTGTCGCAGCTAATGTTACACTCTAAGAATTGAAAAGGTGATAAATAAATAAGTAAAGTAAAAAGTAGAAGTAAAATACTTCCCATTCAAAATGAAAGGCATTATTTGGGTGTATAAATTCACTTATCAGAAAAGTATATTAAGAGGTGATAAAATATAAATTAAGAGATGATATGGAAAATCTTGGCTATTCTAACATATAAAATGGCTAATACTGATGGTTATGGCATTATAAATCAAATTTAAATACTCAGAACTGTATTGGAATAAGATATAGAGAGAATTCTCTCAGTTCTAATATTACGTTGCCGAACTGTAAAGAAAACTCGTGGAAAAAGTTGGACTTGTGGCTGTATACGACAACATTTTGCTCTCTCGAGAAGAAACTTTTACTTTACTCAATAACTTTAAAATAAAGAAAATAAATTTAAAAAAGGAAGAGAACCCGTTTAATGTGCTCGTTCTCCCACTTTTATCTCCCACACGAATATCAAAGAAAAACACTCCTTAATCCACCCATTTACAGCACAGGTTTTCCCAGATGCACTGCCAATCGGCATCATTTGATTATGCTTATCACATTATTTGTATCGACGTCCTCTTCTACTTCACTTTGCCTCTGAAAAAGGGTTATTTGTGATTATGTTGATTGAGATGGGAGAAGAAAATGAAGGTTTCAAAGAGAAAAGAATCCCCATTTTCGGTGCCGATAATAACTCTGAGATCATCTCTTTTGTCTCAGGGCAGAACTAAAGATTAAAATGTCGGTCGACGGCGTTTTTTCTTCGCCATTTCAAGAAGTACAACATATCGTATTAACAATCAGTGTCTGTTGAGCATAGTCTTGGAGGTATCGTGTTATTCCGCTACCTCACATAACCGTTGTTAAAACATTCGATATTCTCCTCTGTCTATCTTCATGATAAATATTGCTTCATTACAAAGTTAAAAATAACTAAAATTTATTAATAAGAAAGCTCTCCGTCCGAAATACTAAAAATTTATCAAAAATATGATGAGAATGCAATCAGTATTGCACTACAATACTTACTAAGGAAAGCCACTGGAAATCCGGAAAATGCAAAAAAATACCGTCCAAGGCAAAAGGGTGATCTGCAGAGGTGGACCGAATTTCTTTCTTTGTAAAGTAAAAAGATCTTTTTTATCGATTTTGTCTCAGGGTAGTCAGATTCGCAGGTCAGTGTTTCCTTTTGTCGCAGTCATATCGAATAAACAAGAGAGAGCGAAGTCTTGGAGAAAACTTACTTCGTGATGTCTTCTCAGCTCTGGTTTTAAACAATTTGTATTATTTATCTGGTGAAAATTATTTTGTTAAGTTAAAATGGCCGGAATGAAGTAACTAAGAAAGACACTAACTTTGAGCGAAACACAGAACGACCAGCGGTTACTCGCGGAATGTCTTAAAATAATTCTAACGGCGAATGTTATGCTACTGCGGATTTTATAACCAGTGTGCAAATATAGGTTTGATAGCGTTTCCAATTTTTCCGAAGCAATATTGAATGGGGTGGAAGATGTAGTGTATATAGTAATACATGCAGTAAAACCCTTTTAGATGCGGTTTTCTCTCGGTCTCGAAACCTTGCACACGAAACATGTGGTAAATTACTGTTTAATAAATACATAGATATGCTATTTGTTTCACCGTCTTCACTCTTGACTTATAATAAAGACCTAGTCGTGAAGGAGGCCAAGGTCCACGGAGGACTGTAGCGCCAGAGGAAGAAGAAGAAGAATGTATTTAAGGGGAATTCTTTTGACTTTCTTATTTGGGAGAACTATTTTTTAAAAACAAATAAATATATCCCAAAGCAAATCAATTTCCATTCCATTGTCGGAGCCGATACCAACTTGAAGATAGATCGAAATATTTTCTATAAGTTTTTCTTAGGACATCGTCCTTTCGTCGCAATTTCAAGTTAAACATATCGAATAAATAAAATCAGAATAAAATAAACCAACGTTAAAGAACAAAATGAGTCGCTCTCTTTTTACGAAAAGCAGACCAACATATAAGGAGACGGCAATGAGAATGATTTGCGGACTCCTTAGATATTTACACTCAGCTGTGGTGAATAATGCAAATTATGGAAGATTTCAAGCCGTAAAGAACTTATTTAAATTAAGGAGTCAAGAAAAGTTATAGATATCCTGCTTATAAGGCGGCCTTCCCCTGATTAACCGGATTTTACACTTGTTTGGCTGGAATTGGTTCTGCCCTTTAAGGAAGAGGCCGTAGTTACAGATTTTTCTAATTTTAATTGCGCTTCAAATTACAGCCGAAACATTACCAGAAAACTGCTTCATGAAACGCTTTCTCCTTTGTTTCGATACCTCAAATTTTGGCAAATCCTTCGATCTGAAAACAGTGGCAATATGAAGAGGAGAAACGCTCTGATTCGCGGATATATTCCAGTCTTGCGCTCAATTTCCCTCACCGAGTTCACTTGTTTACAAGGCCCTCAACTCAAACACGAGAGGGTGCGGAAAACCGCAGCCCGGAGGAAATGGTAACGCCGGAGATTCGCCGGAAAAAAACAGTGGAGCTGTTTCTCATACCCCACGGATCGATCCGACCATGCAAATTTATTTATTGTCAGATGAAGAGAGTGGACGTCCGTAAAAGATGTACTTGATATTATGTGCCCTTCTTCATACATAGGCTCATGAGGAAGCTCAGAGAAATAGATACTAGAAACAGTCGATTAAAGAATTTATTTTTCCGAGAACGATACGCGAAAGTAATCGATCAGAAGATAGAGTCATTCTGCTACACGCAGAAAGGAGGCTTGCAGAGCACTTATATAGATGTAGGCAACATATCATCAGACATAAGTATAATTTGATAAAGTATTGGGGTAACGGTTACTGTTTTTCAAATGATATGACGCTTTTCCTGATATATATATCGGACAGAAAATTGAAATTTTAGATAACATTAAAATATTTCATATTATAATCTAAACTGCTAAGATATCTCGGAATATGATTCTGAGTTCAACTCAAGGCTAATCCATTTCTCCCATAAAAAAACAAGTACGAGGTTCAATATTGTTTTTGTAGTACTTCCCGAGAAGATATTAAACCATCACCTGGCATGTGATCCGCAGTCATCAATGCTGCTAGATAACACTTTAAACTTAATTAGTTTTCTGATTGAGGTTACAAATCGATTCTTTTTCCACAATTTCGTATTAAGAAAATTATACATTCGGACATAGAAGGACTCACAGGAATGAATAGAATTCCTTTTTAATGGAAAGCCTTCATATTTGTCTAAATACTGAAACTAAGTCCATACTAAGAGCGCTATTCTCTTACAACTCTTCTCTAATCTCCTTTTACAAATGAAGCCCTAAATAACACTACGTTTTTCTAAATTAGCAATGCTGTTTCTTGTGCCATTTGAAGGCTGGTAATTCATCTATGATTGATTAGGATATTGTATGGAATACTATTATGCTGTATGAGAAAAAGAAGAATTAAGGCTAAATACTTCATTTTCGACTAGAATATTTGCCAACTTAAAGGTACTTATTAATTAATGCATATTCATTTACATATATTAATATTTACTATCTAATATCTATTTTACTAAGTAAAACAAATTGACTGTGTTCACCAAAATATTAATTTCCTTAAAACGCTACTTCAATGTTATTGTGGACTGTCAATTTTGTTGAATTTCGTTTAAGCAATGATAAGATCCACCTTAAGGATCCACTTTAAGGATAAGATCTACCAAGTATGGATTATGTAATTGATTACTTACAATTATTTGACTCATATCTGAGCTAGGGCTCCCAGATGGCAAGGTGAACAGCTTTAATGAAAGCGGTGCTGGGTTCGAAGCCTGGCGAGATCCCAATATTTCCGAAATTATGTCAGCCCTTTTTACAGTACCACTACTATAGCATTTAAACTCTAGAATTTACTGTAGTTGTTCAGAGATGAATCGAGAGAGTCATTTTGAGTTAATTTTGTATTCAAGCCCAAAAAGATTAGTCGAATGGTAGACGAAGTTCACTGGGCGACAAATTGGCAAAGCTGCGAACTTGGCTCATTTATATATTTCGCGATGCGGCGACCTCTTTTCTGTTTTTGTTTCCCCTCACGAATTCGTGTCACTTATAAAAACACAAATTACACAGCGAAAAGGGTGGCAGTTTTAGGCGGCGCGTTTTGAATTTCAATTCCTCTGACGTTCATCTGCACTCGAAACAGCTGATACGCACTGCGCTCTGAATATATGAGTCTCCTTAAGGCGAATCATCCCAGAAAAAGTTACGATTTAATTTCAAGAGATGGCAGCACCGCTAGCGGCAAATTTGTTTTCCTTCTCATTTGATAACGGTTAACCCGATTTTCGTTTAGTGAACGGTTAAATAAACTAAATAATAATAAAATATACGCAGACCAAAAATCAAAATTTACATTCCTTTTTTAACCATATTTTTTACAAGAAAGGTTCTTATAAAGATGTAATAAAATTTTTTGGTGTAGTCAGTCTGAGGAGCTAATTTTTTAAAACACGTAGCAACTTTTATTTCTAAAATTGGATGTATAGTTCTTGCATTAGCATGCATTAAAGAAAATTGTAAAACGGCAATGCCGCAGCACACCGCCTAAAAATACGGACTCTCTGGATGTGAGGGTAAGCAGAGTTAAATGCCATGCGATACCTGCGTAATCTCATGTTAACTGATAACCGTCCTTTGCCACCGGGGTCTTCCCTCGGAAACCTTGGTATATTGTGCTTGGATGTTTTCCTCAGGCACCCTAAAATGTGCTGAGTATTGAGAGGGGAATATTTTTTATATTATAGAATAATTACAGAAATTGAAACTCTTCGCTGGAACTTTGAACGCACAAATATATCATTATCACGTATCACAATGCACGTAAATTTCATTTTGATCGATTGCAGATATTTTTTGTAGAATTAAATTTGTAATGATCTCCTACAATATCATCGAAATCTTTCTCGGTATACCTAACGTCGGATTTAACAATAAGATTTTCATCTTGCCTGCAATGAAAATTGTGCCAATTCGCTTAATTGAAATGTACTTTCCATAAATATATTAACTATATGTAATGCAAATAAATTTTCTTGCTCAATTAACATTAAGGAATTCAAAGTAAGGACGGATTTTCCTCCTCACATCTGTCAAAAAAGAAGTTGTAAGATACATTAAATATTGTTCTATCAAACGTACAGGTCGTTACCGATAGCTGAATTATTCTGCCAAATTAAAATGTAGTAAATAATGTAAAGTAAAAATTAAAATGCTTAATTTCTTGAAATTTTAAATGTTGTTTTACGAAATGCGACAAATCGAAGAATTCGCAACTGATGTTTCATTCGATTAAACCTTTTCACTGACTTTATGAATAATTTGTGGCAGCTAAATAATAACTTCATCTGTTAACTTGGAAACAAAAAATATAAAAAACTATGGAACACGGTCTTGAAAGAATGAATGCAAATTTAGATATAAATTTCTTTCTACGGCGCCTAAATGTCAAAATAATTAAAACTGTCAATCATTATCGCTAGATAATATTTCAGAACTGTCTATTATATGACCGCTCTACACTTCTTATTTACATTAATATATTAATATGTTACCTTGCATTTTTTAATTTCGTAATTATTCCTCTACGTCGCTTTTTCTTCGCTGACATACGGAGAACTTTGGAGCCTTTGGTAGAATATCTCGAGCTCATTACCGAATATTCTTCAGACTAGGTTAGGTGGTCGAAAACGTGATGTTAAACGTGAAAACGCATATGTTCTCAGAAACCAGACACCTCTGATTTGTTTTCGTTTAGAAGTTCATATTATCCTCTTGGGAGAAACGAATTCGGATGAGAGGGGTTTAGCGCGCGCTCCCGTCAAATGCACTTCCAGAGGCAGCGTTGCAACGTAGAATTGTTTTCTAGTACTTCTTTAAAACACTCTCCTGAACAAACGATATATTAATTTATTAATATAAAAATTGCAATGTGTTTTTTAAAAAATGCTCTACACTTTGACTACCGCTAATTTTTGAAAAAAGTTTTGATAAGAAAAAAATTGTTAATAAAAATCGCAATTTCAAAAGAATAAATTTCTTCTTGGGTATCCTCGTTTTCTATGGTTATTTACAGTTAAAATCCACTTTTTGATTAGAAATTGAACGAACAATTCACGAATAAGAAGGAAAATAAATTTGGCTCATTTTGGTGCTGCCACGTGGGAGATTTTCTTGGAACTAATTCAGGAACGATTCGCCTTAACGAAAAGAAACTTCGTCTTTTCATTAGAGAAGGCCTCTGTCAATTGTCACCGTGATTTGCTTCTTTTTTGTTCTTCAAGGCTTATTTAACAAGAATTATTTCAGTCTCACATTCATTTGTAAGAAATATGTATTTCAGATGGAATTAACTTATTCGAGGGTAGCTATGTAAGCGGCATTTATAACCATCTTAATTTCTATTCCTTTCATAATAGAGTAACTCTTTCCCAACAGAGGAGTGATTAAGTTAAGTTTTTGATTTATTTACGTATTTGTAAATGTGATGAATGAGAAACTTCTGAAGTGATACTTGCTAAAGGAACGTTTTAAACCGTGACTATGTATTAATCATCTATCGGATATATATGGTGTGAATACATTTATATATGAGAAGGGAATGTTTTTATGAATCAAGTGAAGAGGAGAAGGAAGATCCATCGCACATATGCCTCCGTCACAAAGGAGCCGAGTTCATTTATTCCTCCGTCGGATAGGAAAGAGATCCGGGTTCGAGTCTCGGTGGACTCCTTCGTTTATTCGTCCAGAATTTTTATTATTTATTCATATATTTAAACTTTCGTTCAATTCGTTTGCAATTTAATTTATTAGAGAAGACTATAAGTAATGTCCATATAAATCAGAGAAGAGTCTGCTATTACTCCCCTCCATCCAAAATAAGAATTGAAAGATAAAAAACCCAAAGGAGAACGAAAGTGCGTGATAAATAAAAGCGTGACTGCTTGAAAGCGTAGGACAATATGAATCGATATCGAAAAATGTATCTCTCTTCCTTGTAATCTGTAAAGCGGATTCAGAATTTGAATGAATGTCTCCGTTGGAATCCTACGCATTCACTCGACCACTCGATTCATTTCCACTCCGACTGCATTCGATCGATTTAGAATGAAGCACCGTCAATGAGAGCAAAGTGGGTAGTGCGTTCGCCTTTGGTGCTCGATTCCCTGAAGGGACGGAAATTATATCAGGTATATATCTATGTAAATATATCAATGTAGTAGTGGTTCATAGTACGATATGGAAGTTTCCACTCTTATGGTTAATCAGTTTACTTTATTTAACCGTCATTCCACTGGTGAATCAGTTAATTTAATCATGTTTTTCTTGTTATGCTTGTTGTCACGTATGTTTCAGTAGAGATATGATAATTCTTCGACGATTGCATAATTTATAGGACTATTAAAGGTGTTGAAGAATGTATTAAACTAAAAAGTGATTTAGAAAAATTAAATACTTGGCTGAAGAAGAACTAGTTAAAATGTAACGAAGAATAAAATAATCAACTTTAATTATGAAAAAACTCAATTTGATTACAGATTCGAAGATTCATGTAAATCCAGAGATAAAAGTTTACGGCGTGGATATTAATTTTATTTCTGAAGAATCGAGGCCATCTAAGCCTGAGTACTTACATAAATTTCACGAGAAATTATCCTTCTCCTAAGATTGGTTCTACTCTATTTTGTATTCACGAACAAGACATAATCTGAGTTATAAGAAGCAGCATTTTACATTTAAAATTAAGCTATGCAGAGAATTTAGGGTAAATGAGATGAAGTTTAGTTTATGTTGAAAGAACGTTTTGAATTTGTACCGAAACATAAGAAATATTTGTACATGTGTATTTTCTAAAAACACCAAATTAAAAGAATGAATTAGGCATTATATGGGTGAAAATTTTAAGATGAATTTATAGGTTTATATAGCTACATACACGTAAAAATTGAATGCTTTATATGCATATTTAAGGAAACGACGAAAGAAATATTATTGAACAGAATTCCTGTTTTCACTCTCATCACAGGATCCAATGGAAATAATGCGGAATGACGTTCTAACCGGAATATTACGAATTTCTGTTTCGTATAACTAAAGAGGCCGCGAACTATTGCTTTATAATACTGGTTGTCTTCTTGTTGTATTTAAAAAAATGGTCTCCTTTTTAGAGAAAGAGAACGTCTTCGTTTTTACTTGCGTTTTGGTAATTTTACATTCTCCGAAGAAACTAATTATACTAGGTATACAATTCATGATGACTGTTGGCGAGTTACATTGCATCTGTGGAAGAGAAAAATCCGCGCTATAAGCGGTTAGCAGAGCATCTTAATTTACCGTGTTTTAAAAGTGATCGAGAGAAAAACGCGCACTGAGATGAACGGCGTCTTAAGAGGGAGCGTTTTAAACGGATTTTACTCTATTTATTCTATATTCCATATGTTTTCGATCGCTATCCTATACTTACCAAGACCTCTTTATTCTGATGAATGCCTTCTTCAGCTGGAATCTCAATGGAAATCCTCAAATATCTAAGAGGGAATAAAAAATAAAGTTTTAATATCAACGAATGGCAGTCCACATCTGGAGACAAACATAATGATGTGAGAAATACTTCATCGGAATAAACTTCAGTCAAGGTCACATCCAAAAGCCTTCAAATGAAAGAAAATCCAGGTCAGGACTAATAGTGATCCCCGTAAAAATTCTTATGAAGAATTCTTCGGTTCGATCGCATCCATTTTCTCTCTTTTCTGTGACGCTTTGCAGCAGCTACTTTTAAGCGGTGATAAAAACTTGGAAGTTGTGATGAAGTCAATTTCCTTTACTCTAGTAGTCGAAGAAGTTTTGCAGTCTCACCTTCCTCATTCGCGTGAAAGTAAAGTTTGATGCCTTCGTAAATCCGAGCTTCTCTTAACGCTCTATTTTGCCTTTTAAAACCACGAGATGTATTTATGAAGTCTTTAAGTCGCTGCCATAAGGCGTCGTTATATTTGCTAATGAGGTTTCGGATATTTCCGACCTTTCTGAGTCACAATTCTAAAGGAAATTGGAATGTCAAAGGTGATACTACGCACATCTTCCAGAACGCTTCAGGTCATGCGTTTTCTTTTATTGCTATTGAAGACGCATTTCGGAATAATTTTGGATGTTAATTATGAATTAGCGGTTTCAGATTAAAATAAAGTTGGGAATGAAAACTTTCGTATATAGATGCTTTCTCTAGAGTTTCGGCTCATTTAGATTTCGGGAGAGAAGTTATGACATTCGAGGGTTTAAATAGAAGCTTTTGAAGGAAATACCGTTATAACACGTTCCTAGAAAATGATTTTTTTGTGTAGAAAAGTAAATTAAGGTGTGAATAAGTGACCTAAGGGTAGAGACATTTTAGAGTAATTAATTGAACTGTAGTTGAGCACTTCTAATCTAATTCTTACTTATCTTCCTCGACATTAAAATGATATTATCAGATACGCCTCATAAATGATCTATTTTAATATATCTATAAATACTGACCTTTTCCTTATGTTTTAGATCATTATATCTACACATTATTCACCCCTTCAATGGGAATTTCAAACCAAATAAGTAACTTGGAGGAGTTTAAGAAGTATCTTCGTTCTTCTCCTTAAATAAATCCCAAGGGTGCGTCAGATAAAAAACATACTTTCCAAGAAGTTGCAAGAATCTTCCAACTTTATGAATCTCCAGAGGATTTTCCCGGTGATATTTAAAAAAATATGCTTAAGATTAGAACCTTAGGAGGGGATTCGCTGTAGATTAAGGGATCTCATGATTTCATACGGATTTATGTTGGTAATAATTTTTCCTTTGCTATTCAATTTAATAATTAATATTGAAAATTTAACATAAACAAAGCATGCGTGTGTTATTAGATAAGAGGGATTTGCTCGGATAGCACATTCGATTTCAACGAAAGCGGTCCTGGGTTCGATTCCCGATGGGAGCCCACGTGGGAAATGACCTCAGCTGTCGAAGCATTTTTAACAATACTACTACTCGAGTTAGAGGTTGAAAATATTCCGTCAGTCATTTGTCGGGTCTTGTAGGTACCGAAGGAAAGGGAGACAGATGCTTCAGGAGGCAGAATGGGGAACTTCGCAAGAAAGGAGATTCAAACAAAGACTCAATTTACTTAATAAATTCAGAGAGAGAAGATGTATAACGCGCTCTCTTTGTCACATTGATACTGAGAAGAAGAAAAGGATTCTCGAAACAGTCGAGTCAAGAAATCATGTATAAGAATACAAGAACTCTATGTATTATTTTAGGGAAGTAGAATCATGCACTCCTCACTACACAAGGCAGGGTACACATGCAGATTCAGAGCTGCCTTCTTTGGTAGATTATGTATGCAAGATAAGGGTAATCCAGTTTCCAGGCTGCTGTAGGTTAGAGTTGTGTACGTAAAAATTATTTTGAATATAAAATGATTATCAAAGTACTTGTGTTGATACTTTATTTAGTGCCATCTCAAAACTGTTAGGTATAATAGTTTTGTCTCGTAAAACGGTGAGTAATGAATGAATTGTGAATAAGAGGACACGAATCAGTGAC
Organism: Pachydiplax longipennis; assembly: GCA_036926295.1. Lineage (NCBI taxonomy): Eukaryota > Metazoa > Arthropoda > Insecta > Odonata > Libellulidae > Pachydiplax > Pachydiplax longipennis. The sequence goes on from JAVFKF010000038.1 coordinate 440,960, forward strand.
TCTAAATCAGTGATTCCGAGTTAGTGCTGCTCCTCTATGAAGTGATTCTTACTTCTGTTGGTCAATAAGTTTAAAGTGGGGCATTCTCTGACCGTCAAATGGGAAATATTCTTTGGTAGTTTTAAATTGATGTTTGTGTCACTTTATTTAAAAAATTGGTTATAATAATCTATAAAACTTTAAGTGATAATTTAACCTCGATAACGTCAATAAAGAATCATTTTTGCGACAAAAACATGTCTCCTCTCAACTGAGGGAGAAAGTAAAGGGCTCATGTTAACATCCGTCCTTTCGTCGTCGAATTAAGGCTCGGAAATGCTTCCTTATCCGATTATCTCCAACAAGAAGAACAAGAAACTCTCGACTCAAATTTGCATCTCTAACAAATGTCTTTGACTCTCTCTTCATCTCTGTTCTTTACTCTTTCTCTGAATCATTATTTTTGATATTCTCTTCCTTTTAGACGGTTATGCCTGAATGCCTTTAAATTAGAGAAAATAATCCGAATTACATGCTACTGTTATTTCTTGCTTCTCCTTCGAACACGGCTGATCGTATTTCGATACAAATCTTTCCAAAGGAGTAATCAAATACAAGAAAGGGGATTTTTCGTTAAATACTTTAAATTATATATTGCGTCCTAGTACCAATTACAAATTAACAAATATTTGCAATTACAAATCATTGTGTCCTTACCTTTTGTGATCTCAAGCACCGGAACCGGACGATGTACTCATCTAACATAAGATTCAATAATCATACATAATTGTTTATTAGATACTCACTTCTAAATACAATAAAATCCGGTTAAAAAACGTTTCAGGGGAACGCGTCATAAACAGCATTGAAACCGGGACATTAAAAAATCTAATTTACTTTAAGCCAGAAAAAAGGATTTTCTAGGACTTCATATTTCAAATAGGCACTCAAAACCTTAAAAACGAAAAGGAATCTCCTTTAGCTTGCTTTACTTTCCACAGCAATAGACATTTAGAGCGTCTGCAAACTATTTTTGTGCAATACCGCTTGTCTCCTCGTCATATAGAAACGTCAGCTATTCGTGCGCGGAAAGCACTTCCCATTTATTTCTAAAATTTAGTCATTTTTCTTTTTTTAAACAATATTTAATTCATTTTGGTCATTTTCACTTTTTTGTGAAGTAAATTTTACTAGAATGTCATGAAAGAATACCATAAACACTTCGTCTATCGGCTAAGGCGAAGAATTGGCTACATCGGATAGCATTTTGGGACGGGAAAAATCTGCCTTACAATCGGTTATGCTGTAATTTTTGCCATGTGTTTATCAATAGGTGGCTTATATTAATTAGGAACAATTATGTTTTCACAGTTGTATTTCAGGTGGATTTATAATAATAAAATTAACATATAAATATCAATAAACAGTAAAGTAGCATAATCAAGAACATTGATATTTTTCGTAAAATTCAAGCAATAATCATATGTGCAGATATGATTTTTCTCCTTTAGGACACGTTTCCACTACAACTTGCCCCATATGCTCTGCTTTCTATGCTAACCCACGGTTAAGCGCCGCGTTTTGAATCCTGGATGATCCTTATTAGGGAGTAATTCGAGCCACCCGCCACAGCGGCCGTGACACGATTGCAGAATAAGGCCCATAATCCTCTTCTCAGGATACATTTCGCTTAGACCTAAAGATGTCACTGCTTTTCTCAACCATTTTACTCCGAATATTAAATGGCACTTGGGTTCATTATCCTTGGTCACCGTGGTCGAGTCAGGTCAACTTTACTTCCTTTTCCTACATATTCTAGCGGTTCATTTCGATGTCAATTGTCCGCATTCAAAATCTGGAATGCATACAGATGATAGGGATTTATTAAAATGGGGTAAATATACAGTCCTGTTGTTGAAATCTCCTATTTCGTTCTTTAAATACTGACTTTTACTTTATGGACTTAACTTTTATTTCTATACAAGATAAAGGATAAACCATTTGCATGTGTTTCATTCTTGCTCGTGGCAATATACGATATTGATGGTAAAAAGACCACCATCATATGATTCATTCTGAATCATGTCATACATGCAGGTATTTTTCATCTTTCCATGTACGGCATGAAAAGTATTATTCGTGAGCAACTCATTTCATTTTTTCCATTTCTGCTTTGGTTTACTTCGCGCTTGTATTCGTTTTTCTCCGTTTGATGTCAAACTATTTAAATGTATGAAATACGTACTTTCCATTAGTTATAATAGTTTTATATGTATGATCATGGGTGTAATGATTTCATGGGCCGCCGGATAGTACTTACATACGTACAAAATTCGATGAAGAATGTGAATAAGGTTTTATTCTAATTCCATTTAATTCAGATAAGATTCCTAAGAGCATTTATTCCCGACTACATTTTTGTCAGGATTCGGGAATGCGAAAACGGAAATAATTCCCGAGAATGGTCGAGAAGGAATTCCCGTCTGCAAATTCAAAGCAGTACTATCGAAGAATCTGGAAGATTAGGATTTGATTAAAATATGGCATCATAAGGAAAAGAGTAAGGGTACGACTTATGGTAATAAAATCCTCGACTTTAAGTTTTCGCACTTTGAATCCTTAAACCTGAAAATGATGCACACGAAAATCATGACTACTTAACATTTTGCAGTGGCGTTCCGATTTGAAAAGTAGATATTTTATTTTCTTGAGATCCTTTTTTATCTAAAATTTACTACGAAGGATATACTTTTCACGAGTTAAATGGTTAAGAATGATGCACTCGAGAATACGCCTCAACTCTTCGTAGAAATCCTTTCTGAAGAGCTTTAGAAGAAGTAATTGCTTACTTTGAACTTTCTTTTGTAAAAGGATTAAGAGAGAGAAAAGTCACGGACACGATTTTAGAAGTTGTTTGGACTTTTCACGCGATATCAGGAATTTTCACTCGAACCATCTCACCTTCCTCAATTTTCAATCACGTGACCTTAACTTTTAATTATTATTTACTAGCTGATGTGCCCGTTGATTCTCAACGGTGAAATAAAGATTTCTATCTACCAAACTATTTATAGGTGATTCCGGCGAGGATACACAGCCAAAATCAAAATTGTTTAATATCTGAACTTCCCTAACAATCTTACTGGGGACAGAGAAGTCGATGAATACTTGAAACATTCCGGACTCTCAAGAAAACAAAAATCTATAAATGCGACAAAAGAGTCGCGGAAATTTATATTTACTCAACGAAAATGATATCTTGTGGCTTTATTACTTTGAATTCACGATGAACATTCTTTTTTCGAATATATACGTGAAATGTACAAAGAATGAGGCTGAAATGAGAAATGTAATAAACTCATTAAATCATAAGCACTCCTCGTTTTGATAACAATTCTCTCACACTGCTTTCCTTTCCATTCCGGCACTGAAAAGTATCTTATTGTTTCTCCTCCTTGATGTTGACAATGCAACATATTTGTAACTGTACTTCTTTTCATGGGGAAAATAGGTCTCGTTAAGAAACAATCCTACATGATCAAAAGTTATACCCAGCGATTTGTCATGGTACAGAAAAATGTCAAAAATCTTAGAAGATTGCCTCCTTTTAATATTATCTATCACTTATTATTGCCACTAATTTTATACTGTTCTTAATCACACACACGAAAGTTGACCTAATCTCTGATACTGTGTTTCAACCCTTAGAAACTTATGTACACACGCATACTTACATTACACTAACCTATTAAGCTAAAATTTTTATCGGCTAATTTTACTTTCTCGTAATAATCAAAATTTTTATCAAGAACATTTTTTGGGGGCTTTTTAATGAAATACTCACTATTGGTTATTGTTCTAAATATTTCAGTGGTAAATTTAGAAGTTTTGTTTATTTAGCTTATGAAATCCATATATTTTGGATGACGCATAGATTTTACAGTAATTCTACACCCAATGCTATTACATGATGAATAACAATAACAATGTATTGGCCTGTTCCGACCTTTCAAACAGCTCATTTGTGGATTATTCTTGTTTGTGAGTAAGAGATGAACTTACATCCGCATGTGAGAAATACAGCAAGTTTTATCGCAGATGCGTCGCAGTCGCAGAGTGAAATATCGGGTTTCGCAGAATTATTTGCGTTATTTCATTCATGATGGGGTCCTGACACAGAATGGTGCCTGAAACCTTAGGGTAACAAACACATTTTTTACTAATCCTTGATAAATAAAGTGATAAAAGCAAGTAATGGTTTGAATTAAATGTAGAGCCTTTGCACTCACTCCATTTTGATAGAGCTATAGGATTTTTAAAGCGCTTCGACAGTTTATGGCAGTTCGTAATCATGTTCTCCCTCCGGGAATCGAATACGAGATCTCTTTTGCCAAAGACGAATTCACTTGACTATCTAGGAGCTCATATAACTTCTAAAATATTTGGTTAAATACTTTTTCAAGTACAAAATGATACACAGTCTGCGGCCTACGAAGTCTTTGTTGGAGCTAATCAACGTAAACTGGGCAGTTTAATAGAATAATTATGAGAAACCTACATTGCAGGCTTTCTTTTCTCTTACAAATCTCAGGAAGTATCTCGCCAGATGCAAGTCAGCCGTTGTGAACTGACGCTTTGCCTACATAAAAAAGGTCATGAATTCACGGTCTGAATCGATGACTTTCTCTGCCGTACCATTGAAGAACCGAATGATACGATTCCAGTAGGTCAAAAGTAACGATTATTTTAAGAATGATCGATGTCGATATTTTCAGAAATACTTTTCACCTTTGAAAAGGAGGTTTTCTCTTATACTAGAGGAAAAGGTCATATTTATTTCAAACTGGGCTACCGCATATCCAAGTGAATAACACATTCGCCTTTAGTGGAAGCCGTCCCGCGTTCAATTCCCGGTAGGGACACTTTTGTATAAAATGAATTCAGCAGTCGAAACAGTTTTATAAAATATTACTTCTACTCACCCTAAACGAATCTGTGTCAGAGTTATCCACGACTTTCTGCTCCGCGAAAAGCACGGTGGCGCATTTCAGAAAGTTTTTCTTTCCCGAAAAGAAACATGACATTCACCTGGGATATCAAAGGAGAGATGAATCAAATATGCAAACTATCTGAATATCTTCCCCTCCAGTAAATGTTAAGAAATGCATGGCACTCCTCTGGATTCGTCGCTAGCGTGTAAAGGGCCCTCCCGACATTTATTGGTCCTTTTGGAGTCCCTACTAAAGAATACATGAGGCCCTTCGGGTTTAGATTGATTTCGTGTCAAATGCATTTCAGATTCCGCAAGGGCCCGAAAAGTGTCAACGTCACGTTATGGGGCCCTTGGAGATCGCTTGGGGTCTTCATGGTCCCTAGAAATGAGGTCCTTGGAAGGGCCCACCAAAACCGTTGCTCTATTACAGCCATATTAATTATCTCGTTATGAATTACTTTTCCGGATATTCAAGTTGACTTTTAAGTTGTTTGCAAGTAAAATGTTCTCGATCTAACATATTGTAAACAAGGATGCATGTAATTGGGAAACAACGAGTCTAAAGGAAGTTTTTCCCTTGGTGTACATAAGGAAGTTACTCCATCCACGAAACTTGTGTCGAGCTAATGCGCATGTTCTCTCATTGCATACTTAATTCATATCTGCATGACAACTTGCTATGCTCCGTGACTAATGCGGCACATTTCCCAAATAGAGCGCGTCACGTTCCCAGTGTGCGTGATCTACTCAATACAGAATTAGCAGAATGGATTATTTTCTCACCATATATTCATAAATTCAAATGAAAATTATTTGGTTTCATTTGAGTTTAAATGGGTAGATCACAGATAGAAAAAAGTAAGTCCTATCTATAAATAAAACAATGTTGTAGTAGTTTACAACAGTGCATAAAAGAACATATTCGTATGTGCTACATATAAACATATTTTTGAATATCTACGCACATGCTCTATAAATGAATTAAATATTTATATTTGATAAATATTTACGTTAAATAATTGTATTCTACAAGAACCCCTCGTATTCCCAATTGATAGTGGGATCCATATTCTGATTCATTATTTACAAGATTATGAATAAGAAATACTTTGTTAGTATAAATTGTTCCCAATTATATATAGGTTTTTGTCTTCTTTGGAAAGGTAGAATATACGAACTCTTCTGGTTCCACGAAGAGGGTTATACAACTGACTATTTAAAAAAGATCATAATAGCACAAATTTGGTTGTCTTATATGAATGAACTCAAGATAAATGTAGTTCGCTGATTGGAGAATGACATTGCATGCATAGTTTTGTAAATGTCTTGGAATGTTAGGATATTTTAAAAATAGGATTTCAGTTTTCCCGGTGAATCTAATGCTGTAGGAATACTTCTCGGGATTCTAATCGTGAAGCAACCCAGTTAGCATCTCCTACATCTCCGCCAATTGTGATATTCGTATGTGATGAGCTCATTTCCTTTCGAGAGAAACCGATAAAGCTTAACAAAACCAGCTGCATTGTGATGATGAAATGGTAAACACTGAGTAGCGTACGCTTAAATTTGCGTATCCCTGAACCTTTCGATCGCTATAAATTGAAATATTTCTCCTCTATTAACTTGCGGTGGAACTTCGTAAGCTCATTTGCGGCTTTGTCTCTGCCTTCGGAGTCTCAAAATCAGGTCGACGTTAAAATATTTCTCTGCATTCTCTTTATCATTGCGTTACAGGAATTCTCTTTGAGGTTTCCTGTGCCAGATCTTGAATATTTTGTGATTCCTTCAAGAGGGCTTTACAAAGCCATTTTATACTAGGATGCTCCATTCAACCTCATGAACTCAATTTCAGGATATAAAATTCATTCTTGGTAGAAACGCCGTCGCCGAAATTTTCTTAGAATAACCTTCCGATGAAATATCAACTTTTACAAATGAAGCGATAACACTGTATCGCGTAGAAGTGTTATATCAGCTTTAAAAGATTTTTTTTCGAATTATATGTAAGTTTTGTGACTATCATTCTGCTATGTAGTCGGAAGGATGACCGTGATGAGAAAGATAATCAAGTTGGATAAACCATGTGAAGTTGGTATTTTAGCAAAAAAAGACTCATTTTGACAACAAGTAGCAGAAGTAAGCTTGTTAGAAGTTAGCATCATGTGATATTCTGCAGTTATTGTCTCTGTCACAGGTTTCTTAGTTCCTTTGCTTTATTACTCTCTTCATACAATTTTCAGTCTTTTAGCCTTCTTCTGTTCCTTCCTAAGGTATTTTAATTATTTCCTGCCCTCTTAGTTCTATCTATTTTTCTTTTCTCTTCCTAATGGTGTTAAGGAGTTTGTAGTAGGGGTAATTTTTCAAGCGCTTGGACAATTGAGGTCGTTTCTCCCCCACCGGTATTCGAACCCGGGACCACTTTCATCAAATTTGAACACGTTATCTTCTTGACTTTCTGAATGCCCAAGTAAGCTTGTTCATAATACTTTTATATAAATGGAGTTTCCTCATGTACGGCTATGATATATCTCAGCAGCATAAATAAGCCGAAATGGGGAGGTGGTGAAATAGAATTATGAATATAAAATGGCCGAGTAAATCACTTTCGACGAGAAAACGAAGAGAGAAGTTTACATAAATGCCGTCGCCTCACGTTGTGTAGAAGTCTATAAAAACTTTGGCTAAAAGGCAAGGGAAATTGATCTGGCACACATTTTGGCATAATTTTCTACTGAATACAGTTTTGGGTAAAATATCGAATGTACCAAATTCAAGAGTAAGACAAATTTTTATCTGATAATGTTTATTTAGGATGATGGAATAAAGCGATGGAAACGGCTTAGAGAGCTGCATCAATCTATTCGTGTCTTGAGGAAGTAATATTCTCCATCTGATTTATGGTGGGAGATGGAGAAAAATCATTCTTTAGCTTAGTATTTTCTCTATCCTCTTCATGGTTAGCATAATATAAATGCCTTATAACGTGAGAAACTTCTAAGGTACGATAAAGCTATACAATAAATATATGATTATAATAATAACAGATGTATGATCAAAAAGAATTCATTCTTATAACTCTTTCTAGAATCCTTGAGAACTTTTATTTTTTTATAAGACCTCTTATTTGCTTTTGAGTAGACTATGTAAATTTACTTATAAGTGGGGAAAGCAAGGGCGCACTACAAATGTACTAATCTTGCATAAGAACCATTTTCTCTCTCTTCAATATTTTTAAGGATTAAATTGAAGATGGGACTTCATGGTCCAGATTTCGCTCTATAGAAACATTTTATATTGAATCGGATATCAGAGTAAAACAATGCGATCCAGTTAAAAGAATTTTTGTCATCATACCATGGAAATATTCCAGTATGTTCTGTTATTTTATGTATCGGGAGCATAATAAATCGAAGAATCCAGTAATTACTGGTACACTCATTGTACCTAATATGGTATTATCGTGGTGCAAATATTCTTTGGTGGCATATGTATAGATAAGGTAAAAGGGAAAAGTGAGAACGTGGAGAAGTTTTCATCTCGGCGCCGCATTGCTTTATATGGAACATCTGCTGTTCAACTATTCATATCTGAGCTCAACTGCACTTGGGATTGAATTGCCATCTAAATGGATGCTCATATCATTCGATGTCCCTAGGTTCATTACCTTATCACCTGATTTACTAGGCAATATTATCGCGAATAACTGAGTGCAAATTGAATGTACTTTAACAGCGATTTGTTCCACTGAGGGCCGGTGGTGTTTTATTTGGAGATTACCATTCGCTTGATATACTTTTGGGAGATGATAAACCTTTTTCATTGCTAACGAAGCGAGATAATCTAGATTAATTATAAGACTTTTGAATTTTATGTACTATTCATAAACAGGCATGGGTTTACTAACCCTGCTCAATGTAAATCGGTAGTTTTGGTTGACTTAAACATTTCCTATTATGTAATTATCCTGACATTTGTTCAAATTTATATCAACCGCTCGGAAAAAAACTCGATAATGTATATGAGCAAATCCGGTTAAATGAAGATGGAACGTAATTCTAACTTTTGAAATTATAATCAATTTTGGTGAATTTACGATGAATGTAAGGGAATGAAACTTTCGCCAATAACTAATTTCTTCTATTTTTTATGTCTGTTGAGTAAATTGTAAATATTGTCATCATATTGAAAGCCGGTAACTGTTCCCCATTCCTACATCCATTTATACTTGCAAAAGTAAACTCAATAAGGTTAACAACTAGACAATTGTGTATAAAGAATATAAAAATTGACAATTACAGAATTAATAATTACATGGATTGCAGCAGACAACTGAAATCAGACAAATTAAATGGATCTTTGCAACCATACTTAAGATCGATTGAAGATAATGCAACAAAGTTTTATTGTGAAATAAAGAGTTAAAAATAGAAGGTATTCTGAAAAAGAGCTTCAAAGAAAAAGAGTACAAAATAGTAGTATAATTAAAGCTCTTTCCGAAAAACAGATTCTTCAAAAATATAATGATGACCAACCAGTGCTATATAACAATAGCTCCTATAGGTACGCTATGAACTGCTAGTATACTTAGGCATAAGTAAAATAAAGCAAACTATAGAAAACACTTTTCCTATTTAAGTGTAAATCACTTGTTTGAAAATGAATGAGTCAAATGCCCTTCTCTTCTGTTTCACAAAGCAAAAGAATTCTTAAGTTACTGTAACCTGGTTAGAACCATTAATCTCCTGCATCTTAAGTGGGTTTGACTGCATTTCGATACGAGGACATATTGGCCAATGTTCACTTTTTCTATTCCATTAATTCACGCGACCAGCATTCAAAAAGCGTCTGCTGTAAAAGCACTTTTCGGAAGAAATCCTAAAATTCAGAGAGAAAATGCAAAACTTTTTTTAGAACCGAATCTTCTCATTACTTTTTGTTCTTGTGTCGTCGTAAAGAATCTTTTTCTCTTTCTCGAATTCTTTTTCTCGTTCTCCAGATATTCTCAGTTCGTCCGCTTTTCTATGTACCGCTACATCTTCATATCTCTTCTTTTTATTCCCACAATCCCCTTTTCCGACTACAGGTGTGTTTTTTCCCATCCGCTCTTTCTCCTATAATAAACGAAACAATAGAGAGGAACGAAATTCTTGCCTTTCTCCGAGGATTTATTTTTCCCATTCATTATTTTTTCTTCATCCCCCGTCCACTTTATTTTTACTTCTACGAATTTATTTGGTTCCACTTTTTTCGCCTGGCTCACTTACACCATCCCCATTAGCGTGTTTTTTCTGGATCTCGTGGATTCATATCGCTGTGGTTATCCGTCATTATCTCATAGTAATTGAAGTCGAATGGCATTGGGCGCAGAAATACCGGTTAACGTTTCTTAACGAAATGAGCGAAATCGACTTAATGTTCGGGGAAATGTAAGAATGTAGAAATAAAATTTCACTAAAGCGATGGACTAGTATCGATGCTATCGAGCACTAGAGGTTCGATGGAATTCGAAAAATTACAACGAAAGGCAATGCGTTTTGTGAATAATCGCTATTTCAAATCAGTGAGCATTACTCGGATGCTTAAGAATGGGAATATGAATTAACGGCTTGATTATCACAACGAGACCAAAGGATTCATTCTATTTCGAACGCACCTTCCGTTCTTATGCCACATTCCGGAATATTTAGAATGAGAAAGAAACGCCCACCAAATTAACTAATTTATAATTTAGTATACTATAGTAAATATATTAAAAACGCATAAATTCCTCATGAACTGTTATATCTTTTTAATTATATTGCTTGGAAATAATGAATGTTGGGGTCCACTCATCAGTTGATTGCATATTTTTCATCATAAATGTTTTAATGCCAATTTATTGTGCCTGTAAAATTTAGAGTTATGAAATCATTAGCTTCCAAGTCATATTGAGGCTGTTCTTTGATGGATAATTATTACACTATCATATAATAAACTACTGCAGTTCATGTATGTTTACAGATACTCCGAGATTCACTAGTATCTTTTACTAAATACTTCTTCTTTTAAGAAATTGGAAGAATAAGACTTTGCGATTACTTTTCTACAGAATTTATCATTTGATGATCTCTGCAGAAAACTAAAAAAAACTTGTACGACTATCAGAAGATACAAAGTTAAGATAAAGCAGTTGATAAATATAAATTAATAATTGGAATGTTAGCTTAATGTTAATATGTATCACTTGTGAGTTTAATAGTTACGAAGTGCTGCATGATAGTAGCTAGATGTCAGTTTTGATATAATTGTAGCTTATTGTATAATACTCAAATTTTTGTATTTGATGTAATATTGTACCAAGGAGGTATTTGTTCATTTGTTTTGAAATTGTTTATTGCTGTTAGTAGTTGGTTTATCTCTTGTAATTTGCATTAATGCTGTATTTTATATATTTTAGTATTTTATGTAGTATTTTGCCATGTTATTAGTTTATAGCACCATTGTAGAATGTTGCTATCAAACTGATAGTCAAACTGCAATGAAACGATAATAAACTTATCATCCTTTTGATAATGAACGTGGATTACTGAACGATTCGTCACTTACTTATTTAGTCTCAATTCGTCCTTGTTTATTTCTCGACTCAATTCGTGCCATTGATAAATTGACTTTCTCCGATGGTCATTATCTTCGTATTTATCCTCAGAACGTTTTCTTTTCTCTTCGATTGATGATTTCATTTTCTCGTTGAATCACGTTTCCCTTCCGAATGATCTCGCAAATTACGTGACTCCATTTCCTTCGATACTCTTTCCTCACGGGACCTCAATTTATTGCTTCTATTTTGCTGCGTATTTCACACCTTAGTTAACCTGCTGCGGCTCGAATAAATGGTCAGACTCGTTACGTGATCCCATGAGACATTTTCTTCTTTTTTACGCATCGCAGACCAACTCTCCCTTATTGGGAGTTTACATTTTGAATATAATCGACTTTATATTAAGTATGTTTGGACAGAAGAGTTGATTCATGGTCAGAGTTATAAAAACAACACGATATATCAGAAAATAGAATTCTCGAAAAATAGAAATGGCAGTATATACTTGTACTTAAAAGTGTCCACCAAAAAGTGAAGCGTGAGTGCATTAGTCGTCGTCCATAAGAAGAAACTGAATGCAATCGGAAAGGAATTCGTTTGTCGATGTGAATTATTGTTCTCTCTTCTATACTCATTTTATATCTAACCATCCCTTCTTTTCCAAAATATTGTTTAACATATTTTATCCATTTACGCATACTCTAAAATCTGCTATTTTTATCATTACATCTTCCGAACAGTTTGAAGGAACATAAATGAGTTTCCGTAAACTATTATTACTTGAATGCCTCAAGAGATGTATTTGAGTAAAATTAATATGACGGGGGGGAAGATATCTATCGTCCTGGAGGGAATACAGACTAGTGGAAAGAGAGCACGCAAATATTGAAAAGAGATGTATAATATTATTGTTCACAAATATGGACGTTATTCATGTGTTTTATAATCCCAATCCAGAGTCATCGGGAAAGGAGAAGAAAAATCTAAGGGAAGTCATGAGCCTTGAAACCGAGGAAATGATGAATAGCGACATGAGTGGGACTCGAACCCAGGCCTCCCACTTTTGCTTACTTATTTACGTTAGCAGAAGTGGGGTGGACGCAACAGAGTAGTTTAGTGGTTATAATAACTGCCCGGAAAGTGGAAGACCTGGGTTCGAGTCCCAATCTAGTCTCTATTTGTCACTTCTGTTATTTCGTCGGGAAATAACAATCTCGAGATTGCGTTGCCTAATTTTGTGCGGAAGAAATGAGGAATTCCGTGATTAATCGATTCGAAGGAATCTCTTTTAAGGGAAAGAAAAGGTCGCCATGGAAACGAGGCCATAACGACCGTTTCTTTCTGTTTCTCAGTGGCAAATGGCTGTTCCCTTTCTATAAAAGTGTCTCTTTTCTGCGCTCATTTGCATCTTTATTTGATTGCTCCCATTTCTTGCATGTGTTCGATTTGTTGCTTCCTATCCATTTCAAATTATTTATTGGATGATTCTATATACCGGAATTCTACTTTCTCCTTTCGAAACCTATACATTGTTTCGAGGAAAACGGGTTATTTTTAAACAAACCCTCGAGTATATCAAATGTTTTCTTCCTTTTTGTACCTTTAAAAATGGAATAATTCTCATTTGCCTTTTTGTACAGGATTGGGGAAAATCTTCTCATACTTTTGTCATACAGTCAGTACTTAATTTTCTACTTTTGTATGTGCCGAACTGAGTTTTTTATATCTCAGTCTTTTTTCATTGCTGTATAAGTGCGGAACTTACTGAGGTCTGAACGGTGTTGAGTTTTAACTAAAGATGCGATGCTCTTACTCTATATTACATAAGAGAGTGAAAACATTCCTTTAGTCGTTTGTCGGGGCCAGCGTCTTGAAGGTACCAAATATACCGGAAATCATTCGATATACATTTCGATAGCCATGTTAAGGGGTTGAAATAATTGTACCCTCATGTATTAGGGAATCTTCTCTTTTACATCCTATGTTAGGGAGATCTTAGGCTAAGTACTTATCGCCAGAGATGAGAAAACTACCCCTTTACCGAAGAATCGTGGGTTTTATTTAACTCTACTGGAATCGAAAAGGCTGATGATCTGAGCAGCAAGGCGGTCTTGGGTTCGATTCCCGGTGCCCATTTCGAAATGACCTCAGCTGTCGCAACACTTCAACCTATGCCACTACATGATGTAACTGGTAACTTTTTATGATTCCATGGACTCTCTTTTTTAAATACAGCTTTAAATATGAAATTGAGATTAAATATTCGGTGTTTTTATGAAGCATTTCGCGAATCCGTAAATTTGCAAATTATGAATTTGCTGATGTCGAGGCCTCGGCGTAGATACCCTTGCAGAAACGGAAAAACTTCAATACAAAATGCAAAGTCCCAAATACCGAAAAACTAAGAGAGTACACGAATCGAGTAGGCTATGATTCTCAGAATGATAAGTCAAGGGAAAAATGATATTTACCTCAGTCGCAATTCGTGGGGAATGTAACGGAGAAATATGTGGATGCAAAGTAGAGAAAGGGATGTCAGAGAGCGGATGGCTCTTGATGTATAGAAGAGGCAGTTAATTTCCTGGTGTGTCCATATGGAGCAGGAAATAAATCCCGTATTTTGCCTTATAAAGAAGTTTATGGAAAAAGTTCGTTTTGTAGGAGATTGAAATGCACTGACCGAATAAATAACGGATTTAAACGTGCGAATCGTTGTTCAAGTACAAGACATTGCGTTCATAATGGATGAAAAAATCTAAATAAACTACTTAAGAGCAAAAATAAATCATTTCTAAGAGATATTCAATTTCTTCATCATAATCATTTTACATCTGAAATTACGGTATATTCTAACTATGAATGATTTTTCCATAAAATCCAGTAAGGAAGTGGTAGGGTTTCTTCTTCTCCTTAAATGTTTTCAATGATGATTTTTGTAGCAATTCAAAATCGAAAGCATTTGGAAAGTATTTCTAATTCGAATTTTCTAATGTATTTCTAATTCGAAACACATTCGAATAATCTGCTTTAAAGCAAGAAAATGCTCGGCTATATGAAGGGCATTGTCGGTATATGTGATAAAAGAGTTACAGAGCGGCGTTACTTCACTTTTGTCACGCTTCGAGGAATATGCGGCAAGTATATGGAATCCAGCGCATGAAACGGGCACCCGTGTAAAATAAGAAACATTTCAGGTATTCGTCATTCTAGTTAATTAAATGTATATGGCTAAGATTACTACTTGAGATTTCATTTTATCGTCACGGGAATGGTGCACATACAGGAATGGAATCCATGGAAATCCGCCACGCGCATCATTGCGGTGTTATTTGAGCACCATTTCTTTTTTCTCCTCTATTTTGAATGACTATCGGATGAGTTGTGATGAATCGTTTGTGCCAGATATACAGTCGACATAAAGCAAAGCTTCATTATGTGTCACAAGTGCTTCCTTTCCCATCGTACAACATTTCATCGATTTTTCACTCTTCTGACACACCGCCCATCACATGTGGCTGAAGAGTGATGATCCCGACTTCCATTAGTAAATATCACCAAAACTGTTCTTTTGAATAAAACCACTGTTTTATCTGATATTCATTCGACTCGAGGTTGTTCTTTTGAATTGCTGAATGGAATAGATGTAAAATATACTCGTCTTTTGCCATCGTCAGACATAACGGTTGATTCCAATGTCCTACTCATTAATGATAGATAAATTGTCCTTTCTTTTTTCAGATCCATCGTCTTTCTATTTGCCTCCGTTTCCTTCTTTCATCCTGCTTTCTTCCTCACTCATGGCCAAGTGTTCACTTTGGTGAAAACGGTCCAATCCCCGATGGTGCCTATATGTGCGAAACGACCTTAGCTCACTTTTAGAAATACCACTATTTCTAGCAATGTACCTCAGTGTAACATAGTGTGAAATGCGTTCGATGGAAGCAATCCCGGGTTCAAAATCTAGATAGATAAGACTAGTTGTTATCAAATAGAAAAGCAGTTGATCATAAGAAAAACAACAGCTATAGAAACAACAACAAAACTGACGGCAATCTTACTTATGAAATCCCCTTTACTGAACCCTCCTACTCAGAGCTAGAAGATTATAAATTCTGTATTTCTATTTATATATCTGAAGATGGCTGTGCGCCGAAACGATTAATAAAAAAATATATCGAAGGAAATACGATTTTCGGTTTTCTCGTTTAATTAAAAACGATTCTTTTGCATTTCAATACTGCGTCTCGTTGTATTCACACAGTGATCCATTTCCGGAATTACACGGTAGATGTGGCTGCAATAACTCAAATGCTTTGGAGGAAGTAAAGGGACAAATTCGAAAGCCTTCCATCGAAGAGTTCATACGGAAACACTTTCCCCTGCAAATGTCGTGATTTCCGTTTGGATTGGACACTCTGCCTATTTTACCACCGCCGATAATTCTCTCCCGCAATTTCCTCGCTGTCCTTTCTCTGCCTCATTCATGCTTCTATATCTCAATTCTCAAACTTTTATCAACTGACATTTGACGTCGTTTCACTCAGTTTATCATAAACTTTATCTTTATCGCAATGCCTTGCTAAACTTTTATCTTTAGTTGGTGAATTGAGATCATCGACCTTAGCATCATGTATTGAATGTGAATGCTATACACATATCGATTCTTGAAGTCTTCTTCAATGTTTGAGTTTTTCATTTCGACTCAGTTTAAGTTATTTTACGATAACTCATAACAGCTTTACATACTTTAATCTTAGATATTCTAGGGTTAGACCACTCATTATTACCGATTTGTCTACGTTTTGACAAATCAGCAAAATATCAAAATATATTTCGTAAATTACTCATTTCTGGATTAAAAATGAAGAAAGAAAGAAGATTATAAAAATAAAATGTGAAGGAGAGGAAAAGAAAATGAAGATGTGAAATGACTCGATGGTATTTGAAACCGTCAACGCATCTTTAATCGAAGGATTAAATACGCTCCTCGATCCTTTACAACACTTTCCAGCCGTTATGTTAATGAAATCAATATGAACAATACGTTATTATGATATATATTAAGGTGGCAATAGCGTTTATGACCTTCATTATAAAATATCTAAATTTTAGATATCAATTTGGCTCATAGTATCATTTAACTGTTCCATGCATCATTTTTCTGTAAAAATGTAGCAGAATTGAAAAGATAGAGATGTATTGTAAGAATGGGTGTTTTATGCTTGAAAATTCAATCATCAAAGGCTTTATTATAAATAATTAATACACCTACAGGCCTAAATATCATAACCATGAAATACCTGCATATGAAATCACAAAATTCAATTTTATTTCGGTCCTCCTAATCAAAGTCTATTTCATTTTCGAGGGAGCTCATCGAATTGCATCGCCATTTAGTTTTGAAAATCGAAAAACCTCTGGAATTCACCCTCACATTTATATCCTCCGAAATTGAGATCCGTATCGTGCGAAAAATGCAATCGTTTAGAGAGAAGAGGCTCCTGAATGGGCTGAACGTGAGCTTTAAAACCACTGAATCACTCCATGCGATCGCCCTTTTAATCTTGCAGCGGATTACAACTGTCGTTTTATTTTCGTGAAGACTCTTTTCATCATAACGATTATCTCGATTAAAATACGCTGCAATTTGTCACTTCGGTCTTCGATCGACCATAAGAAGTTATCGAAGATGATCAATATTCATCAGCAGCACTTCACACACGAATTTGAAGGATCAATTATCAATATTAAATATTTTATTTGCTGTTGATGGAATCTCTGTTGCTTTGACAACAGCTACGACGCTCCAAATATCCCTAAGTATATTTTCCTAATATTTAATTACTTAATTACGTAATTAATTAAACACGTAAAGTGTTTGCTGGAGGTAAAAGCTCAAAAATCCCTTGTATGTTGTACATTGAACTCATGATCTGCAGGTTGGGAATCCTTGAAAGAAAGGAGGCTAGAAGCTAGGTTGTGATTTAGAGACAGCTCGTTTTCAGAGGACGTATTTTGCGACCATCAGCTACTTCTGACATTGAGTGTAAGACGAGAGATATTAGAACGTTTTAAGTACTCATTCTCTAGCGAACGGTAGGTGATAACAACAAGCTAAAGAAGTAGCTCAAACGTTCGGTTTTTTCATCCTGTGCTATCCGCTGAAAGGCGCCTGTAAGATATTAATTTAGATGATTTTTTTAAAAGATATCCATCGTTTAATTGTTCCTTCATTTGTTAACTTAAGCTGAGCCATCTACCGTCCGTATACGAATTGCTTTGTTTTAAAAATGAAAGAGGAAATCTGTTGGGATTCGTGTACGTGGGGATGACAAACTATCCGTGACTAGAGAGGTCATAAAAAGAGGATTCCTTTCCACAGTCCGTAGAGTAGGCAATTGATGGAAGCCGTGGCAACGTCCCAAACAGAGAGACAGTTGTATCTCCATGGTGACTCATTGAAAATAAGAACCACGTCAAAATGTAGAGGGGGTGATTCCATCTTCAGACATTAGCGAGCCTCGGTAATGAGGGATTCAAATGCCTCTAACACAAACATCCAATTTCAGCTGAGCATCGCTGGCAACAATGGACCGTGGGCAACGACACAAGTCTTTGTCAAGCCATTCCACGGCGTGCCTCAGGATGAGGCCACTTCCCTTCGGTTCAAACTCAGTGAAACCTATTTACTTAATTTGAAAAAGAGGTGTTTTAGGCACTAAAACGATTGCTGCTTATCTCTCAGTAGATATCTACTACTTGAGTCAATCGAAAATACTTATTCTTAAATATCGTAAATAGAGAAATCTTCATGAGTTTCCCCATGGTCAATATATGTGTTCAGAACCAATCAAACCGTATTTTCCACACATTATTTTAACAACCGGTTTCGATCGTAGCAGTCATCCTCAGATATTCGGGAATGAGTAAATTAATACATGTTCATTTTGTTTTGATGGTAGTCATGTCAAGTTGAAGGTTATGGAATGGTATCAACAGCATCCTCATTTGGTGAAGTGTTCGGTTGATATGTTCTTTTTTATGCTCATATTCGGAAGAAAGCCAGAAGAATCTTACATAGATCGCTAAGGGATTTCAGCTTGTTCTGGATAAGTATAAATCTTCTGCCTTCGTCTTACTCTTGAATCACTTTCAACTCTTCCTCTATTGATACATCCATTGCTTTCACCCCATTTCGTTGATCAAAAATCTAACTTTTTCTCCTTTTCTATCTTTTTTCTACTTGGTTTACTGTTTACTCAATTTCCATTCTTATCTTCGCTCACATCTCGAATTCTCCAAATAGTTCTCTTTAATTTTTCCCACCTTTTGATTTTTCTGGTTATCTTCATATTAAAATGAAGACCAAACGAAATAGACCATGTATTTCCACAAAACAATTCACGAGATACAAAATCATTAATGCATTTGTGAAAACTGCGGCATAAGACTTTCAAATGTTTCATTTAATAGAGTGCGCTCGACAAAATAGTTGAGCACTTCAAGTATAACGCAGCTTACTCAATCTTTTGATGGCCCGATTTCTAAGAATACCTTCAACAAAGTATTCGAGAATAAGTATTTCAGCAATGTTTCCTTGACAACCATCAATTGCTTCATAAATCTGTGGCATAAACGCGAAGGAATGAAAAGGTAGCAACTTTAAATATTCTATTTCGCTTCTCTGAATTATCAACACTTAACTTCGAAAGCTGCCTTGATATTGGAGCCATTAGTCTGCTGAAATTACTTAAGAAGAAAGAAAGAAAGAGTATTCATTATTTTAGAATCTAATTTCAGACGAAGAATAAATGTTCTCATTTTCTCTGTCGTAAAATTGTGAATATAATACATATCGTATATAAAATATATCATATAAAGTTATGATTATAAAACTGACAAAATCAGACGTGTTGTGTGTAAGCAGACTTTGTTCATGGGAAGCCCACAAAAGCTAAGGTTCTTTTCTATACATTAAAAGTCAAATTCGTCACTCAAATTTGCTTTCAAAAAGTCACTGATGTTGAATTACGAAGTACTTTAACTGCTTCGCTTTATAGGCATTTATATATATCCTTTGTAGGATATCTAAGTATTTCTATCAATACATTCCTATCTTATATATCCATACGAGTATCTAAGTATTTCATCTCTTCAGTGCATCTTCAAATCCAAAGAAAGAGTAATACACATCGAAAGGTGGTTTACATAGATGTAGCAGTACCCAAGAAAATAAATCTATGTGACTTTCTAGTTTTACATTTTATCTTCCAAAACTCCTTTGATCTATCATTCATATCCGTCTGCAATACATCTCCAGATACATTGCATCATAGAGTTTTATTTAAATATTTATGTATTTTCTCGAGAAGTAAATATTAACGAAATACCTGAATTTTTCGGCATTCCGTGGAAAACAGCTCCTGGAAATGGACCACAATTTGCCTTTATCTCATCGGGATGCTGAGTTCCGCATGAATTGGTCATTCCCCATGGAAATAAAAAGTCATGTGTGGATTAAATGGCATTCGGTAGGCTTAAGAAGTAAGGGTCAAGGAATGCATAAAAGGAAGACAAGAGATCCCAGAGGAGCAGTTTTGCAAGACCACGTATAAGGCCGGAAACAACAGTGGAGATTATGGGAAATATGGAGGGATTCGGAATATTTAAGCGGACAACCCAAATGGTTATACACGAAAATAAAACCAAGGAAACAAGAGTGTTTGCGTACTCTTGAAGTCACTTTTAAAGGAAGAATTCCCTAAATATTTGCAATTACAGAACTTTCATTACTGGTTGGAATATCACTATTATTCTTTTTTTTAATTTTATATACATATAAGTACTTTTCTCCGTCAAAATATTTATGCATATTTAACTTATGAAATACTTGTGTTTTAATAAAACAATTCTTTACTCGGTTACGCAATCGTTTATTCTAATGTCGCACAATTATATAGGTATTCGTTGTAACTTAATGAGTTTCGTATATTTCATATCCTGAAATGCATAGAACTGTTACTTTAATTCTTATTTCTTCATAAATCAGGCGTTATTTTTTTAATAAAGCTATCTCCCCTCCCCAACTTAAAAATAAATTAATGGGGTACTTTAATCATGTTCAATTATCCGTATGTCCACGTACGTAACCCTTTTGGGCGTATGGCAGAGGGTTCGCCCGTTCTATTTCATTAATAGACTTATAAAACATAATCCTAGAACCGACTTGCTTCAGCATCTATATCCCTATATAAATGGGTTATTCTATGTAATCTAGTGAATTTTCCCGTTAATAATGATGGAAATTAATTATATTTACAGAAAAATAATCTGCTATAATCGCATACGTCTGATCCTTTTGAATAATAGACATTTATTTACTGACACAGTGGTTTTGTGAATGAAAGAGGAACCGAATTCATTTTTTCCATTTTATCCCCCGTAAAGCTTGTGTATAGCTTCCATGAAAATAACCATGTGGAGAGATTTTGCTCATATAGTAGATAATAAATAATACCTTTTATTCACATTTTTACAATTGAAATCATTTTGACGAAAATTATCAATGTTAGTTAGAACGAAAGCATTTCTAATTTAGCATTTTATCCACAAGATGTATTTTTAAACCATTACAGTATATAAGGTTATATTATTTGTAAATTCATGTTGCTGAATTTATATTTCCAAAGTTTACCAATGCTTTCCTTACCATGAAATATCGGCTTTCCTCTACTTATATTTCACGAGGGCCTTTCTTTCCCATATATCCTTATGAGAGTTGAGTGTAACAATGTCTTTTCTCGTCAGGGGTACGATTTCTTTATACCCGCAAAATTACAAACTTTTTTCGTAATTTTTGTCCAAATTCTCTGTTTCGCTTCAAATACGTTATTCTACGATCAAAATAAGAATATTTACTCAATTTTCTTTCTTTCGATACTCTTCTTGATTTCGTAGGATCATTATTTCTGATATAATTCGGTAAAAGAAAATTTTTTCAATAGATAAAAATTAAATTTACGTGCATTTCTTGTGGGAGAGTTTTCGAGTCATCCAGAGTCGAACCAAGGATGATTTGGACGGACAAATATCAAAATGTCCCCTTATTGTAATTTTACAATAAGAAGACTCTTGCTTTTCGGATGGCAAATAACACAGAAATAAGAAAGGCTTTTCTTACGTAACATGTCCTAGATACGTCTGGAATTCAATGCTTCAACCGGCAGCATATCCTGCCAAAAGCTGATGGAATAATTTACTTACACTTCTTTTCTTATCCATCATTTCTTTTCTTGTTAGCGTGTATATGATCGCGACAAGGTGAGGAAGGCTGATGGAAAAGGTCAAGCCTTTCTGCATACCACTTCGAACTTTTGTTCCACCGCCAAAATTCTTGAAATATTGCGGGAAAGTCAAAGAAACGAAGGGATTGTCGAATCCGACTTTGATGTTTGTTGTTACGAAATAAACAGAAGATAAACTGATCTTCGGCACATGGCGTTGAACCGTGCTACACAAGTGCACCAAGTGCGCCCTTATATAACCCTGCTTACTGCACTTCCAGGGATCTTAAGAGCCTTCCTGGCGTTGGGGAAAGAAAACAGAACAATAAAGAAATGAAGTCTGCTGAAAAGAAAGAATTAGTTAGATTTTCATTGGAGTTTTCGGCAGGAAATGCTGCTCGATGTTCTACAGATTTGATATAACATCGCCCAACATTTCTTTTGCCGGGAGATTGGTTAGCTAGTCCATGTATTCAGGTAAATAAGATGAGAATTAAGTTTCACTGTGTATTTGACTGAATAACTTGAACTAAAAGTAACATTTCCAAAGTACTTAAAGTACCTGAAGTTGTCAATAAGCTGACGAAAAATGTCGAATTACAAATCGGCTGAGGAAGTGACGATGTGTTTTTTAAGATGGTTGATATACATTGAGCCAAAATAAAATTTATCAGATATTATAGAAATGGGATAAGCAAGGCAAAAACAGTCGAAAATAGGAGAGAAAGGAGTTTCACTGGAGTAAGACAGTAAGATATGATGAAACGGAAAAAATGAATTCAAGGAAAAGAGTGGTCGATAAAGAGAGCTGCTAATGAAAGAACGACGAGTATGATTGCGCGAACAAAGAGTCGTTGAATTAGAGCAGAGTAGAGGTGGAGACAGTGTATTCGAAAATCGATGGTAGGAGTAGTCATTGCGGTCAGCCTTCTGCTTTACATGCATCAAGAAGAAAATATTGCCGGTCATTCAACTGGTTCTCCGGATGAGCTAAGCTTTAATTCCTCTGAATCCTTAACGTGAATTACCGTAAACTTAAATATTATTCTTGTCTTTTGTTGTAGATTGGGTTAAGCGAAAGCGGATGGTTTACAATTCGGAGACAAAAACTATTTTGTGAAACACGAAATGTTTTTGATACCGTAAATTGATGCCTTCCGATGTATGGCTGATGCTGAATGATTCAATTAATCTTTTTCGTATATTATGAGAAGAATTATTCATTTGATCATTTTGGTGAATGCACGTGGACTCATTACGTTGATTCTAGCTCAGAGGAGAAAGAAAAGACAAACTCACTTTCCCTCAATCATCTCTCTAAAGGTCCTGAATAGTAGATGAGTTGAGAATAGAACTAACTTTCGACCTGATGAACATTCGTACGATATTTTCAGATTTTAATATTCACTATTTAGCATTTTCATGTGCGAGGGAAAGGTATTGAACTTACTGAGGCATAGAAATACAGATTTGAAATACATCGACTTGACTGGGACTCGAACCCAGGTTCCCCACCTTCTGAGCTGAGGTTCTGCTCAGATTCTCAATTCCGCTTAGTTGACGGGGTATGTATTTAAGTCGATATGGTAATTTAGTGGTTAGAATACCTGCCTATGAAGTTGGATACCTAAGTTCGAGCCCCAGTGATTATCAACGATAATCTTAGATGAACTGAAACATCTCGAATTGCGAAATCTTTAATGTTGGTTCGAGGAAATCTTTCAGCTTTTCCATGAGGGCTCATTCTTTACAAACATTGATTTCTCTTATTTCCAATTTACATAAAGTATCACCTGATCACGTTGAATGTAAATGCAAATATTATTTCTTCGATTATTCTTTGTGTAGAAGAATATAAGAATGCGTGAAAGATTTACTTGTGGAATTATCAGAAACTTTTACTGACATAATCATTGATATATTTATTAAAAAAATAACGTCTATTTCGCTACATCTTAAAAAATATTTCGGCATTCCATTAAGCATTGCCCGTTTTGCAATTCAAAAGCGTAAGCCTTCAGATCTTGAATTAAAATGAGTATTGTCAGTATCGTTAACAGTGCTTCGACAGCTTCATTTCGCTCTCATCGGGAATCGAACCTGGTGAGAGTCGAACGTTATCCCCACATGGTTATCCAAGAGCCCGGTAACGGATATTTTTATGTAATGCATTCCCTTATAGATCAATATGATCATCCTCGTGAGTTTGAATAAAATATCACCAACACAAAGTTGGTACCACTGATATCATCTTTTGCTGCAGCATGAAAAAATAAATCTTTATCGAGTTCATGCGTATTGAATCAAAAGATGTGACTTCATTCATTACTCTCGGGTGAATTCTCCGCATACCTTTGACAAAGTGCGCATATAAATCAAGCGGAGGAAAGTCACGGCATGCAGAGCACGTGACACACGCTATTATAATCGGCCAATCGATTCATCCCATCGCTTAACCCTTTCGTGAGATCCATCTCTGCGAGAGCATCCCTCTAATAAATCCTTAAAATGACACCCCTAATTTATCCCCCTTTAACCCCTCCTTTCCTTCGCTGCCTTTTATCGTCAGTTCTTTCATTGGATCATTTCAATGCATATTTATGACCCTCTTGTTTCCGAATTCACTTCGTTGTGGCGGATGCTGAAAAGTCTTCGAGTGACGTATTCAAATGCACGAGTTCTGCCCATCTCTCTGGCCGCGGATCATTTCAATAACAAAATTTGCACGAAAGCCTCAAAATTCGGCTTTCAATAAGGAGAGTTAATGATCGAAGAATAATAATCGCTGACAAATTTCGTAACTGCAAGTGGATTTTAATTTTAATTTATATTCATTACAGTTTTATTGTCATTTTCATTTCTGATATATTTTGTCAATGTTCTTTCTTCACAATGTTCATTTTCTGTTTTTATATATTATTATTGTTTTTATGTAAACGTATTAAATTTGTATTAGTATTTTACATGCATTATTTCTCCGTTTCATATGCCTTCTTTTCTGTATAGTTTTAGTTTCTTCTTATATATTGCTTTCGTAAGTTCTTTACACCCCTTCTTGTGGGTATTTTTCTGCTATGAGGTATTTATCCTAAGCATTAACTTAGGTTTTTTTAACCCACGAAGCAGTTTTCTTCTGTGCACTTTATTATTCTCTCTCTTTATCGAGTGACAAATGATTAGATATAAGAAGAAACTTTAATCTTGCCCGAATAAATACGTATTGTTATTGTAGATTAGGATCGTAAGACCGTACTCCAGTACTACTTTTATATATCGTTTAAATTCGAAATAGAAACGATTTTAATCTCTAACTATATTATTATGTATAATAATTCTTCACAAAGTTCTTTTCATGAATTTTGCTACATTACCATGACTCTTTCGTTTGATTTTCAGGTGAGCTGCTTGGTTTTATTGCTGCCGCTTTGGCACCCAAACTTACAATAGTGAGTACCATTTTAAATAGCTGTCTATAAGTGTTTCTTTTCGCAAAGGTAATCGAGCAAATAGCATGTCTGTTTGTTTTTTAGTCTGCTAGTATGAATAAAGCGTTGAGTAACCGATGTGACGAATTATCGTCAGGAATATCACGTTAGTTCATTTATTGACCACCAGGCTATCGTAATGCATGTCCCCATACATGGATTTAATATTAATAATTTAAAATTGGCGTAAAATTTTCATTCAAAGCGGATTTTTAATATAAGATTGCATATTCTGGTTACCTTAAAGCGTATGTATTTTCTTCTAGTTTTCGTCCTCAGGAGTCTTGTTTAAGCTATAAAGCCTAAATCATTCTATTTGAAATGTCTTTTTTCATAAATTTCATTAAGTATTCCTTTCAAAGGTATAGCGTCGTTATGAGCATCGGATGTCTCCATGCGCCATTCAGTAAGGTCATTGATACGGCACAGAAGATATTTCGGGGGTTTTAGACAGTGTAATCCTGTAGATGATCGTCGAGACATAATATATTCCTAAATAAGAACACCACAAAGTGCATCAGTTGCATTTACCTTTACGAATATGACTCCGCGCTCACACGAAAACCTCGACGTTTTGGATAATGGGAGGAATTTTTTCAAAGAAGAAAAGAATCACAGTTTCTGACCCCAGAAGTTAGACATTTACCGAGAAAACAAATAGAGGTATTTAATCTCTTGGAACATTTATAATTTTGTGGCAAACATTTCTTTTGAGGCGGCCAATTCATTGTATTTTTGATATAATAATTTAGATATAAGGTTAATTTCGAATTCCCAAAAATGTAGTTCTCTTCTTCTTTGAAAAAGTTCTTTCGGAACATTTTTACCCGCCGACTTTAGTCACACCAAGTGAAGATTCCTTGTCAGATTGCGCTAATGTCATCTCTTTTTTTCAACTCGAGAAGCTAATTCCAGTTAACTTTCTTTCCCGCAGTAATATTTCTGAGTGTAATTTCTACAAAGTAAGTTGTAAATATTCTGCGAATCGAAATTAGACGCCTTTTTTATCCGTATACACAGATGCTTATGAAATTTGTGTCAGATAGCAATGGCAACGGTCGTTGATAGTTTAGGCTAACTCTGTGTGGATCGGAAGAGTGGTGATGGTGACCCACAAATCTCCAATTGCTTATAAGTTTGCACGATGGACCAATGGCATATTCAACTCATATCATCGAGAAAGAGTTCAGAAGAAAACGCTTACTAAAGAGTCCCATCGAACGTGCAAGGGAATTGTGACTTGTAAACGTAGTGCAATTGTGATTCCAGTGATGGAGAAGCTCAATCAGTTCCATCCACAATCGTAGTCCTCAGTGAGTTACATGATCATATGTAGCAAGAGATCACCACTGATCACAACGTTGGTTTAGAACGTTGCCAATAGTGCCGCAAAATAAACAATGGAATCATGTAAAGTGATCTTTCTTAAAACTAAGGTCTCCTTTCAACTGTGAAACATGGTTCTGTGATGACCGCTGGTTTCCAGTGATCCAGTGTGCTGACGTGTGCCCTAATTTCAGAGGACATCCTATGCTCCAGATGCTGTTTCCAGGCAATGATAACGCATTCCCCATTCAGAAAGCAGTGTGGTCTGAACACTTCTCCTGTCCCAACCAATCCCTGGACCTACTCAACATCCGTTTTGCAGACTCAATTCCAATCAATAGATTTCTGCTTCTCTCTCACGGATTGGAGCGATTCTCTTTGCATGAAATTCCACCTCAATGACTATATTCCACGTCGCACCACAAGTGTTCTGAAGGCAATTGACCAAACCAATATAACAAGTCGTACTTCCTCAAATGTTTCCATTAAATTGATAGGCATCCACACGAATAAATGTTGCTTGCATACGAATGTATCACTTATTTCTTCCCAAACTATGTGCTAAGATAGTTCTTTTTTGGTGTGCCTCAGTAGGGTGTAGAAACGTGCTTTTTAGATCATCAGAAGACATACTCTACCAAAAGAGCCCCAACTTTGGGCCTAAAAAATAAACAACCAGGGGGTCCAGAAACTTATTTGAAACAATCCAATAACCATAGCGATCCTGAGTCTTTCGATACTCTAAGAAAGCCCACATATTTGAGCTACTGAGGATCTAATAGGAATGAAAGAGGGTTCATATGGGACGTACGACGCTCTGTATGTGTTCTTATTCCTTTCCATTTGAATCTGGTGTTCGATGTGTGCCCGTATTATTTTAGGCAATAAATACAAATCATCTATCGTTAAATTAGATACCTATACTTTGTCGCGAAGGACTACTGCAATATATAAAGAAGTTTACCTGTTAATCATATTTACACTTTTGATTCGATCATTTAAGATAACATCACGGCTAACTTTGCTCGCTAAAAAGCTAAAATATAGGAAGGAAACTATTATATAAATTAAACTCCGAATAAAGGCCTTTATATATCTTTTGGCTATTTGATAAGCTGCATATAAAAGACTGACGACTGCTCCATTTTGCAGTCGTTGGCATTTTTGCGTTAATTTCTGAAGTTTTATTTCTCCCATGGGAATCCACAATACAAAAGGCGTCTCACGAAATTTATTTCACTCTCGAGAAAGTCTCTTTCATTCTTAAAAATTCCCATTTACTTCTTTTAAAAGATTCAGACAGTATTACTTCCTCCTAATACTTCTGCCCGAAATCTCTGAGAAAGAGGAACGTGCCCTATCTCTCTTCCTTCTCTTATCATCCAAGGAAAACAAGAAGAATCTGAATATTTATAAGCGTACAAAAAATACCTCCGCAGAGTTCCCTTTCTTTTATCGAAGGTGGTACTGGGTCTCGGGAAAATTATTTTCAGAAAATACGAAACTCCCCTCTTTTCGCTGTTTTGAGTAAATATATCCTTTTAATATTCGTGCAAATGTCCGTTCTTTAAATATTTATCAGTAATAAGTTTCGCTGAGAATTTTTGCTTTAAGACATAAACAATTGCCATCAAGAGTCTGGAAAAGAATTAGTAATTTCTTACATAGCTCTTAGATATAATAACAATAGCGGAAATTGAACGAATTTCTCTAATGTGTTAGCATTAATCTATTAAGTACGTAAAAGAACTGTTAATCCAGCCATTCGATGACCCTTAGTTTGCCGCATTGGGGTTCTTTGGATTGCATTAAGTAAAAACTTCATATGCTTTATAACTTTACCTCGTTCAAGGCCATACTGAAGGTATAAGAAACTTTTCGTTCACTGTTATTTTATATTTTATCATTGCGCCATGTTTTGCAAGCATCATTGAGTAAAGTCCAATGCGCGACATCCCTATGAGAGATGCCAAACAAGGCGGTATTCACCGAATATTCGCGACAAGGCGGTATTCACCGAACTCTCTTAGTTCAGATAGAAATCACCATGCTGGGTGGGCACCGGGAATGCAGAACCTTGAAAAATGGGTGTTTCTAATACATGTAAAAGGAGATGGTTAAATGATTCATTTACATCTTCTAATGGTTTTACTCGATCGTATGAGATTATTCTAGTGTAACCAGAATTTGGTCCAAGGCTCGAAATTCCATCATAGAAAACAGCGATCTCTAAATCTTACCACGAATTTTTAAGCATAAAATATAAAGTATCGAGGAAAGTGTCATCGAGGGACGATTCTCAAAAGCGTTAGACAACATAAATCCGTGTTAAGTCGCTTTCCCTTATCCTGAGTTCTTTCAGTAATTTTACAATCTATATCAATATGTATAATTTATACAGGGCTTCGAGGCTTGAGGTCCACCCCATACTTAAAAAATATAGTCAAACTGATTTATAATAAAATATGAATGCTCCCCGATAAAGCTATGATAAATGAATTGAGATATTGCTTTCTGTTACAGCTTTAATCGGTTTGTATTGTTCTTTTTGTTATTGAACTAAAGATAAATAACATATGTCATTAATATTCTTCCTTAGCAAATATAGTATTGCCTGGAAAAGGGTTGAGATATCTTTGCACAAAACGGCGTACACCTAAGAAATATCCTAAAGGAAAACGGACTTGAAAATAGAATTTCCTGTTCCGTTTCCCCTTTGATACCATATGCACACTCCGATAGTTATTTGCGCGCAATTAGGAAACAAAATAGAGACCTACAATCCACCTAGCCAACGTATGAAAACATCTTCAATACGATAGTACATTTTGTCTTTTTAAACCAACTCGTTTCTCAGAATTTGAAGACTGAGGAAGGGAAGAATTCTATAACAGAATAACGGCTCATTTCTATTGGACATCTTTCGATCCTTAAATTTTGCTTCAGAGAAAAGAATATTTCGACAGGGAAGGAGAAAATAGAGGAACCTGCAAGCGAAGGGGAAATAGTTACATTTTATTCGGAAAGCTACTAAAATTTTAGTATCTGAATTTTTCTAATAATCCGCAAAATTTTCGTAAGTTTGCGAAAAATCCAATCGCAGAAGCATGAAATTTGTAGAACTTAAAACGCAGCAAAATAAAACGAACTATCAAAATTCTACGAAAGATTCTTCACTGCGATCGGTTTCAACAAAATGATGTTGAACAATTTTGTTTATAACCAGTCGCATTAAAAAATCTTTTCTTCATAGTTGATTTCGCCATGTTTCCTAATCCAATAGATTTTTAGCTTGACGAAGTCCACCAGAGTCGAGGGCGCGTGATTCTTTCTCTCAAGTCATCCGGAATACTTTAACGAGAGCGCCTCTTTAAAAGTTCTCTGTCCTGTGGAGTATGTCCGCAATTTGTAAGGTGGGAATATTCGTGGCACCATGAGAGGCCCTCAAAGAACGAGGAATGGTTGGAGTTCCAACTATGCGGCAATCAACTGCGGACCCAAGATGGCTCCTTTCTCTTCCTTTCTCACCTTATTTCTATTTTAACCTTTATACCCACACATCATCTCTTCACTGACAAATATTATAAGAAAATATTACAGTGCGACCAAGAATTACCAAAATGTTCTAGCTTTTTACCGATAAAATTTGATAGTGGATTCGGGAAATTTAACGTACGATCAATATATGTACAACCATTTTAGCATAAATCTGATCCGTCTGATAAATATCTTGATGTGTATGAAAAACGATTCCAAATGCTTTCCTACTGCCCTTGTATAATTCATATATGTCTACCACAGAAAAATTCGATGTGGATAGTATTTGGTATCTCATTGCCAAAACAAAATCGCATTCTCTACTATTATTACCTTAGGAATAATTTGATGGTTTGGATTGGATGAATTGATTGGATGAATTTGAACATTTTTCAGTTTTTAAAACGAAAACAAATTATTATTTGAAAATTTATCGTTAGGGTCAAACTTTTCAGCAATTACAGTATAGAAGGTTACATTATTTGTAAGAATATATTTCTGAATTTCTATTTTCAAAGTTTACTAATGCTCGAAATGTCACTCTCATATATTTAACACGGGCCTACCGTTATAAGTCCTTGATGCTCATCTCCTACTGATTTTTCCGTTTATTTTCATGCATCTTGAAATTGAGTGCACTACATTAAATACTTCTCGAAAAACACAGATTTTTCAGGATTATATGGTTAAGATTTTTTATCACCGGTGATAATGGTAATTGAAAATTTCAATTTTGACATATCATCCCGGGTGCACAGAAAAATATTTTTTCTAGCTTCTATTTCTTGGGATTTATCCTAGGTACAACCCAATATGTGCATGAATTTCTTAACCGTTTTCCTATATGTTAAATTTTCGTCAAACACCATGACAGCTTTTATGTCCGTGTTGTATAGATTCAATACGAAAGATACATTTGGTATTATCAATATTCACAAGATAATTTAGATATTGAAGTCATATGTTAGGCTCTAATATTCGTAAAGCCCTTGCTAAGAGAAAATACATCGACCAAAGTAAGTTACTCGAAAAAAATTGACGCGACCTGGAATCGAACCCGGGATGTTCCTCTTCTTCGGCAGGTTATCCAACGAGGCTATCCGGCAACAGAAATTGAAAATCTCTTCTCCGGTCAGCTTAGTTGGTTAATGCAACCTGCCTGTATATATCTGGTTTGATTCCCGCCGCTGTCATATTTTTCTAGATTTTTATTTTATGGATTTATCTTGATTATAACCCCGGATGTGCAATAATTGTTTTAGCGTTTTTTTAGTGGTTATATTTTCATTAAACGTTACTACAACTTTTTATCCTAATGTATTATACAATACGGAATAAAAATTGATTTTTGCAATTTTTTCAAAAAAATTATTATGTTAAAGTCAATATATTAGGCTTTACGGTTCAACCGGCCCTTGCCCAGAATAAAAGCCATCGGCCAATGTAAAAAAGACTTGAAAAAACATTTTGGCCGTACCGGGAATCGAACGTGCTTTTCGAAACGTTGCTTTTCCCTAACCGGCTATGCGGCTAGAGAAATTAATTTTTTTATGAAAATCTCCTCTGGGATAGCTTAGTTGGTTGACGCAACCTGCCCGGCTAGATAAAATGAATCTATATGGAACGAATGGGTAGCTTCAAAGCCATGCGGGCGATGTTTCGCGTCACTGTCGTAATATAAATTCGTTTTCCTACGTTATCAAGAAAGTGAAAGGATTTTGATTTCTACAAAATATAATTTCAGTAATGTCTAAGAAACGTACCCGTTGGAATTTTGAAATGGGACGAAAGGTAGCGACTACATTTTCCAGAAAACTGATCCATCTTTATAGGTTTTCTCAAGGTACTCTTCGAAATTTTTATCAGCAAAATGAATATGATACGTGAATGGTAGATTCCACGAGGAAGATTTTGATATCACAGTAGACCTTGTTTTTTGAATGATGAACCTGAATTCATTGGCTCTAAGAAATCGTAATTTGCACCCAATTTTCTTGAATATATCTCTTTCTTATTTTTCCTTCGATTATGGCTATATTAAACCTGAATTTTATTGCACTCTGCCATAAGGAATTTTTCTATGCTGAATGACTTCCAAATAAGTTCTTGTCAACTGCCTTTTTCTGTGCAAATGTAACAACAATGCGCGCCGTTTTCCCCTAGGAAATACATGGAGCTATATCTTTACGTGATGTCTTCATGACGTTGGACGGTTTAAAGCAGAACCCATTACAAAGGATATTATCGAGAAAAAGGATTTTTTGATAAATATTGAATGTACGGATATAAATTTCAGGAGAAATACTATCCTTTGTCGCTATTAAAGCATATTTAATTTGACACTTTCCTACAGTAGTCTGTTCAGCCAGGAGCCAGCATAAACGTATGCGTTAGTTTTATTTAATGATAATCTATTCATCTCCCAACACGCCTTATCCTGAATTAGCGGCAACCATCAATGATGAGCCCCTGGTATCACGCAACCCCCGTGTCACTCATGTGTTAATGTTGGCCTAAAAACACGGCTATAATCAGAAAAGTGGCATTCTGTACATCATTTTATTCTTTCATATCAGCGAATATATGTATATGCGTTATTTCGCTTTTACGATGAAATACATGCAGTTTTAAGTGTATTTATTTATTCATACAGTTTCTCCATCTCTCAAAATTATATTCTTAAGTTGATGAATGAAGGCAATGTTCAGTTAGATTGGAAGTGAGTTACACCTGTTTATAAAACCGGATTTTAGGTGGACCAATTATTGATCCATCTCCGTCCGGCAAAGAGAAACCGACATCGCTTCTCCAATCTTGTGAAGCTCAACTTCACGACATTTTAAAGTTTATTAAAAATTGATTAAATGCTATTTTCGTTGAGGGCTTTCGATTGAGTTCTTCACTATAAATTAATTTAGAAGTTCAATTTATGAATATAAATAAGTAAATGATTCACTACTTCAAGGATAAACTCTCCGTGAGGGAAGAACAAGTATTTATTATTAACATGAGTTCCAACAAACCAAAGTCATCATCGAGTCATTGTGAGCCAAATGAAATTAATGTAATAAATGTGAATACAGTAGATTTGGTTGAATATATCTCGGTATCAAACTCGCGAATAACTTAAACTGAAGCACATATCTGAAATATCTCCTGTAAAGCAATGAAAATGCTCGGTGTCATGAAGCGTATAGTTGAAGATTTATGTTAATATTGTTGCCTTGAAAATATAAGTATTCCGAACTAACTCGAACTTACTGTGATCACATTACTTACCACTTGCCGAGAGGTGGCTTCCAGTCAAAGACATATGTGTGAAATGACCTCAGCTTTCGAAGCTCTTTAAAAATGCTACTAGTACCCCTTCCAAGATAGGCTCTTAACTGCTTACAAATGCACTTACATCATTTCGCACCTCTACTCTATATACTCTCTCTTAATAAGTGCTTAAGTTTTATACTGAACGAGTTTTTCACGAAATTATTCTTTTGAGACCATTATTGTTAGGAGTATTATTTTGATCCAATTAATTTGCGTATGAAAAATTAAACTTCTAAAAATTACAGTTAATTGTTATTTTACTGGAAAATTTAATTTTTTATTGGAAAATTTTTCTCTCTTCCTGAGAGTTTAAGTTATAAGGAAGGCATTTAGGAATAACTATGTAATATGCGTCATATGCAGTGAAAAAATTATGGAAATAACGGCCAAAGCATAAAAAACATTGGCAAATGTGAGAATATCTATAAGTGAAATCTCTACATTTTTGATATTACAGGCAAGAGCGAGTTTATCATAAACCGCCGTAACTTCTGTATATATTTATTTAGAATATCTTAGAATGGATTATGGATTACTGGAAAACGATTTTTTCAAATGCACCCATACAAATATTTCACCCTTTCTGCTGAAACCTACTGCAAACCAAGTTTCTCGTATAATGCAAAAAATGTATAGTGCTCTCGTTGTTTTCCTTCTCCAACAAGTTAATCCTTGTGATCTCTTCCGAATATTTATCCGAGCCTCCGTTTTCCATTCCAACCCCTGGCATTCCGCCGCTGGCAGCCTCTGAAACCTCGATCTTAATCCCTTTGAAGTATGCTCTCCGCCTTTGTGCTATCCGAACGCCCACCGCCATATCTCACTGAATTTTGAGGTTTCCCGGCCAGTGTTACTACGTCCATCCATCGTATATTCCAAGGAGAGGATTTAAGAATTGCTTGAATCGCTTTCCTCATTTGGCTCGTTTGACAGACTTCTCGGTAGACCGACATCCTTTAAAGCGACACCTTGTTAAACCGATGTGAACTGATATTCGATCGATGTTGCTATCTCGCTAAAGGAAATCCCCGGCACTTTATTTCCTACTAAGAAAATAAGATATTTCATATGACGATCGGAAGCCTTCTGAAACATTTACACCTCCTTATGTAACACACTATAAAATATATATAATTATAAATCTTGATGAAAGCATTTGGAATGCCTTGATTGCAGTCTAAAAATAGAAAATCCTTTCTTGGATAGAAAATTTCATTAAAATTAAAATTTCGGATAATTTCTCCATTACTTTCAAAAGTAGTTGAAGTTTTAACCCAAGATAAATAAGGCAGCTAGGTTAATATAATTTGGCTTGGAAAATCTAAGAATGCTCCAGAATCTTATTTCTATTCTTTTATTTAATCTTTTTTCCATCCCTTTCGATTTTCTTTGTGCATCTTTAATTTTATTATTTCGTCATATTTCACGAGTATTTTTCACTCCTAACTTTTCTGCGTGTTTCTGGGAACGTGAATATTTTCTTTGATAAACTTCATTTGCAAAGATTTATTCTGTCGAACATTCTTTCATTTTGATTTAGTTAATATTTGTATTTATCACAATGACATACGAGGTTAGGTGGCCCACATGGGCCTAATAAAGGTTCGATTTCTCTCTTTGTCTACCGGAAATACACTAAACGGACTAATTCCACTCTGTTTAACTGATCCAGAGTTCTAGCGATAGTGTTCCATAAACACGATTTGTTTACGTCGGTGGAAAGTGATAAACTTGCGAGGCGAGACGTGATTCGTAAAGAATGCACCAGAATTATAGCCGAGATAACATTATTTGGTCCATTTAAACGATAAGAGGCGTATGCTGAAATCTCTCCAAAACATCTCATTCAGTTATTTAAGACAAAAAACGGGAAATTTGAAGTGATAGCCTGGAATTATATCTTGAGTATTTAGCCTAGCAATACTGTGAGAGTAGTATTCCTTTACATAGAGAGTTAGAAAACGAAAGATAAATATAAAAATGAAGGACAAATGTGGTGTGGAACATGTTGGGGTGAAAGTGAATGACAGCAAATTTCGAAGAGAAACAAAGATCTGCAAGTGAGAGGAAAGAAATAAATCGGAGTGTAAATATTTTTTGTTTGAAAGCATAAAAAGATGTGCGGCTGTCCTGTTTAATTGGTGTGCGGCTTCTGACGGATTCTGACACACTTTTTCGGAGATTTCAAATTGACTGCGGGAAATGAGTTTTTGCAATGATCAATTCACCAGCGCATATCTTCATAGAATTATTCATTTAAACTCGTGGTTTCGCTGGTCAACTTGTTGGCTCTAGCATTCTATATTCCTGTAATTGGAATTCATTTGAAGAAATTAAATGATGCCTGCATGGGATAGAACTTTGCTTGCACTTCCTTCATAAATGATCTGGCGCTGAACACTTAGGAAGATGTGAAATACCTTATTATCTGATGGTTATGAGATATGAAATCGAATACACGCTAAACGTATATGCACGGCATTCTAGTAAGGGACATTTCTGACCTATAATTGGACACCATTTTGTAATGCCTTAATTTTTTGCAATACAGCAAACCCGGTGAATTGCATCTTAAGAGAGTGATTCTGATCATTGCGTGAAATGGATTGGAATGGTCAAGTGGTGAGAATTTCTTTTTATTTATGGCACAACGAAGCCTGAGATATGTATCTTCTTCTATTTTTCGAAGGGTTAGGCATTAAATCCTTCAAATATATAATGTGTCATAAATTTGCTAATAACTTTTATTACTCGCATCCGACGTATTAGAATCTTCTGTTTTTACTACGCCAAAACATTTTATTTGAAGCTCGTTTTCGGAGCAATTCTTCCGCTAAAATACTGTTTCAGAAGTTTCCAATTCACTTGCCAAATCTGACGGCATTTTATATCATATAAATATATAATACATGATTTTAGAAATTTGTATGAGGCCTGTTCAAAGATACTCTACGAATTGGAGTGATTGCATACAACAGTGAGAGACATACGTAAACAAAATCTTTTGCTAAACATTCCAAGAAAATGGTGATGATGTTTCCAATTGCCTTTATAAACTTTAAAGCAGAGGAAATTTAAATGAGAATAATAAGTAATAACATAGTTAAATAAATTATATAACAGTAAAATTTTCTGATTAAAATAGGATGAAATTGCTTGCTTCATTGACCTAATATCATTAACTTGATAATGAATTTAGTTTCCGATATATCTTGCAATCATCTACGCTGCAATTTTTTTCTATTTCTTTGACTAAACCATCCGCAGATTATTCACAGACATTATCCATTGACAATTTTTCTTTCAGCGGACAGTTTTTCTCTGTAGCCATAACTATATCCTCCTCGGAAACGTTTCTTCCTTGTTTATTATATTTGTGCAGGTTTCGGTGACTTAGTCGTTAGCGTGCAATCCTTTTAACCATGAGGTTTCGGGTTCGAATCCTGGTTTGGGCATAGCTGTGTTCGCCCTTAAATAGCTGTATTGTGGTCTTCCTAGACTTAAATCCTTCTAAAAAAGATATGATTGTTATAACACTAGATAACTTTAACTATGGAACTAAATTTACTAAACTAAAAAAGGGTTAGGTGTAAGAAGAGACTTTTCAGTCTCAATCTCGCCCGAATAAAGACGATTTATTATTATTATTAAATTTAACATACTTATAATTTACCTTCGATGACTCAGATTCGAATGAAAAAGCGAATATTTCGCTGATACATAACTGAAGTATTAATTTAGAGGATAAATTTAAGAGATGTTTCACTTATTTTACTGAATATTTGAAATGATATAAATTTTCCAATATGGCGTCATTCTCTTAGTAACAATTTTCGAATATCAGCTAAATAGATCGTGTTGATTTAATTCCAGTTTGGCGCTGCTGAAAAGCGAATCAAAACAAATGCCGTCGAAAACGCAGAGAAAAAAAGAGCGATCGGTGTGCCAAGAAAAAACGAAAGATGGCAACACTTCGCATTTTTATTCGCAGGGGGCGACAGGTTTAAAAAAAGCAAGAGAAGGCGATTGAAATGAAATATCCGGCTCCAACGTAAGCTTTTCTGTTCGACATGGACTCTTTGAAATAAATCTCGACGTCTATTTTTTCGCTGTCGATCCTCTGACCCTTTAAGGCCACGTTTTTTAATCTCCGCCGGAAATAAGGCCGTTGCGTTCGTGTAAAACTCGACTTTTTGACCTGAGAAGCGCGGGTTCGTACCCCTCTCACGTCGATGTATTGCATTGATACTCGTGTTTGCGGGTGCTCTTTCAATTCGTCGACTTATTTAGACCTTTATTTTCTCCACACTTCCTCTAGAGCACAGTTCATTGCGTTCTACTCTCTCTATTTAGGGAATTTAACTTTCGTGTGTGCCTTTTTCTTTATTAAAACGGTATTTGAATGAGTGTGAAATCGATGCTTTTGAATTGAAATCAAATTTGGATCAAAAGAATTTGTCACAAATATCAAATATCCCAAACATTTTCGGAGTTCAGAAGTTTATAAGCCTTTATTTTAGATGAGTACTTTATTGATGTATAACGCTCACATATTCTACGGTAGGATCGGAAAGTGAAAGGGTTTCTTATCAGATGTAACTTCTTCGGTCACAATATATTTCATTACCCATTAATGCATCATTATACCTGTACGGTATATACGTATAAAATGCATCTTTTCACCTAAAATTGAATCAGGGAGCGTCTCATAGGAGGGCTTGGATTTTCCATGATATTTATCATCATGTATCAAGAGTACAGTCACAAACTGTGTCTGCCTCTGAATAGGAAATGTAATGTTGCATTTTGAAGGTATATTAAAAATCCTATAGTTGGGATTACTTTTAATTGTGTTGTTGCATCAATTATTTGAAATTGTAGGTCGCATTGCTGATAATGTTTTAATAAATAGTAATATTTGCGGAATAACTTGTACGACATGCTGCCTTCGGGAGATTTGGGGTGAATGGAAGGATTCTATTACTTCTAAAATGAGTGCGACCAGGCAGGTAGAATTTGCATTATAAAATATAAATAAAACAATATGCGGGTGTGTTTTAAATATATGGGTACATACATAATAACCTACATCGTATTATTATAGATTTATCATTCTACATCTACGTAAAATACGTGAAATATGAGAAAATAATACAATGTATAATACAGACAAAGACATTTATTCGGTTTAAAGCTGAAATCGTGCCAAGGAAGCGTTAAAAAACAAGTTTGAATTGAGCATTTCTTTGAAATTGATATTCTTGCATTACTAAAAGCACTGTACCTTACTTTGAAGTCTGCAATCTTCTTTAGAGGAAAAATGTTAAATATTCGAGAATAATGTCAGTTCGGAAAACTTCAATATATCAAGTGATTGCAAGTTAAAGTACTCTGAGATTTAATTCTTCAGATATGGATTTACTATTCTTTCTCATTAAATTCTATATAGCATTAACACTAAAATTTAAATGATTATTAGTCGTGCCCGCACGAAGTTGCAATAAATATTGGTATCATCAACTTCTAGTATCGTTTATAAATGATCGCTTCATATACAAGTAGCAAAGCACCTAAGGTGAGATCCCACTTTAAACAAATATCTTGGAATTTGCATACTTTTAATTCATCGAGATGATATTTAAACCTTTTTCTACTGAAGCATTTATTATCCTGGCTTTCCCATTTTCATTAAAAACCTATCCTTACTGCATTAATTAAATCTGATAATGATTATGAAAGCCTCATCATAAAAATCGGAAGTTTACAAGCAGTGTCTTTTTAAACGCACTCCTGCTTTTATCCATGTTATTCCAGCATTAAGGACCGCGTTTCCTACTCATTTCAAATCCGTTCACCGAGTAATTTAGCCGATATTAATCCTTCCCTCGAGAGCAAAACTAATTAGTCGAGTTGAACAACTTGATCATCTTTTAAGACCTCAAGTTTCTAAACGGTGCCACGGAGTCTCCCGTTTGTGTTTAAACTCGTAGCAAGTTTCGCGATGCAATCGTTCAACTTGAGGTTGCGTACTTCCTCTAACTATTTTCATTCCTTTCCTTATTCAATGTTTTCTTCGGAAATGCAAAGCACATTTACGCGCAGTGACGCGTGCTGCAATAACGTGACGACGACGACAGCGTAAACTTGCATATCTTTGAAAAGCCAATCCAATTTTCTTTATAAAAATATTTTGGGAATCTAAAAGTTTCAAAAATAATTTGTTTAAGCAAATAATTTATGTCTATCATGGTAATAAAATGGTCAGATAAATGTATTTATTATTTGATGCAGTTTGACTGTCGCCCGATGGAATCCCCAAACATTGTCTCATAACACTTAAAATTCAAACACAGCCCTTATAGTATCACATCTCGAAATGTTTACAAACAGTATCAGAACAGCTTGAAAAACAACGTCAAGGCTTAATTTATAGAACATCTCTCCCCTTCTATTACATTTATCCCATAAGTACAGCTCTTGCATAGTCATGTCTTTTCTTTGGTAAATCACTTGTCACTTCTTCAGTTTCTCAATCAACATACTTCAAATGTACAAATAAATCCAAAACTTGGGACAAAATCCACGATATCGCAACAAACTCCAACTTCCAAATTCTTTTTTACATTTCGGTAAGGATTTGAATATCTCTATTTTGAAAGAAAAAATATAAACCTATTTCATTTTTAACTATTTTCTCCTTTTTCTCAGAGGAATTTTGATACTAGGAAACACCCGAAGAGGAGAAGCAAAAACTCGGAGATCGTCAACGGGTTTGCTTTTAAAAGGAAACAAAAATAATTTTCGTTAAGAATATGTAAATAGTAACAATATTAATATAGAATCCATAACCTATTGATCAGTATAATTTTTGTATTGTATGTATTTCGGAAGAAAATACCTCTGCGTATCTTCACGTATTGTGTTATACCTCTTTGATGATATTTAAAACGTAGATTAGGAAGGATACTGATAAAATCAGGTGGAGAAAGTTTAGCTGTGGAAATCCATGCCAACTGGATTAAATTGACTAAAACATTTTATAACTTACTCCGTTCATTAACGGACTATTAATTCGAATACTTTGAATTATTATTGATTGTGATAAAGTTTAATAACATGGAAGTTAAGCTCTCGATTCTGTTATACCCCTATAATTTACATCTAGATCTACATAAATACCCTTTTGGCGCGTGGCAGGGGATGTAATGACAAAACGTTTGTGGTACTTATTTTAGCTTGTCGTTTTTACATGTCGTTCGCGGAAATACCGAGTCCTTAGACCGGCTTGTTCTAGCGTCTATTTCTTTTATTTTATGCTCATTATCGGATCGGCCGAAGTAGCAGGTGGGCATCAATTATGTCCTCAGTACGTCCGTGGTTTCTCCAAATTTGTAAAGCAGTCGCAACCTAGCTTCTAATCTCATTTCTTTCATCGATTCCCAGTCTGCGTCTGAGAGCATTTTCTCAACGCTTTCCTTTTCCTCGTAGCAGTATTAACAAAACGTATCCCTTTGTTTTGAACTTTCTCGAGTTCACCCATTCCCGTTTCATCCGCTGGATCCAAAGTACTTGCCGCATATTCAAGATGGAGTAAGGAGAAATAGCATCGCTTTCTAACCCTCTCATCGCATCTACTGACAATACGCTTTATACAGCCGAGATTTGTACTTGCTTTACCGCAGATTCTTTGGATCGGAGTGCTCCAGTTTAAATTATTAGTAAGAGTTACCCCAAGATATTCAACTGTTTCGGTTACAGTGATGTTTATTCTATTTATCTTCTAGGGGTAATTTTAACGAAACTCTTTCTTTTTGAAGAAATTGACTAACACAAAGTCATTCAATTGAAGGTTATACTAATATTGTTACCTACGGCTTTAATCATTGATAACATACATAAATATGTCTAAAACGCGCATGTTTGTAGTAAATCTGGTGATAGTACGTACATAAAAATGAATCCAATAGCTTCTTATAGGTTCAACTGGAAATAAACTGCGATTCGTAGGCTCCTAATTTGTTTCCCTCTTTTTTTCACTAAAATACATTTCCTTTCGTGAGAGATTATGACACTAATACGACTTTTCGGCAACGCCCTCTGTTGCCATTTTCAGGGATGTTGATCAATACACAAACTGTGATGACTGATCTGTACTGTGTTGATCAATACGGTCGAGTTTGTGTGTTTGATGAAATACACAAATTCTGGCAACAGAGGGCGTTGCCGAAACGTCTGTTTACACCGAAGAACTGAACGGAGAAAATTTCTTTAGAATAATACACCGGGAAAACATCAAATACTTCAACTTAGTATTTAATAATGATGTAGTTAAATGTAGAAAATCATAGTTAGAGAAGATAAATATGAAATCGAATTTCCAAATATTTGAAATGTAAGATGAATATCTTCTCCAAAGACAAAATAATATTATCAGATTTATGCGTATATGTATGTGCAAAGACGACAGTAAAATATCTCAGTGTAGCCTTGACATATCCCACGAAATTTCTAGCTCTCAAGCAGGAAACAAGGATCTGTCAAGGAAATAGCCGTTAATAGAGATAAGGAAGTGAATCTAATTGCCGTTATTTAGGCCACGTGTGGAACACGCATTAAATGAGAGCATTCCGAAATATCTCGCAGTCGGCCGGCAAAGTACACTTCGCTACAAACCACAAGGGTGAAACACGGAAAAGGTTTCATATTCATCGGGGAATTTCACTTTAATATGGAAGGGAAGCCCACCAACCAAGACTAACAAGACAGTTTTCTTGTCATTTTAGAAAACACGATGTCCTCTTCCTTATTGTGATCAAAGTATAAGCGTTCAAAACGCCGTAAATTTTATCCTTGCCTCCCAAAGCGATTCTGGAGGTAAATGGTGATAATGATCAATATCCCTTTCCACACATGTTATTCCTAATCAATGCCTAACTCAGTAGCTTACTTTGCTAAAATATACGACAATTTAGTGCCAACATACTATGATAGTAGTAAATTTTTAATGTCCATGAGTTTCGTAATCAACGGAAGACATTTTAATAACTTTTTAAATACCAAGGAATAAACGCGACACTTGTTTATACATTTTAATCGGAGTGTACACACACATAGTAAAACCCGTTTAAGACGCTATACTTCTTTCTTTTCCTGGTCTCTTTTGTACAATAATCTTGCATAGATAGCGCTTAAACGCTCTACTAATCGCTTATAAGACGGAATTCCCAGATGCACTGCAACTCTGTGTAGCCAAACGTTCACTTCATTCTATGATGAACTAAAAAGTTTAAATTGTCTGCTCTCTTCCGCTTTTCTCTCCGCCTTCCATTTTATTCCCTCTTAATTTTAAGAAAACGGAGATACCTTTCTTGGTCTTATTCCATTTTCGGAGCCGATGGTCGAGGAATTGACCCCACGGTCGCCGACATCTTCGGCGTTTATCAAATCTCTAATTCATTGACAGCCCAATTCAATCTCTTTCTACGCTTCGCCAAGGTTTCTTACTTCCGAATTACCACTAGCTTTTTTCTAACGATTCCAAATCATGAATTTGTAGCATTTTCGTTACGCTATACTCTCTGAAGTATCTATCTAATGATTAAGGTTTCCTTTTTCAATTTTCGTTATTTTAGATTATCATCTAATCCGATATATGAGAGAGCTTTTTTCTGTTTCGTGTATCTGGATACAAGCCTGTCTCTGCTCATATACTAAATTACTATTAGAGTATTTAATTTTCTTCTCATTCCCTGCTGAAGACAGACATATAATGACTAAAACACCATTGGTCGCCTTCACCTTTAAATCGTAAATTTTTCTAATTCTCCCGGAATAAAAGAATTCCTCCTTTTGGATAAGAAAACGGTGTTCCAAATGACGAATTCGTTATGCGAGGCCCTCGTGAATTGGGTCCTTCTCCTTTTGGGTCCTGATTACAGAAAATGGGATTTGCTCTCCTTTCTAATGAAATTCAGCTCTCTAGTTGAACAGTACACGTGTATCAGATTATCCAAATATTTTTGCTGCCGTCATCACGATGTCATTGCTTGTCTCTTTTCTGATAACACGAATCCCCTTTCGTACGAATTCACGAATTGGTTGCACTTCAGCATTCAGCACTACGAAACGACACTTTTTTATGTGCAAAGTCATCTAATTTTGATCTTCTAAATTTTCTTCTTTTGTACATCCGAACTTCAACATGTTTTCGTTTTCCGAAGTTTTCGTCCAAGTCTGGACAAAATAAAACTTCCTCCACTCACCATTGACTCGTGAAAAAATACAGGGTTATTGTATTTCAAAGAATTCGGAGTCATGTGTTTCAAATGTTTCGTTTTGTTATCGGCAGTTTTTATTTAGTAGTATTCGGATCTTAAAAGCCTTGTCCAAGCCATGACCTATGTGCAACTGTTTAATACGAGTATTTTTCGTTTGCAAATGTTTTCTAAATTAATCATAGAAAACGTACATTGGATAAGAAAACGAGAAGTGGATTAAAGCAGCAATCGAAGAGGAATTATCAAACGCTCACTCCGAATTATAATCTGGAGAGAGTTAATTAAAGGATATAACGAGAGGAAAACCAATTACAGCGATGGTTTCATTTCCATTTATAAATTAAACGCTTCACTAACGTTAATGATTCATTTAGAACTTAATTAAATTTCCTTCGAAAACTA
Source organism: Pachydiplax longipennis (assembly GCA_036926295.1). Lineage (NCBI taxonomy): Eukaryota > Metazoa > Arthropoda > Insecta > Odonata > Libellulidae > Pachydiplax > Pachydiplax longipennis. Next base: position 485,143 of record JAVFKF010000038.1, read on the forward strand.
TCGGCAAAAATAGCGATTCAATTGATAGCAAATATTCACTTTGAGGATATTATCGATAATTAAACAGACGCACGAGTTTTATAATTGCTGCTGTTACGCAAAAATTACTTTCAATTATGCTACTCATTGGTAATTAGGGCTTCGTTCCAAAGGAAGTTTAACTTTATTTCAAGCTTCCAACCAAAAAAAAATCAGGAATCAATGTCCAAAACTGCATTTACATATGAAAAGAGAGGATGCATGCTATAAAATCAGCGTACGCATAAAATGAAACTGGATTCGGTCATCTTCCTGATACATTTTCTCTCGACTCGAAGACCGCGCAACAACTAAGGAGGTTGCATAAGAAATATTGGGATTTTATCCCAAATGACGATTCTCAGGAATACATTTCAGACAAGAAAGTTATTTGATATAATACACATTCTCCGTCATCCGTCCATCAAGAGGCCGCGATGATAATGAGGTCATGTATAAGTTTGATTATAAAATGTCTGCCTAGCAATCTGAATTTTCTATTAAATTAATCTAATGTCGATCGGGCTGCTTAGTTATAACTAGGTTTACAGTTCTTTATTTCTCATTAAAATGATTGTGAAGTTTGGAGAAATTTAATAGAAATAAAAGTCTTGTTTTTCTCATATATTTTGTAAAAGGTAGTATTGCCTGCAGCTTCACCCGATTTGAATAAATGAATGATTGAATCCTGTTGATTCCCTATTAACGAATTTGAGAGTATAATATTTTTATCCATTCGCGCAAATATTTTTGTATCGGCCGACCTAATGAACTGCAATGCATAGATTCAGAGTCGTCCAATACAAAAGATAGTTACGATGATGGTTACGCATATACTATGTATAATACTTAATCAATGTAAAATTAAAACTGTGCTCTATCGTTCTAGAATTCATCAAGAGAAATTTCAGCTATATTCACCACGAGTAAGATAATATCTGGCATAATTTTCATATTTCAAGCTCGAAAAAACTTTCTTTTCAAAAAAACTTTCTTAGGTATTTATGCAAAAGAATTTTGACCTAAAAACAGTTGCTATAATATTGTCAAATTATAATTAGTGTATGCTTAAGTATGTATTTTTGGATTTGGACTAATAATAGCCGATCATTAACTAAACTAACAAATCCATAACTAATTAATGATAAATATTAAGGATGTAAAGTATCGAATTATCCTAAATCGGAATATAAACCATTTCTTAGAAATCGGAACAGAATGGGAATGACGGGGAGATTCACCAAGAGACGAACGCATCCAGTAATAATCCTCTGATTTAATTACGAAGGCTGTAAATATCTTCGCCTCACAACTGCGCTCGAGAGGAATTTAAAAACTTGGAAATGTAGAAACACATATGTCCCCTATTTGATCAAGACGATTTGAAATTAAGATTGGTAATATTCGCCAGTATCACTCCTTCAAAGAGCTTTTCATCATTAGAATCATTAGGCTGAATTCATTATTATTTCTTCATTTTTGCTTCAGCTGCGTAATTAAGAAGTCTCGGGAAGTGAGTGGCGCCGAGTTTTGGCCGACGGCGAAAGAAGATATTAAAAACTAACAAAAGGCGATTGCTCGAAGCAAAATTCCTCTCAAATCAATGCTTGAAATTAGCAGCAGATGAGAATATGCAGAGTTATTAAAAGTGCATCGAGATCAAAGGCTGCAAATAAATGACGCATCTAGAAATTGATCGAAAACTCTTATTTAATCCTATCGAAAGATATCGAAGCAAGACGAAGAGGGAGTTATAAAGGGACAGCAGTGATTTAAACACTAATTACTTCGGCATTTGCCAAGAAAAAACTGCTCCAAAATCAAACTGAAAAAAGTGATATGTTGACAGAATCAGTATACGTAGTGATCATTTGATTAAAAGCATTAAACGGAAAAGTTTAATGGTAAACTAATTTAATTTTTTCTTCGTTTAATTTAATTTCGTGCGCTCTTTTGCATCTTCAATAGATAGCTCCCATTTTATGCTACTGCCAAAAATTGGGAAACATCTGTTCATTTCTTCCAATTCTGCACAGATCCATTTCAAATTATTTATTGGGTGATTCTATATCCCTTTTTATTCTACTTTTTACTTTGTTTTTTTGTTTGTTTTACTATAGAGGAGAACGCTTTATTTTTAAATATTTCTTTCTTTATGAAATACTTGTTATTTGTCTTTTAGTACATTTACGTCTACATGAAAACTCTGCAATCTGCCTTTCGGTGTGTGGCAGGGGATGTAAACACCGAATGTATTTCTTGAGGTTATTATCGCGTATCGTTCACAGGAGGAATGAGTCCTTAAAACTACTTGTTCCAGTGACTATTTCTCTTATTTAAATCTCATTGTCTAAAGTAGAAAGGGATTCAAGTGATACCGATCACATCCTCTGCAAACGTATCCTCTCTGAATTTATCAAGCAATAGCAATCTAGCTTCTAATCTCTTTTCATTCGAGGATTCCTAACTTGCGTCTGAGAGCATCTTCGTAAAAATCTTTTCATCTTACTTTATCCAAAAAATCTCTAACAAGTTTATGAGCTAACTCTTGATGCGATACAAAATAAATCTTGCGTTCCATAGGGATATTGAAAATACTTATTTGAGAATTATAAACTATTGAACACTCAGCTGTTGGTGGCAACATATTTAAAGGTTGCTTTCTGAGCGCAAAGGGGAACTGAATCGAAAAACAAAATAGTGTTGGTGGTTTCGCCCTTCACTTGGTGGAGAATCATTAAAAAACGATAATATATCTCATATTTCAATTTATACACATCCATAAATTGTTATTCTGTGGTTGTGGATAAATTAAATAATTAGACATATTAATCTATTCATTTTTTCGAAAACCGAAGCTGAAGAAGCGTTAATATTGACCGAGTGAAACCGAGATATTGATAATCTCGAACTTAATATGAAACTGAGAGCTGTTATTTATAACATTCCGAATATCGGCTCACATTCTATTCAAAGCTTTTATACATCATGTGGAACAGCGATTTACATTTCAATAGCGTTAATCTTCCATCACTTAAACATCAATCATTATTGGTTCTTTGATATCACGAGCTTTACCTCAAAATTTAAGATAGTTTAATGTTATTAAAAGATTATAAACAATGAAATTTCTTAGAAGAAACGCGACATTCACTTCCTGGATGGAGAATAACTGTTTCTATCGGTTCTAAATGGCTGCCAGATTAAATACGTGAAGAACCAAAATATTTCGAGGCCTTTATTTAACAAAGGCCAAAACCGGAAGAAAGATTTTCCCTGACGCAAATTGTCCACCATTTTCGCAAAAATTGTTACAAATAGTAAATTCATTAAGGGTATAGGAACCAACAGCAATTATGAATGCAAAAAGTGCAACGTTACGAAACAATATTTGTAAAATTGAAAGTAGATACAGTGCACACCGAATATGAAATTTCACTATTTACATTAGAATGAAATACGGTATTTCTCAAAATAAGAGTAATATGTACGCCTTGATCAAAGAATAAACGAAATTGTTGTCCTTTATATTAGATGATAAAATAAAAAGGAGCAAAATTAACTTCTGCAAAGAAAGATGTAAATACAAAACCTGAGATCTACAAATTAAGTGCTAAAAAGTGAAGTATGACAACTATGTAAGGGTAGACATGTTTAATTTATTGGGTAAAAATGTAACATAGTTCCAAAAAGCTCTGCCTCCTCATAGTTTCACTTCACGATCGGTTGCAATGAAATATCGTAATCACCAGTAGTAATTTACACGATAATGAAAGAGTTTCGAAGAAAGGGTTCCCATGAACAAATACGAATTCAATATTTGCGGGTGAAAACAATTAAACCGTAATAGATCGTGACTGCTTAAATGTTGGCTGCTTCAGCTCGGTTCAGAATAACTTTTAATTAGAAGATTATTTTGCTCTATTGTGAAAATATAGTCGAAATGTACTCCAATCCAAAAAGGTGGATAATTGGTACGTATCGCTGCCAATGGGAGCGAAAAAATAACAAATGGTGCATTACCGAGGCGATAATTGCATGGCGTTCTAATTAATATCGCCGTTTAAGGCATATCGACTGCATTCAGGAAAACGTTTTGTTTCTCAAAAGAGAACTTTTTTTTTCCTCCATTGACTCCTAACGAACCGAGGAGCTCTCGCATTCCATTGCAACGCTCGATTTAAAAATTTCAAACATTTTGCCTCTCTCCTCATCCTGCTTTTACGAACAGTTCGGTAGCTCAATTAGAACAGGTAGGCATCACGTTTCGTTGCTCTTATATTTGAATGCGAAGAAGTCATTTTTTCTGATATTGGTTGTGTAAAACTTTGCCACCTGACCCAACGTCTTAACTGCGGCGGAAATTAATAGTGATAATTCTAATAATAACGACAAGGAATGCTTGTTAAGGAATCGCTTATTATGCAGTCGAAAAGCTTCTGGAGGTTCCGAAAGACGGCAGAAAAATAGTTATAAAGAATTAAATGAAGATTTTAAATGTATAAGTTCCGCTAATGAATATAATCGTGGGCCTCTCTTCCGATTAAAAAAGGGCATTTCAAATGATTTACCGCAAACGGCGTGCGATAGAATCGGAGTTCATTTGGGAGTCCCCTTTCCATCAGGCCAATTTCAGGGGAATTGATTCTCTACAGAATGCAACCGATAATTCCACGATTAACTTATCCGCCATCTTGTCATTATAACTGACGGCAGAGTATCGTAATTAAAGCGAATCTTACGGCGTTTTCGCGGAAAATAGCAGTGACGGAGGGGATAAGAATCTGCTTGGATTCGGTGGCTGCTTTGGGATATTCAATTTGGGCGGAGGGAAAAGTGATTGGGCGTAGTGAAGTGAAAGGGATGCCAAGTGAAGTGAAAGGGAGGCAGCCGATTCCATTAAAGCGTTTCTCTTATCGCCGTCGTCATCGCTGACACTCATGTTAAACTGTTGTTCCTCCACATAACGTAAGGAGTGATTGATATAAATTAAACCCAAAATGTAATTAAAATGGACTATTGTAATATTCATTCCTGCTTGATAATAGGTTACTGCTTTAGAGAAGTTGCCATCTTTAGTGTTACGGTAGTCACTGTCACTTATTCACAATCTAATTTTTAGGTACGTTTCTTTGGTAGGTTCCCTTAAAATAATGCCTTTAATAGTGCATTCAAATGCAGCAGATTCCCGAATTCTAATAAAATCTATCTAATAATCTATTCTAATAATCTATCCAAATTTATTCCATTCATCTGTTAGAATACTTCATCGACCGAATGATGATATAGAGCTGTATAAAATTTGTGAATCGTCATCAACAGTTCTATGTTGAACATTGTCACATTTACTCGTAATAATAAACAAACGCTTGTCAAATATGCGTTTACTGCCGAATTTTATAAGGCACACCGTTTGCGGTACACTGTTATTTGCTAACAGCTAGTAATACAGTTTGAAATACACTGCAATATGTGTATGAGATCTATTAAAATACGAAATGCTTTTTAGAGATGTTGTTAAGGTAACAAATAGGGGGTATTGAGTTGAAAATAAGTGGCTATATATTAATTACAACATAAACTATGTCAGATTTCAATCTGTTCAAAGTTGTCAAGTTAAAACCATTATTTTGACTGTGTAAGAAGTGCGGCGTGGAAAGTTGTGTGGAACTTTTACTATGTTTTTTTTAATATTACCATTCCTATGATGAGGTTACTGCTTCTTCGCTAGGTTCTATTATTGCTTTTACTATAATACGAGTACATTATCATTGCGATAAATTGAGACTATTTTCGATCTCGTGGACGATTTAATCAAATCCTTTTTTTTATTATAGAGGATTATTATGAGGAGGATTATTATGAGGATTTAAGAGGATTATTATGATGACGTCACTCCAGTGAAACGTCATCGTCTAAGAATTAAATCATCGATTCGCAATAAAAGATTATGTTATTTTATTTGTTGAGTATTTTTTGCAGCGTTCAGAGTATTAGTGGTGTTCACTTGATGTCTCGTGACTTGGTGTACGCATCGATTTTCATTAGGACCACAGCAAGTTACATGGCCTCATCTTCTGAGATTCCATTATCGGTAATCGATGAACGTTGATGTAAGTTAACCGAGTTCGAATCGACAGCCCTCCGCTAATAGATGACCTGCCCATCGGCGTTTAGCTAATCGAACGCTCATTTCGCCGCACAAAAATCCAAAATTATCGCCTTTCTCAATCCTTGTAAGTGAATTGGCTCTCATCGAAACATAAATAAACTTAAACATTTATTTGAAAAATAAGGCAAAGCTAATATTAAAATATTTAAAGAAAGCCTTCCGAAACTCGGCGTGATAAAGGAAGGTTCGAGTCCCGATTTCAAAAAATCTTTTATTTAATTTCTCCTTTTGAAAGACTAATTTATTGGGTGCTAGCAATCATAAAAATCTAGTGCAAAGCAGTACGTATTTTGTTGTCTATCTGTACGGAATAAACATTTCCAGTAACTTTTATTCTTCGATAAAAATTGAAGAATTTACATAATGATGAGGGGCCACACTCGCGAGCCACGTAAAAATGAATGTTAACACTTCGAAATATTCTTTATGAATACTACATGCATTAAGTCACTGTTAATTAACTGAAATAAACAAAATATACAATTACTTGTTTCTTAGATAAAAAACACTAATTAATGGGCTTAGAAAATTAATAACCTAATCTCAACAAGTGGAGTTTTACTTGTTTATGAAGTCAGTTTTGAGGTTTTTAAGTGACGTAAGCAGGAAATCCGTATGTAATTCATTCTTTAGCTTTCTGCAGAGTTTAAATAAGACAAGTTTCAATTTAAAAAATTCTGGAACCAAAATCATTCTGCACAAACTAATTAATAGCTTTTGATGATCGAAGTGCGAGGGAACTAAAAGCCGTGATTTGGCCAACGCTGTTTTTATAATCATTCTTTAAAGTTGTTCTCGTTTTGACCAATACTTACCTTCATTATTTGAAATAAATACCTCGTTTGCGAATATAATTTCAGCTATGTGATTAGTCATTTCCTTCCGTAATTATGTAAAAAATTTGAAGGAAAAATGACCAGTAGAACTACGGAATATTATACTAGAGAATAATTATAGCGAAATGTCATTGATAGCGAGATTGAGACTTTAAAGTCTCCTCTTACATGAATCCCTTTGTAGAAGAATGTGAGGGCAGAGAAAATAAAAGAGAAAAGAAGGAAGAAACCACAGTGTGGATTAGAATGGTGTCGAATCCCTTTGTCCAGAAAAGACCTCTGATCTAAAAGGAGAGTGAATTTGCTTCGAGAGAACGTTTTAGCTTCGTAATGGGATAATTTAAAGCATTGATTCGACATGAAAACTGCGTGAAATGTTTATAATGAAATTAAAATTCGTCGATTGAATTTAATATTTGGATTATCATTACGAGTAACGAAAACGTGAATTTGATGGATCTGCGATGAGTCGATCTCATAATTCTCGGTAGGTGGGGTGATAGTCTAAGAATGCAGTATGGAATCCTACGTATGAAATAGCAGCGATACTAATATTGATAACCGATAAAAGTGCAGATCAATAGGAGATCAGAAGATAGTCAGCGATAGCCGCGTGTGGAAGACATAATAAGGAATGTGTAAACTCCCGATCAGACAATGAGCGAGATAAATAGACGAGAGGATTTAGCTCTAAATACCGTGAGATTGCAATACAATATGGATAGCTTGTCGTAGACACCCCCTGCCACAGTCCGATATGCGACTTCCTCAGTATAACTTTAATGTAGAGGTATATAAAAATTAACGAAATTTATGGTTTGTTTTTAAAATGTTAGTAATTGATCATTAAACATAAATGAATGGTTAACCGTCATTAACTGTAAAACCCGGTTAAGACGCTTTTTAAGAGACCAAGGAATATCCGCGTTACAGGTAAGATATATTTTTTATTCTCTTACATCTGGGTCAATCCATAACAAGTGGTCCAAAACTGGTTGCTTGACCAACTCAGAAAAAAATGATATTTGATGTATAGATACCCGTAAGTTTAGAGAGCTCAAAAGTATTTTTAAATATTTTTAATGTTTATTGTTTGGAGATGGCGGCCATTTTTGTACTTGGCCGCACGCGGGTTATTTGCATTTGCAGGTACCTAAGAATTCTTAAATTATTCAGCAATGGGCTACCCTAGGACTTTCAAATAATCTGCATTGATTTCAGTACACTCTAGCCTATGAAATAAAACCATAATTACCAAATTATATGTATTTCGTAAACATTTTTTAACACCTTAAAGTTATTGGTAAAAAATGAACAAAATTCAACATCTGACGAGAAACTTTTCAAAGAAGGAACAATTTCTCAGCCTTAATATTTTTTGGGCTGTTACACTATATGTTATAGTTACTGTTAACAAAGTATCAATGTTTGCAAGATTACCCTTTAAAAAGTATTCATCTTTAAAGAACACACTTTTGAATTTTTTTCAAATCACCATTTCCAATATCTTGCTTGGGAGACCAGATAAAAATATGAAAATTGCACACAGTAAAGGTCTTTATTATATAATACTTCAGTATAACTTTTAACTTCGAGATTCAAAAATATTTTTATAAATTGTTATTTATTTAATAATTATTTATTTATTTATATTTTTTGTTGTTACACTATATATTATAGTTACTTTTCACAAAGTATCAATGTTGGCAAGATTAATTAAATTTGATGCTAGAACCTCAAAATATCTAACATAAATCAATCGGCGTGATAAATCAATTTGAATTTGTTGTGCAAATGTATGCTAATAGTGAACTTTGTGTAATGAGACCACTATTGTGATATTTCCTTTATTGTATTATTTAATATTTCCTCGTGCAATAGAAATAGGGTGTTTTTATACCCGCTGAATAAATTAAATAATCCACATCTACATACGAACCCTGCAAGCCGCCTTTCGGCGTGTGGCAGGTGGCGCCATCAAAACCAATCTAATTAAAATAGTTGAATATTGAAACTGTGGGAAGGATAATAAATTAACTCGGTGATTAGAACGTTTTCCATTCAGTTTTCTCTCGAAGTAATAAACGATTCGGAAACGAAATAATTTAAATGCATGAAAAACGAAGATAAGGCCTGAAAAGGAAGCAGTTCCCCGTATTTAGTAATGGATTCTATCCATAGAACCATAAATACCTCGAAAAATATCATTATGTCGAAAAGTGAAGCGATGGATATAGCTAACTAATAAATAGCATTTCTACTTTCTATTGCACAGGATTTAGGAAACACTTGGATGTTATTATTCCAGAATTGGGGGTAGGAATGGCGTCTTGTTAAAGTAGAGGTGAGGAGAGTTTTAAAGCGGAAGATCGTAACGTAATAAGCTGAGCATCTCACGGGTCGATGGAGAGAGAGAGCTATATTGCTTGTACCACTCGTATCTGCTTCTGTGAGGTTTTTGCCCTCCCAATCTCAGATATTTCCCTCTTACGATCGATCCTTTCTTCCAAGTGCTGATTCCCGCACTTTAAACCACACCGGCGTATTGCATCACCGAATGATGCATTTGTTTTCCGTCGAGTGGACTCTTGGAAAGAGTGCTACCGGAAATCGTATTTCCGAATCTATTACTCGGCATAAGCACCGCTTGGGGTTGGCAAAGAGATAACCTACAATTGAGAGGGTCCCTCTTAAACATGTTGCTATTAATTTTTAAGTTGCTATTAGGGGAAATCCAGGTGACAACATTATGATACTATTTGAAAACATCCAGAAACGTCTACTAAAATAATAATCATACTTATACTTTGTATCGTGTCGTTTTATAAGATATCACCACAAAGTCATTAACACAACTACGATACACCAAAATACATTAACAACTCGTCAAATAAAACAGAACAAAATTTTAGAAACACACATGAATACCACCGTTAATTTAACACTAAGTAAATAGTTTCTGTTCATAATCTCACGTAAAAATAAATATTCACTTAATTTCTCGATGGCTAAGTGACATATGTGCGCCGATAGCTTTTTCGTTTCTCCAAGAGAGTTTTCTTAAGGCTCAGGGTAATTATGTACAAAAGAAATATTTTTGCTCGGTATTTTCTTCGTTTTCTCGAGTTAGCGAACACCCACTTAATTATACTCGAGTATTCGAGTTATTTGTGAAGTAGATACTAAAAGTGGAACATTATTTGTGAAATTGTAATTTTGGAAGTTCAAATGTATCTGCAGAAAATCTTCTCGGGTAACCAGCCGGGTCGGCCGAGAAGATTTTCTGTATAGCATACGCCGGGAAAGAACCAAATTTTTATTCAAAAGTATCTGTTTAAGTACTTAGGCTAGGAAAGTTGGATGCATAGTTTCGATGATAGGTATGAATTATTTAATCTCTACTGATTCGCTGCAAGTCAACACATCTGCTTGCGGCGAGAAGCGAAGATAAAGGCTGTTGAAAGCAGTTGCATGATTTATATAAGATTGTTGTTGAAAATGAATGTTGTATATCTGTGAAAGTTGGACGGTAGCAGAGAAAAAGATTTGAATAGATTGCTTTGAATAGTCTGCCGAGATTCCTTCCAATAGTAATGCCATCTGTTGTAAAGATTGATAGAAGAAAGTAAGAGCCGAATCATGAGAAATGGGCGATAGTCATTGCTAAGGTTAGAGGATGAAACGATGGGTATGAGAAAATACAAGTAGCAGTATTTTAAAATCGCTTCGAAAACTGATTTCTCAGCTGAGCTCCTCTCGCTGCTAAAGTCGACCGCGCTACCTACTTGGCACTTCGAGAGCACAATTGGTAGACCCATCTATGTATCGGTAAGCATATCTAGGCAACATTGATGACGTCAACAGACAAGCGAAAGTCGATTAAACATCTTTGCCCCATTCATTAAAAAAAGAACCTTTTCGCGAAATCTGGGAATTACTCTTTAATGAAAAAGGGCCGAAAAAAGAGCGTAGTTTCCCGGCAAAGAGCTTACATTATTCTCCTTTCACTTATTCTCCGTCCTTCCTTTCACTTTTCCTTATTTGCGGCGAAGCCTATCGACCACTGCTGCGCGAAATCATTCCCTTCCCCTCTTTATATAAAAAGGGTTGCTTCAGAATGGATATTCCTCTCTCTCAGGAGTAATAAAAACCTAACTGTTTATTGATGCGTCTCTCGATTCCATCCAATTCTCGCGATTTAATAACAATATTAATGTTTTTAATTATCCAATGACATATAAAAGCATGTATAAAAAAAGTGACTGTCATTAGTTGCGTTGCACGTGTAATGTTTTTATTGTAATTAACACATAAATTATCAAATACATTAAAAATAATGTTTCTTATTACATCTATAAACAATAACCACATTTACATTATATTCGTATTTTAACGATAACAAAAATATGCTACATTACAATATATTTACTATTAATTACATTGCAATACATTTCTTAATGTTCTTTCTCCAATTCATATCTTAGTGTAAATAAACACGTGATGTATATATTTATAGATATGAAAGTATATATAAAACAATATAGAAGGGTATTTTCAAATGGAGACTCAGTCAGTACACAAATGGCAAAGGGATGGAATGCAATCATGGAGAGGCGCATTAAAATCGTCATTTATTGAAGGTTCAAAATATTTTTCCAATCCATACAAAATAGCGTCCCATGGTTTCATAAAAATTCAAATGATAAATAATCATCTATGAAAACGAATTACCTTTCTAGGAATGTCGTTGCTGGGGTCTTGATAAGATGAATTAAGGACATAAATTTCTTTATTTAGTTGAATAATCACATAAAAAATAATTTCCATCTCCTTGTAGAATCCCCGTAACTACTCTAGTAGATTCCCTTTTGAATTTAAAAAGTCAATCATTAACTCGCTGTACGTATTAGTAGAGAGTAGAGAGATGAAGCTTATCGTAAATTCATTTTGATTTAAGATGGCTGCAATACCTTGTACGTGCCTTTGAAATATTTATAGAAGCCGATGCTGCAAATAAAAGCTTCTTCACCCTGTTGCTCTGTGAGAAATGAATTTAAACAAACTGGTGCATACATTTGATAATCCATTAATCAGTAATTATGTCCTCTTTGTATAATGTTAAAATTTGAACAAATAAGGACTTGTGAGAGGCCTGTTTAGCTTTGTAAAAGCAGTCCCGAGTTCGATTCCCGGTGATGGCAACGAGCGAAACGATCTCAGCTGTCGAAGAACTTTTAATAACACTACTTCTACTTCAACTTCTCCGCTCAAAGCATTCTCTTATCTTCTCCGAAAGAACTAACAAGTTTGCGAAATATCATTTATTTTTCCGGTCAGAATCGGTAATATTCTCACGCCTATACATTAGGTATATAGAATTCCTTTCTATCGGAATGTTCCTTCGTGAATATCATCCGCCCTTTCCTTTGTTTTCCCTCGAGAGCCTTTTTCATCTGAATACGAAAATGCTGATAAAGTCTCCAAAGCACGTGGAAGATGGCACTGCGAATTTCAATGAAAATTTTTCGGATATCATTGTTTTAAAAGACTCTCTTCTTGCGAGAATGTTACGATCATTCAAAGAATTATGTATGAAAGGGTTTGTCGATCTTTAATATAAAGTTTAAACCCTCCATATTCGACCTGAGTGACGTGAATTTCCACTTCGCAAGAATGAGCGAAGCAATAGTCGAATAGTAAAGAGAGTGGAAATGAAACAGAGCTATCGAATCCTATCGCGATGCTCACAAATACAGTAAAAACCGGTTTCCAAAAGACAGAGCGAAAAACGCGTTATAAAATGCTATAAATGTCACAATAAGTATTTCTACTACATTAGAAGACAAAAAGGGAGACGTTTTTTCCTCTCTTTAATTTTTAAGTAAGCGCTTCACACTTCTTAAAAGTGAAAATGAATCTTCTAAGTTTGCTTTACTTGTCGCAATCATAGATATCTAGAGTCCGCAAACTATTGCTATCTAATGCTGGTTACCATCAACGACTATAGCTGATAGAGAATTAATCCAAAGGAGAAACTGACATGAAGACGGGACTCGAATCCAGGTCTCCAGTCGGGCGCTAACTAAGACCGCCAATTCGTAGTCTCGTGTTCGAGCCCCGCTCGCGTCATGCTTTTTCTTATCCGTTTCTCTTTGGGGTACCCATATTTGGCAAATTATGTACAGCCCGTTGAGATCAAATCCTTTCTGAACTTCAAAATTAGAGCAATATTCTGACTTCCATCGAATGAACATAGCAGAGGAAAATCACGGCAAAATAATTTTGTCTATATTGGAAAGAAGAGAGTCAAATTAATTCCAAAACACGCACCTTCGCGAAAGCGTTGGATAATTGCGATCAATATTAAACAAGGGAAAAAGCAAAGGACGCAGTGAATTATCGCTCGTCGGTCAACAATCGAACTAAAGAGAAGCGAATAAAATGCGAATCGAAGTTTTCGTTGGGAAATCTATGTAAATGTAGCTCATTCTTATGTATTCTTTCTGATGAAAAGCGGGACTCTCTCGGGGCCTCTCTCTCCTCCAGCGATTTTCCTAAATGGATTTACGTCCAGAGTGCGTCTTTTATTGTTTTGGGAAGAGATTCCGATGACTGAAACACACATTTGGTCTCCCACAGGACACTGCTGCTTGCTCTCATACATTCACTTGCTCACTCTTGGGACACATCTGAAAAGGGACTGCCTTCTTCGCAACAGCCGCTTTCTGGAACGTAATGGTGAATCCTCATCACCCGATTCATCCTTCGTCACCAAACGCGTCACCCTTATCACATAATGGACAATACTGTGCCATAAATGCTTACCAGTTTCTTCAGGCAGCTGATGATGTCGTACACTGTCATTGCTAGACCGCAGTTTTCTGTTGTTGAAACGCGATCCTCCGGAAACTCTTTCAACTATCGAGGTCCTGTCATTGTAAGAGAAAGTGTTTGCATTTACATTTATACCCTGCAAGCTGCATAAGACGTGTGGCAGTGGGTGCAAATATACCTCTGGCTGGTATTATTTCCTCTAATATTCCGCAGAAAAGAAAAGGATCAGAAATAGAAATACTATTCTCGCAATTATTTCCTGTTAGATATTTTTCGTTTTCTTTCGGAGGACGTTGTTAAATGCAGTAAAAAATCAACTATCTCGTCCTAATCATTTTGCTTTATTCATCCATTCCGTTAAAACTCGTCTTTTGTTCTATGTATTAGTGAATCCCGGTTGGTTTGTTTCTTGGAGTTACGAGCAATATACAATAGCTTCTTTCCGCTTATTTTATGCATATAATTTAAGTTATAATAGACGGAAAAGCCTCGTAATGGCTTAAAATTAATTCGTTAATGTTTCAATTTCAACTTCTGTTAACTGATTCGGACAATTTAAAATCATTGCCTTAAAAGTATTTGGCCGCTTTGACCACCAGAAGATTTTAAGAGACTTACTGTTTAGGATGAATTCTTTCCTCATTGAACCAGAGTATTTGAATTGTCCTTTTGAGTGTAGCACACCATAAATAACTCTTCTTCTTGTATTCGAAAAGTGTGAGTGAATAGTGAATGCCATCTCTTAATAACTAAGGAATATGAACATCATTTTACTTCTTATAACCACAGTCACGATCAAGACTGAGGTAATATCAATCAACTAAGTAGTCGATTGTTAAATTGATCGAAATGTACATATTCCTTCATCCTGTATCAAAAGGGAAATAAAATTATTTCCATTAATCAACGGTAGAGTTGTATATCTAAAGTAAAGCATGTAAAAGAAGTAGAACGTCTAATAGAACTGGAAATTCGTCACGAAAGAACGAGCTTCTTCGTGTGGTATCATAAAACCTTTCATCAATTAATTTCAGTTTCAGTAACGACACATACCATAAAGAGGTTCGTTGGAATCGACTCAGTCATTTAAAGTGTTGGATCAAATTGGAATGACGCAAATCGTCTCTTTTGTGAGATATTGATTCTGGTCATGCTTTGCGAACATTCCCTTAAAACGATTCTAGCAATGAGAACTCAGTCTCTGCTTCATTCGGTGCGTACGGACATCTGAAAATAATCCCTTTGACCTGGCAAACTGCCTCCCAGTTACTGTGATTGACAGGAAATAATTGTACTTTAATTCTGCTTGCACACACAGCCGCATTACCTTTGACGTTCTCAATAGCCCTTCCAAAATCTTCTCAATTACAATCTGCTACTGTGGAAGAACTAATTATCCACTGTTATGCAATGTCTGTCATATATTTTCCATGCAATCGATTCTGCTATTGAATGTGAAGGGAATAAGAGACCACATATAATGCCACATCAGAAGTGCCTGGTTAAAATGGGAGGACTATAATTCGCACAGCTATTAAACTTCATCAAATGTCGTCACGCAGTCGAACATGGACCACTTCCATTAATTTAATTGCTCCATTTGCTAATGCACATCTCTTGATGTAGAAAATTATTAATAAATAATAGTTCACCGAATTTATTTACTGGAAGACCTTTTTCATCTACATCTACTTTCACATACTGTAAGCAATCTAGAGGCGTATGGCAGCAGGTGTCCACTCTTTTTATTGAGTATGTTGTACTTCTAAGAGTCTCCGGGTACGGATAAGAACCGCAGTTGAAAAACTCGATGATTTTTAGAATATTCTTTTTGTTTGCTTCAATAAACGCTTTGTTAATTTTATTAGCTGAATACTTTCAAACCCCTTTCTTAAGCTGTCATGTCTAATAGTATAATGAAAGCTATAAAGGGGCGTAATTACTTCATTTTCTATGGTTATACTCTGATTCGATTTGCTTCTTCCACTTCGATTACCAAACTCTAGGATGGAAGTATAAAGAAAACATTCGAAGAAAACTCAACTATCGAAATGGAATGGGCAAAATCGAATCACACACTAGTGGTATTTCCAATCCAACTAATTGCAGAGACCTTGATTTAAGTAAATGAACTGAGCATCGGAGAGACATTTTCGAGAGAGAGCTGCGTATTTCTGGAGGCGAATCGATCTAAGATTCCGTGACTGGAGGAAATAAAACTCGGCGTTATTCAACACAGTGAGCCCCATACGCTTCAATTCCTCCAAAACTGTGTTTCCCACAATCGTGATTTCCCAAACTCAACGTGTAATATACAGGAATCAATTCTAACGTAAGAATCAGAGGCGTATGATAACATCCTCCGAATGCAGTGTGCGCGTGGAAATCATGGAGTTCGAATTGCGTGGATTACCGTTCTGAGGTTCAGAACACGTGGCTGCGAACCAGTACAAGTAGAGTTTGTGGAATGCCTGAATTAATTCGGAACGGAAAGGTTAGCTCTTGTATGATTTTATGTAAATGGATGTTCCAATTTCAAATTGGCTGATTGCTAGGCTGACCAAAGGTACCGTTTTCCTTAGAACAGTCCTCCTTTCTCGCCGTTTTCGTCTAGAAATTCTTGTATGAAACCCTTCGCTACATATTTATATGTAAGTAGCTGTGATTTATATGGAAAATCATTTACATGAAACAAAAATTGTAAATAATAACTGATTATGAAGTTATGATACTTCTTCTTTAAGAAAGTTTCCCTTAGAACGACCTTTTTACTAACTGATAGCAGTTAATTTGTTTATCAGAAAAGGAATTAGGTGAGTGACACATGTGTATCTACGTCTTACATAAAAAATCTTATATATCATTAGCGGTGTGTCCATCTGTCTGTCTGTCCGTCCCCTCTTTTATCTTGGAAAATATTTGTCGTAGAGCCATGACACAAACTGCATTCTATTTCTAATATGCTGAAAGTCCTACGAAAACTATTCCCATCTTTATGAAGGCTCGGGTTCGAACCCAGGACTCCATAATACGTTTCCATAAGGAATGCACGTGAAGTTCGTTTTTTCACCATGCAGGCTTTGTTAATTTACAGAATTAAATTGGAAATAATGGTCCTAAGAAGTCAAGAAAAGTACCAAACGAAGGTAAATTGAATGAAGAATCTCATTATTATCGTCGTAAAATGTGATTTTCGAATCTAAATTACGAGAAATATGACAAAATAAACGAATATTTTGTAAAATTTCGCCGTAGTAAACAGCCAGTCACCCTGACGACCAAGGTGATTGTTGAATCCGATACATTCATTCTCCCAAAGGAATTCACGTGGATTTTAAATCCATACCGAATTAATTGTAGGAAGTAACGTCAGAATTTATGAAGAGGAGGCAATTAACTGAGATTTCAGCGAATGTAATCTATGATATTTAAATAGCAGGAACAAAATTACAGCCATTTTGGAGTATTCCTTTATCAAACCGAAATGCAAAAGGACATTAATACGTTCGTTTGTGATGATCAAGATGACGAAGAAATATTACGTCGAGGAAGGGGATTATTTTAGAGGGACAAGAAGAATATTTGAAGGTAGTACATTGCCGCGTGCACCCCCCGTAGACCATAGAAGACATTCTCAGGGTATAACTTTTAGATTTATCAAACATTTCATTTCCGCTCATCAGGGTATGTTTTTGAATTTTAAAATTTTGTCGTCGGTTGGGCAGCACGACCTACCAAACATACCAAAAGGAATTAAACTTCCTTTTCTTTTCTTTTATTTTACTTTTCTTTTCTTTCCCGCTTGTGCCGGATCCTTCGCTCACCAGAACGCGGCAACGCCAGTGTGGCATAAGAAAAACTTGCAGGGGAGGTCGGTATGTGATTCAGCAATGGCCGTTTCTTCAGGACGCAACAATGCTTCCGCGCTAAGAAATGTTGCAAATCGACGACTGCAGCCAAATCGTTTTGCAAGTTGGATGATTTTACCCAAATATCCTTCAGAAAATTATGTCAAAATCCAGCGGCCGATAATGCGGCAGATGTAGCGCCATCTTGCGCACCCTTGAGAATACTGGTTATATTTCAAATCTTACGCCAAATACTTTGAATATTGCGGGAAAGTTTGAAGACCAGTGAGTGTGCAGTGAGGATGGAGATGACCTTTTCAGGTGGGAGGCGCGTATTGGCTACTCGACGAAATATTTACGAATTATATATTACTAGCTGATTTGCCCATTGATTTTCAACGGGGAAAATAGATGTAGGATTAAATTAGTAATGCTATTTGTAAAGTAGTGAAATTATACTCTCCGACGATTTCAGAAGCAGTGGTGGAGTAATACGAAACAGTTGTATTGGAATCTATTAGTGGAGGTTTGCTTGGGATCTATTTGAGTCAATAAAGTTCCTATTTCTTCTCCATTTCTGTAATGGCAACTTAAGTCATATTACGAATAACATTAAATGAAAACAAATAAAATACT
This sequence comes from Pachydiplax longipennis, assembly GCA_036926295.1. NCBI lineage: Eukaryota > Metazoa > Arthropoda > Insecta > Odonata > Libellulidae > Pachydiplax > Pachydiplax longipennis. The sequence continues at coordinate 503,487 of JAVFKF010000038.1, forward strand.
GGAGTTATATTTATATGTATTTACTATCCAAACAATATAATTATTGTACCTGATTCATTTTCATAGAATGAAAGCTTAAATGCATACCTATATGCAAATAGAGGAAGGGTCGGAGGGTCTTGACCCCCTACATTTTTCATCTGAAATCTTTGGAGAGGATGATTTCACTTCTACACATATAGCATTACTAATTAAATCCTACATCTATTTTCCCCGTTGAGAATCAGCGGGCAATTCCGCTAGTCTTACATAATTTGTAAAGCGGTTTCATCATCATATATGATTTTCGAAGATTTTGGTTAATATTAACGTGTTCTTTTCGCTAAACGAGTGATATTGCGTTATTTGATATCGGTATAGGCAGTGTACATTATTTTACGTGCTTGTTACTTCTACAATGCTTTTCTTACTGCTTGATTATGATATTTCTGTTTTACTACGATATCTTTTAGCTAACATTCTCTGCAGGCTTGTGCAGAGGAGTGGTTATTTCTTTGCTGTGGATTATTTTTCTCAACGTAACCTAAGAGTTTTAAATCTACAAGAACATTCATCTCATTTCCTATTAATTTTGAAATATCATTTATTAATACTTATTAATATTATTTCTTTTACATTAAAAATGGGTTGAATGGAAAATGAGACTCTATAGCCTCAATTGTACCAAAATAAAGTGCATATGAATTTGCTTCCTGATTGGCTGAAAGTTACTCCGTTCATATCGAAGGAATTCGCATGCTGTCCACTCTTAGTTAATTTACTGATGTCAGTGGACAAATATATTTCTTAGAAAGGAAAAATTTATGTAATTTTGAAAGTATATTTGTATTTTCTGAAGGGTTTGCGAAGATATTTTGGTGACTTTTTATTAGCCGAAGAGCAGCATGTTTACTTTTGATATGACTTGTTTAGAGAAAGTAGATTCGTTTTGCTAATTTATTGGCTCTGCATTACTGCCTCCTTCTATGCTAGTTTAAATATGTCCATTTAATTATTTCTATTTATCTGAAATTCGCTGTTCCAACGAATATTAGTAAATATCTCCTGCGCTATTTTCCATGTTGTTCAATCTTCAAATATGAAAGTGATGTCATTTAATTTCCGGAAAATACTAGAAACTGTTCTCATTATTTAATTCAGTAGCATTTCAAATAGACGCTGATTTTATAGTGCCTAATTAGTATGTACCTCGACCTTACTGATTTATGTGTACAGGTATCATTCATTATAGGAACCATTCGGAAGAAAACTGATTGATCAACTTCCTTCGTTTGAAAATAATAATTCACAGAAAAAGCAGTTTTCCTTTTAACTTCATTTTAAGTTACTATCTCTTTTTCATGCATTCATTCAAGAATCCTCGTCAAAATATTTCAGTAATCCTTCAAAATTTGTGAAAAAAATCCTGTAATGATTAAGATTAACATCAGGACAGGTCTTTTGTTCTCCTTGGGCATGTTTCTTATTTAATTCCATCCAATTAATCTTTCTAATTGTTAAATACCGATTTTGATCACTTAATATAAGAGCCTCTGGCAGTGATAGGTATGTAACGCAAAGCATCCCGGAATAGAACCAACTGGGCATGGCAGTTTAGAGGTTCGAATACTTATATGTCCTGTGTTCGAGTCCCAGTTATGTCGATATGATTACCTTCTGTTTCTTCTCAGATTCAAATGTTGTTTTGTGTCAATTTAACTCATTGAAATTTAAACACCCAAGTTTGGCATAAAAATAAAATTTCACTAGCAGATTATCATACGAAATTAGGGAACCCTAATCAAAGTAAAAATACACATGCACAGCATTCGCGATGATATCGGAGGCACGTTCCTCGTGGTTTTTTTTCTTTTATATCGCAAAACTACGCTATTTTGCGAAATATTTTCATTTCTTCATCAAACGAGCGCAATGCAGTTTTACGCAGCAAAGGCATATTACATAAATAGCAGCGAAGGGAGGGTTTGGTTTTAGTGTGTGCATTAGCGGAATAAGTGCTTGAAGAGGAGAAAGGAAAATGCGTTGGAATTTGGGCTAAGATGCTCGGCAGTGTCGCGAAGATTTTTTCGATGAAACTTGCGGAAGAGGTCATAAAGACGCTTCCCTCATTTACTTGGAAAAATGCATAAAAGAAAAAGGGAAAGAAAGCAAGCATTCGAGGGAAATGGAGGGCGAAATGGAGTGGCTGCATGATTTAGAAAGGGCCAATTTAGAAAGGAAATTGCAGGAGTCTTAGGAAACCAATCAAGAAAGAATTCCTATCTTAATCAAGATCTATTATAAAAGATAATCAATTAAATAAACGTTTTTTTTAGGTATCCGTTCAGAAAATTTTGAGACCTATGATAATGATGTATAAATCTCCTTAATAATTTTCAAAGTTATCTCAAGGAATTTCTTCTAATTCGAAAGCAAGAGTTTCTTCGTAATCTCAAAATGTAGCGATCATTTCAAAGGGAAATTTACCTCTTTCCTAACTAAAATATGTAGTTCAGGTATTCAAAATAATGACATACTATTTATTATTCATGTTCTTTTGACTAAGTATACCTTATATATCAATGTCACATCTACCTCCTCTTAAGAAATGACAAATCGAAACATAAAAAAATGCATATATCAGGAAATTTTTTCAGAGAGAAACTATTTCTTGCTTAACATCTTTGCAGATACTATAATATCTGTTCTACTTATTGAAAATATTTGTGGTATTTCGCAATTTTATTAAACGGGATGTAGTTTGCCAGCGATATATATATTTCTTGTTAATTTTTTCTGTTCTGGAGTACTACAAAGTTTCTCGAAAATTTGTGGAATGCTAAACATAAGTGCTTAAACAAAGCATCAGGATACCATCGTTTCGTTTCATTACAAATTGTACATTTGTGCTCTATGTATGTGATATACGTCATTGTAAGATAGCTGGAACAATGATGTACTACAAGTTATATAGTTACTTTGATGATAAATATATTTAATAATCTAATTTTTATGAATATAGATTCTCATTTACAAACTGAATCCATTTTATTTATGTTGTATTGCATTTTCATAATAGTTTAATGAAAGATGAAAATTTCTCAATTTTTCCCAATAAAGATTTTATATTATCTAAATCTACTTAACTCGTGTTGGAATTATGAGCTTAACTTTGAATAGATATAAAAACCTCTAAAGGTTCCTTTTTTCAGAACATATTTGCAGTACGTTGATTAAAAAAGTTTTGGGCCTTTCGTTTGAGTGTAGGCGATTTGTTTAAGACATCCAAATGAAATCTGTCAGTACTCTCCTTCATTTCAACTGCGGCCAAACGAAGCGATGGTCTGTTTTGGACGCATTCACCGAAAAATGTTTCTCTCTCTTCTGGAATACACATCTTTTGATAAATCTATGCACATTGACTTAAATTGACAATTGATGGGAGAGATAATATCTAAAACTCACAGAGTAACTCACTGTAAATGCATATGAATATTGCCCTGCAATATGCTCGCAATTTTGATTCCATGTTGTTAATGATCAAAAAGAGTGAATGTAAAACGTGTCATTTTTTGTGCGTGAAATCGGCTAAAATTGGCAACAAATTATTTGCACAACTTTAATATATCAAAGATATCTAAACGTTCAAGGCAAAGCTACGTTTTATTAAAATTTTCTACAATAGAAAGGCAAGTAAATATGCTCTCAGACGCAGTTTAAGAATCATTGAAGGAAAAGTGATTAGAAGGTTCGTTGCGATTTCTTGACAAATTCAGGCAAAGCACGTTACATACAGCACACAGAGTACATATATATTAATTTATTATTATCGAGGAGTAAAGCACAAATTTTATCAACACCATTACATTTTTAACAAGGTCTCGACACCCTCAGATGTGATACCGATCTTTTTATTTATTATCATTATCGCTGGGCGTCAAAACCTAGATAGTGCGTGAAAAATATTATGGCATTGAATAAATGTTTTGCTTTCATTCCTCTCTTATAGAGTTACTTAAGTGCAAAATATGGGATTTCTTATGGATGTCGTTCGTCGGCGACTATTGCAATTTTAGCAATCATTTCTAAGAATACATGTAAACGTTTTACGAAAGGTACGGGTGTATCTTGACTTAAAGATTTATTTTTAAATCTGGTTCTTTAACGCGTACGTTCTCCCCCATTTTTCTAAGACACTCTCTAATGATTAACTTTAATTTTAAGGTATCAACAGCTGTCACAGCAAACTCAGAAACCAGGAATTCCAGTCGCACTTAGTTTCGGAGTATAATGCCGCATTAAAATTATTACTACCCTTTTCGTGTACAAAGAATGACTTATTTCATTACTCTGGGTATAACTCCCATTTCTTAAGTATATATCACAAAATAAAATAAGTATTGGTTGAATCAATGCTTAGTTTATGTTATGGTGGTAGACGAAAATGAGTCGCAGGTAAATATTCTGTTTAAATGCGCTATCGAAAAACAGCTTTGAGTTCGCAATGTGATCGACGATTGATTTGATAGAAAAGTGAGCATGAAGAATGAAGATGAGGTGAATTTTCAGCTATGAAATGGGATTCGCTGAAGACTTGATTACTGACGCAAGTTATTTGAAAGATATCTTAGTACAGATCTCTAGATAATTGATTTTGTTTCTCCAATTATTAAAGTTCACGATCAGAAAGTGAAAAACTTTTACCAGGAATTAATTGCGGCAACAGATACAACAGACACGTAGCTACTTCTGCTCGAATTTTCCATCAAAAATATAATAACTAACTGGAGTCAGATAGGGATTTAGGTGTTATTGCATCCACTGCTAGAAGCCTTTCAGGGCCAATATGTAAATTTAATTGTAAATAGGGTAAATTATAATTATATACTCGCCAAAAATCTGTGGACTAAGCCCCTTTAATCTGTTCACACTAATCTTAAAGGAGAGTGCATTCAAAAGAAATGCCATAACATTCTTGGAATCTTTTCAGCCACTCCAACCAATAGCTCATGATTTCCGCTTCATTGATTGGTTGCTGAGATGGACGGAAATAGGGAAAAGACAATGGAATGGCAAAAGAAGAGACGGTGGGCGTAACGGGAGAAAATGGAAGCAGCGGAGGGCGTTTCGAAATCGAACTGTTTAAAGATGAATGCCTTCGGAAGGCCTCACAAGTATGGAAAATATATTAGAGAACTTTTGATGGGATTGAATCATTTAATGCAACCGCTGTTGAAATGTGTGGGATATCATTTGGCTGCAGAAAGTGAATCATCTACTCCTGGAGGAGGACGGAATGAAGTACTTTATATTAATGTTCGGTTTTCTCACTGAGGACGAAATGAAACAGGAACTGAATAAAACTGTACTATTTTTCGGAGTGACTGCCAGAATTGAAGGTTTAAAATCATTAGCCGAAACCCGCATTCATCCCGATGTTCGGGAATCAAGTGCAATAGTATTTATGTTTAACAATATAAAGATGGCTTGCAACTCGCAAATCAATTTAAACATTTTAATAATTTTTTAATAATAATAAAACTTGTGGACGAAGACATCGTTTCTTTCGTATTTATTATGGAAAAGTTCCACCAGATATCGTCAGAAAGCATGAACTATTTTAATAATCTTACTTTGATTGTGCAAAAAATCTTCACGTCGAAATATGTATCTAACTTTATCTGTTAATTGAAAGCCAAATATCTGTTTAGAGATATTCTTGTATAATTTTGCTAGCAGGAAAAGCAGTGTAGATGCAGAGAAGAAGGGAAGGGTTGTAAGAGAAGGAAGGGAATGTGAGGGAGGAATGTGAGAAGGATGTTTGGCTTCAGATGGAATGTCTTGAATGAATGATTGAAGCGCACTCTGTGACGGACTATTGGAGAGATAAATCGGAAGGGTCTCAAAATGTTTTGATAAAGATCAAAATAAAAGCTCTGCTATGAATTTTAAAATAAAGACAGTTGCGCATAGTTTTTTCATTTATTTACGCATTAACGCCGCAGCTATATGGAATTCTAGTGCCAGCGTCATATATACAGTTCATATTTCAAAATAAAAATAAGAAATATTGAACGGTACACAATTTATACAGAATTTATTTAAATGTATAAATTAAAATGCATAGAACGATATGGTAATCAAGACTATCTATAATATTGCAATATAGAATAAAAAAATTAAGGAAGAGCTAAGTAACGAAGTAAAATACAATGAATAATAAAATTTCGTATACCTTACCTATTGAATTTTCCACACCTGTCATACCTGCCTTTCTTAAAGATCCTTTAAGGAAATCTTAATGAAATGTGACCTTTCATTCATCTACAGCATAACACATTTTCATATCAATTCTCTATATTAGTATATACGCTTTTCAAATATCAGACTGACGCCTCTATGTTCCTACGTTTAGATTTTCCTTTGCACAACGATTCCTATATAGACATTTACAGACTGCTGCTGGACTCATCCTCGAAAGAGTGTTCTTATAAAGATTCATGTAAATAATTTCCTACTTAAATCAAATTTTGTATATATTTCTCTGGGTAAGTTTTTGTTGTTTTGTTTCTAGTTCATGTATACATGGATGTTTACTAACTTTGTTTTATTTTACTGTTCTTGACATTCACTCCAAAATAATGTCAGTACGTAAATCGATTATAGAATGAAATTGGAGCTCCCAGATAGCCGCGTGGACAGCGCGTTCTACTTAATCAGAGATTAAATCAAATAATAGAAAATTATTTCCATCACATTGTAGAATCCATTATGTGCCCCTTAATTACTCAAATGAAAATAAGTTAACTCTTTTCTAGAACTAAAAAGTGAACCATTATACTCGTTGTACGTATTTCTGCCAAAGAACAATAAACCTTATCTTATTCCGTAAATTATCATTAAATTCAGATTACCTTGTATGCGGCCCTTGAGACTTTTGCTGAAGCCAATGCGGCCTTCTGTGTGTAAAAGTCTCTTCACCGTATTCCGCTGTAAGAAATAAATTTTAATGGACATACCATTGATATTTCACTAACCAGTTATCATATCTCCTCTTTGTACAATGATAATATTCTTGAATTCCATGCGAGCGGCGCTTACTTAACAAATGTTCGACTTGGATGGCCCGGGTTCGATTCCAGAGGGAGCTCACGTACAGAATGTTCTCAGATCACTTTTAAGAACGCTAATAAATAAATTAAACGTGTTATTACGTGTTAGCATAGAGAAGGACCAACCGCATTTCCCTTCTCTGAAATTGTGACAGTCCTCTCATTGAAACAAGTCCAGAATAGTAAGGAGTTGTGCGGTGAGACTCATGAAAGGCGTAGCTCAGGTAGAACGGCGCTCTAATGGCGATCTGTCCTTCCTTTTGGCAAATTCCACTCTGGCACACTTCCAGAAACCGAACGCCTCTCCCGGAAATTAAAACCAAAAGTGGAATGGCTTTATTTTTCTATTTCGGAGAGATTAAAATGTTTTAAAATCCGCCATTCTCCTCATTCCTACGTAGAGAACAATTTCGTGTCTTTTTCTCTCTCTCCGCCTAATCGCTTCTTTTCTCCTATATTACAACGACTCGAATGTTCAGCTGTTGAATGTCTAATACAAGTTGAAATGCAGTTTGAATGCGTGGCAGAGTAATCGCAACACACGTTTCCATAGTTCCTAAGCTTTTGTTAAAAAGTGTCGCTTTCTGAACTAACGAGACGAATAAGCATCTGTTGTGATTGTCCGTCGTTAAATCGTGTATTTCCTCAAACGTAAACATTCCCATGCACAATAACCTTCTAAATTATCCTGAACGCTTTTTAAAGCCAATTTGATTCTGTAAATGAATGCCACGCATATTTTTCTTTAATGGAGATAGAAATTACCCAAGAAGAAACGGACATGAAATAGTTTGACAGACATGAAAAGGGACTCGAACCAGAGCCTTCCGTTTCCGAGATACCCCTTTAAACATGGAGCTCTCCTTCCTTATTATCCAAAATATTTCCATCGTGAGGATCTGGTTAGAAGAGACATTGTTGATGAGGACAAGCGGCATCGTCCGACAAAGCGGCATCGTCCACAGCCACGTCCTTTGTGAGACAACAGCCAAGCAAAGTACTAGAAAGAGGAATTTTAGGATAAGGCAAGGAAAGGAATTCCTAGTCACAAGACTATTCATATCATAACATTCCTGTCCCTATTTAATTAATGCAATTTTTTATTCTTTGGAATGTTTTCTCAATTCATTTCATATCTTTGAGTGCAATCCCTGGGATTAAAATTGAGTATTCCTTTCATCTTAAAATAGCTGACAGAGTGGGAGTTAATGTGGGAGCAGCAATAGACAAAATGAAGATGACATTGATGTTGGTTCATTTAGTGTCGCTTATTCAACACGATTGGCGTACGTGAAAATGCTATAAATCTTATCGAGGAAGTATCACTCGGTGTGCATTCGATACCCCAATCGATACATCGAATCGCTCTCGGAAATACGTTAGTGGGATCGATTGGCGCTGGAATCGTCGCTCCAAGACAGCTTCTTCTTGTTCTGAAAATATCAATCAAAATTACGGCTCATTGAAAAGAGATGGCGGAGTGCGAAGTTTTGGGCTGCAATTTTCATTTCCGTTGTCACGTTGGAGTGCTCGCTGGGTGATTGATGGCAGCTCTTCCTTTCAAACCATCTTTGTTCATCTGCAAGTGATTTATGCGATCGCTTTGATTTTTAAATTCTTCGGAAGTGTTTTTGCCGCACAATTGAAAATATAATGAATCATACTAACGAGAGATATTCCGATATTCGATCCAAAATTGAATTTTCTTTTCGTTGATATACAACGCTGGGTGCTGGAATATTTGTATATCTATGCGTAGAGTAACTCACTCGAAATTAAAAATTTTCACGTATTTCTTGATTATTTTATTTGGAAATCCATATCTATGTCTCAGCCACAGCAGATATTTATTTAGTCAAGCCCCAATGCATTTTTTGCTTTTATGGGTGCAGCGAAACTTTCTCAGTCTTTCTCAGAACTTCGCTCAGCTTCAGTCCAAAAACAATTTAAGTTTGATTTCTGTTTATTCTCAGTGAAAATGGTTAATGCTCATTTACGTTTTTAAGTTGTTATTCGTTCAGTTCGTTAATATTATAAGTTTTTCAAGGTTATCACCAAAATTATACTTCTACATGAATGTCGCCTCAACTCAAGCTTACCCCAAAGACAATCTAAAGCTTTTATTATATTTTTCTCTGTGGAATATTCTCTATGTTTTAATGAAACGCATATATTTATCTATTCTGAAACAGTATGAAGTTATGATTCTTAAATATTTATAACGCTTTCGTGAGGACTAGGCTTCACACTAAGGGTAATTGGTAGTGCCTTTGTAGTGGTCCCGGGTTCGATCCCGATGTGACGGTGGTGAAATTAAAGAATGGTATCCAAAATTTAATTCCAAAACCCAAATCACTGTTCAATTAATGATTATTCGATCCAAGCGATAATAATAATAAGACTAAGAAAGTTTAATGTTTTACATTTCTATTTTACGAAATATAGCGAAATCCATGGAACATGGAGAAATTTCCGTTATACAGCATGCGTTCCTTGTATAAGTCCAATTCAGAATAAAGAAAAGAAATATAAAATATGGTAAAGTGGCAAAAGGGAAAATTATCACATAAAATATAATAATTATTGCTTGTAAGAAAATGTATTTTCCTAAACTTATTTATTGCCGTTAACATTGAAAATTATAACCAAAATATTGAATTCATAAATCACAATAATATTTTCTAAATTATTGTAATAGATAATTTAATTTTATGCTTGTCGTGTAACTGTAACTGTTTTACTCCTTACTAAATAAAGTAAAAACATTTACTTAAAATTGTGAAAGAATTACTTTTTAATTCCTCAATATTTTTTGTTCTAAAGCCGTCCGAATTTTAGGAATCAATTATTTAAAAAGAAAGATTGCCTTAGCTCCTTCGCCACTTCCATAAATTATTAAACTAATGAATTCAAAGAGAGAAAACCGGATTTCCTCGTGATCGTGTAGACGTACTTCGCAGCAGAGAAATTAGGAGAAAGCTAAGGGAATGTTGAAGGGCCATTAATTCCGAGCAATTGAACGATAGAGAAGTGCAGAAAAGGGAACATTTCAATCGTTTGAACCTGTGGAATCGAGCAACTTCTTTGATCGGAGAATATTTTTAAAGCATAACTTCATTCTTCGGACCATTTTTACAAAAAAATATATCCATCGTAACGCATGTCGCATCCCAAACTAGAATCATCTTGCACTTATATACTCAAGTCATTGTCATAAACTGTGGTCCGCTACTGTTGGTAGCTCTCTCTTCTCTTCTTAAAGACTTTTTTCGATCATTTTCCTTTCTTCTCTTCATTCTCATCTAATGCTCCATCCGCTGTTATTTTGAAGTGACTGACTAAGTCAGTATTGTATACAATAATAATGGTAAAATCTTTATAAATTTTATTTTCTCCTAGATCCTTATACAGGTGGTTATTAATATTTAAATTTATGATACTATGACGTGATGAAATAAATCATCCAATAAATAGATTTAACAAGAAGTTATAATTGATGGCAGGGGCAGCTGATTTTGGTATAATGCGGTCAAAATCTTAATGCGTTACGAAACGCTATAAAGACGTAAACGCAGAGTTTTGCATTGAAAACTATTTAATGGGATTGGTTTGGTTTATAATCAAGAGGAAGGCGCTCGTGTTTCTTTGTCGCAAACTTTTAATAGCATGTTTGCCCCGATTTCGCGACGGAGTTTGCGAATTGGAAATAATCCGCATTCTCGAGATCCGGCGGAATTCCTCGAAAGTGGACAAACTTCTCCTCATCCGAAGCGGGGATTCATTTTTTGATGGAAAGTCGTATGCACCGAGAATATTCTCCACATTGGGACAGACTTTTTCGAAGTTATTGAGTTGTCCGCGTTTGTTGCTAAGGAAATAAAATCCTTTCTTGGACAAAATTGAGACTAAAAGTCTTCTCTTCCTTTTAGTCCATTGCAAATATGAAAGAGATTATATCAATAAGAACTAATAAATTGATTTTAAATTATAGAGAATAAGATTCATTTTTGTGGATTAATGAATAGCTTATGAATAATATTCCACTGCAGGAAACAAAGAAAGAGGTGAGAAATATCTGTGCAAACCTACGGAAGGAATTAACTAAAAGAAAATAAAACAAAGAACATAGTGGAAATCACAAGTACACAAATAATATGCCCACCAATCAAATGTATAATATATAACACAAACCTTAATTGTAGTATTTATTTGACTTCTATGAAAGGTCAAGTAAATGGAAATTAAAAGTAACAATGTAAATCAAATGCGACTTAGAAGTTGTTAGTAATAATACTTTTCATAGTTACTAAGATTCACTTAGAGACCAAATTAATCCATAGTTCTAATAGAAAGATATCAGACACACCTGCAAATAAAATGATTCATGTAAATTACCCTACTTCAACCCCTAGGATACGGTAAGGATAAGAATTGAATGATTAAAAAAAGAAGAAAAAATAAATCGACAACATCAGTATGAACGTATGAGAAAAGCATTAATGAGAGCATGCTAAGAGAATATTCATTATGAAAGTAGTTCAGCTGATAAGAGCCTGAGGCTGTATATTGAATGCTTTCTCAGCCAATCGAAGAAGTGGTGCGAACAACGTAGAGTGGCTCGTTTTGGGAGATTACAGGTTTGATAGATAGAGATGATCAACACCCTTGGCTGGGAGTCTCTTAAGAAACGAGTATATTCACAGGTTATTCTAGAAATTTGTGATTTATATGATGGAATACGCAACATCGTGATTTCCATACTCAGAAAACAATTTTCGAGGTCAGAAAGATTTCACAATATTATAGCGAGAATGGATGGCTATTACTGGTCTCTCTTTCCAGACAGGATTAGGCGCATAATTAAGAGATAGCAAATTAAAGAGTTTAAACTCCCTGCCATAGACCATATGGCGTCTCGCAGGGCATAAATGTAAATGTAAAGTAATGATTCCATTACCTGTCGTGATTCCTTTAATCCTCCGCTGCCACACGCTGATCACGTCCACTCACATAATCTGCTGTTCAGAATCACGGGGCTTACACCTAAATTTGCATCTGTACTCAGCGGCATATGGAAGTACCATTACTCTGCATATCTATCGGTGGCTGTCACGTACCATTTTCGGAAAATAGGAATTCTTCAATCAACTGGTTCTTACATCTATTTCCTCTCTATTAGAACTGCCTGTGTAACAGAGAAAACGCAGGATGCCCTCAGAATCTATTCTCCGAATTAATTGAGTAAGTGAAACCTGAGATTGAGTTCTTCTGTGATTCCCATCCTGCCCTATGAAGCATCTGGGCGGCGTTAACTGATTTTTCGTAACGATTCTTACGGACGAATCTCATGTGCGGAAAGGCGAATGCATTGTCGCGAACATGTCTCCTTATTTTTCCACACTTATTCGTCGACCTTCCCAGAAAGTGACCGTTAATACAATGGCTGCACCGCAGTACTCCGTCGTTGAAACACGATGAGATAGAATTAGATCTTCTCTATCACTCATTCTCAAGGTGCATTAAAATGTCACTTTTTTGGTATTTATTTTCGTAATAAGAAATAAGCATATCAAGAAACCAAAGGAGTGTTTTGTACTTATCTTCGCCACGTTTCTATGTTGTATATTTATATCATAGAAGAGGTTAACTTCATAACAAAGTGCTCCATTTTTTAGGTAGACAACTGGTTTGCACTTGAATGTTGCCTCCGGCACGACCTCAATGTTGTCCGTGGTTATCTCCATCGATGTCCACATCGAGGATAGAAGCGTTCTGATCACGGAAAAGTGATTCAACACCGCATCACGTGATTGAAAATGTTTCTCATTCCCTCGACGAATTGCGGGGAGAAGTTGGTTCTGAACTAACACTTGGTCGCACTCAAAAGCCGTAAGTTTCATTTGGTGAAATGTCGAATCGACGGCGGAACTGATTGGACGTCTCCGTTATTAGGAATCTCCGAAAGAATTCCGCAAAACTCGAACGGAATTGATTAATGGAATTCTCTCCACTATTCTGTATTTCTATGAAAAAGTAGAAAATCCCTATTTCAATTTGGACTCGATGCCGTGATGATGCAGTAAAATTTGAGTGCCCTCCAAAAGTGACGCAGATGACGTCATCTTCCGGACCGAAGAGATTGATTCACAAAACATTTCGTGATTAATAAAATCATTTTAAGACGCTCAATACAAAACCCGTTCCTTTCATGCGAAACCCTTGATAAGTATCCCGCTTAAGACGCTCTGCTTAAAAGGTGCACTGCTTTAACACATCCCATTTATTACATTTCGCCTCTTCTTGTCTCCAGATGTTTCTATTTTGCAATGACTAATTTTGTGAGAATAACATGAAGAATCCCACTGCCGGAGGTCATACTAATCTCGGATAAAGCGCGATCTTCTCTTATCTCAGTGCAGAACGTTAGATTAAAGATTCGCTTGACGATGTTTCCTCTCTTCACACTCAAATTTTAAATAATCAGGAAATGAGTGCTCTGCAATGCCCTCTCACCTAAGAGATCAATGCACTTCGCTAATTGTCTATTTTGTAAAAATGTCTTCATTTGAAAATAAAGTTACGCTCTCTTTGCAGGAAAAGGAGACCATTCTCACAAAATATAATGGAAACCAATATTACACAAAAATAGTTCGCGGAATAGTACATCTTTGGCAAGTAAAGCAAGCTAAAGAATGTTTATTTTCGTTTTTAAGGTGTAAAGCTCTTATTTAACGATTAAAAAGGCGAAACTGCCCTTTCTAATGCTAAAGAGATAAAAATTTATAATATCCCGCTTAAAACGCGTCTCCGTTCCCCTGAAAGCGTCTCAACCAGATTTTTCTCTAATAATAAACGAAAACAAAATATTTCAGTAATGATTATATGAAAAGCCTAAAATGCACGGGAAATTTCTTCGGTGCGATATTATCGCTTACTGTCGTTAATCATATCCCGTTGAATTTATTTCCAGTTGCCGAAGAAGCGTCCGATGTTCTTCATTTAAAGAGGTGCACTACATTGAGGTCACTTTTCAAAAATATGACTGAATCGATGTATTTGTGTGAAAGGGACGCCCTTTTGACAAATCGATGAGCTCCACTGGGATTCCCAAAAGGACCAGCATCTTGTAAGCACGATCGAATAAACTGTCTGGATTCGTTTGAGAACAACTGTGATGTTTTCGAAAAGAATGCATTTGGCAAAGAGATGCCTCACATTTGACTATTAGTCAACGTGCAGACAGATTCAATCCTCATCTACAAGAGGGTGTAAGAAAGAGGCTTGCCAGGAAGATGAGGCTCTTCGAGTCATAATGTTGAGCACAAGTCAATGTGAGCGAAGCTCAATGCGTTCATAGTTTTTAATGGAGAATGATAGAGAAATTTAGCATCAATTCATGCCTTCGTAGTCATGAAATTTTTATGGTGCCGTTCATTTAGGCTGCTCCTTATTTGATCCTATTACAAGGGTTCTTCATAGGTTCATTTTGCTGTGATTAGGAGTTTCATAGAATCCTTAGTAAGGATAGCGCACTACAATATCCAGCAGCGACGTATTTGGGATGGATACGAGAATGAAGGTCATGCGCAGTGGTCTTCAGTTTACTTATATTCTATTGTTATTTATAATGCACAATATTCTTTAAGTATACTATTATATGCTTTCGAGAAATAAATGGCATCGATTTTTCCAAAATAGACCATCGCATCTCCTCGCCGAACCCTAATTTCTCATTTCTCCCACTGAAACTCAAAGAGAATTCTCCATCTACACGGGATCATTCAGTGGATGAGAATTCAACCAGCCTTTGGATTGACAGAAGTTCAGTGAGGAAATCACTGCTAATTACAATGGTTTGACTGGGAATCTTTGTCAAGAGCAAAAGTAATGGCTCTGAACAATGAAAAATGTAACTGTGGTTTATGTAGACATTTATCACTCATCCTTTGAATTTTTTAGTATTTAGAGAAAGAAACGAAGCCTTGGTCCACTTAGATTCCTATAGAATTCCTGAAGAGATACGTTTCAACGTCCATCTTTGTTCCTGTCATCATATGAATATATTCATTTGTATTTTGGTACAGGAAGATATACCGAACATTTACTGTTTTCTCATTTTTGTGGCTGCTGAGAGATGAAAGCTGCAGAGGTATGAATATCTGAAAGGCACATACATCATGAAATTACGCACGTAGTTTTTCAGTAACCATAACTGTGTACAGTGAATTAAATACTTTATATTATGAGATACCGGTAGCTTCTCGGAAGCATTATTCGTGGTGTCATTGTGCAGAACTTAAGAGGATATTTTTCTCAATTAGTATTAAGGCAGGGACACATTACCTTCATTTTACTTTGTATGCCTTTCAAGGAATTCGGTAGCTGATACTCGCTGTCACTGGATTTGCAAAATCTTTGCATTTATTCGCTCTGGCAACAAAGGCAAGGGCTTATTGATCTGAATCTAATAATTAATCAAACCTAGAATTTTTACAATTTTAGTCTTAACCTAATACAATGAAAATACATATGAATATATTACATAGCAAATAAACAATAAGAATCAAATTATAATAAAAATTGAAAAATGTCAGAAAAATTTGAATTTCTCTAAGAAGTGTTACAAAAGAGATGTTTAGTAATAACAAAAGATTATGGTTATAGTTGAGAATTGTTTTTATTTCCTTCCTTTATCCTTATTTTAGTCTTTTAAGTAGAATTTCATTCTGTGCATTTGAGATGGTGTATGGAAACCGAATAGCAAATTAGACATCGTACTTAACAGTCGTGAGCGGTGATGGCTGCAGTCAGGAGAGTAATACAATCCCTGGGATTTGGGTCGACCCCTTAATCCTACCCTTCTCCTAATTAGAGGAGCCAAAAGTGAGCCCTGAAATGAGGATATCTTACCTTTTAATTTCCACCGTATGCATGCATTAATGTGCGGTCATCCTATCTCACGTTCGCTACATTTTTCGAAAGTATTCCGTTTAAGAAATAAAATATGATCCTTCCCAATTAGTCAATAATGGACAATTCTCCCAAGTATTATCTCCATACCTTCATTGGGTGCATATTAAAGCTTAACTAACGGCAATTAAAATTGAGACTTTATAAGTTGATGAATTTTAAGCTCTGGTCAATAGTGTGCTTAAACGAAGACGACCTTTCATGCCATACGAAATTTCAGATCAATTAATTTATCGGCGTTGATATAAGAAAAATCGTAAACGGAAATGGTCGTTACTTTTGTGCCAAATAAACGCAACAAAATTTTTCTAGGAAATAATTTCATAAATTTTATTACATAAATAATTAGATGATGCCTTATAAGACTTGAAAGCAATTTTCATTAAAAATGCTTTTAACTCCCATTTAATTACGGAAACTCATTAAAATAAATTTCAATCAATATATTTACATTTTATTTAAATATGACGTCAAGAAAAGTTAAAAATTCATCTCTAACTCAATGAATTTTATAAAAATTTTACATAATTTTAAGAAATTATTTTATAATTTTCACAGAAATAATCTTATATATAATTAGCGGTGTGTCCGTCTGTCTGTCTGTCCGTCTCCTCTTTTATCTTGGAAAATATTTGTCGTAGAGCCATGAGACAAACTGCATTCTATTTCTAATATGCTGAAAGTCCTACGAAAACTATTCTCATCTTTATGAAGGCTCGGGTTCGAACGCAGGACTCCATAATACGTTTCCATAAGGAATGCACGTAAAGTTCGTTTTTTCACCCTGCAGGCTTTGTTACTTTTACAGAATTAAATTGGAAATAATGGTCCTAAGAAGTCAAGAAAAGTACCAAACGAAGGCAAATTGAATGAAGAATCTTATTATTATCGTAAAATGTGATTTTCGAATCTAAATTACGAGAAATATGACAAAATAAACGAAAATTTTGTAAAATTTCGCCTTAGTAAACAACCAGTCCCCCTGACGACCAAGGTGATTGTTGATTTCGATACATTCATTCTCCCACAGGAATACACGTGGATTTTAAATCCATACCGAATTAATTGTAGGAAGTAACGTCAGAATTTATGAAGAGGAGGCAATTAACTGAGATTTCAGCGAATGTAATCTATGATATTTAAATAGCAGGAACAAAATTACAGCCATTTTGGAGTATTCCTTTATCAAACCGAAATGCAAAAGGACATTAATACGTTCGTTTGTGATGATCAAGATGACGAAGAAATATTACGTCGAGGAAGGGGATTATTTTAGAGGGACAGGAAGAATATTTGAAGGTAGTACATTGCCGCGTGCACCCCCCGCAGACCATAGCAGACATTCTCAGGGTATAACTTTTAGATTTATCAAACATTTCATTTCCGCTGATAAGGGTATGTTTTTGAATTTCAAAATTTTGTCGTCGGTCGAGCAGCACGACCTGCAAAACATACCAAAAGGAATTAAACTTCCTTTTCTTTTATTTTACTTTTCTTTTCTTTTCTGGTTGTGCCGGATCCTTCGCTCACCCGAACGCGGCAACGCCAGTGTGGCATAAGAAAAACTTGTAGGGGAGGTCGGTATGTGATTCAGCTATGGCCGTTTCTTCAGGACGCAACTATGCTTCCGCTCTAAGAAATGTTGCAAATCGACGACTCCAGCCTAATCGTTTTGTTAGTTGGATGATTTTGCCCAAAGATCCTTCAGAAAAGTATGTCAAAATCCAGCGGCCGATGATGCGGCAGATGTAGCGCCATCTTGCGCACCCTTGAGAATACTGGTTATAGTTCAAATCTTCCGCCAAATACTATGAATATTGCGGGAAAGTTGAAGTACCAGAGAGTGTGCAGGGAGAATGGAGATGACCTATTCAGGTGGGAGGCCCGACGATTTCTGAAGCAGTGGTGGATTAATACGAAACAGTTGTATTGGAATCTATTAGTAGAGGTGTGCTTGGGATCTATTTGAGTCATTAAAGCTCCTATATCTTCTCCATTTCTGTAAAGGCAACTTAAGTCATATTACGAATAACATTAAATGAAAACTAATAAAATACTGGAGTTATATTTATATGTATTTACTATCCAAACATTATAATTATTGTACCTGATTCATTTTCATAGAATGAAAGCTTAAATGCATACCTATATGCAAATAGAGGAAGGGTCGGAGGGTCTTGACCCCCTACATTTTTCATCTGAAATCTTTGGAGAGGATAATTTCACTTCTACACAAATAGCATTACTTATTAAATCCTACATCTATTTTCCCCGTTGAGAATCAGCGGGCAATTCAGCTAGTCATAATTAAATATAAAATTATATTGACACAAGTGTATTATAAATTATATCCTTTAAAAATTAAATAATAATTTTATGATTGTTTATTATGGCTCTTTTCCACAAAGTTGAGCTTCAGATTTGTTATCACTTACATTGTCATTTGTCAGTGATTCGCAACGTTATCGCGCTATTCTCACGTGATACATTTTTTTCTAATAGCTTCAACGAGGAATGTAACATCGCTCCCCTTCTTTCCTATTAAGTCTCTTTTCCTAAGCTATCGGCGGAAGTTGGATGAGATGAGAGGAATTTATTAACTTTGATGTTTTATAGTGTGTCTCGAAGCTGATTCCAAAGACAGCTCGGACTTTCCTCCTAGAAATGAATCCTCGAGAAAACTTCCAGATCCGAGAAACGACCGAATTTTTCTCTACACTTGGATTATTTCCTCGGCAATTCCGACATCTTGCTTCTCTTAAGCACGATTTAGGAAAAGAATATTGGATTCTCTTTTTTCGTTCGGAATGGAGAAAGCTTCCAGAGGAAAATCTTTCGTTTGGATATCTTGGATGGATTCCAAAGAACCGTCAAAAATATGTGTATTCTTGAGAATCACTTCGATTATCCTCAATAAATCATTTTCACGCTAATCTAATCCGAATATCCTTCATTTATTGCAATTATTAAGATTATCGGCATGCCAAAGTCAGAAATCACATCAAAATAAAGCTCTCCGAGTGGTAGTTTTCTATCTTTTCGATATTCCCGAGATTACTTTTAACTAATTTCCCTCCCCAATAGCCAAGAGTGTTGATGAAAGCTGTTCCGGGTTCGAATCCCGGTGTTGGCCCGTAAGCAAAATGAGCTCAGTTGTCGAATGACTACTGTAATACTAATTGCTCTAAAAGCATAAACTGACATGCTAAGTAATCTTTCTTATACATTCACATATAAAATAATTTCATGCATTTTCATCTTCATCTGCAAGCTAGTGGCATGAGGTGCATGAATAATACTTCCCCTATCGATTACTTTCACGTATCGTTCTCGAAAAAAATTAAATCTTGAATCGACTGGTCCTATTTCTCTGATCTTTCTCACAGTAATCGACTATATCTTCCACGAACGCACTCTCTGAAATTAATAAGCAAGTTAAGTCTTTGATTGAACCTCTTTTCTTCAATGTGATTATTAAGGCCGTCGATAAGTCTTGAAATTAATAACGTTTCATTTACGCTAGACGCCAGAGGTCACTTCAACGAGATTGAAACTAATATCATCCAGTACTTACTGTATAAGTGTATTGTAAATAAGTACTACTTTTTCACTTGAAAGTTCCGCTTCGAATGTATCTCGTGTGTTAGTCTTTCCTAAATGATCGAATTCCGATAAATCAGGGGGATTGTCATGTAATATAACCTTTTCTTTTTCTTGGAGAATTTCAATATCCGATAAAATACAAACACTTTTTTATGTCTATTTCTTACACCTTTATTTTGAAATCCAGATTATTATCCACTAAGCAGTTTTGATTCTTTATATTCCAAATGCATAAGTAATATAATAAAGTAAGTAAAAATAATTTGCATGGCGATGAAGCACTTCAAAAGCTTAATATTCCTGAATTGATAATTTAATATTGCAACTTCTCATTGATTTTCAGTCCCCTTGCAAAACATTTTTTCGAGAAATCTAGATATGGCTGATTTTTTCTTCGTTCCGGAGTTATCAGGAGTGTTTCCATGATTGTCTTTCTTGTGTGTGGTCTTCAGACTCTCCTCTTCCATTTTCATCTCATTTGTAATCACCTAATGAGGAAGAAAGAGAGGCTGTTCTTTAGTTCAGTTCATGCAGACTAGGTATATCACGAAAGAAAATAAAGTAGATCTAGACGTGAAGAAACGGGAACAATTCTTTCTTCACAGTTTTATCAAGACACAACCGATTTCAACGAATAATGCAAAGTTAGCCAAGATATCGTGTGAAACGCTGAAGAACTGGGTTCGAGTCCCACTCACGCATGACGTTGTAATTTTTCCAGGCGTATACCTTTGTATACGACGTTGTGTATATGTTTATTTATCAGATGAAAGTAAGAAATGCATGGAAGAAATTTTCTGAACATAAATTCCACATACTTTTCAACGAGATATAATTATGGAATTTGAGATTCGTAGAAGGACCAACGGCTATCGATATTTTTCTGTCAAAAGTATCCTTAGTTTGAATCTAAAATACTTGAAAATGCTGTCATAAGAAATGCACATAAAATTCATTTTGATCAACTACAGACTTTTTCCTTCGCAGAATAAAATTAGAAATAATGGGCTTACAAAATCGAGACAATTATCAAAAGAAAGAAAAGTGAACAGAAATTCTTATTTTCATCGTAGAATATAGTTGTGGATTCGCAATTTCAAGAATTAGGAAGAAAACGATGAAATGTTTGCATAATTTCGTGTTTACAAACACCCACCCAGACGACAGAGACTATCGTTATACTCGACTCTTATAGGAAATATATGATATGGAGTCTTCCCTAGTTGTTTTAGAATGAATGAGACCTCCCAGTTAATTTCATTGGATCACCTTTGCATTTTGATCGCTAGGAAGTGGTTTAGCATCTTTTGCTGCTCCTTCCAAATACTGTGATGTAGATCTTGCGTCATTGGGGTCGTAAAGGAACAATTCGTGCTCGTTGTACTCGCGTGCCTTTCTTTCCATCCACACATCCAAGTAATGTCCTGTCTCTTGAGGACGTTCCCAAGTGTTCTTCAGCTTCTCACTTCGATTTTTTATTCTCACAGAATCCGATGTCCTTGCATGAAGCTCGCTTCTCTGCATTCTGCCAATTCACAGACATTTTAGATACTTTATTTATACTTCAAGATTACAAAGATGTATCAGTGGCAGTCGTTCGAGGGTCAAATAGAAAAATAAAATCACTGCATTCACTCTAGTCGGGAGGAAAACCCTTCCAAAAACCTCCCCAAGGCAGCACACAAAGTTATTCAACAAATAATAATTTGCTATTCCAATAATACCAAGACTTCTTCTGTGTAACCCACAATCTCAAATACTTAACGTAGCAACACATTTGTAAGTAAGATCAACTATACAAATATTAATATATTTACAGCATACAAGATGACATTTTCTCAGTTCATAAATACTCCTAATTATATAGAATAAATAATGATGACGATAATAATTATAAAACAAGAACCATGTAAACATACTCTATATGTTTTAGAACTTTTGAACATTATTCAATACGTATTAATTCCTGAATTAATCGAATTCCACCAGATATCATTTGAGCAGACTAATTATATTGAGTACCTATCTAGTTCCTGGATAAAAACGCCTTTTGACTTTTGATTTTTCTTTCTTTTATTCCTCGATTTAGTTCTGTAAGTATATGTTTTATTTTCGATCATTTCTTTCCCTTCCTCATTGGTCGCATTTGCTCTTTCTGGGTTGCTCAAATGTGGAAGCAGTTCTTGAAATCGATCCACTGGAAGTCCACTCATCGCCGATACTGTCCTCAGCTTTGTAATGAATTAAGCGAATGTGGCATTAATGTCAGTGCATACATTGACGATACTTTCTATATCTACGTATATACTATGCAAGCCGGCTTTCGGCGTGTGGCAGCGGGTTATCTAATAAATTAAACTTTAATTTGTATGAAAAACTCTCCGATAGACGGTATAAGTCCTGAATTACCGAGTTTCTAGGAATCACCCAATGCGTACTTCAATAGAATACTGCCACTGTATCAGAGCGATGTAAATGCGCATTGTGTTATTCATACCTCGAAGTGCATCGGCAATTGGACACTTTTCCTTTAATTCCTTAATAGCCGAGTTCCTTTTCTTTATCCTTAAATTATATGAAGTTTGCAAAATCAATGACTATAGTTAAAACGGCTTATCTTAACCTACAGAATATTGTGAATTTTTGTATCGCATTTTTTGACGAGGCACCCAAATCAAAACTCAAGAATTCACATTCTTCATTCAGGTGTGATATAACATTACTGCCCAAAGGCACCCGCGTTTGAAAGTAGAAATTTAAATAAGCAAGCACATCAAAGAGAGCAGAGGGATTGTTATGCTCCCTCACCACCGATCCTAAAGAAATGGTTACTTTTCCTTATTTGTTGATAAAAATTGATTCATTTTAGAATATAAAATTAAGTAACTAATACGCTCTCTTTGTGTGAACATTCTTCAAGAATAACGCAACCAGCATTACACAACGCCATCCCGCTTAAGACGCGGTTTTCGCCCGAAAATCCTCAACTCTTCATTAAAAGGCCATCCCATCTTAACCGGGTTAAACCGTATGCATTAAATGTTCTAGAAGAAAGATTTAACCTCTTGCTCTTCGCTCAGTGATTTTCCTTCTTCCTCTACTTCACTCTCTTTCTTTCCTTCGTTTTTCCTCTTACTTTGTCGTTTCCCTTCTTCCAATTCCTTGCTTTGTGTGTACCACACTTTACTCAGACGTACTTTCTTCAAACCTTCGGATTCATTCCTGAAAGGTATACAATAAAAGATCAGGGAAATGTAATAAACAGATTATATTCGAT
Organism: Pachydiplax longipennis; assembly: GCA_036926295.1. Classification (NCBI taxonomy): domain Eukaryota; kingdom Metazoa; phylum Arthropoda; class Insecta; order Odonata; family Libellulidae; genus Pachydiplax; species Pachydiplax longipennis. The sequence goes on from JAVFKF010000038.1 coordinate 526,428, forward strand.
TGAATACGGAACCCTCGGATGGAATTTTCTCCATAAAAGGATATCAGATTATCAGCGGAAGCTGTTCAGCAAATCTACCGGTCATCGACGGTGACGTTTCAATTCCAGCGAAAGAAATAATCGCAGGGAAATAATCAAAGGCGATGATTCTGATCGATTTCTCCGCGAAAGAAAAGTTCCGATGGGAAAGAAAGGAATCGGTCGCAAGAAAAATTGTCTTTGATACAAGAAGACATATCTTTTACGTTGAAAAGTTAATAATTATTACCGAAGGTAATTCATTAATGATAAGGATTTCAAGGTTACTCATACTCTGGAGTGTATAAATCTCTTTCCCACGTCACTGATGAAGACTTGCGACTTCCCTTCTTTTCTTCTAAATTTTCTGCAGAATCCTCTGAATCTGGTAAACTTTCCTCTTCCTCTTTCCATCCTGCGACTTTAGGGCTCAGTATTTTCACGATATCTTCAGACATTTCTTCAATCTTTTCGCTCATATTACTTGGTCTCATATCTTCACTAAATGTATTCTGTTGGAAATTGAAGGTTATTGTAAGATCCAGTGTCGCATTATATATCATTGTAAAAAAAGGAATTCCGCAATTTAGATAGTCATGAGACATGTTTTGGCTTAGTTTACAATGCAGAGAATAAATTACATACGAAAATCAAGAGCATCAATCTTATTGCTTTTATCATTAACATTAAGTCATACCAAAATGAGGCACATTTCCTCTGCCTAGTAATCCCTAGAATACCACCTTTACACAGAAATTAAATGTCACGTTAGGTAATATAATCATATTTAAATTTGTAGATAACGATAAATAAATTAAGTCCTCTGACACATGAAGCTATCAGCGAACCTGACTAAATAAAGTAAGCACGTTAACTAATTAACGTACAAACACAAACAGATATACCAATATTGAATTGAACATCTTTATTAAAAAATCCATTTCAAATTCAGTATATTATATCTATACGTATATTCCCTGAAGAAAAGAGAAAATACAACAAGTTATCCATGGTCTATAAAAAAATCACTCAGCAAAACAAATGAGAACAGACTTATAATTTGTTCGAAATAAATTAGAAAAAACATCGAAAGGATCGATATTGAAGTATTAGTTTGATTAAGTTCTCTCAAGGTAGAATTGTTGATGAAATCGAAATAAAATTAAAATGTGAAAAAGCTACCGAATGACTATCGTCGTATATTTCCATGTACATTTTAATATATGAAGGAAAGGTGTCTGTGGAATCTCCGTCCACCACTTTAAGATCATTTTCAGGTCCTCTAAAGAACCTTTAGATAAAGACACTGATTCCTGAATACCTTTTTGGATTTACTGAAATGTGGCATTTCTTCTCCGGGACTTGTAAGCGTAACTCGTAATGTCTTTTTCGGGACAAGAATATCTCTCAAGGCTTGCAGGACGAACGAGGTCAAGATTCCCTCTTGAGTGAACAATTCGAAGCAACTGTCTTTAATAACTTTGTTGCATAGATCTTGAATATGATGAGAGTCGGGCTCCGGACGAGAATTCATTTGCCCAATTATTTTCAGTTTCTGTTAAGGAATGAGTGAACTTTGAAACAACACGGATAGAGTAGATGAAACAAGGACTCAGGACGAGCTGTAACATTCCCGTTGGAACACTTTCAAATGGTAGTTATGCTACTTTTGTTACCTAGCAACGGTTGCTAACTGCATTATTATCCGTGTTTTGTGTTATTTTGCGCGTTCCGTGTTGCTTTTTCTCAGTTTAGTTTCATTTTCCCCATTTCTTGAAATTATTACGTAAAGTAACATATTTTAGGTTCATTGAGAAGATAAGATTTCAAACGAATTTCATCCTATTTCTTATCGTAAGGTACTCACTAAAGCTCCGCACCTCAGACTGATTTCTTCCTTCGATATTTTTTTTCTTCTTAATTGTAAAGGAAAGCCGGGAAACGATAAAAATACAGTCCGAAATAGCAGAACGAATAACTTTACATGAGTAATAAACTGTACTATGTATACCTATAACTATGCTATTTATCTAAAAATGTAATATCAAAGTAAATTCTATGAATATATTTTTTTAATTAACTAATTTCACCAAGCTTTATTTTCTTACTATTTGGAAACCTATATTTTATTAACACTTAAATTTTCATGAATCTATATTTTATTAAGCATAGAAATCGGCTTTTTGAAAGATCCTGCCGTTCGAAGGTTCTCCTTGAACTTTAAACGAGTCATTCTTGAGTAATAAAAGTATTATATACTTATGTATATGAAAATCGTATATGAATCATGTGATCCAACTCTTGGTGAATTCCTTAAATAGACCTGTTCAGAAGAGCTTCAAAATTTACACTTGAGTCATTAGACGGGCCGAAACTCGCTAACTTACCTTTAACTTAAACTATGTTCTGAGGTCGAGATTACTGCTGAAATATTTTACCATTGCCTATTTTGCGATTCATATTTGCAACTCAGCTAGAAAACCTATTCACTCCCAACTTTCAGAATTTGAAATATGAATAAGAATAATTTGAAATTTTAAAATGATCATGGTTTAACGTGAATTTTCTTGAACTTCTGATAACTACGATTCGTATGATAAGCATTGGATATCCTTGCGCCTAAAGAACCAATAGAAATTAACTAGATTGGTAAAATAACACAGCTGTTAATAACACTGCGTTACTGTTTTTTTCTTCTTAAGGAACAGTCGTTAAAATTATAGCATCGGTCTGCGTCTTTGGAAATATTAATACAGTACTTATCATTTTAAATTTGAAAATCGGATAACAACGACCTATTTGGGTAGCGGTTACCATTTTTGAAGTGTTTTCAAGACTACTCTCTAACTATATGAGGTCTGGTAACATTTCTTTTACATGTTTATCGATATTACCAAAAAAATCCCGATTACGTTTTTCCTTGATTTTATAGGTAAGACTTAACATTTAGGAAACATATAGTAACATTATTCACAAAGAAACCAACATAAAAAAAAAATAACTTCCAAAGCAGACTTTTAATTCGACGTGCTTCGTCAATGTCATCTGCTGTAGGAGTTGTAAATTGTTTTTCTTTTTAAGGTGACAAATTTTACGATTGATCAGATTAAGTTTATTTGGAAAGAAATGTATAGTTGATAAGCAATGAAATTGTGCGGTCGTATCTTTGAAGTTTCTCAAAAAGAGGGCTAAGACATTCGATATTTTCCCGTTCCCTTCGTTTCCTGAGAAGTGAATTCATCGACAGCAAAATCCTCATTTTAATATCGAATGCAACCAGATTTACCATTATAGAGGAGACAAAGCAAAAGTTAATGTTGATGAAATCTGTTTTCAAAGAGAAAGGAACAAAGGAATCTACTTGAATCCCAATGGAAAGCAACTAATTTGAGATATGCGTTTATGTCTTTTTATAAATTATAAGAGGGAATTTCAAAGGCCGAAATTAATTGGATACAGGAAAGGAATGGAAAAGCAGTCGCTTAGCATAGAGTTTATATCAAAATGAAAGAGTCGAAAGAAAAATTCCGGTCAGAACGGCAGAGAGAGGTAAACGATTCGGTTACTAATTATCAACGGAATTAATATTTTAAATACTTTATTTTATTTCCCATAAAATAAGGTTTGCTCATGTTGGTCTCATCGTATGACGTTTGAACAGATAACTTGTCACTGACAGTTAGTACAAACAACTTTGCTAATATTAGAAACTTTCTTTCGTGAACTAACACTGAAAAATAAAAATATTATTATCATGCCATAAAGGCACCGTAAAAGTTGACTTTGGACGAATCATGGGACTGATTTTTATCATAATTTTTTGATAACATGCTGAGCCTTTTTTTGAATAAAAGGCTTCTAAATAAGTCTGAGATAATTGAAAGATAGCTTTTAAAAGATAAATGAGAACAAGGATGAGAGAAATTCACGGAGTTTGAAATCCTAGGAAAGACAGATGTTAATATTATTATTATCTATATCTTGTGATCGTATATGTGATATAGTATCGTATCTATACCTTGTGATTTGTGTGAACGGGATAAAACAGCGCTTTAAGCAGGATGAATTAATTAAAATGAATTAAACGGGTTTTACTGCAAGTAAATGTTTTCACCTTACTGAGATAAAAAAGGGACATAAACGCCAATTCATCAGAAACCGCAACGCCTAGTTAACATCTCGAAATGATATTCTGGGGTTGCTTTAATTGTGTGTGAATCCAACTACGGATAGCAAAACAGCCCCGAAATAGCCTCGCAATGCCTAATCCGCCGCTATACTGTTTGAACTCACATTATTTAACTTCCATGGAAACGGGAAAAGAAAAACTCGCAGCAAATAGGGAGTCTCTCTTTAACCAAATCATCAAAGCGTGTGTTTGTTCTTCATTCCACGTCTTTGAGGAGTCGCGGGAAAAGTCGACCGAACAGAGGAAAGCTAAACTTTGTCGACGACAAAGACCTTTCTTTTCTGTGAAACTCTTGCTTGAAGTCCGGGGTTCGCAGAGGCTTGTTAAACAGATTGTCGCGAAAGATGTTTGGGCGGCGGCGAAGTTCTTTTTTTTCTCAGTAAATACCGCGCCAATCATCAGCTCCATTAAAATCAATTTCTCTTTGAAGAGCAAAACGGATTTAATGAGTGAATTTTTTTATCCTTTCTGTTCCGGTGAATTACACGTCCAAGTTTGAGAAAAATCTTTTACTTTGTCGATTCAAATTGGCTTCGACATTAATCAGCGCATGGAACTCGTCCATTCCCACTGTTTATACATACAAACGACTATATTATTTTGAACCAGATAGTCTCATCTTTAACCATGGTCCATTCATGCTCGAATTCAGATTTTAAGCAATATAATGTAATATATTGTATACAGAATTAAAGGAAAGATGGATTTTTTTCGTTATATTCGTTCATAATGTTCTTTGGCTTCTGATAATTGGTGGTTCCTTTTTCACTCATTTTCAAGCTGCTACCGATTTAAATCCCCTACTTTTCATTTAATTAAGTCATCCAGTTTTCACAATGTAATCAAACCCTGATTTATGATGCTCCTGCTTAAAACGGGTTTTTTCCCTTTCACACGAAATGGTAAAAATAGAAGCTTAAAACGCTCTGATACCCGTTTATAAGGCGGTTTTCCCAGATGTACAGCAACTCGCTTTGGTTAATCCCATTACATCATTCTTCCCTAATTGAGTGTCTGGTTTGTTTTTTGGAGAGCAAAGAATGCGGAAATGAAGTTACAAAGGAAGACTGAGACGAACACGTGACCATTGTTAAAAATTAAGAGAACAGTATTAAACAACGAGGCTTTCTATATATCTACAGAATTGACAAGTAAATAACACTAAAGGAGGTTCCTTTTTGTTTTTTTAATGGTTTTTTTAACGATTAAGGAGCCAAAATACTTTCCCTTTTTTATTGATGTGAAAGAAACAGAAATTTGTCGCTTATAATGCTGATAATCCCCTGAAAAGCATCTTAACCGAGTTCTACTGTATAAATCGTCACGTTGCTTATTTACAGAACAAATCCAGTAAAGGAGATCAGAAATTTAGCCCCATTTAATGCAAGTCTTGCGTTACTTTAGAAGGAGCAATATAGAAAGAAAAGAGTGCCAAAGTCTTATATTAATTGCTTTTGAAGAACTTTTGCTCACCTTCGGCTAGAATTTTAAGTATCCCAAGAAACTTAGGAAAATCAGTCCTTCATCGGACGTGACATGAAAGCATTTTTCTCTCGAAACTTGCTTTGCATATAATGTAAAATATGCTGCGAACGTGCGCAGTTTTCTTTTCCTTCCAAAGGCTTAGAAAGACCGAACGAGAAAGCGAAGAAAGACAGCACAACTTTCCATAGTTTAGCTCATGTCCGACGGATCTGGTTAATTATGCCCAACGCCGCACCTCGATAAGTGGCGCCACTTTCGCGCTCGTTTCCACTCAACCTGACCAAGCATTTTCCCCCTTTAAAAGGGAATTTTAGAAAAGTTTTCTCCTTTCGTTTCTCGAATAATTTAATATATCCGCTCGGCTTCAGGATTAACTCCATTTTGGTCTTACCGCCGCTCGCTCGTTTTGCTCTCTTTCAAATTCGATATTATGTGTCTTGAGGCTCTCGGATTTTCATTGAACACTATTGGGACCAAATGCACTTCATTGAAAGGGAACAACTTTTAAGGAAAGAAACATTTAGGTAGTGTTCGAGGGGTAAACTCAACTTGTAGGAACTATTTGAGAGAAAACGGAATATTTCCACTTAAGTAGTAGTAGTAGTAATATCATCTTTATAAGTATTTCGACAGCTGATGTGATTTTGCACATTAAAGCCCCCACCGGGGATCGAAGCTGGGACCATTTTCACCAAATTTGAATGCGCTACCCACTTGGCTATCCGGGAACCGATATTTCCGTTTGAGTTGAGCAAAGTGAGTCACGACATGAAAGAAATACTCCTATTTAAATTATTCTGTTTTCCAATTTTGCAAATGTCGTCAGTGGGAAATTTTCTCTTTCGGTTTACTCAGCGAATGAATTCTGACAGAAAATTTCGATTTTAGACTATTTGAATGAAAGAAATACGCGACCCAAGATTGGCCTGATGTGGCGTTCCTTGTGAAACTGAATATTAAGGCTACGTTTCGATTAAAACAGATTCCCTGTTTTCTATTTATCGCTGCTAACAATATTACATACCAAACCATAACATTTTTAGACAGTAGATGAAGATATTTTTAGATACGCCAATATATGTTAAACAAGATACACAGGGGTAGTTAAATGGAGATATATACATTTGCATATTCCATTAATTAAAAATCTTCTACTCTATAAAATGACTCGCAAAGGAAGTATTTTTCAATCTTTTCACCCCTAACACTCTTCGATTCAGCTGCGTAATTAGAGAAGATTTAAAGATAGTAAATAAAATCGAATTCCCATTCTTTCCTTACTAACGCTTGCGAAACAAAAATATCATCAACCTTAGAAAATCATAAATTGTATTTATAATCGTTAAAATCCTCACATTTACGCTTTTCTCCTCCATATTGATTAGTATGAGACGTAGAGGAGTAGTAAAATGTAAAGGAAACTGTTATATTAATGAAAGGCAATATCGCATTTGGAGTCATAATTTAGGTTAGTAGGCTCCGGTGTATGATAGCCTCATTAAGGACTTCATATCTCATAGGAAAGTTTTGGATGAGCCATCTGAATATCTCATCCGCTGCAGCAATCGGCATTGCCAAGGGCAGTGCTTAAGAATCGAAACTGGGTCACAGCAGATGTTTTATGGACAACCGAAATCCGTCCTTTGGATGAAAATGAGAGAAAAGTTATGACGCATTCCAAACACTATTGCGCGTATGAATTAGATTAAGCAGTGCTGACAAAAATTGATGTGTTCAAGCGTAACTTTGTAGAATGACGGAGAATTAGTGCTGAATGGTTGAGAGAAAAGAAATCGTAACTTGGCTGTTCATGAATAAGAAAAACTCCAAAATTCTCCAAGGAAGTCGAGGATTACCGATCTTCTAGGAATCACCTCACGCACATTTCAGCGACTATACGACCATCCTGAATGCATTGTGATTGTGCATTTTCCCCATTCCCAATGGTCTTCTTTCTCCATTCGAGGAAATAGCCCGATGTCCACCGAAGATTGGAGAGTTTTTTGAATCCTCTTATGCTGAATAGTTTTTAAGGAAATAAGATCTTGTAGTTCAAGATCTCATTCTATAACCCCCGAAGTGTGGGCTCGACATGCTTTCATCGATAAAGCTTTGTTAATAATATTACAGAGATATATTATATTTACATATTCATTAAATTCGGCATAGGATCCAATATTCTCTCTGAACATCTTTTTTGCATTAATCCTCAGAAAGACGCTCATAACACAGTCCATTGGATCGCCTTAGCTCTTGATTGATTTCTTCAGGAAATTGGAGCGAATTTATCAAGAGATTCAGTGCAAATATACGATCCTTCCATTAGCTGATTAGGAATTTCCTCGAGTGTCTCCTTCATATTAATTTCCATAAATAATTCCCTAGTCGCTATTAAGTCTTGATGATATGAAGGATTGAAGGGTACCGAAATTATTGTTTCCTTCTACCAGCATCATATATTCTATCATTCACCTAATAACCACTGTTATTGCTTTATTTATGGTATCAATAATTAAGTTTTAAACTTCATTTTTTTCATAACTTTTCTATTTCATACATGACCATGTGATGTCAATATTCCAATATGCTATTCCTGATGAAACTTGTCTGACTCTTGTTTTTATGGATTTTAAGACTAATTTTCTGTAGTTGTCTAAGAAGACTGTTTGTGTAAGTTAGCCTCTCAATTGAATAACGGAATCGTAAAATAAATAAGTAATATATAAATTATAAATAAATGGTAAATATATTTTGTTAATGATTTTATCAATCCGAAATTTGGAAAGAAAATTAAACGAATGGAAATTTTAAATCCTGATTCGTTTCCATCTTTGATATTCATTTGGATTGAAGTGTGTCTTAAGAATTATGCTCTTTATATAATTGTTCCTTCTAATGCATAATAGCAGAGACAAAGAGACTCGTGAACTGTATAATTCCAGACGCAGTCATGTTCGCCACGATGTTCCAAGTGTCATTAATCAGAGAGGAAAACGACTGACTTATTTATTTCTTTATCTGTTTGGAGGGGCTCATAAATCGATGGAATGCATGTTCCTCCTCGATTGCGGACAGCTCCCGTCATTTGTTCACGAGTACACGCGCGCCCTCTGCTTCGTGCACCAATCGATTAGTCGTTCTCCGGCGCGATATCTCGCAGTTGCGTGCGATACCCACGAGGCAGGTTTGCCTCCGACGTTTCCTACTTTGAATTCAGAGTAATGTTCCCTTTGAAGATTCTTTGTATTTGTGAAAGATTAAATATATGGTCAAAGTTGGCATAATTGGTCCTCTGCCACTTTTTGTTTACCTTAACGACCTTAGTAATGAGGGATGTGGTAAATATATGATTTTACAGGTGAGGAAACAGAAAGAAAATACGGTTGACTAATATTGATATTAGGGTTAAGAAATATACTGAAATGGCGCGACGACCGGAGAATTCTTCGAGAGAAAATCTCTTGGCGAGGATGGAATTCGGTTATTGGAAATTAGATGAACTATCTCATCTTCCAAAGTACTTTTAAATCAAATGCTAAACCTGGGTGTATGGGAAATTAAAAAAACTCGTTTTTTTCAAGTGTTGGGTCGCTATAAACAATGAAAAGTTTGCATTATCATGCGTTAGATAGACCAAATCTTGAGTATATATGCAGTGATTGAGACAAGTGTTGCATTCAAGAATTTCTAATATACGATTTACGGACTAATCGGCAAGCGATTGATATAGAATGGGAATGCTCCGAAGAAAGGAGAAATGATCAGAATGAAGACTTCAAAAATTGGTTAAAATTTCTCTTTAAATTCAAGGATCGGAAGATGTTGCGATATTGAATCGTCCTAATAGTTTCGCATCGAAAAATCTGAGATGCATATTCTAATGGAATCAATATGATCTGGCGTAACTTTGTGGAAAGCCATAATGAACTTAGTAATTTTCCACGAATTTCATTCCATATTCTAAGACTATGAAACATCTATTCTTACTCGCCTCTTCAACATTTTAGTGTATTTTTAGCAAATGAAACTGAAAATAATTTCGCTAACTTAAATCATTTCCTCAGAGAAAAAAATTGTGTTTCTTAAAACCAAGGCGTAAAGGAAATTCGAGTTGAAATGGCTCCGAACTATAGCTGTAGTACAGTAAAGTTTTACTAAATATAAAAAAGACTCATTTTCACGGACAATACATTTATTTGTTACGGCTAATTTCATCTACATATTCACCGTAGACTTCTTTAGGCATCTTTAGTCTATTTACAGACTAAACAAGTCGTTACAAATAAATTTTCTGCTGAAATTACAAGGTTCCTTAAATATACCTTAGTACTTTCACAAGGGTGAACTTGGCCACATCAGATACACAGTTAAGTCGTGCTTTAATTTTAGTAACACTCTTATAGGAATAAAGTAATTTTATTAATATGATTAAATCATGAGCATTCACAAAATAATTTCCAAAAATCGTGTCTACAACAATGATGTTAGAACGAAGAGAATATTTGAAAATTTGAAACTAGGGAGATTGTAGAGTAAATCGCGAATAATTTCAAACAACTTTGCTACATTTTCAACTCTCATTTTCATTCATAAGTTGTTCTCTTATGGAAGGAAAATCACTTCGTTTAAAAAACGAAGAAAATAACTTGTAGGAAAAAAGGAGAACATTTTACATTACAGTATAAGCATGAAGCCAGAGTTTCTTTATTACTTCATTTCATGCTTTGCTTTCATTTTTAAGGTGCAATTTCGTGCAACATTGTTATGACTTAGCTCAGCGACCGCACATTCCATCTCCCACTCATTTCCAAATAAAAAGCATTTTTCGTGACACAGTTTTTACTGGACTTGATCCATTTAATTTTGGAAAACTCCCAATTTGCGCAACTGCCGCATTGAACACGCATTAAACAAGACATTTTCAGTAGAACTTGCGTTTCTTTATCTTAAATTATCCAAACGAAGAATAATGTGTCAGCTTTATTCTATGCGTCCAGTAATTCTGGTCAGTTTGAAATCTGGAGTCTACTAATGTAAACTCGGATCGAACGAACCTATTCCGTCAATTAGGGAAAAAATACATAGGATACCATTCCCGTCATTACTAACTACAGAAACTGGAATAATCTATAATGTTGAACAACCAATTTTTCATGAAATTATTCGATTTTTACTTATGTGGCTTTATCTCTTGGTTTTCCAACATCATGAAAATCTGAGAGTTTTGAATAATCAATACCTGAAGGGGAAGAATTCTAGTTTTTGGACTTTTTGAATGTATATCTTCCAAAATGGTTAAAGAGATATGCTTTGAAGGTTTTAGATAATTCTTATGATTTAATACTATTTTCGAATAAAATAATAAAATATATTTGAAACATAAGGAAACACTTATTCGCTTGCACTATAAAACTATTCAGCTTAGTTGCCTCAATTGATAGTTCGTAGTTCTTAAGTACATTTAATCCCAACGATCTTGTGGGCACTATATTATATGCAAAACATCACATTAATATTGAAAGGCCGACGTATTTTTCTTTAATTTTTCATTCAAAGGTACACAAGGGGCGGATCTAGAAATTTGCTCGGAGAGGAGATATTTATCTTAATTCCCTTAGTGAAATTATGTCTAATTACCCTTTTAAAATGCCACTTTGTCCGTAAATTTAGGTATATAGTGATCATAGTAAGACTTTTAAATCAAATTTTTAATTCAATCTCGGCGTAACATAGGAAAATTGTTATTATTTTAAGTCATCATTAGGAATGATTCTTCCTTTTCCCTTCCTTGTATGACGCACAAACGCACTGCCATAAGATATTCAGAATTCCTGCTCACTACCGCTGATCTCTTTCTGAAGCAATCTTTAGACACAAACTCGAACTAAATCTTTCGCAATGAGGAACTTACTCCCTTTCTCCTTTACATATTTTTTCGTCTCATCACTTCTTTTTATTATTTTCATATATTTATTTATTTTTTTTGTAAAATCGTTACTTAAATTTCGATTTTCTTTTTCTTGATACTATGGCTTCAATGATGGAATGCACAGATGATGGTTTTACTTCAATGTTACTTGTATATGCGATTTTCATGCGTGTTTTCACAAATATTGTTTTGTTTCGTATTGGTGAATTGTTGGTTAATTTGAGGTTCATGGATGCTTGTTTAGCTATGTCCAAATTACTGATGTAAACGGTGATTGTGGGATATATGTTTTGTAAATGTGTTGGAGAGAATACAGGAGGATGTTACATGGATTGAATTTTGTTGTTTTTGTGTGTGTGCTCATACGGTTTGCGATACTTTGTTATGGAGTGTTGGCACTTATTTGGAGAAGTAATAGAGTGTTTGTTTATCATTTAAATGACTACTTACTATACTTACTTGACAATATTAGCGGATACCACCTAGCAGTCAAATAATTATCATTATGATCTTAGTATTTATTTTTCATTACCTATTTATTTTATTTTTAATATAATCAGATTATTATGTATATTTCTGATTGTGATTTGTTGTTTTCTTTCTTTTCTTCTTGGTATTATCTATTTTGCTTATTATTTTTACTTATAATTTACGGGTTAAGACTGGACTATTTGGTTCCGGTTTCGCTAAAATAACAACTACTCGTCTGCAGTGAAATTGAATCTCATAAATTCACTGAATCAGATTTATTCAATTGCTGAAAGATATATAGGCAGCAATAATTATTTGAAAGCTTGTTGTCCTGCCTGCGTAGAATGAGAGAAAATGTTACGAATGGGAATGCAAGCTTGGGCTTTCGTTACGCTTGTATTCCATAGAGGTGAGTTTTCTTGAATCGCAGTTATGATATCCTATTATTTACTCTAAGATATAAATAATTTTTAATATTATTTATTCTGTGAGAAAAACATAAACACTAAAAATCATTTGATAGGGTACATAGAAAATTTTCAACAGACGAAAGTTTCACCAAAATAAATTTGAATACTCGGAAAACGACCTAATTATTTTGATCGCATGACTCGTAATTGAAATCTCTAATTATTCTATGAATACTCCAAAATCTAATTGTAATATGGTCGATCTTAAATCAAAACCACCGGGAAGTAATATGATGGAAAATTGTTCAAACATACCACACGATAAAACCGTGACGCAAACTTTCATCATGTTTCTTTGGCCGTCGTTCTGCTCCCGTAAGATGCAATGTAGTTTGCTTATTAAACTGCTGTGGATGTGTACGACGTCGAGACTAATTTAATCCTACACCTATTTTCCCCGTAGAGAAGCAGCGGGCATTTAAGCTAGTAATATATAATTCGTAAATATTTTGTCGTGTACACTCTCTGGTACTTCAACTTTCCCGCAATATTCAAAGTATTTGGCGGAAGATTTGAACTATAACCAGTATTCTCAAGGGTGCGCAAGATGGCGCTACATCTGCCGCATCATCGGCCGCTGGATTTTGACATACTTTTCTGAAGGATCTTTGGGCAAAATCATCCAACTAACAAAACGATTAGGCTGGAGTCGTCGATTTGCAACATTTCTTAGAGCGGAAGCATAGTTGCGTCCTGAAGAAACGGCCATAGCTGAATCACATACCGACCTCCCCTACTAGTTTTTCTTATGCCACACTGGCGTTGTCGCGTTCGGGTGAGCGAAGGATCCGGCACAAGCGGGAAAGAAAAGAAAAGGAAAACAAAAGAAAAGAAAAGGAAATTTTATTCCTTTTGGATTGTTTGGCCCGTCGTGCTGCCCGACCGACGACAGAATTTTGAAATACAAAAACATACCCTGATGTTCGGAAATGGAATGTTTGATAAATCTCAAAGTTATACCCTGTAAAACCCCGAGAAATGTCTTCATCGCTGTGTAGAGGACACCCTGTATTTAAAAAAGGTCCGTTGGAATATTGGTTGGGTCCAATGTGGAGAGGACAGGGATTTTTAAAGTAAATAACCATAGGTGGACTCCAAGAGAAATGACTGTGGAGAATACTGATGTACGCAAAAAATATTAGCTTCTTAAGGGATCGACGAGTGGTCACCTAAGACCGAAACGAATGACATTAATTTAGAAGTACTAAGGCTAAAGGAAATGACGTACGATAGGACCCTACTATAGGCATTTCTTATTGTCATGTACTTATCGATGGCATCAGACCGATTATTCTAATATATTTGCGCATATTCATATGAGTTCGTGCACATTTCGTTCCTACAAAGACAACAACTTACGTATCTGTATTTACTGTAATATGAAAAGAATTTTTTCCATAAGCAATCTTAAATATACCTCTCATATTACTTATTAATTTTCTTAAGGAAACAGTATATGGTGGGGAAATCGTACATCTCGTATAAGCGGTTGGCAAGGAGAACTTTTCAATGACTTAATTAAATCATAGCGAATTTCGTCAGCACACTCAAAATAATCTAAGCAAATGGTTACGCTTGGTGTCAAATACAAATTGTGGTTAGTATTTCTTAATTGAAACCTTTCACTTCGTTTTAAGGTTCCTAACAGTCCCTATAAAAATTAAAAATCTTTTGCTTACATCAAAATTCTCTTCTGTCGTTCCCCGTAGTTTCCTTTGTATTATTTCCTTTAGCAATCACTGTCCCATCCACATTCGACGCAGTGAATTCTCATACGGACACTTGACTCTTCTTTATCTTTGTATTTCACCAGCGATTAAGACAATCTAAGGATTTTACAGGGTATAACTTTGAGATTTATCAAACATTCCATTTCCGAACATCAGGGTATGTTTTTGTATTTCAAAATTCTGTCGTCGGTCGGGCAGCACGACGGGCCAAACAATCCAAAAGGAATAAAATTTCCTTTTCTTTTCTTTTGTTTTCCTTTTCTTTTCTTTCCCACTTGTGCCGGATCCTTCGCTCACCCGAACGCGACAACGCCAGTGTGGCATAAGAAAAACTAGTAGGGGAGGTCGGTATGTGATTCAGCTATGGCCGTTTCTTCAGGACGCAACTATGCTTCCGCTCTAAGAAATGTTGCAAATCGACGACTCCAGCCTAATCGTTTTGTTAGTTGGATGATTTTGCCCAAAGATCCTTCAGAAAAGTATGTCAAAATCCAGCGGCCGATGATGCGGCAGATGTAGCGCCATCTTGCGCACCCTTGAGAATACTGGTTATAGTTCAAATCTTCCGCCAAATACTTTGAATATTGCGGGAAAGTTGAAGTACCAGAGAGTGTACACGACAAAATATTTACGAATTATATATTACTAGCTTAAATGCCCGCTGCTTCTCTACGGGGAAAATAGATGTAGGATTAAATTAGTAATGGTATTTGTGAAAATGTGAAATTGTACTCTCCAAAGATATTAGAAGCAAATATAAGGGTTCAAAACCCTTCGACTCTCCCACATTGGACCCATCCAATATTCCTACGGAACTTAACGTGCATTCCTTATGGAAATGTATTATGGAGTCCTGGGTTCGAACCCGAGCCTTGATAAAGATGAGAATAGTTTTCGTGGGGCTTTTAGCATATTAGAAATACAATCCGGTTTGTCCCATAGCTCTACGACAAATAGTTTCCAAGATAAAAAGGGGGACAGACAGACGGATAATCCGCTAATTATATATAAGATTCCTGTGTTTCGATGACCCCTTACTCGCACTTTCACTCAACTGATTCAAAGATGCCTTGTTTTAGGAGAAAATGGGCGCCTTACTTCAAATACAAGTTAATTCTCTTACAAAAGAACGATTTTAAGCCCAAACATATCTGAATAATCCTCCACAGAAATGCGTCATATCAACGCATTATTTTTACAGCCAAAGGATAAAGGGAAGTGATAAATAGCGACGTAGCTGGGACTCGAACCCAGGTCTCCTACTTTCCAAGCAGGTATTTTGAATATCTAATTATATTTTAAAGGTTTCACATCTACATGTGCTAAGATATTCATCTTTCCCAATTATTATGTTTTTAATAGAACTCAGCAGGTAGGATGTCGAAAGATAATTTTGATTAGTGTATTTTAATAAAACATTCTTTAAAAGCATTTCCATAAGATTTATTTATGTATATTTCTCTTCTCTTTTCTCTGATTGTAGAGGAGAAAGCCCGCAGTTCATTGGGAATCGATTCATTTGAATTGTCTAACTCAGCATTCTATTAGAAAATACGTTAAATCTCTAATGCAGAATAGATTTTGAGATGCAATTTATCTTGATAACTTTCCTTTACGCAGATTTTAAGTCTGGGAACCTCTTATTTAAGAGTTTAAGAAAACTAACCCATACGAGAGATCCATGGTCTTTTTAGTTTTACTTGGGCATACAGCTCTCTAATATAAGTTTATATAGTTTTCAAATGAAATAGATTAAAACTCACAGCATTAGCCATGATGAACTTCAGAGAATGCGTTTGTTCCCCAAGGAGATATGATCAGTGACACGACAGACGTCTTGTCGGCTTCTGATTATCTCTCTTAAGGGAATACATCGAGGGATGGAGTGAGTTTTATCCTATTTCACTTATGCGCCATTATTATGCGTCCTCTATCTTTGCAAAATAAACAAATACTTGTTAAAATATATCCTAAACCGCTTTATCGTATTTATAAATTATCTTCATAGAACAATAATGTCAAGAATTATGATGAATACCTATTGATATTATTCTGCCAAAGTGACAATATCTATCCATCCATCAACATAAATCCTTTACGATGGCTAGACCAGAGGTAGAAAGATTCCAGTTGATGTAAATGGTAGATGAAGGATTGTTTAGAGATTGAAAGTGCAATGAAATATAGAATTTAATCAGGCGGGAAAGCATACGGAGGGAAGCAATGGGAATTAAATCATTTACACTTAATAACATACCTGCTTATATATTTTAGCTCTTATTGATTGGAAATGTGATTTTATAATTTTTCTATTAACAATAATCGATGTCGATTCGCCATAGTTACCGGTATTTAATCAATAAAGAGAATGTGTCGAGTTAAAAACAACGTAAGATTTTTAAGTGAAAATTTGGAGGACCGATCTACCATTGCAACATGTGTGTGTAATTTGTGTAGCAAATAATAAATTCCTAACAAAGGAAGAGATAATTTCTTTGGTGTTTTCTAGCTTTTAAACTGGGCTTCTATATGAAAGTAAACGAAAAATCATCTTCAAAATGATGGACACAGTATTTCCTTAAATTTGCAATAAGAAATAATAAATATGAGGAAGAAACGAAGCAGTGAATGGATTAAATACGTACAGAGAAATTCGGCAAAATTGGAAGGACCACGAATGGCAGAGAGGAAATGTGAAAATCATCTTGTTCGTAAAACAAAAGGTAAATGAGATGAATTCCACCAGATGGCGAGTATTAGAGCAAGTGGACCTTTCTTTTTGTGCAAACCTTTTCCTGCCGAACATGATCTGCATGAATCTACAGGAGCGCTGTTTTGGCAGATTGCCGACAGATGGCGAGCCGTGCGCTCCGCTGACCCCTCTTTTTCGGACTGTTAGCACGGAAAAAAGTGAATTCAGTGGATCGCAAAGAAGTCAATCGTTTTTGGACCTTCTTTCCCTTACTTTGGGTACATTTGTACTTCGCGTATTCATAAGACGTTCCTTGGGAATTCTATTTAGGAGGAATTTTGGTGGTTTAAAGTAAAACTCATATCCGGGATATTACAAATGTTAATTTCTTTTACACCAGAAAACCAAAGCTTTTTGGCACTTGCATTTCGAGTTTAACGTCTTAAACAGGAATCTTCTTTGCTTTGCTTTACTTGACACAGCTTAAGATATCTTGAGGGCCTCCACATAGTTGTGTAAGGCTTTTTCATAGCATTCAAACGAATCGCCTTTCGTTGTCTCTTTCGCGAATACAACAGCTCATACACTGCATGCATACTCTAGTGGAGGCTTAACTAAGGCAAAATCTCTTTTCCTGCCGACTATTCGCTTGACGAAGCAGAGTTTCTTAAGTATTGTGGGCATTCGTATGACAGCATTAACTCCAGGAAGGCGATATGATTGACTATTTTTGGTTAATCAAGATTGAAAGCGCTGATTGGCTCAAAACGACGCAATGAGAAAAGATTCAGCGGCGTATTTAACATTCTCCGAATATTCACTCAGAGAATTTCTGTCAGACTTCGGCTACGAAATTTGGTTTCATCGCATAATTTTAAGAAGAATGGATTTCTTTTAATACAAGAACTCAGTCTTCCGTCCTTTTAATTGGAAAATTCATTCTGCAGATTAAATTGTCTAGACAAATCTGGACCACAAGAGCGAATTCAATTTAATTGGATGTTGTGACGACAGGAAGCAATTTTCTACGAACACTTTCATCGAGCGTCATTCTATATCTTCGTTTAAGTGAAGCCGAGGTGCAAATCGAACTGAAAAGTTAGCGCTGGTGACAGAAATACTTTGAAATTTACTTTCAGGGTACGTATGTAGATGTAGATATGAACTTGCATCCGAACGATTTGCTTTTCCCACTTCACACTCCAAAGGGTTAGATGTAAGAGGAGACTTTATAGTCTCAATCTCGCCCTAAATAAAGTCTTTTATTATTATTATTCATTTACCTAAAGAATGTCAGTTAGTTAGTTAGCGAAATATTAATTACACAGAGGATTAATACAGCGATTGAATGAGAGAACAATGTAATGGATGGCAAGGAATCTGAAGGACCAAGAGGGGTATAAAAGAAACTCCTTTCAGACGAATAAATACACTTGGTGAGCTACACTTTTGTTTTATTCCGCACGACTGATTTCGTTATGTAGTAATCTGATGATGTAACAAAATGTGTTTACGTAACGAAACCAACGTGTATAATAGAATATCATTTTTCATATCCCAACAAGTGTATTTCTTTAAGCGTTTGGATGGAAATATTCCAACAAGTAACAACGCATTATGTCGAATTTAAACTTAGTTTATTTATAGAGTAATATTAAGAAGCGGAAGGTTGCGCTTTTGATACGAAAAGAACCAAATTCCAGCATCAATTAAATGTTTCGAGAAATAGTTTTAATTAGTATCAGAGGGGATATTTAAGGGAGCTCGAGAATGCTTCGCCAAAAATTTTAAGTCGTTAAAAAAGGATTCCTCAGACGCCGGTTGAGGTAATTTACGGCAAAAGGAGTTTTCAAAAAAACGCCTTTCTTCACTCAAAAAATTTTGAGAAACTTTAGTTAATAGTGTGGAAAAAATTGAAGTCGAAAAAGGGGCACTAGGTATTTTCGGAAAAGAAAATTTTTTGATTAATTACTAAACGAACCGAGAGAATTCGCTGGCTAATTGCCTTACGAGTGCACTTTGTCGTGACAAAGAAAATTCGGAATCCGTGTTTCGCTTTAAAGTGCGACCTCTATCCATAATGGAAATGACTGAAACTATTAGTGATATTTGCGATAAGAATTGGAAGCAATTCGTTTCAAACAAAGCTATTAAATTAAACGAATTAATCGAGCAGATATGATTGAGATAAAATGGACTGGATTTCCCTGGATGATTGAAGTATTGAATATAAAATTACTTCGGATATTCCGATTTCCAATTAATTTAATTGCCTGCAATGTTTTATCAAACGTGATTTCCCTCTTCCATGATGCACTGTACTCAACTCGAAATGATTTGCGCAAATATCAACAAAATTCGAGTATTGATCGACCGAGATGATAAAAACGACTTTTATTGCGGTAAGATTGAGACTAATGAGAGAAATAAGTCTCTTCTAAGCCTTCGTCGTATGAAATTTGAAAAAAGTGCACAAAGGAAAAGTAATCTTTGGGTTCAAAAACCTTAGTTTGCTCTCAGGAAAAAATAAACCACAACAAGAAAATATCCGCCGCAAGGGGGCGCGAAAAACTTCAAAAATCAGAAACAGTTAACTAAAGGTAAAGTTAACTAAAGGTAAAGGGAAAAGGAAAGGAACATCTATCAACATCTACATATGTACCTGTTCGGCGTGTGGCAGAGGGTGCAAGCACCATGACCAAAGGAAAAATTAAAAGCGCAATTCACTGAGATAATATGATTAGAAACACATTAATATATACAAAATAATATGGTACAAGAAATGTAGTACAGTAATTCACAATATTTCTATAACATGTTAAAACATTTTTTTTGAAAGATTTTTATTTTTAGGCAAGGGCCTTAAGAGTGATCCAGGTAACTTATTCCACTCAGAAAAACCTCTGTTGAGAAAACAATATTTGGCTATGTCCGTTCTTTGCCTTCTAGGTTTAATTTTAAATTCATGACAACCTTTTCCGAGGAATTCCGGTTTCTCGACTGAATTTTTAAAACCATCCCATCCATCGGTACCTGCAATTATATTGTAAATACAACATAGTCTATATATTTCTCTTCGTTTTTCTAATGTATCCCATCCAAGAATCTTTAACATATCGGTGACACTGTCCGTTTTTCTGAATCTTCCCATTACACATCGAGCTGCTTTTCTCTGGACTTTTTCTATTTTCTTTATTCGACAACATTGATACGGATCCCACACGGTGGTTGCATATTCAAGAATTGATCTTACGAGTGACATATAACCCATTTCTTTCGCTTTTCGGCTACGTCCCTTTAAATTCCTCATCACGTAATGCAGCATTTTGAACGCCTTCGCTACGATTGAATTGATATGTTTTTCCCAGTTCAGATTTTTATCAAATGTGATTCCTAAATACTTGCAGTGGTCGGAAGTTAACTTGTAGTTGCGTGGAGTACCTCTGAAAAGAAAGAAAAAGCGCAAAAGAAGAGGGAAAATAGAGTGAAGTGAGAGAGGAATTCGGAAGGACCTTGAGGAAGGGCAGGTCGCTGACCCGGACTCAGCGAATTGCATAAAGAGAAGGAAATCCAGTGGAATCCACATACTCTGCAGCACCTTACGTTGACCATCAACAGCAGTTAAATCAAAATTTACCTGTCAGGGATTCTCATATTTGTTGATGTCTTGAAATAAGAAGAGGTATAACGCCAAATTTTAAAAATCATTCAGTAATTATTGTTGGGCTACAGCAGAGTTTCCGCGACATATTGAAGGCCTGCATTTTTCGCGAAATTGAGTCAACTTTAATCCCCTGTATAATTTTAGCAACCACCGTATATGACATGCATAGTTGTGTGCAGAATTTATTCAAGAGTTTCCACACTAAAAAAAACCACTGGTTTAATTTGGCCAGCTTTTTTCCATTGTAGCCCACTGCAGGGTTTTTAGCAATCCCATCCTATTTCGCATTGATTTCTTCTTACCCAATTTACTCGCTCTATGATATTTTTCCTTTAGATAAGTTTTCTTTCCTTCCGAGAATCTTGAGAATTTTCTGCCGATCGAATTCTTTAATGATCTGCACTAGAAAACACATTAGATTAGCTATTAATTGGGAGAGAATCGGTGAGACTCTCCTCTGCTTCGTCGTCTTACTAATGGCTGATAATTGCTCCTACAAATTCAAAGCCCTTTGTTTATCGTATGCCGATGCTAAGGGGAAACCGCGGATTACGCGGGAAAGCGTCTTAAACGGGTTTTTCTGCATCTAATTTCCAAGGAATGTCGCTTAGAAATGAGTCCATGCAAATCGAAGGCTTTCTCTTCCTATCACAGGCAAATATGGCATCTGCACTAAGAAAGTAGCGCACACTGAAATATCTAAGAATAAAGTGTTTGACCTTATAAATATGAAAACTCTTCCCAAGGATTTGGCTTTCACCATAAATGACAAATATATTACGTACTAAAGGGACGTCGACTATTTTGTTAGCGATCAAAATTATGAATGAATGAGGAAAATTAGAAAATTATACATATAGTATTGCGAGCGGTATAAATGTAACAGGTAAAAGTGCAACGGAAAACATGTCACATCTTTTGGCAGGAGAAAATTCCAAGGAAAACAGAATCTCTGGGATTTGGTGGATGGTAAAAACTCCACAGTAGCATTTTCACGGTGGGACAAAACCATTTTGGCGATGTTAAAGAACATTTTGGCAATGGCTCACGCCAAAATTAATCGTTGCTAATCCAGTATAGAATACAATGATTAAATGTGGAATTTTCTTGTGATATCTTTCCTTGTCTTAGTGAAGTAAGCTAATCAATATATCTTAATCGATGAGGAGTGACTGAAATGAATGCCGTTACTGATTATGATCTTTGCATTGGTAATTTTCTCTTTAAAACCAATAAAAAATCTAATTTTCTCTTTTCCTTTCTTTGTGGATTCTATTACGAACTTAGTATGCAATGCTTTATGACATAATTATGTAATTTTTATAAAACTGAATTTGTTTTCTTATTATCTTTAATGATCTTTTTTTCCTTCTTTATAAGTTTTGTTTTCTTTAATACTTTTACTTAAAATTAACGGATGAGATGTAAGACTCAGTCTCAGTTCTCTCAGATAATACAATAATCTCAGACTCAGTCCCAATTTCGCCTGAAATAAAATAGTCTGAATATGTATTATTATGTATATATTTGTATAAATATAAAAGAGGTAAAAGTAAATTAAAGTTCCTTTTTACTCTCCATAGGAACATAAAGACAAGTAAAAATATTCCATTCGTCGAGATATGGTGGTAGAAAAAGATTTTCTTTTCTCAAATCTCCACCAAGTCCGTCCAATCACGATGTAGTTGATTGCCAAATAGTCTATTTTTCAAAACAAGAAGCGAATCTCTACGTATGGAATTTCCACTCGTAATTGCGCTCTATCGAGTTGACCCACTAAAGGATGAGAAACGACCAAGTTTTTACATTGGATAATTTCAACGATTGAGCATATATTGAGGAATTTCTACCGCTTTATGCTTTCTTTTAGAGTTAAAATATCTTAAAATCATATCACTGGAGGCTTCTTCATTACGAATTATGGAAAGAAATTCCGCACGTTTTCAAGTAGAATAAAGAATTCGAATTCCACGTACGTAGAGAATAAGAGTCGGCAGGAAGAGAAGTTGAGAAATATTTTCGGATAAACTCTCGATAATTAGGAAATTTAAAATTTTTGCTTTTATCGAAAATGATTTTTTCTGACATTTCTCGATACCACATTCGAAATTAGATATACAGTGAAAACTGTCTCAACCGGAATCAGTCTTATCAGAAAAGAAATCGCGGTCCCAATGGTGGAATATCGGAATCGCTAATAACTAGTTGCACTGCAATATAAAACATAGTAATCTGATGATAAAGTGGTATAACTAAATATTCAAATCCAAGGAATGTGGTTAATACAACATGAAGATGATGACGCCAAAGTTCCCTCTTTTAAATTATTTGAAGGCTTTACTTATAGTATCACATTACTTGTATAAAATTTTTTTTTGATGTATTCAGAACAAATGGGAAGAAAAAGGACATCATTGTCAGTTTTAGGATTGCAAAATCAATGAAATCAATGGTGGCTGAGATTTTGAGGAAATCCATGCGAAATATTTAGTTGAAAATCGACGTATATTATTTTAGGCTATAGAAATAGTATAAATTGTTTTTCATCCAAATCATAAGAAGATGGGCTCTTGTATTCTCAAACGTGTTCCGCGTTCACCTTTACTGAAATCGGTCCTGGGTTCGATTCCCAGTGGGAGCTCATATGTGCGAATTGACTTCAGCCGTCAAAGCACATTACTACTACAACTTATGTATGTAATATTGATACAGATTAACTGTAAAAACTTATATTTCTCTTTCTTTAAAACGAAGGATGTCTTTATTTTGAGTTCACAACCTCAATTTTCTGTAAATATAAGAGATATTCTTCCGCCCGTTTTGCCTAACGTGGGAAGAACAATGATAATCCCCTTGGCGATTACCTCAGAACTTTATAATAATTATGAAATAATCAAAAACAATGAAATATTATTATCGCTTGTAAAATATTTTCGAAACAAAACTCCAAAAATTTTTGAAGTTATGTAGTCTTAAATTTTCCAATCCACGAACCGTTAAGTTTTGCAGTGAAGTAGAGTACTTTAAAACAAAACTTCTCTTTAAGGAGCATCCAGTTAAACAAAATTAACTTCAAACATCTCTATTAAGGTTTCTTAAAATTCAACTGAAACCGAGAGTATTCTCTTAGCGCCATCTTCACTGAGATAAAAGACAACATAAGGATGCGAGTTATACTTTTCTAGAGACCTTTAATTTTTCATCTCATAATAGCCCTTTTTTAATTGCCTTTCATTTTAGAATGGGTATTCCGTAACATACGTGTCCATTTAGAGTGACGACTTTCTCGAGAGAACAGTTGGTAGGGAAAGGCCGTTCGCTATGTTACGGAAGTTAGGCCTCATCTAGAAAATGCATTGCATTCGGTAAAACGTGCTTGCGATAAATGTATTATGCTCGTCGACATGGGATGGAAATCGTCTGAAGGATCGAATTCTGCGTTGGACTTTATTTTATTGGCTTCTTTTCGGTTGATATCTTCCTCTGCCTATGATGATATTTTCTATTATATTCTTAATTCTCGTAGCTCTTCAGTCAACCTCATGCTCCATCACTAACTCATTCTTACCATTCGGAATAGCACTACGATTCGTATGCCGAAATTAAGTTCGTGGGCATAATGGAATAAGTTCATGTGTCGAAAAGTTCGTATGATGAGCTTTTCTTAAATCGAGGTATTGCAAGAAAGATATGTGAATTATCTGCTTCATCGATGCATTTGTATGCCGGGCGATAGAAGAAAAGGAGAAATACACCACCTGCCACTCACCAAAAAGAGAGCTCAAGTGTAGAAGAAGGCACCATTAGGTGGAAGTGGTGATTAGATGAATTTATATGTACAGATAATATAGAGCACATACATGAGTGCTATTAAGCACGGCTATAAAAGGCGATATTTTAATATTTTCGATCGGTCTAACTACGATGCCTTGTCTTCTATTTCTGAAATGACCATGATAGATGATAAAAAGAGGAAAATGGTCGCAGGTGCAAGAGCGTCTCCGCCGGGTTAACAACCCAAGTCCTCTGAGGAATTCCGTAACCCACTCACCCTTAGAGTCTCACAACATGAGTTACCCTTTATCGGTCGTGCATCCATCCCCTTCAATTTATACATCCGGCGATTTTTTGGGAAAGTAGCGGTCACAGATTAAAAGAGTAAAGACTTAATCGTAAAAACGGCTAAAGTAAGTTTTATTAATCAGTCCTGCCTCAACGATAATGTTGAATAAGACCGAATGTTGATTGTTGTAATACTCATCTCCTGAATTACAGTAAAATTCGGCTATGAGGTTCTAGGGGGATGAAATTTACAACCGCGTTATCTAGAACCCGCGTTATAACTGGAAACTGCATGGAATACTATTAAAAAACTGTTAAACAAAATTTAACAGCTAATTCATCTGCGGAATACAATAGAAATTGATATTTCCCGATTGAAATGCACGCTCTACTTAGACGGAAGTAACTGAAATACTCTGATATTTCTTTTCGGGCGATAGTTGATTCGCTGTCAAATAAGTCTTAATTTATGTATTGCAAATGTAAAATTTCGCCATTGCCTACTTTCTGTATCCACTTGAAGTAGCGCCGCTGCTAATCGTCTTTAGGCTATAAAATTCGCTTTAAAGTTACCTACTTCTAGCAAAGAAAATTGCCAATCATTTTGGAGGACATACGTTCGGTATATTCGTAAACGCGGCGAAGTTAGGCGCGTTATAATTTTACTGTGTTTTGTTTATGTCTGCGAAATCATCATGTGACAATTGTTTGTTATAGTTTGTTTACCTGAGTAACAATTGCGTTTAAATTTTCAGTTTCACTAACTCATTAAAAAAAATATGATCCTCGAGCTACATTATCAATTCGATCTTCAAAATTAGGGTTTTGGGAGGAAATGAGGCGAATGGGCACATTCTTTCGAACATACATTTACCCGAATATAATACCGAAAATGAAATAGCAAAGTATAATTTAAGAATATTGAAGTTTTAACAGACATACAACCGTTAGGATTGTAATCTCTCCAAGATGGTACTTTTTGTGGGATGAGAGCAATTAAAATAAATTTCCTTTAATTAATGAACTTTAAACCTTAACTGATAACACGCAAAAACTTACACAAACGGTCATTATGACCCGACATGCATAAAATGCAATTAACAAAATATTTTTCCTTATAATCGATTAATATGTTTTCCTTAAATTGGATTGATATTTTTTTAAATAGCCAGTTTTACGAAACATTATAAACATATGACTGAAATGCAGCAATTTTCTACAAAAAATTTTGTTACTCTGGAAATTTAACACGTCAATGGATTCCTTTTATAGATATTAAATTAAATTAGTTAGCGTTACATCAATTGTTACGAAAATAGACCAGCAATGGCCTAATCATTTAATATGACCGTATGTTCTAGATCAGTGGTGTCTGCTTAAAATGTCTGTCTCAGATTAACAAATTATCATTTTGAAAACAAAAGTCACTTAGGAAAAAGAAAATAAATAAGAGACTAGAGAGAAAAACGACTGAAAACGAAATCATACTATTACAAAAATTATCGAAGCAAAATCGTTCAGATCAATATGACAAATTAAGGGTTAAAATGACATTTTGTCGTGGTAAATGTATAGTAATCTTGAGAAAACTTTACAATCTAATTTAAGGATCGGATAGATCTTGGATGAGAAAATAACAGAAGGCATCTTCTTTCAGGTCAAAGTGCAGGACATCGCCTTGCGTCTGAAATATTTGGCTCTCGAGGTAAGTCGAATCCTATAACTTTAATTACGATCACTTAGTCTTAAAACGTTGTAGATTATCCCTGTCAACATTTCGACTCCTTGAGCTTAACTGCCGTGACTCAAGAGGAATAAAAAGGGAGTAAAGTGACTTTAATGAAAAATCGACTCCATGACAACGTAAATAAGGAATGATGTTGAACTTTCTTAGAGTTGTGCCGAATTAAGGTCAGCAACTGCTTCGTGGGAATGTATTCACCTCAATTTTAGGTCGCCTGGCCACAGAATTAATTACTCTCTTATTTTATTATTCCACCAAAAAATCGACCCGTCTCTTGTTCTATGTTAACGAGGAAGCGTTACATTTCCATTCGAATGGAATAATTACATTATCATTTCTATCGCAATAGTTACCTCATTTCTCACCATAGTAATGCCAACTGAATACATTCCCAGCCTAGAATAGTATCTCGAATTCCAGACTATTTTTACTAAAAAATATGAAGGATCGAGAAATTCAATTGATGAAAAGATTCACATAATTAAATTGAATAGAAAAAGAGTTTTGTTGCCTTTAAAGCGATATAAAATGAAAAGTTATACCAAAGTGATTAATTAGCATTTAAATTATAAACGAAATGTAAAAACGATATCTATTAGAGGAATGGAAAAGGAAGCACTTAGGTCAACGCTTCCTCTACATTTGAATATTTGATGGAAGTAACGAAAGGAAAACACTTAAAAACCCCACACATGATTTTCAATATGATATGTTAATTCAAACATGACAGATTCAAATTAAACATGCCTAATTCAAAATGTGCAATGGAAAATACTAAGTGTTTGTATTTTCAATGTGAAATTCCACGAAGACACGATTGAATGTATTTTAATGGAAACATCGTCCTTTTATTGCAATAAGTTTACGAGACTAATCAATATTCAATAGGAACATTTTAAAACGAATCATCTATTATAATCCTCACTTGATCGGGTCTATTCGGGTTATCAATTGATAGGTTTGGTGCTCAGAAAGCAAATAATCAAGGGAAATATATCCGTTTTCTCTATGCCCGCCAAGATTTTACCATATAACTGAAAGAAATGCAGATCTTCCAGCGATTAAAAACGTTGCTGTTGCTTAAACCTTGTTTGTTCCTTATGAATTAGAGAATTTCCAGCGTAAAACAAGTTTTGTTACGAAAAATCAATAACATTAATTAGATAATCAATGGGAATGGTCACAGCAAAGGAGGTTAAATTTAATGTTCACCTTAAGAAATAAATTCAGACATTTTTTCCTCGGAAGAATAATAAATTGTATGCGTCCACTCTGTTAAATATTCCTATCGGATATTAAAAGGAAAATTAGGCAAGTTAATAGTTGCCACTCTGAGTTTCATTTTTTGTGCGTCAGGACTGACAGTGGATTGCATCTTTTGGTTTTAATTACATCTTTTTCAATGTTAGAATCATATTGCGCACATTTCGACCGTCACCTTAGTTAACTTTTATAAATGAAGATAAAACAATTTCATTTAACGAATAGTACATATTAACAAATGACAAATAATAAAAATGAATTACCCTGTTTAAGGATGGATAACTGACCTCTGCTGGCTGCAAATCCGAGAATCTTAATTGCATAAATTTGGACGAGTCCGTCCATCTTCTGCTGCGGACACAGATACAGTAGATGTAGAGATGTAAGACAAACTATACTGTATTTCTACAAAGTATTAAAACCCAAGAAAGCTATTTATAAATGGGAAAGCTCGGCTTCGAACTCAGAAGGCCATAACAAGTTTCCCTACATTTACACGTTATTTTCCATTTTCCAGACCTCAAGATTTTATTCTTTCATTGATTTAGATACCTAAATATTAAAAGATTTACGTCATACTTGTTTTGTTAGAAGATAAATCTTGAGCCAATTTTGTAATTTTATAAGGATTTTGGGCCGATTCAAACATGAATCCACAATCTAATATCTAAATCTATCGAATATCTATCTTTCGCATTCCTGTGAGGCCACCGTCATAATTATCTCGGTTACTGCTAAATAAACTCTGGGAAGATGAACAACAGATTCGCGCGTCTTTTCTTATTTATGTTTCTTCTCTAGCAACGGAGTTTTATTTATAGCAACGTAAATGATTACATTTTTTCTCGTGAAAAGAGAGACCGTGAATGAATATTTTAAGAAATTCAATGGAATAATAAGCTAAGCTGTAAATAGTGTTATTTAATGTAAGCAGTAAAAGCAGCTTAGTTAGAAGTCGATGTTAAAATTACTAGTTCAGCCTCTTCTCGGTTTCAAAATTCATTTCTTAACTGTACAGCAGTGTTAGGACGCAAATTTTGCCTTCCAACTATTTCCCATTCTACAAACTACTATACTAAAAGACGATTTAGCCGATCCTGTAGATGATGATACCAAAAGAAATGAATTCGAAATTTCTCACCAGACATTAGAAATGTCCCAGCATGAAAGTTTCCTAAGTTGGTAATCCTACATAGACTGTAGAAGCCTCTTCGGTAAGCTAAGGCCCTTGGGGTTCTCTGCAGGTGGCCCACACTGAAAGAGGCGATAACTTTGCCGGAATTACGGTCGGTGCAGGAATCTGTAATAAATAGGGTGCTGACGGCCCAAACGGGGAAATGGTTAACTTTCGTCTCACTGCAAGATCTGTTAGTATCACTACACAGAGAAAAGATAGCTCCCTAACTGATTTACATCTGAATTTTGGACGCAAGGAAGTAATTAGGATACATAATTTTCTATAACATCTCATTCTATCGAAATCAGTTGGATTGCGCGTGTTATTAAATTATTCAGTTTCAGATCTATTGTTTATTGAGTTAAAGTTATAGATGAGTCTGAAATCCGATAACTCCTAACATAATAAACAAAATCGTACCTATAACTTTTAACGAGTATCCAAAAGAATACTACTTGCAAGTAAAATCCTTAAATGTTAAAAGTGGCGTATGTTAATTTACTTTTCTCGATGTTGCATAGATACCATATAACATGATATCGATAAAAACGCTCCCACAGCTAAGATCATTCCGAACATATGGATTTCTACTGGGAATCGAACCAAGGACCCCTTTCGTGAAAGACAAATGTTGATCCCCGTTGGCTATCCGGGAGTCCTGATACTCAACAATATATCACTCCAGGATATGTGTGAATGCCTACATTAGAGATGAGATGAATGAAATTTATATTCCCAACGCTAAAAGTAGAGTGTGAATATGGCCGAAACTGGATCTTATCGTGGCCTCCGATAGCAAATGCGTCCGACTTTGGTGAAAGCGGTCCCGGGTTCGCCTTCCGGTGCGAAATGACCTCAAATGCCCAAGTACTTTCTAGAAAAATTACAACTGTTAACAAGTTTATCTAGTTGTATCCCCAATCCCGTGTAGATTATGCGAAATTCAAATTCTTAGTTAATTATTTCGTTTTGTGTAATCATTTTAATGAAACTTAAATAAGGGGGTGAATTGTAGAATATTTACATGAAACCCAGATAGAGAAAATCGCAAGTGAAGGCAATCGATTCTCGCAGTTGAGAACTGCAGTTGTGTGAACTTCTTCATTGCATCGAGTCCATTTTCGGGGATGAAAAACCAGACATAATACAGCATGAAAAAATCCTCTTTTATCGAACAGAGCGATTTGTCATGTGTAAACAAAAAGTAGGTCAGACTCAAGGAGGAGATGCGTCTTTATGCGAACACGCGTTCAAAGAGATCAGATTGTATTACTTATTTGATTGTCTTTCTCAGCATCTCTTTCCGCTGCTTCGATCGAAGATCCGTCATATTATTTATTTATTGACAGTCGTCAGGTGGAAACTTCAATTGACACTCCAAAATCTTATACAATAATACTATGCCAGACGTCTTTTTCGATAATAATAATCACGATGTTTTATTTGTCTGAGAACCATACATTCAATGAGTAAGACTTTGTCGTACGCAATAGAAAATATTACATCACGCAGGATTATAAGTTACCGATGCAGTCATTGAATTCTTACAAAAATATAGTTTCATTCATTCAGAGATTTTAACTTAGCTTCGTCGTCTAATATTTTTAGCTTAACCTAAGAACAAGCAAATCACAGATGTGATGCATTCATATGTCCTCAAATGCGTTATCTGATCTAATAAATGTAACGACAAACCCTATCCATTGGTAGCTGTTTTTGAACGTTCCATCGAATTTTCTATCTTTTCCTTTGCTTTAAGCTCGACATCTCCAAGAGGTACATTTTATCGAAAGAAAGCTTTTATGTGGGAGAAAATCCGCACTCGGGGAGGGCTAAATGTTAGCTTAGAAGGTCATATGCGGCACATTTGCCAATAAATCGATTAGACACCGAATGGCGACCTCAAGAAAAATCAAACAGAAAGGATGAATAACGATCGCCCGCATCTGGATTGTAATACACCACTTAATGTTTCTTTGCTAAAAGAATCCCTTCTTCGCCTTCGCTTTGATAATCTAACGCATCGTGTGATTCTTGATCATTAAAGTAATTTTAGAGATATTTTTCGTTTTGTACCAATGTTAATTTATTAATTTCAAAATTCCTCATAGAGCTATTTACAATCGATTTTAATTCTGTATTTTCTTGGGTAGTAAAAGTAATATCAAGTAATTTCGCTAACAAGAGCGTTGCAAAAAATTTTACGTTAATAGAAAAATATATAACTTATAATAACTGATAATGAAGAAGATGTGCTAGTTAGTACAAGATATACTATTTGGGATGTACAAATTATTATTTGGTCATTTATTTACCTCGACTTATCAATATAAGCTTGAACTTGATACCTTCTTATGCAATCAATTTAATTTTAGGCTATAATATATTTTTAGGCTCTAAGCCAACAGAAGATGTAAAGCCGAAGCTGAAACCAAATGAAGATTTAGAAGAAAATATTTTAGTTTATAACGCGGTGGAGTCGATTTTTCAGTATCTATTCCGGAATACATAAATAAGGCAAATCGTATGACAAGGTTTCACATGAGAGGATAATTTTACTTCCAAATAAAATGTTTACTTCCAAAGAAAACGGTAACTTCCAAATAAAATGGAAGATGAATTCGAATTCTATTTTGGAGGTCGTGAAGAGGACCGATCGAGACGAGCGAAAGATACATTTTCCTCTATGCTGACCCGGTAGACGTATAATAGATGTCCTCCCTTCAATTGAGTAATGAGATTTATGCACTCATCGATCCACTTGAGTGTATTTTTCGGTGCCTCAAGTGAATAATTGAAGTAGGGTCGCGTACGTGAGGGAGCCTACTTTAATCTTATTTAATCCGATGATTAATCCGTTTGGAAGGAATTGGGGAAAAATGAAGCGGAACAGATCGCCAAATGAAATGAGATTTATCGATCATTAATTCGCTTTTCGTTGATTTTTTCTGCGTGTAATGCCTCCGTTATTAGACTCATATCATCGAATCGGATGCTGATTTTTCAATCTCAAATCATGGATCATGCAGACTTGTCTACGAGTTCGTTTTAGAGAGAATTGAGTAGACTATCTTGCGTTTACTAAGTAAGTCTGGGAAGAACTGCCCATAAAATTGCGAAGCGAAGCACTTAAATCTGGTAAATGGACATTCACCTACTCAGCAAGAGTTACTTTGGTAAACACACATTTTAAAATAGACCACTGTATTCTGGAAACATTTACCCGAAAAAATATTCTCCTTCCCGACAAACAATAGAATGGATAAGTATCTTGGTATAAAACTGTATAATTTACAAGGGAAGAGAAAATTTTGTCGCCCTTAGTCAATTTTCCATTAAAACTCGAACATTTTTATTTCACTTCAGATTTTATACATGAATAGACTATTCAACTAAATAGAGCTAAAATGATAGATATATCTTAGATTGATAGAATTCTTAGATTGATAGGATGAACATCGGATGTGAGGGGAACTCGTCTCAATGTAATGGAAGTATCGGATAAACACTACGATTGGTATGAAATTGTGTCATTGTAAGAATATGGGTAAACCAACGGAGGACACATGGAAAGGTCATATAAATGCGTTCGTTCGTAGAGGAAATCCACCGCTCTTGAGTGTATAGGAATTGGAAATTTTCGTGAATACTTCTGATCATGAAAGTGCCCTTTATGAAGGTGTCCGTTGTTTCCATCAGGAGATGTTTTACTGTATTTATATAGAGATGAAATTTTGTTTCTATATATTTTGCTGATGAATGCAATAAAAATTACATAATTTAAGAGAAAAGGGACTACCCTGCATGATCAACCTAAATGTGGTATAACAAGTAAAAAATTCGTAGGTTAAGTACACCTATTTCAAATACATGTACTTAAGTGTACGTTATGTATTTTAATTCAACATGATGTAATCTAAGAGAACAAATATCATTTATGTAGAATTTCCTGCGCAGTAGCGGCAAATATTCTTTTATCGTGAAGTGTAACTGGATAGTAGAAGATTCCTCGTATTGGTACTGAAACATATTAATGCATATGAAATGTGTAAACCCCCCAAAAGTACGGGAGGTTTTGTTGGGTTTATATTGTAATGAGAAGAAAATAATTACTCAAAAGGTGAATTTTGGTATTAATAGACCACTCTTGTAATTAAATTCTTAATTAAAGCACAAAAATAACCATATCCATCCTGACAGTGATTCGAACCCGGGACCTCGGTGCTGTTAGATAAACGGGTTAGCCTCTAACTGATAAAAAAAATCTTATCGCTACACTTGTTTATGCGTCCATTCTTGATTTCTCGATGAAGAAATCGTGGCGTATAAATATTGTGAGAGTATGTGGCTTCCAGCTGGACAAGCAGCCAAATCTTGATTATAATTTAGGCCTAAGTCACCAGAACTCCTATTTTCCCCGTTGGGATGTCCCCTATGAAATTCCATGGGATAAACGCAAAGCCAAGATTTCCACGGCTGTCTTCGTAGTGAATGGACCACTCAAATTCCTCACGCCAACAAGTTTGGGAAATTTATGGCACTCATTAATCATCGGGTGCAAGGGGCAGTGGATTTCTTCATCATCAAGTTTGCATTCGGCTTAAATGCGCTACAGCTAGCCAACTCATTTTAGCGTCAATGCTATAAGATCAAGAAGTGATATATGTCTAAATTTAATCATCTTGAAAAAGAAGTACTAAGTAGCTTCCACGGTTGATTTTTAATTCGGTATGTTTCGTCCTCTGAACTTATTAATATTGATTTAAATGCCTTAATTTTTGGAAAGTCGTAGAAGAAAGAGTGCACATTTTACATAACAACTTGGAAATGGCGAATTAAAATGTTTCAGGGAAAAAGATGCTTTATCGATCAATGATACTGTGAGTTGAAAGTAGATTAATACTTGATCTGATTTTTCCCAATCCAGTTACAGATGATGTATAATAAAAGAGTAGTACTATACAAACTAGTATGATAAATTGAGGAGGATTAAGCGTGATGGGAACAGGAATTGATAATTCCGTGAATTTATGAGATCGTTTTAGAGTTGTCTGAAGTCGAACAAAGGATGCATTTGGTAGAAAAATACAGATATGTACTAAGTCATTAGTTTTCCAACGAATCTCTGATTTTCAGAATTCTATTTCGTCGGGTGAAAAATGTACAGTTTATTCCGTCTATTTCATACGGTAGTAACTGACATGGGATGGATAAATATATAAAGATATAAATATACACACGACGGTTATTATTATAATATAAGATAAGCATAGTTTATTTCTGTAATAGACTATAAATTCACATGTCTCGACGATGAATTTCTTTTCTTACGATGAATCGACTCGTAATTGAATCGCCTATTAAATAACATGCTAAGAATGTGTAAATAAATGTTTGATCTGTAAATTATCTCCACATTCGAATCTTTTCTTTTACTTGACACATTTAAATGTGCTGTTATTTTGTCTATTTTCGCTATCCGTTAAATGATAGATGGGACTTTCCAGTATTTCTCTGTAAATAATGTTTGTCTGTCCGATTGAACATTGCAATTAGACTCCTAACCTCACCATGGGAAATTTCAAATCTAGTAAATACACATTAATGTTTGAACTGCGGTATTAAATCCGGACTCGAAACGGTTTCGATTCGGAAGGGCATCCGCAGATGTTTTAAAGAGCGTCAAGAGCAGGCCAAAGGGTTAAAAGGCAGACCCGTATGAAGCACAAAAGAAGTTCACTCGTCAAACAAGTCATGCATAGCGGAGTCATGGGGGCTATATTGTCCTTCCTTTTGTCCGCAGCTGTCGTCGAGAGACGTGGCAACCTCCCTCTACAGATTTGCATTCCGCTGCACTCCGCTCTTCAATGTTTCGCCGAATCCTGAGAAATTCCGATGCTTCATTGTTTTCCTCTTCGCCACGCAACTGCACCATTGGTCATCATACTGGGATCGAAGAGATAGTTTATTTTGTTGCTTCAGTGAACAACGTTCGCAAGCTCCGAAACGATTAAGTATTACCAGGAAATAAGGACAACTAGCTACTTCAAGTCGTTGTATCCGCGGAGCTTTAGAGAATATAATAGCCGTTAGATAGGATATCGTTGTTTTTGCCTTTGCTGGATGTAAATCTACTTGCGTTAGTCGATTGATATCTATGGTGCGTTCCACTAGTCATCCAAGCAAAAAACCACATGACATATTCAGATATTCCTAAAACTGTGAAATAACATTGATAGTAATGATAGAAACATTATTGCCATCTCCACGCATTTGCAAAATGTCGGGTTGACAAAGTTCGAAAAACAGTGCAAAATTCGGCGAGCTCGCTCACCCCTGTTTCTCAAAGTGTTTTAAGCATATTGCATTACATACTCTAAAATAGGGCTTACTATCAGTGTAAAACTTGATTCCATTCTAAGAGACCATATCTATTTCTAGAATAAACAACTTTTATAAATTGAATTTTTAACTGAAAAATACACTTCTTCGGTTTAAAAAAAACCTACTAAAATCAGAATAAGATATTTTAGATAGTTGAAAATGTATGTGTGATATTAAAAAATATGATTTATTTGGGAATAAAATCCTATAGACTTTATATAATTTTTGTGAGGTTGTTTCCTCGATCTGACAATTAAAACTACAATTTTAGCTTACGTTATGAGATTTCGACTGCAGTTTTCAGCGATCAAACTGACCACAAAAACCGAAACGAAGTTAGTGCATCTGTAAACTATGAAAGATTTGACGGTTTCCTATTTAAGATAATCAACTCCTTCGTAGCCAATTCTAAGCCACATTAGACAGACAACAATTTTTTTACGTTGTTCTTCCGTAATTGTCTATCTGTTAAAATTTTCTTTTTGCAGTGAAAATTACTAAAATGAATTAATACTTCAATTAATACCCTCCCTTTGTTCAAGAACATTTGTAAAAAATATGAAGGGGTGGCGATCAGTATTACACAACAATGTGAATTCTCTAGATATCTTAAGAAAACCAAAGATGATCCTTTTTTGATTCTATAGCACTAATTTAAAAATCGAAGAGCCTTTCGCTTTGTTTTAAAGGAAATAGAAATTTGTGATTGCTCGATGATAACGCTGCCTTACTTATAGCGCGGTCTTCATTTGAAAAGCGTCTTAAACGTGTTTCACTGTGAAATGAGGGAAGGTTCTTCTATAAAAAGTGATTTCTGTTTTGGTATCAAAGGAATCGTTTTTTCTATCGCTTGATATAAGGAAGATCTTGACCACACTCGTCTGGTTTCCCCATCTCTTTCATTCCAACCCCATTCATGTATAATTTTGACATTATCATTCTGCTCGCCATTCTTATTTTCCTTCGGTGCGCATCACAGTTCTCTTTACATGACCATACGATTGTTTTCATTTTTTGGCAGACCATGTTTTATTCATCAGAATTTTATTTTCTGGTGTAGGTGTAATATAAAAGCTTCCAATTCAAGCTCACTAAACCGAACATTCAGTGGCAGTGGCTGTCGATATTTTTCCTTCCACTTTTGCACATAACTATCCGTTTAAATCTCATTACGAAACTGCTCTGTACTAAACCGTACACTCGTAATTTATGAAGAAGAAATAGGCATTTAGAGAAAACGTATAGAACGCGATATACAGATGTTTTTCAGGCGGGCAAACGCGAGATGGCATCATAACCGGGTTTTGTGATGCTGGTTGCCATGCATCATATTTTTGAAGGACTTTTCGCGCAAAAAGAGTGTCTTAGTCACTTAATTTAGACTAAGTTTATGCTACTATGAAACAATTTTTACCGCATAAACGATTAGGAAAGAATAATGATTTTTTTAAAGCTGTGTTGAGAGGGCATCATAGTCATTCCAAAGAAGAAATTCACAAGAAAACAATTCTAAGCGAAGTTTAAAAGGAAAGAAGGCGGATGAATATCGAATGAATGACTTAAGCATTAAGCATGTGTTTCGTATGAAAGGGAGAAAATCGTAAAAAGGGAGCGTCTTAAGCGTGTTTTGTTTTGGAAGAGCATTTAGACTTAACATCTGCAAATATTCACGCGATAATAGGAGGATACATTTCTTTGGGGAAATTGGAGACCTTAGGGCAAAAAGTGGCCTTTCAGTCACTTCCTGAAACTATTTATGTAATTTTACTTTCTAACCAAGGTAATGACGCCAAGTGAAAATTAAAATGTTCTATTTACTCAGAGGATGAATTCGTTTTCTCTAATGAAAATTCGATACTTAACTATGTAGGAAACACTCAACACAGCCTTTCTTATGAGATCGCATGCTATATGTGGCTTTCATATTAAAAAAGATTCCCCACTTGGGTTTTATGCGGCTCACTAGCATTTCGGTGATCCGCGAAAGCCTTGTCTTGAATTTCATATGCTAATCTCACTGACTCACATTGTGAAACGAAAGAAAATTCATTTTCGTTTATAATGTATATTTTACGATACCTCATAGCAGGGAGATTAGTCTGTCATTTTCATAATTAAAATTAAGAACATTATGGGTCGAACTTAAAATGATGTAAATAATATAACTGCAATCTTAGCAAACGTGAATGCTCACGGTCTAATTGTAAATCGTATTCTAATCGTATTGTAATCGTATTCTATCTCATATTATTCCTACTTTTCCCTACGTACTTTCATATTAATTTGCCATGTTTGGTTTCCATATAAAGTTATATTCTGAGTTATTATATAAGTCCTCCTTTTCTAATGGCATCTGTTTCCATTAGCTAAGTAACTAATAATCCATGAGATGCTGTTTAAGTTTCTTTGACAAGTATTTTCATCTCTCCGACGCTTTTCTGGCAATTAATATTAAACTTCACTATTTTCATGCTGCGAAGTCAAACTACATTATAGACTCCGCCCTAAAATATCAACAAAAGTCATAACAAAAGTATTAGCTATGTAGTATTTAATAGGAGTGAAACACAGGCATTCGTTGATTGGTCTGGGGCAATCGCATTTGAATCCCCTTCGCTAATGAGAAAGGATCTGCAGAAAGTGAAAGGGAATTCAATTAGTGGCGAAAGTATAGGGCACGTTTAATAAGTGAAAGTGTGGCTGTGGAATAGTGAAACAGATGCCTTTTCATTTGCTTTGCCTTCTCTAAAGACCTTCAAATTACATGCTCTCCTATTATCATTTCCTTCTCACTCTTCTCTATGCACTTATCCTCGCATATTTTAAATATTCCATCCATTCTGACATCGCTTTCTTTTATTATATATTTTAGCCACTCTCCGATCACTACATCAACTCCTTACAAACCACATCAAAGAAACATCTTCAAACTCTGATCCCAAGATACTCACTTTTAATCATTTGTAATATTTTTGAAATCCCTCCTCTCAATTTTGAAACCCTTCCAAATTTTTCAACTCTGGTTTCGATACATCAGTGACTTCCTTTCCATTTATTGTTTCTAAAATTCGTATTCTGTTGCTTGAGTTACTTTCTGTCTTACTCTCGATTTATTAACTTTTATTTTCGTGTCCTCTCGTAAATATTTATTTTCCCTCACTCTAGAAGTCAGTCTATTTATCAGCGTCGTTTCAAATTCTTCTTCAAAGGATACCGTGGTAGCCCATGTATATCGCTACTGTTTTACTCGTATTAAATGAACATTCGTCCTAAAATAAGGTTCCGCCATTTTGTTATATAAAGTATGCAAATATCCAACCTTAATGTTGTATGAGAAGTGAAAAATAATGACTTGACTGGAACTCACACTTTCCAGGCATGTATTCTAACACTGAACTACCAGGACACTTCCTTCCCGCTTCTGCAAACAGGAGCTTTTTTATATAATCGATGGACGAAATATATATATATATTTTTTCCACCACATTTTTGGCCAGCTTTTTACGATTCTAGTCTAGCGTGCACCATCGTATTAGCCGTATCGATATCATGTACCAGTTGATTATCTCATTAATAGTCACTGTTTTGACTCTTCCTTGTTCTTCCACTTGTTCTACACTTTTATTATCTAACACTAATTTTGCTTTTTTGGGGATGAGGAAATATTATCATGTATTTTTATTTTCTCAGTAGATATGTTTTTCCAAATTTCCGATTACAAAATATTCCTTTAATTCCTCATGAGTATGAATGAATTAAATGAGAATAAAAAGAAAATGAATTAAATGCGTACGTTGAAAGGGCGGTGCCAAATTCGATTGCTGAGAAGGCGTGTTCTGTTTATAGATCGCAACTGAAATAAAAATAAACACAAAATATGGACATAATAGGAGAGTTGGCGCGAGTAGAGAATTTCGCTCATCACTTGTTATTTTTTTCGTGACCCTAGTGGGCATTTCAATATTGTCGTGGTGATTATGTATGCATGCTATTCTAAAAATATATTTATTCTGGCTGAATCGGCAATGGTTTACGAGGGGAAGCCTTTTTCTTTTGAATACCACATCTACCATGATAAAGACTTATAAAAGACCAAGTGTAAAACCATCATCTTGTATTACATGTTGCCTATTTTCTAATACTTTTACATCAATATGGCTGCTAATCCTTTTTCCTTCTTAATTTTCCAAGTCACTGTAATGCCACTCTCCATTTATAACACTTTACTTGTCTCTTCCATAATTATCAGTTCATTGCTTCAAAGAGTAGCTTCCTTTCCTTCTTCCGCCATTGTTATTCTTCCTCTTATTGAACAATAAATATCTTCATTTGCATGACAGAGACC
This sequence comes from Pachydiplax longipennis, assembly GCA_036926295.1. Taxonomy (NCBI): domain Eukaryota; kingdom Metazoa; phylum Arthropoda; class Insecta; order Odonata; family Libellulidae; genus Pachydiplax; species Pachydiplax longipennis. The sequence continues at coordinate 566,051 of JAVFKF010000038.1, forward strand.
TCATTCTTCATCTTATAATATATTCCTTATCTCCTCTGAACATTACATGTATTCAGTTATCAAACTTCCTATATATTAGAATCTCTCTACTTTTTCAATCTATCCTTCTTTAAGCTTGAAAATATTCCAGAATCATCGAATATCATTGAAAAAGTGACACCATTTCGTTATATACGTATATAAACTGCACTTCAAATATTTCATTAACGTCGAGGGAAATTAGCTCTTCTCATTGTAGTTTCCTTCGGTATTAAAAATATCTCAGAAAAAGGTATTCTATCTTGATAATATGGGATGGATTTAATGGAATATCCGGTAGAAAGCTGTGCGTTTGGCATAACTTTAGTCCCATCTCGAGGGAATTCCTGTGAAGTATAGTTGAGTAGGAAAATTCATCATAAAGTTTTAAATGCAGCTGCTCTATACGGCAAGTGTGTGCAGCGCTTTAATTAATGGAATTAGAATATTTCCCGAGGCATTCGAGGAAATAAGGTTAATTTACGGAGGCAATTCAAGAACTGCGAAAATAAGCGACGGAAAAAATCGCAGTATGGAGAGCAACAAAAAGATGAGATGGCGAAGCGACATTTTAATTCTTTCGAAAAATTTGATCAAACGAAGAGATGGCCTCTCGTATTAATTGCTTCTTTGCTCGTCTAAGACAGGTACGCCTTTCTTTGGAGATAAATTGAAGCGGACGAAGAGGTTCTCTTTCCGATGGAAATAATGATAAGGAAATGAAAGAGGTTTCGTACAAATTTAAGGAACGAGGTGAAATATGGCGGCGAAAATGGGAGGGAAGGAAATTAAATTTTAAAAAGCTTTTCTGTGTGAAAAAAGGCCCAGAGAAAGATGGAGAGCCGGAAAAATAGAAAGTTCCGGAGATGACCGAAGAAGAATGAAAGAGAGCGATGTTATAATGGAAAAGAGATATCAGTTCTTAAGTAAAATATTAAAATCGAAGAGGTACAGTCAAAGATATTATTCGCTTCAGATGCAGCATTTAATTCATCCGGGAGAGAATAATTCGGATCTTTCCTTCAAAAGGAATACCCGATTTAGGCGCTAAATACGCAGTGCTCAATTTCATACGATAAATACAACCCGCCTATAACGCGGATATATCCGTCCCAAGATGCACTGTAACCCGATAATCGTTGGCCTCATTCGAGAGACTAAACATTTTTCACATCATCTGTCCTCTAACGCTTCGCCTTATCTCTAGAGTTTTATTTTAATGACTAATTTTGGTGAAATTAAGATGTCACAGAAAAATCTCTATCCCACTGTCGGGGCAGATGCGAATTCTGAGATTGATGGTTTGCTTTATCGCTTTTTTCTCAGGATCAAAGACAAACATTACATTAAATACTCTGTTAGCGGTATTTCCTTTAGCCCAATCTCAGATTGTAAACATATAGAAATAAACCAGAAATGAATTGCAGTATTTTGTGAGCTATTTAGCATATCGTTGGAAAAGAAGAAAGGTGCCCCCTCATCACTACTGCTCAAAAATTCGTTTTTTTATCTTTGATTGTCTATCGAGTGGAATTGTTTCCTTTTAGAAAGAAAAAGTAAATAAATAAATAAGTAAATTAAGTAAATAAAGAATACGCTTTCTGAATGCGAAAAGCAGATTCGAAAAGGAAAAGGCAAACACAACCCGGTTATAACGCTATCCCGTGGTTTTTGCTTTAAAAGGACTGGATTTTATTTCAAATATCCATATTGTCAATAAAATCGGGATATTAATGACAAGTTTAAGTTTTAGGGTAAATAAACAGGTAATTTATTGATGAATAATAGTGTTGAAAAATAAATTAGGCTAGACCCTCCTTAATCTCTTCAGTGACCTAATATAATAATAGGTAAGACATCTTATTGTAATTACCTCACGCTCATTATTTTAATTAGAATTCTTCGGTCCTTCGTTTTTGTGTTTCTGTGCTGAGGTGTTTCACACGTTCCATACATAGCTCAGTAAGGAAAACAATGCTACCGGTACATTGATCGTAGCCACTCTTAAACTGCCTGACACCTTCAAGAAATAACAAATTACTCATAATAAACTCTGCAGATTGGCGAGTGACTTCGTGGTTTTCCATGACGATAGAAGGAATAAAAACTTCTTGTAAAGGGAACTAGTTCCTAATTTAATAAAAGTAAAATGGCCATTCAAGTTAAGGAAAGAACTCGGTCTATTTGTTCAAATATTGTAACGAAACATAAAGTAAGATAAATTCATAAAAACATAGAATGAAACAAAAGGATATCCTACCTGTGAGTAGTATAGAATTGAGGATTCACTAAAATTTAAAAATGACGGTTTCAGTGTGTGCAGGGTGAGCCGAGTAAAATTGTGCTGCCGGATGAGACGAATAAAACTTAAAACGCGGGCTTTGAATGCCTTCTCAAAAAAATATCAGCCCTTGCGAGCCATCGCCTAATGCGTCCTACATGAACGCTTTTCAAAAACACGAACCGTTCAGCTTTTGCTACGTTCTCATAACTCCCGACACACAGTGGGCTAGAATCGAAATAAGCTGGCCAAAAAAATACGAAAGCGCTTTTCTTGAGTGCGGGTACTCTTCTTCTTCTTCTTGAGTACGAAACTTCGAATGATCGATTTAGAATAAATCCTGCATACAACTATGGGGGTCATTTACGTTGGATACATCACATTAAAATTATACAGGGGGTCAAAGTTGACCAATGTTTTGCGAAAATTTCCAGTTTCCGATTTTTTTCGCGAAATTCTTCAACTTTAAGTCGATTGTGAACCCAAAATAGGAAAGTGATCAGGTAAAATATGATGCCATACCATAAATATGTTCTTTGTCTTTCATAAGACTGGGTTTCAATGAGTTCTGTTTGAATATTTATATACTTTACGTTACTAAATGGCGGACCCTTATTTTGGAACAAATTTTTACCTAAAGCGAAGAAAATATTAGATTAAGACATCGTGTGACACGGGATTACTTACACCAGGATAAGCTATGAACCTTCCTTAAAGGGAATCTGAAATAAAATCTTGCCCCAATAATAAATACTTCGACTTATCGACAACGAATCCACGTGGCGGAGCACCGTCCTCCGTTACGCTCTCGTGTTTAAAGAGGAACAAAGAACCAATAGTACGATTCTAATTCGTTTTATGTAGATTTTAAGCATTAACATACTTCGTACACACCTTAGACATCTTTTTTTACTCGTAAGTTAATAGTTGCTGAAGATATGTTTGTGATTTTTGATACTTCTTCACTCTCATTCTATACAATACTGAAAATTTTCTTACAAGCCGTCACTTTGTGTAATTTCATTACAGTAATAGAAGAAATATTATGATAATATAGCGTGGCATTTTCTTCAAATTAAAAATTTACCTACATCTGGAGTTGTTTTGGCGACCGTCGCAGTGCTCTGGAGCTCTATAAAAGTTAAAAAGTTAAGCGACAGGTGTCGCTAACCAAGCCGGTATCGGCCGTTCGACTTTGACGTATGTTTCTGAAGGAGCCATGGGGAAAACATCGCGTTTTTATAGGGATATTGCAAAAGCCGTTTGTTTGCAAAAATCCGTTGCGCGGAAACTTAGTTCCGTACCGAAGAAGTGGCTAATCTTGAATCGCAGATTGTAGTTGTCGCGTTGTGATCAGCGGAGGATCCGGCACAAGAGTGAAAGAAAAGAGAGTGAGAACAGAGAAAAGAAAGGAGTAATTTGTTCCTTGTGTATGTTTGGCGGGTCGTGCTGCCCGATTGCTACCAGAATTTTGAGATTTCTATTATGCTATGCTGAGAAGCGGAAAATAATTGTACGATAACAGTGTATATATCCACTGCAAAAGTGACGATTTCTTCATCGCTGAGTGGCGGACACTCTCTAATGGAAACAAACTTTGGTCCGTAGCAGAATTGGCTGGATCGAATGTTGAGAATACAGGATTTGCCAGAGAAGAATACTTAAGGTAGACTCTAAGAGGAATAGCAGCAGTTCATACTTCACGCTCCGCTGTTATGTATTTGAGTCAGTCGAATTCGTCAAAAGTTCCCGGACGAAAAATGTTGTGACGACTCGATTACGTGAACTTCCTAAGCATTGCCGTACCCTACTCGTAACACACGCTACTTGTGCCTTACAGCGAGTTGTTAATAAAGACTTGACAGGTAGGAGGTGACGTGCCGTTTACCTTTTCAGGCGGATATTGTGCTGTTCCGCTGAAGAAAACGTAAGTCGTATATCATTAATGGAGATGAAGTCGCTTCTGTTAAAAGTAAACTTCCATCCTAGTGAGTTGTAAGGGTAAGTAGGAATTGCTTTGTCTCTTTGGTTGCCTGGAACTTAAGCAAATTTGAGCACTTTGCTGAAACTGTCATTTTTTAATTTTAGTGTACTGAAATCCCCAATTCTATACTAGTCCTGTGATTGGCTGATTCAGTAATGATGATAATCATCGTACGTTTATTAGGCGAATTATTCCACCATTGTAATTGACCTTTTATGGAAAAACACAAAGAACCAAGCCCCTTATCAGTCACTGATATAAATTCACCATAAAAGTTACATAATTTGTCTCAATTTCATCCAAACAAAGACGATATTTTCTTCTAATAGCTTAATTTTCTTTCAAATTGGAGCATATTGGCGAAATCAACTCAATTCTGATTCCTATATCAAACAACTACAGAATGTTTTTGAGTCTCTGTCATCTTCATGTTTTCCATAACATCCCTTTTAAAGACGAGCTGTCCTTTTTAGCCAAAGGAAACACCAATATAAAATTTAAGGACAATGGAGCGACTGCAATGCATAAAGGAGTGAAAGAAATTGTTGATTTACGGCACAATTAAAAGTCACGCGAACGACTGCTCGTTAAATAATTAGCACATGGTTAATTGGAAGTGCCTCGTCACGTCGCTCCTCTGCCCCGATTACCTTTTCGCGGAGCTTTTAAACTTTTCGCGGACTCTAAGGGAATTTACCTGCGCTACTCTAAATAATTGGTTCATTTGTCACACAGAAATATGAATTAAAAATTCGCCGACCTCATAATTAATTACCGAGCATTGTCCCGCGGGGATTCAAGGGTCTCACGAATGGAATCCCTTCTGCGATTTATTGCGCCGAAATAATTGAAATTTAATGAAAAAAGTAAGCGTTAATTACTACTTGTTTCTTTGGAGAATTCTCGGCGCTTCTAATTATAAGTAATCGATAGCCGTTCATTCATACGGCGGAGAAAATATGCAATAGCAATATTACGTATCGTAATTAAACCTCTGCCATTTGAAGATTCATTGACCTATCAATTAACTCCATCAACAGTGCCAACAACCAGCGTCAATACATTTCAACGTGAAGGCATCAGTTGTATTGGAGACTAATCTTTTTCAAATCCACGACATTTTGTGTCGGGAAATTGTATCTCTCAAGAACTCTTGGGATATCCCGACATAATTATTTTAATTAATATTCATCTTTAAGAATCTGTCACATCAGGTGATGTTAAACAGCATAATAATTGAATTCTCTGCATGATCTATTTATAATAGCTATGTTGCAAAGTGTTATCTAATTCACGTGCCTTTCTGTCTGTGTGTAATGCTGTAGGTGGTGATAGATAGAAAAAATGTACATTTTGAGGTATGTTAGTTTCATTCTGTACATTACATGGTAGGAATACTGATTTTCTCGATTTTCTGATGACAGTACGTTTATTACTACGTTGTTGATTAATGAGTAAATATCGAATAGTAGCCTCTATCAAAACTGGGGTGCTTTCATATTAATGAGATTTGGTTTCTGAAATTTGGAATTGATTCGGTATGCAGGTTTACAACTCATTTAATGTGTAGATAAAGGATGAAGAAGGGAAAAACCTTCCCGTAAAGTGGGAGACCTGGGTTTGAGTCCAAATCATATGATGATTCTTCGTTTCTGTTTTTCTAGCTGCACAGCAATCCGTCCAAAGATATTTCTAATTCTTATACATTTCTGGAGGCTATCGATGGCTTGATAGACCAAATATAGTAATGGATACAAACATTAAACAGCAGTGCAAATGAGTTCTAGTTTATGAATTGTATGATTAGCTTTCTTCTTTCTTTTCCCGAAATGATAAAGAATGAGAAAATACAGGATAGATACTGAGATCGATGCTAAGGACCATTAGAAAGATCCTTCAGCAAGTGATAAATCCTGAAAGTGCAATTCAAAGATAACAATTCGTTAGTAAAAAAAGCAATTTATTGGCAATCCTTTGTCTCCCATCGGCGTTAATTTTAAGCACTCTTCCGAGAGATCAAAAATAATAAAATCTGCAAAATTCTTTACGGCCGCTCTTCCGCCAGCGTCCTATTTCCGAAGGACCAAATGGAATTTTTAAACCGTCGGCCTGGGATTCATTTTAATTTGTCGATACATAAAATTTGCAGATCCATGGGAATCGTTACTTTGACGTACGGCAATTCTGGCGGAAGTAAAACGAAATTGGCTGCGCTGCACTTTGAGATAAATGGATAAAGCTGACTTAAACATTGCACCGTTGATTGAGAATATTTCAGTAATATCACGTACAGATAAATATTGCGATGAAGATTCGCGCAGCAAAGGATAACTCATATCACATTTAACTAGCTCTGCATAGACTGAGAGTGATAAAAGAATTGGAAGGTCGGCAGTCTAATTGCTGATAATTTTCATTTCTCTCTTGGTCGATTCCAGTTTTTCATGGGGGACTTTGATTATGCGATGTTTTTATTTGTTTGTTTATTTATTATTTGACTAGCTGAAAAACCCGTTGATTCTCAACGGGGAAATAAAACTTTCTAAGTACCACATTAACCGTGTCTTGAATGTCGTTATGACTCATATTTACATTTTAAGGATTAATATCCCCTCTCGATGAATTACTCTATGCATGATAGAAAGTAGCGTTCATTGAATGATAAATCTTATTTCCCCTATATGTTTTTGGTCTATGATACGGGAGGTAAAGCTTCTCAATCGTTACCCTGGACCTCAATTTGAAGATTTTTTTAAATAAAGTTAGAAACAGAAACGCCTTATATCAGTTATGTTATGAAGTTGATAAATTAATGCGTAGATTTTTGAAAATAATTTTCAACTATCCGTACGAAAATACAATCAATAACCAACTAAACTCAATTAATTTTCTATGGAAATATCTTATATTTACTCCAAATTTGTCTTTAAATTTTTTAAATATGTTATATATTGCCATGTTTATGCGATATTTGTCTGAAAAATATATTCTCAATATCAATATTTTAAACATTTCTAATTGAAGTGCCACCTTAACTCTCAACCGAGATAATTATGAAACCGACTATAACGATGAGTCTTGATTAGATATACTTCTTATGAAACTTTTATCTTGCTTATACGATGATTCTTTTAAATAATAATTTTCTATAGAAATATAGCCTGAAAACTATTAAAATGAACTCTATCTGCTTTTATTACGTTAGATTACGCTTTGATCCGCCTGGGATCGAACCGGGGATCTGTTATATAACAGATGAAAAAAATTTATTCATTCTAAAATTCTATTTTCTCTTCGTTGTTTATTCCCTCGATTCGCAAAGAATCGCAGAAGTGATCAAATTTAAATTACTTTTAGATCGAATTTAACAGCGATTCATTTGTAGATTATTTGCCTTTCTTAACTTAGCATCTTCTTAAGATGGCCATTGCACTTTTATAATTAACTCATTCCGCTTTTATACCCCGAACATTTTTGTTTTCTGATCATAAATTAGGAAGAAAAGGACGGCCCTTCTTAATTAAGCGTTTGGAATTTATATTTTCCTTTTCTCCGTCGCCCAATTAACTCGATAATTTTGATAAAATTTATTCCAAAAATATCTGGTTTCAGATTGCTTCAAAAACACTTTAATCTCATAACCATTTTACAGCATTTCTCCCGTGCAATTCTTAACGGACTTAAAATGGATCTTATTTATCCAAATAGCACATTATCGCTGCTTGTCTGCGAGATGAGAGTTGTATTCCAATGGACATTGCTCTTCCTGCCGTTCGATATTTAATACTCAACACAAATATTAATGGAAAAAGAAATCAATAAACATGGAAACAATACTTGTCCCTTCCACCTGATATTAACTGGGCAATGGCGTTAGAAAAGTTTCCAAAGAGGGAAAAAATAAAAAGCGAAGCACAGACATATTTTCCATTTTGTTGGAAAGCATTCAACTCCTTGAATAAGAATGGCTGCCAAATCAAAATCACTAGTATATGAATATCTGTAACATACATGTAGCTACGTCTGGAAGATTTCTAACAAAGATTCCAATTAAGCAGATATCTATCTCAGGGGACGAGGACTCTAAGGTTATTGGAAATTTGATTCTAATATCTTCTCATTAGCTAAAGAAAGACAAAATCGATTAAGAGTGCTGGAAATTTAATAGAATCTCAGAGTTTCATGTTTAACCTTAATAGTACATTACCGAATTCCTAATACCTTTTTAACTCATATTACATACTTGAATTACTCAAACAGTGGATTAAGGTCTTGCATATCCGAATTGGATTCCTCTCATTATTTCTTGCGTTCGAAAAGCGCTTTTTCAAGCGAATTCCGAAAAATTCTCACCGTTTGCCCTTCATCTGATTCAGAATTAATTACTTTCTTTTGATAATGACTTCCCTTTACTTTCGATGAGACTCCATTTTTATTTACGTGTCCTATCATTCAATCTGATAATGGGAATTTCCGTTTGAAAAAGCTATGGTTTATTTAATCAAAGTTAAACGGAAGAATATTCGATGATATGACTCTATTCAGGCCAGGAATAGAAAATGCTTTTCAATTGAAGAGCTAATTTGCATTGGTTACAGTAATTAACTGAAAAATCAATGTTTTTGCATCATATGCGATGAAAGTAGCTTTCGCAAGAGAAGCTACATGTGCATCCTGTTCTTCAATGAGATATAATATCGATATTTATATTGATTGCACATTGATATGTCGCTATCCCCCTAAGTACGGGTTTACACGAAACACATGGTGAAAATGGCGTCCGTTTAAAAGGAGAGTCTCCAATGCCATTCTCTGATATCGTACTCTTCAATAGGGTTTCTTACGAGTCTCTTCTTTGGGATTTGTGAGATTAACTGTCATACCTTTGATTAAAAATTCTCTTTCCTATCTAACGAAAAGTGAGCCTTTGATTAAGAACGTGGCCTCAAATTCCCTTAACACTTACAAAAGCCTAAACTTGTACACAAGAAGATTGAGAAGATTTCTTTGATCCTATATTTCTATATCTTGAATGTAAGTTTTAAACGAACAATTACTACCGGACACCTAAATATTTGTATTGACTCAAGAATTCCAATCCCGCGCCATTACTGTGTTCATTTTTTCTCGGAAGGAAGAGCAAACATTGCTTCACATTTATCTACATAGTGCTACATTTATCTACGTTCAATCGAATTTCCTCTCTTCTTCCTCTATGCCGTCTTCTCAACCATATTACATATACTCATAAACTAATTCATTCATATCATAACTATAATACAGTTTAGCACGAGGTGTTATATTACAAATATCTTACCAAATTACATGTTTCCAATTAAGGTGTCCCTAATTTCCTATAGCGGTCTTCTCAACCAACTCCTAATCCCCAAGCATCCCTTACAACTCCGCATTCGTTGGTCTATAAGTCTTCCTTTTACAATTACATTCTCATTTCGAAAACGTCTTATCTTCCTGTATCGGAAATTACTACTATCTAATGCGATGACAATATCTAATAACGGTCATTTATACTCACATTATAACCTTTCTTTTTCCTTAAATCAACAGTGTTTCTTCCAGTTTGTGAAGGCCCGTTTGGTTACCGCATGAAACGGAGAGCTCATGGTGCAGTCTACAATCCACTTCTTCAGGACATTTCCCTCTTCTTAGGCAATTTTTCAATCCATATAGATTGACATAATTCCGAATAAAAAGCACTTCGCGAGAATATAAATGTGAAGCAACACTTGGTAAGAATGAATGCGTCATCCGGAACCACTCCACTTGCCGAATCGGCCACTTAAGCATCAGAGAAAGTCCTCATTTCGTATGCATCTCATGGACAATTTATTCCTCTGGCTTTCTCGATCTTTCTTATTCTATGCTTCCATCCATCTCACCACCACCGGAGTAAAACCCGGTTAAGACGCTTCTTAGGAAAATGTGTCATAAAGGGGTGTTTTTGGATCTTTAGTTTTTAAATTACTACTCTATACCTTAAAAACGAAAATGAATCTTCCCTGGTTTTATTTACGTGTCACAGATGTAGATTTGGAGAGAAAAAACTAATATTTTTATCGCAGAGAAAAATATAATCACTGCGGAAAAATACCCACGAAGAGGTTATGAATAAATTGCAACATTTATAGGAGATAATGAAGTTATAAGAGACATTAATTGCGTAATAGCAGACAATAAAAATTTAAAAATCAACTAACATATGCAATATGCTTCAGAAAATATTAACTTTCGGTCATAATTATAACATAATTGGAAGTTTATAAATGATTGTATTGTAGTAGTTTAGCATAATCTGTGATAGTAGCAAATTAAATTCACCGTCAGACACATTTTAATTATATTATCTTTAATATAGAACTACCTTTATTCATTTACATCGATAAAATGTTGCCATTTTAAGCAACGCATTCTTTTTTAGTGGTTATTTTCATCGAAAAATCTTGGGAACAGTACTGTGGGACTGTGAATCTTTTTCCCTATGATAATACCAGAACATACACTCCTTCTTCGGTTTATCCTCTCTATTTACCTATACATTATTTATATGTCTATCAATATTGCTGACAACAGATTAGCTGGAAGAAGTTAGTCTCAAATATCTTTTATTGGAAAGACCTTTATAATCAATAATATCAAAGAAGCACGAAAGAAAATATTTTAAGTAAACCTAGTTAGAATATTTTCCATTTTGCTATCAATTCTCCTCATTAGTGAAATTAGCATTGTAAATTATTTAAATGTACACAATTGCCCATCGCATTGGCCATACCCACCAAGGTGAACATTGAAAATCCACTCAGTTTAAGAAGTACGGAACATTACTGTGGGCATTACTATCGTATTTCTAATTTCATTCGATACTAAATGGAAGGATATGATTACTAAATCTTCTTTTTCCCGCATAATTTTCCGTAATAAACATCACGCCCACGCTCTTAAAGCCCACGCATACATTTTCGTCGACCTTTTGTGACCCTTCCGCCCTCACATTCGTATCCTTTCGTTGTCACAGAATTGCTAATTATTCACATTGGAACTCTCTCCATATCATTAGATAAACATACGGCTATCTAATGAACTCCTTAAATTTCATGGATCCTTCTTTCCTTTTTAGAATAAGCGTGAGATGGATTGCTGTCTCTGCGAATGCATCCTTATTTAATGCTATTCTTCGAAGTTCGATGAATTAGATTCACAATTCACGGAAGGTTATGGCATACTGCTTTCTATTTTTCCTTCTACAAGTCATTGTAGCGGCGATTTCGTATTCCCAAGTATTAAACGTACCGTTGACTCCAAGAGACATTACCGTTGAAGAATATCCCGGCAAAAGAGGGGCGATATTATATCAAATCTGTAGAACATCGAGCAGCATTTCCTGCCGAAGACTAATGAAAATCTAACTAATTCTTTCTTTTCAGCAGACTTCATTTCTTTATTGTTTTGTTGTCTCTCCCCAACGCCAGGAAGGCTCTTAAGATCCCTGGAGGTGCAGTAAGCAGGGTTATATAAGGGCGCACTTGGTGCACTTGTGTAGCACGGTTCAACGCCATGTGCCGAAGATCAGTTTATCTTCTGTTTATTTCGTAACAACAAACATCAAAGTCGGATTGCCAAGGGGCTTCATTGTAGTGCCACCTGGTATGCTTCTCGACAAACTCTTCGCTTCTTTTCTGAAATATTTCAAGAATTTTGGCGGTAGTTCGAACAGGTATGCGAGGATATGTTCACGACATTGGCAGTTCCATGTTGACATTGGATTCTTATGGAACTATTGGGTGGGAAAGACCTGGTTTGGCAAAGGTCGTCGATTTGCCCGTTAAGACTTAAAACAGTTCCGTACCCCTGTTTAAAACATCACCCCTTCCTCGTCTAGCAAGGGATCATACATACGCCAGCAAGAAAAGAAATGTAAGTATAATAAATGTATTGTAATAAGCAAAGAAGTGTAAGAAATTATTCATTCTGCTTTTGGCAGGATATGCTGCCGGTTGAAGCAATAAATTCCATACGCATATAGGACATGTTACGTAATAAATGCTTTTCGTATTTCTTTCTCCCTCCTAGAGTTCGAGTCTTCTGATCTGAGTAATTTTACAGTTCTGAGCGTGTTTTTGGAGCTCTTATTCCTGCAAATCGGGAATAGATTCCGGGAGAATGCTTTCGCTCACCCGTCTTTAAGTGCTTCCAATTCTCTCTTATCGTATCAACAAAGCAATGTCTTAAACCACAATTCTGCTTAAAATGCAGTTTTCAATTGGTTGCTCAAAAAGCGTCGTAACCAGGTTTTACTGTAACTGCAATGAAACGTTTAAAATGAAATTCTCTAACGTGGGATGAAAGCTGTGAATACCCGATTAATTATTACAGTTTTTAATAAATTAAAACAGGGACTATTTCCTTTAAAATAACCTATTGAGGCGAAAGTTTACATGAAAGTGAATGTATCAAAACATGTGAATGATAGGTGCGGTGAAAATTAACTCCAATAACAAGAAATTTTCTATTCTCTCTTATGCCTCTCTTACGATACTGATGAACTCCCATTATTCCTACATGAGATAGAGAAGAGCGTTATAGGTGTATATATTAGTCAGAAGAGTTGATTTCTTCCATATTTTCTTTACTATTGTGTGTGTTTTCCTCTTTTGACGTAAGACTAAAGGCCAGTCCATACTATGACAAATTTTTCTGAGAATTGTTCCTGAATGTTTGGTGACTGCTCAGGTTTTTGTCTGGCTTGTTGCGGAACATTCACAAATGTGAAATGGGTTGTATTCGCAACTTTGAGATGTTCTGGACGCAAAACGATATTTACAGACTCTTGATAAATAATGTCCCTACGCTGTTTATAAGCAGTTCAAAAATAATGAACACTATTTTCAGAAAAAATCTTTTACAGTCTGGCCTAAGTTTAACGTAATAAATGCAAGGAAATTATAATTTAAAAGTCCTCATTCATTCAGCATTAAACTTGAGGATCGTGTGGAATTCATTAAAGGTCCATCGAATGAAGGAATTGTGTTAGTGTATCAGTGTAAAATGGAGATTTAAGCGTAATTAGGTCGCTCTTTGTAGATCATTCTGAAGAGGCATCATTCTATGGAACCCATTATTCAGTTTTCTGTGATTAACTGTGTTCTTTCTCCCTAATTTATCTGAAGATACGTCCATCACAGCGTGAATCTAGTTAACATGCAAATTAAGGATTACGATGCCTTTATCTATTTATCACCGAAGCGGAGAAAGGTTTCAAACATGTCCAATTTTCATCTCGGTATTTATTAATTTTACCTTATTTTGTATTATTTAATTTTAGAATAATGTTTAATTAAATGGATAATTTATATTGAGAGAGAAGGATTTATGAAGCGTTTAGTAATCGTCGATCTAAGAAACGAAATGTCTGAATCGTCTTCGAGATAATCTTAACTTCAAAATCTCAGATTTCTGAGATAGGGAAAAACAAATTTCTCATTTTGTTTTCCCCAAATTTTACTTTTAATTGTAATCATCAGTATTTATAAAAGTATTTTGACACCTAAAGTCATTTCGGAAATTCAAATCCCTGAATATTTTTACCGAAGTCGAACGCGCTGCTTACCGATTTACTTTCTTAGTAGGTTTGAATAAATTTTTACTTATAAACGAAAAATGTAATGCTTATCAATTGAGCCTTTCCTTATCCAATCGAAAGCATTCCATTTTGATCATAATTTGAAATGCCGAATGGGGGTAAAGACTTGGCCAGCATCCCAAAGGTCAATGAGGCATTTGCTGATTGTGTTAAGACGACCCTCAGATTCAAGTCAATGTTATCAATAAAAACACTCATGGTTAATGTAAATCGGAATCGTAAGATATGAATTGGGAGAATTAATTCTTAGTAATGGATTTTATCTTGGATATAATCCACGCGTCGTCACTTAATTTATTGGTGATGTCAACTTACAGCCTGAAAGTATACAAATTCTAACTAATAAAATCATTTAAAATTGTTTTACGATACATACATACAATCAGTATGATGTGTTCTTTTATAATCCTTATTGTTATAGTCATCAATAAGAAAACACCTTTTCCGTTATTTGTGCTTTTCGAGCTAATGCGTTAAAATCTTCTTTTGTTAATACAGCGAAAACTGTATTAATTTTAGACGATAGTTATGAACCCTACCTTTTCAGCAAGTTTTTACAATAATGAATGTATGAATTGTTTTCTAAAGTTGATGGAAAGTTAAATTAGTTTAAAAAATTAGTGAAAGTTAAAATTCTATTGCCAAATAATGAGTAAATATGGAAAATCTGTGGAAACGAATTTTGATGAAGGAATAACATACTATCGAGAGAAATCAACCGTTTCCAACAAATAAAATCGCTAGGGTTTAGGAACCAATAGCTTTATCATCAGACGGTGATGAAATACGTATACCACTATTCTAAAATCCTTTGGAGACATAAAAATTGACTTTCTTGGAATATTCTCTCTGCTTGAACAGTTTATGTGTTCTTTTTTTCTTACTCTAAAAGATCCCTCAGCCTAATCACGTAGACTCAGAAGGGCGCTTCTGCGTCTCATAAGAAGCAATCAAAGCTGACTTTACGGGAAGTCGGCAAACATAGGCGATTTCACCCTTTTACTATCTTTTCGTACATTTTTCGATCTGAACTTTGATTGCACTCCCTTGTGGATACTTCATCTCGTGGCACATCTTGTGCGACCGAAATTTTACTACCGGAAAATGAGAAATAAATCTGGCGAAAGAGCTCCTTCCGAGCGCTCGAATAACTCAAATTCAACTATTCGAACATTTAATATTAATATGGATACAGAATAGTGATTATTATTATATATTTAATGCTAAAGATGGATTGAAAACCAGGTGGAAGCATAATCGAAATAATATGGTCAATGATTCTGATTGCAATGAAAGTTAAATAAACAATAAGCATTATTTATTGCAACACTTACAATCACACTTACTAATCCATCATTCCATGCCGATAAAACATTAAGGATTGGAATATCATAATCCATTTTATAGCTTACTAAATATAATATGAAAATTAACAATAAAAAGGAGAAACAAATATTTTGTCCCTCAATGCCTCGGCGAAATGCTTCGAATATAATGTTTGTCATTTACGCAATTATAAAATTAAAGAAAGTCTCTCATGAATAACATTTTGAAGATTGTATCAATTCGACGCAGTGAAAATATTTGTGGAACGCATTCGAATATTGAATGGAAATTAATTGAACTCGTCAAGTATTGTCGATGAAAAAGATTAATAAGTAATGTTCACGACGCTAACAACTTTTCATTAGCATGGTTGATGTAACAAAGGGAATTAATTTAAATCCTTCAATATCGATGAAAATCCCAAAGAATAGCGGAGATCCTGAAGATACCGAATCGATATTCTACTTCTCGGGCGGATGCTTTAAACGCTTGAGCTATCTCGCATATGTTATCAAATCTGATATGGCTAAGCTCAACTTTAAGGAAGGAAGCCAGAATTAAAATATTACTTAGTAATTTTCTCAGAATGTATTATTTATTAGATGTGACTAGTTTCGTTTACAAGTAGACATATTCAGGCAAGTAGATAGATTCAAGTAGATATATCCAGACATCCTGAAGATTATAATCGTTGACATAACCATAATAATATCAGTAATTCTGTGGAAAGTTATGTTTTTTGCATACATAAGTGGGCCCACAGGGCTCTGGACAGTTTCTATTGAAGCACCAAGGTTAATCCCGGTGGTTATTTCTCAAGGCTGATCCCATCATCACCCATAATTGTGAAGCACATTCATAATCTCTCTTTGAATAGCAATTCATGGATTGTGAGCTTTGGTGATTAAATATCGGGTAATGAGAGCGGAGTAACTTCCATCAAAGCGAACTCCACTGCTAAATTATAAAACAAGAAATGAGCTGCCCTTGATTCTTTCGCTACTCAAATAAACACACAGACTTAATTAAATGCATCCTAGTAACACTCTTCCTTTTGCCCATCGTTTTGGCTCACTGCCCGTTAATATTAATAACGTCCGAATCACGCCCTCCTAAGGGATTCCATAATTCTCAATTGTCTCATTTTTTTGCGTCATGAATATGTCGCTGCGACGGTAGCAGACCTATTTATATTAAACGCAGCATTTTTATTTTATGTAACAATAAAAATTTTGCATAGATTTTATCATTCAATTCACTTACTTTAATCCTAAAAAGTATATAGTGATTTAGAATTATAAAGTGACTTTTATAATTATTTTCCTTTATAAAGTGGTATTTAATGTGTTTAATCCATATTCACTGTTATCACATTAGCATTACATACCTAAGTATTAAACTAGCGATTAAATTATATTATGATACTTCTATAGTATCATTCTCTTGTTTAGAAAGTTGGTTATAATATTTGGAATAAGTGTACAGCTTTTTATATCCTCCGTCGTTCGTTATATATTCCCTGTATTATATATTCAATTGATCATTATGTCATTGGATATATTAATTTTCTGCGAAATTCAATTACTTTCTTAAAAACTGGCATTTTCCTGCTATGACCTCCTACATTGAAATAACACGCCGTGACCCACAGGAACGTTAAAATCGCTCTCAATGATTTTATATCAGTGGGCTTCCTTATCTCCGAGAGTTGAAGTTTTCAATTTCCTCTTCGTTGCTTGCCGCTGTTAACTTGGACGATCTGAATAGAGTAACGCTCATTTATCTTGAGTATGAGCTTGCATATTCACTTTTTATTTTCTCCTTTGTTACGTTTCCGTTTCTTGTAATTAAGAATCCACTCTGGCTTCTGAAATTCAACTCTTCCTTTATTCCACAGCACTCTCCTCACCGTTCTTCGCATTCCATTCCAATATTAATCACATTACATATTCGTATGTCTTCAGACGTTCTTTTTTTTTCAACTCCTCTGTAACAGCTCGAAATTCTCCTGTAATTTCGTCTGAATGAGCGAATAGAGCAGATATTAAATAAACGACCTGTGAAGAGTCGATTATATTTTGAGTCGGAGTCAGTAGTCGTGACTAGGCTTTCGATTCGAAAATTTCGAATCCCTGGCACAGCGATGGAGTAATACAAGTGTAGTGAACTTCCAATACTGAATTCCGCGATTCGAAATCTTTGTCAGATAGCTCTTATCCTATTCATGAATTTTTTTACTGTGACTACTGCGCTCTTCTCCTTAGGCGTTTTCCGCAAAGTGGGTTTCTTAACCTTAACTTTTCCCTCACTATTGTCTTTCTTTTCGGTTTTGAAATCATCTCAATAAATTTCAACGACAAACGAGGTTAGGTGGAAGAATGATCCACCTTTGCTTAAATTTGCCAATAAAGGGTATTCTATGTATTATTATTTCTAATATATTAACTGCAATTGGACTGACAGTCTGGTGACAACGTTCTGAATGAGAGTAATAAACTAATAACGCGGTGTAATTTTACATAAAATTCTACAATAAACAAAATAAAGCATTAACAGAATATATTTCAACTACCTACGAAACAATTACAAAACAAATACTTCCTTGCTACAATATCGTGACATATACAAAAATATTTCAACTTTCACGACATTATTATTACGACATATTATTACACAGCGAACACCAACTTCAGTCTTTCAATCCTAATAGACTAACAAGTCACACGTATCTACGTGAAATTAACTAATTAAATACAAATTTACATGCATAAATTAACTTACATGTATCTATTCTTTGTGTCAATATCTAGCATAATGAGTAGCGTCCTCAGGTACTGATGTCACTTATCCTATGAAAATATAAGCATGTCGTTCCGATAATTTTGCTTTTCGGTGAGAATAAATTCATAAGAAGATTCTCAAGTTAAGAAAGACTTCATCCGGCATTGTGGTTGGACTAAAGGTCATGGCGGAAATTGCAATTCTGTGAAAAATGGAGAATCCATAATCGATCCAGTTTTGGTTGAGAATGCGATGCGTGTGGTGATTGATGATGGCGAAAAGAAGGACATCTAGGTTGACTTTTTAAAGAGTGACCCCTCAGGAGTGGAATGATGGAAGCAAAGCATTTGGAATGCGGTCAAAGACGGTTCTGCCCTCACAAACAAATTCAATATATTTAAATTATTGCTTTTTCCAATACCAGAGGCGGATTTATGATTGGACCAAATATATTTTTGAGGCCCTCAATAAGACTCTCAGGAATGGACTTTCAAACTTTGAAAAGTACGACATGTTCAGGAAATAACTCAATAAGACGTAAATCTAAGTGATGTTTAACAGAATATACTTAATAATTAGTGTCAATGATTTGACGTCTATACATCAATAATAAATTTATTGAAATATTTTCGATAATTCGTTTAGTTTATTCTTGCAATTGTGAAGCAAACAATCATTTATGGAATTCATTTTAAGTGTATAAAAAGTCTAATTTTAACTCTCATGAGTCATGGTGGGGACCTCGGTCTGACCTTTGCGCTTAGGTCCTCTAATAGCTTGAATTTTATTGCTGAAATTGGATTTCCAAGGTTTAAATGCTTTCTTGAAATGTCAGCTCATCTTCCCCAAACAATTCCGTCGGTCCCATATATGCTATGAGAGTCGAGTTCAACGATTACCTTGGTTGTCAGGTGAACTGATTGTCTATAACCACTACATTGCTCAAATGTTTCCTCATTTTGCCGTATTCTCGCAATTTCGAATGTAAACGAAGAAAGAGGGAAATCCCCATCATATAAATATATGTAAATATATTCGTCAATCCTTCGTATATTCGTAGCGATCGTTTTAGATCAGTCATCATAGAGATCTTGAAAATAGTACCAAATGTATGTACTTCCATATTGTGCTATGCAAAGTTCGATAAAAGGTTGTTGTTTCAGCTGCCGTCTCTAATTTATTCGATTTTATTCTGGTGGTCGTCAGTCGCATCTCAATAAATTCGTTTCCTTGGAAATCGTGCCGTACGCCTGTGATTTACGTTCATTGGTGCGTCGCCTTTATTACCGATGGAAACAAACATTATAAAATAACACGTATGTGCCGTCCCAATTTCCACCTCTCTGCACCGAGAAAAGTTTTATTCGGCATTTCGTGCAGGTATTATGGCGTCAAAGAGAGAAACTTCTGAACAAACACGGCCATCCTATTTACCTCGCTACGGAAAATAAAGAAAAGTTATCAAAACAACTGCATATCGACGGCAGTTAGATTTGGGAATCCAGGTGTGGACGAATAAATACACTTTCTAAGCTCTCTGCTTAATTTCCTCGCTCTTTAAGATTTAACTCTGACAAGCAAACAAAAGTAAACTAGATTGTGTTGAATCCCCACTAGAGCAGCTGATGAAAACTTTCTATTTATTATTCGACTTCGAAATTAATTCGTTCAGTTCGTACCTCAAAATTGTCGTCTCTCGAAACCCAGTTTTATAATGAATCTTATGATAAATCGATTTATTCATACTCTGCCTAGGAAATTTTGAAAAAAATAGCTCTTCTATAGAATAATACAATTATTTTTATTCATCAGATTTTAGTTTTACACGAATTAAATTTAAAAATATTTAAGAATTCTATGATTGTTCATTTTGTCTTCGATGCAGAAGATTCGAGGAAACATGTCGCCCTTCCTTTTACAGGTGTATCAACAGTGTTTAATAGTCTCGAGACGTACTCCTGAAAGAGTCTGAAAATTAAAATAAATCCGTCGCAATTAGCTTAGTCAGTTTAGCTCAGTAGAATTAAATCATCGTGAGACACCCTATGGTCAACTTATATAAATGACAGAGAAAACTAATATTTTAGAAATGAAACGTTTTTTTCATTATCATTCGGCCCGAGTTCCCCCTTCTTGAATACAAAACATAAAGAAGAAATATATAAACATTGACCTATGCGTGTGTATATACTGTATCAAACGTTAGTCATGGGTGACCTGTCAGAAGGTCCCTAAATGACGCAGTGCATTAAAGTTTTCATGCGGAATCATTCCATTTATATTTCCCCCATCCATCCTCAATTCTACTAAATATTCACTTTAAACGCGTAAGTTTCGAATGAACGTCAGCAGTTTTCTTTTTCATTGTTCGCTGTAGAGGACTGCAAGAGAAAATGTTTCGTTAATTCGCTGCAAATAAGGTCAGTGGATGGAGGCGGATCGTCCGAGCGCCTAAATAACAAGTGGAGACTAAGACCAGTTTGGATCTTAGCATGAAAGCTTCGATCGGCCACTCGAAAAATATATATCCACATGACCTGAATACAGAGATACAGTGAAATATTCAGCTCTTCCGGAATAAATAGCCTCCAATCGAATTGCATACTGTCCACATCATGTTTTGTCAATCGATTTTTCTCTCTCCTCAAATAATTTATTTCTTTTATAAAATAAAAACATACTCCCTATTTTCTCCCATCTCAACGTCATTTCCTGTTCAAATTTAGACGAGATTGAGACTTAAAAGTCCTTCCCTCTAAGACTTCGGTGATTGCGGTCTCGGGTTCGATTACCGATGGGAGCTCATTAGTGGGAAATTATCTCAATTGTCGAAGCACTTGTAACGATATTACTGTAGCAAACGTAAAACCAAAATTCAAGGAAACATTACTTTTGCTTTATGAGTGAGAAGAGAATAATTAAAATTTGTAAAACCGGAAGCTGTTCGCATGAATCGTGATTAAATTTACTAATCATTTACAACTGCATAGCATACATGGCTATATTATAGCATACACTTATTAGTAACTAAACTCAGTCTTTAATTATTTCTATAATATCTTCTAGTTTAAGTATGAAATTTTTACCGAATTCAACCATTATTAAAAATGCTAAATAGAATGCTACACGTAACAACAACAAACTGTTCTTCTTAATTGCTAAATAAAAATTCGTTTTAGATTTCTTCTTTTTTCATGTTTTAGATTTCTTTTTTGTACATTTTGCACATTATAGATGTTGAAAGGTAAATTGGTATACCTCGTGAAATACTGTAATAGTTAACACATACGGTTTTCAAATTTACGTTACGTTTTGTGATTGTAGAAATTTTTAATATTATTTGTATTTTTGTTGTGAAAATTGAGGTCACCGCCTTTCCTAGTGACCAACTGCTATAGTATCGTATATAATATTGATAATTATAAAATGACAATAAAGATTTCAGAGCGAAAAATATCGGTTGAACCGGTTCACTGCCGGATTTGAAATTTCCGATTTTCGTCGGGAAATTAATTCACTATTTAACAGCTGAAAGTGAAGCAAAGTAGAGGAATTGGAATGGTGCCAACGGTGCTTGGAAGACAATCTGAGAGGGTCAGAGAGGATTAGACTGGCGATTTCCCGCTTCCTTATCAAAGAGAATTTTTCATCAATGGACGAAACCCAAATACATTAGCCGGGATCAGTTCCGAAAAATTGCTTCCACTTCAAACGGATTTCTCGGTGAAAATAACGACGTGTCAACGTCCTGTGCGTGAAAGCCACGAATTCAGGATACATTGCGTTGATTTACTGGAAAATTAAATGCGCAACGCTCAACTGATTGGCAAAACTGAAAATGCGAATTGCTTACTTCGAATTTTCTACAAAAGAACTTGTTAGCCCGGGTCTCATTAAACAAGTAGTTTGTAAAGTTTATTACTTAAGGGAAATTTCACTGAATAACGATTGGTTACACTCTGAGAAAAGAAGTTCATTAAATTTGACTGAAAAAGTTTCTTAAATTAGTTATACCGGACAAATATAAGGAACTTTACTTGTGAAATCAGGAAAGTTCTTCTATTAGACGTATGAGATTTTATTCCATTTAAACTTTCATTTAAGCATAAGATTCTATGAAATAAAAAAGGATTTGGGAAGAATAATTATTTTTCCGCATTTGTATGAATATATCTCAGGTTTCTATTTTATCGTAATATAGGTCTTAAGGGACGAAGGATCACTTCTACCTAGTGGAGATCTTTTCCGTGTATACGTATCATTAGAAAACTGTGCTAATGTTAGCATTATATGGATGGTTATATTTTAATTACTACTGTTGAACATATTTATGTTTTGATAACATTTCCATCAGAACATTAAATAAAGTGCGGTTTTTAGACATGGCAAGTTATTTATGCCTTTTGCCTGCTACCTTTATAATTTGTAGTAGAATTTTTCAAAGTGCTTCATCACTAAGGACTAAAATGGGCCCTCGCCGGAAATCGAACCGCTTTCACCAAAGTCGAAAACGTTCCTCATTTGAGTTTTATAGCACTCAATAAATGCCCACTTCACATAGATCGGAGAGAGATATTTTAAGATTCCTTTCGTATATTTATTCAAAGAAATATCATCTAATTTATCAGTAACAAAAATTTTGAACTTCCATCATCAAGAATTATTAAGGATTCGTGTGCTGTGGCTTTGAAAGCAATCCCATTAACCGTTTGAATTATTACACACATGCTTCTGTTATTCCTCCTTAACTCCCTTCCCTTTATTTATTGATGGTAATCCCTCCTTTACAGACCTCCCTCTCCATCAATAATATTAAAGACACTCCATCGGCCAGTGTTTAGTTGCCGCTCTTAATCTCATAAAGGAGAAGGCAGTTGTTATTTTTAATTCTTTATTAATTCAACGATTTAGTAAGGCCCTCTATTTAATTATGGCCAACTCGCAACATTCAATTAAAATTCTTAATCTCTCTCCATAAGTTTCAATCTGAGGTGACCCAAATAAGAAATTGGTAAGAGACAAAAGACGAGAAATGTCAACAAACGAAGAGATAGTTTCAAGTGGAGAAGCCACAATCTCTAAAAACCTAAAAGTGAGGAAAAGACAAAGTACGCACTTCTCTATGGCGGAATATTAAACAGAGTTTTTCTTACAAATCACTCGCTCGGATACCTTGATGGTTTTTTTCACCATTGTTGTACAGCATAATGCTTATGAAAAATATTCGTTTTTAGGAGAGTGATATATTTATGTAATATCAAGGTGAAATGTAAATATAATCATCGTGGATTTGAGCTATGAGAGGCCCTAAGCTCAAAGATCAGGCCGAGGCCCCATCATGAGCAACGAGATTATTCATCCATCGCAGAAAAATGCAGAAAAAATCAATCATAAAATGAAAAAACTGCCATAGAAAACTAAATAGCTCCTCTAAGGAAGGAATAAGCAATATATTGAATTATAAGCAGTATTTCCATGACTTACTATGAATGATAGATAGAATTTATATTATATAAGTGACATTAGTTATGTTGTATATTTTATAAAAATGTTATATGGAATTGCTCTTTATAAAATTACATCCTCCAGTGGAAAAAACCCGTGAGCACGTCGTACTTCTCAAAATTTGAATTAAATTAAAAGGTCGTTATTGGGATTCATTAAAATTGTCTTACCGAGGCTCTCAAATGCACGAGACCCTCAAATAGCTCTTAATTATTAATTCACCGCTGTCGTTAATTTATATGAATAATTATAATTGTCCATAAATCATAACAGTGAGTCATTGCAGAATAGTTAACATAGAGATGTTTAGACCTATTCCTGACATTGGCAGGAGGAAATACGAAAGGACAAATGAACAACCTTATTTCCTTTCCCACGCTGAGAGCAGCATCCGGAGGCAGCCATCCTCAAATTATGAGGGAAAGAATCTCACAAGTGAAATCGGGAGGAAATGGAGTGCAGCATCATGGACCAAATCTCGCCGGGAAATCACATATCGGTCAAATGGGCATTGAAGACGGATTGAAGTCTCTTGCATTTGGGAGGGATTCGAATAGAAACATTTGAAAGGAGTAAACACTCGTCGTAAGAAAATAGAATTGGAACATCTGTTTTTGAATTCGAGATTGAAAACACTCCATAAGTCGGGGCCAACGTCTTCTAGGCACCTGAGGAAGACCTAGATTCTCTACTTCTAGAAATCACTTATTCTATCATCCTCAGGAAGTTAAACGCCAAATGAGATGATTCATTCCAAAAGAGGTCTTATGCTTAAAATTGCCTTTTTTATACCACCTAACTATGCGGGAATTTATATGCATTATTTCACATTGAAACTTCATTTAGTTACAAATAGATATTTATTACAGGCTCAAAATTTAGAATAAATTAAGAAAGTACGGTGCAATTTTCTAGACAGAGTGATTATCCTATCGGTAGGTTCATGTGCCCTGAAATATTCTACTTAACGTCCTCTACTTTGTTTAATTATAGAGTATCCTATTATGGTATCATATGTTTTCATCTTCATATTTGTCTATTACATCTCTTCCTACTGTCAGTGACTCTGGGCGAATGCCAGGCAATTAAATGTAATATAGATTGGTCCCCCTTCACCGCTGCCACCTGACCAAATGGCCAAATTGCAGCGATTTGATAATAAATAAATAAATAAATAAATAAATATGACCATCTCTACATTCGATCAACTCTGCCTTCATTTATTACTTCGTTTAAAATTCTCTTCTTCTCCCAACACATCCACCAATTCATCGCTTTTTATCAACTTATTTTCTTTATTCTAAATCAATACTTATATAATACAATATATAATACAATAAGGCGTTCAAATCCTTTTTATATTCTGTCTTCTCTGAGTCAAGGTTTCACACCAAAACAGTAATAATAAGTAACAACACTTAGCGTAGAGAATGGTTTCCGGACTATATGATGCAGTGATGTAATGATATTTTCATTTTATTGATTGATTTAATTGATTAAGAATTCTAATAATTCGATAATTCAGAATTATCCCATAAAATTTTGGAAAAATTCTCCTCACTTTTGATGAAGAGTACAGATTTGTCATTCCAATACCAAAATTTAGATCACAAACTAAACTAAAAATTCTTCGTCACGAAAGATAGGTCATCAAATAAAGGTTTGAATCAGCTTCTCAAGAAGGCTGAAATCCATTATCGAGTTCTTTCCAAAAAAATACGTTGCATGATTCAGCAGTGTTGTCTTATATTTTTATGTATCTGTAAGTTCTTGTCGTCTTCATTTCATTCTTCAAACTTTAAAGAATTAAGGAAGGGTTGATCTCGGGAGAAAAATTGTATTCACTCATTGAAGCATTTATAAAAATGCATTAAAATCTATTTGCGTCAAGCACAACCGAATTTCCTTTGAATATAATGCGAGAATGTTTTCATCAGAAACTTTCTTTGTGATAAATGGAACCCTTAGAGGAAAATATCTAATATCTCTATTATCTAAAAATTTCCTTCCACTTCATCTCGAATCAATCTTTTGAGCTTTCAATATCTTTCATCACTCGCCAATCGCCTTAGTTAATCGAGGACTCAAACTTCGCCAAGAATCCCATCTTTAAGCTCCATTTAGCTCTCTCTGTTAACAGTTCTCCTCATGAAGTTGGTGAAGATATCTGAAACCTGTTCCTAGGATATTTCTCATTACCTTCCGTAACCAATTCGTTATTTCCCATAAAAGATTTCCTTGGACGTGATGACAAGAAAAAAAAATTTCATGGTAGGAAAGACCATAGGCACAAAGTTAGATTATTGAAACAGAGAACAAATATTAGTAAATTCTCCTTTTTAAACCGTACTGTCAAAGATTGGAATAATTTACCTGCAAAAGTCTTCGAGCCCTTCCCAAAAAATCATAGGGAATTTCTAAAAAGATTGGGAGGAATTATTAATGACGAGTGAGCTTGCCATTGACGAGTACAGGTGGAGTAGGGGATTGCCTGGTGGGGTGATGTACGGTGGGGACTTGTCCCCGGGACCGCTACGGTAGCCGAGAAGGCCTACCAGGAACCCTGAAAAACTTGTGCGACTGAGGGGGAATGTTTATGGGAAGATGTACATATTTTATTTATGTAAATTGTTTTGTTTGTGGGAAAATTTGCATTGTTTTGTGGGGAATTATCATTATTATTGGGTTGTATTGGTATTTTTAACTTATTATGTTTTTAGGATGTTTGTTTAACTTAGTATGTAGTTGCCACCAGACTATATGTCTAACTGTAACTGTTCAATTAATAATAATAAAATGTTCTTTGGGGATGTCCTTTCGTTCAACATTTCGAAAATTCTCGAATTCACGTGTTTTACCACAATTTTTTATGTATATATTTGACTTTCCCGAAATTGATTTTGTCCTCTGCATTTTGCATCCCTTTCCGTCAACTTCATCTAATTTCAGTTGCACATGACCTAGTGTTGAATTTTGCAGTGTATTATCTTTAATTAGAATTTTCAAACATCGAATGGATTATGGAAACATCACATGACTCTCCATTTCATGTTTTGTGTTCGAATAGTTTGGGTAGGCCAATTGCAAAAAACCGATGAATATCAAATTACAAGTTCGAGTTGACGATTTTCCTGATTATTTCAATTATATGGTACGTATGTTCATAGGAAACTGGAAAGCGTCGGGATCTAGGTCTAAAAGCTATTTTCCATTCCTGAGTCATGTATATCAACAGTGAAAAGGGTAATTTAATGTGATAATTCATTTTTTTTCTACGATATAGTTGAATAAATCTAAAATTCAAATCAGTGCTAGTAATCCAGTCCAGTCAGTACACGTCTTATCTGCATCGTATGGTAAAATAACGAATTTTTCACTATTAGCATGTTATCATGGCAAGGGAAATGCCAACGTTTTGCTGACGGATGTGCTATCCTAATCCTATCCCTTTAATCCTAAAAACAACGAACCGTAGATGTCACTTAATATCCCTTAAAGAGATCTCTTGAAAGAGGTGAAATTACCTCTAACGGTTTCGCCAACTGCGACTCACAGAAATAGTTTAACATTTCACAATTCGAGACGTATTTCATAGAGTGAAACCACGAAATTAAGACTTAAATGAAGAAGATAAAACAGTTCTCCATAGTGTCGTCTAATCTTTGAGAAGTAAATGAAGGTTTAGATTTCTTAATTGGTATTTAGGTGAAACACGAAATCATCCTGCATTTCAATTTCTGCTCATGGGAATTCTTGGGCGATTAATATTCAATGAACGGTGCGCAATTATGATTTCAAGTTTCGGAAAGTGTCTCCATGGAGTGGAGAACACATAGGCAATAGTCGTACACGATGAGGAAAGGAACTCATTTGAAAAAGATTAAATTCGATGAAATCTCGTTCCACGAAGAAATTTTACTGAAAGTTCTGAAAGAGAATGGTATCAGCAGACATAAGATTAATTTCCAAGAACTCCTTTCGGAAAACTTATCGTCGATTGGAAATTAAAGACGGTTGGAATCATAGTCGAATTTCCATATCGTGTTAAGAATTTGAGCAAATGATCGAGTTCTTAAGAAGGAATTAGACTTGGGATTTTAAGAAATCCGGATATTCATTGAACTATGTCTGTCTGACACACTTATCTTGACTTTTCACGTCAATAAATTTATCACTTATCTTCCATGTTCTTGTTTTATCAATAGCGAACGATGATAGAGCCTAATTAACTTATTTGAGAAAGTTTATACAGAATTAAACGTACCTTATCCTTTTAAGCCAGAATGTGTGAATTTTAAGTCTATTAAACTTGGAGTCGAACCCAGGATACTTTAGTGTAAGTAACGATGAATTTTGATAACCAATTAGGCTTCCTCATGAATACTGTAATTTCACCCTTCTTAATTGCAGGGAAGTGCGGTAAATTATTCATTTAATAATTATCTTATATAAGAGTTAATGTTATCCGTTATATATTACAGTCGTTTGTTTACATTACTCACAATCGATTTTATGTGTATAGATGTGTGAAGTCGAGGGATAAGATGGGATTTCGAGAGAAGGAAGGTCACTGCCGACAGTTGAATAATATTTACGATCAGCTGTTGGAATACGGTAAAGTGACCTCAGGCGCACCTTACGTTATAGTAATTAGACCTCTGCTTTCTAAAAAATAGACGAGCGACTCAAGTAACGAGAACAAGTCAGTCATGTGTAGAAAAGACGTCGAATGAAAGAGAGCACATTTCAAACAGTTTTTCTCTACAAATAATGCGAGAAAGATTAAACTTAATGGAAGTTACTGCTCTATAGTTTATTTCTTAGAATTTGCATCAGAATTATCCGTGTAATATTAACCGAATACGAATAGAAGTAGTTGAAGTAGTGAATTTGCTGGGATTACTCTTACGAAAAATTTAAACTGGAACACCCACATTCGAAAATGCAAAGTAATTGTGAATTCTGCTTAATAAATTGTTTTGCCGGTAAATGCGATGGAAAGGTGTATGACCGATGTCGTTACATTTCGGTCACATATACGATATATCATAGTGTTCTGTGCCAATACATATTCTACAATTATGAGTAAATTAAGAGATCATAACTTTTCAGAAGTCGCAATCGATCCTCTTTCTACTTCGGCCGATCCAACAAAGAAGAGAATTGGACGCGAAGAAGTATTCCCAAGGAAATATAGACTTCTTTCATGTCTGTTCTTCCTTGGGATTTTTCTTGGTTGCACGCCATCACGTACAAAATCTCCTATATCCATTTTCGCGAAGAAAAATTGTTTGAAAAACTCCTCTCTATAAATAATCCGCCATATAAATGTAGCACAATCGAATAAATAAATCAATCAATCAGAGTTTACACCCCCTGCCACACACCGATCGATGACTTCCAGGATATCAATGTAAACATTGGTCAAACGTGAATTGTACTAATATTGTAACATAAATGTCATCATTATCGAGGAATATCAATCCTGATTGGTTGTCTGTTGCTGTTTCATTTCCTGAAATTTATTTATTCCCTCATATTAATAGGTGCTCTTTCTTAAGCCTCCCTCTATCACTCAAACATTCAAGTAAGCTATTCAAACATTCCTTTCTACTTCATCACCGTTGATTCCCTTAATATTTAAGCATCCGTCAACTTTTAATTTAAATTTTTTAATTTTAATCACCATGATCAGGAATGCCAGAAATAGAAACTGAAGTTACTTTGATAGATGGCAGGTATCAAAGTGCTCCGGAGATACATTTAAGATAGATATAAGAGATACTGTATCTACATTTAGTAATGGACGTACTGGATAAGTATAATGTATAGGTCGGAATTCCGTAAGAGATTGAAAAACTTGTTGTTAGATTAACTCATCCCACGTGGGGGTCAAATTAGCGCATGTTTAGGTCATTCATCGCGTTTAGTGCCGTGTCGGCGACTTCGAATGAATGTCCGGCTAAGTAACGCTTTCATTTGTGCAAAATGTAAAACTAATGCGTTTTCTTGTTTGGATTCCGTCGCTCGCCCACTCGTCTCTTCATTCGACTGACAGAATTACGTTTTATTCACTCATTCTCTGCAAGTCTCGTCTTAGCGGAAAAACTCATGAAAACTTAGCGAATATTTTGCGCTGTTCTCTTATTAATGTTAAATTTTATGTATTTCTCGTTACGTAATTCAAGGATGGAAGGATTTGTGTCATTCATTTACTTTTGTCTCGGTGTTGTTCATTGCTGGGATATTATGAAGGCCACTAAATATGAGTGATGCTGATTTATGAAATTAAACCTGGTCCATCGCCATTGAATGATATGGAAAGCGTAATTCAAAGGCACCATAAGCAGCTATCACTTGTTCCTATTGTGGATATGTATGATGATGTTAATGAGGTATTGGATTCACATAATGAGAATGATGAGGAGCAGAATCTTCACTTAAGACCCATTCCCATCAGAGAAGAGGATCACAGTTGCATGCCTGATTTAAATTTAAAAAGGCTTACAAATATTAAAAAACATTTACACCAACAAAGGCCGTATTATAGCAATAAACGGAGGATAAAAGTTATTACTTAGCTGTGAAGAAATTCGAAGTGAAAAAAAACAGAAGACTCGTCAAATGAGCTTATTAGATTTTAAGAAGCAATTCGAATTCTTGTTGCTCGTTATCCCATTCATTTTTTAAATATTTTATATTAAATATAGATACGTAATATATATTTAAATATTTTTTCTAAAAAGTATTGTTTCTGTTAGTTCTTGGTCCCAATCAAAGAAAATTTAATTTATTTATATACAAAGTAAGAGACTCTCGCGAATTCGATACACTCACTCTTCGTCTGTCCCATTTATCGCCTGATTTCGGAGAATTACTGTATTTCATTTCGCCGAGATTCTTAATTAGCACAAAAGGAATGATACGCATAAAACCATCTCATCTTTTAACGTTGACTTTTCTTATATATTTTAATCGATCTTTGACCTTATATTTTCTTTGTAAATCAATTTCAGAGTTTATTTTCATTAAATATCGATTAAGCATGAAAAAGGTTAAGATGAGAATATCGTAGCGATGGCTATAGAAAATGAGAGTTTTTAAAAGATTGAAAGTACTACATTTAGCGAAGAGTAAATCAGGGAGGACATTGCGTCTATAGTCAGTTTAACTGCTTCTATCGTAATTTCGAATCGCAATATATATTGATCGGTCTCTTAGTGAATGAAAGGAACATCGAGAAGACGAGCTCAATTGACCGATTCAACCAAATTGCACTTCCTGACGTCAATGTGCTGTCCCTGGAGACTTACAAACAACACACTGCTGCAAACTTCTATTGGTAAAAATATCATTAAATATGAAGTAATGATTTTAAGAGCTTTGTTTTCTGATCTAGAGGAAATGAAAAAAATAATATCTCGGTTATAACGCTATCCCTCTTATTACTCGGTTTTCACTTGGTTCAATGAAATGCGTTTTAACCAGGTTTTACTTTATTTTTATAATTGTTAACTCCAAATCGCACGCCTTATCTTGCAATGACATCCTTCTTCTTATTTTAAACTAAAGATGAAGTGATAGCTTAAAAAGAAATAAATCATTTAGTTTTAGGGGAAACAAAAATATTCTAATGGCAGAGTGTAACTCAACTTGAATATTGATGTTCTTTAATCAATGAGTTTCTAAGAATATTTGAATGAACCGTATCCTATAAGAGATTTCTGTTTTTTCCTTTGCTGTTGTAATCTGAGTTGATTTACGTCCTCTTTCAACTTTAGCGACATTTTTCTCCATATTTAATTATTCTCATCTCTACAGTTTTTATGTCTCCTTTCTCGGTTCAAAACTTTCCTTTACCAAAAGAGTTGCTTTTCCGCATATTAGCTGCCTTTATTAGCTCATGATGAGATTTCCAGCTTGGCTTATCTCCTTTCGGCTTTTTGTATTATCGAACTCAAAGTTATCTTTTCATTATGTCAAGCAGAATATGAACATCCGAATTTCTGCTTCAAACGCTTCCCTGTAATCAATTAATACGATGGATTTGAGTCTCTAAATTTTCAATAGTTATTCATCAAATATATAATTTTCTAATTTAATCAAATTTCACGATAGAATATTTATTTAGATTATATTTGGGGTAATAATGAAAGGTAGTTCCTGCCAGCATCTCTCGATTAATTTTACATTCCTCATTTGTATTTTATTAGAGAAACATCAGTCTTTCCTCTTAGATCTTCACTTTTGCTGGCTCTTCACACTGAGGAAGTGAACCTCTACTTACACTCATTACCTCTCCTATCTTATATATAAGTGGAGGCCTTGAAGATCCTTTCGGATTGGCAAATTTACATGCAGCATTACATGTGCTTTGGTTTTAAATGAATGATTAAATTTTACTATATTATTATTATTTCCTACATTTGAGCGGGAGTCTGCTAGAAGCACTTCATTCCATTTTAAAGTAGTGATTTCATTTACACATGTACCCTAGAAGCAGTCTTTCGGCGTGACATGAGGTGCATGCGCCGTGACTCCACTTTCTTAATTGATTACTTTTGCGCATCGTTCGCGGAAAACAAACAATTCTTGAATAGACTAGTATCTGCTATCTATTTCTCCGATCTTCCTCGCGGTTTCCTTCGGAGGTTATGCGAATAATCATTGGAAAAAGATTTTCTTTCGAAGAAGTTAATTACTGAACATTTTTTTCTACATTACGTTCCAACTGCCAATTATCGCGCCATAACTATCTAAATCATTCGATCTATCGAATTATTACACTGCATGTGATAGATGAATCAAATAGTGTGCATTTCATTTACATCCACTTCATCCAATTATTGGATTAATTATATACGATTTGCAATATCGATTTCCCATCACTTTCAATTTGATCTGTTATTTGAAAGCTCTATTCAATTGAAGATCGGAACTGCGATCCCCATAAATAACCACCATTCAATTCGTTCTTCCGAAATTAAGGAAACGCTGAAATTCCACCTCAGAACTTTTGACGGAATATTCCGTCATTTTAATTCCCGCGGAGTTGTTTCGTGATAACAAACGACAGTCGGAACAATGAATCCGCCCGAGGAAATCAAATCACTCCGGAATATTCAGCAGTCGGAGCCGCCAAATAATCCCGAATGGACTTTTACAACGCCGTGTATTATGTCCCGCCCAAATATTTCCATTTTAGCGCTTTCCCAACCAATGGACGTCCCACCCTTAGTACGGCTTTCCCCCACTCGTGGCGCCGCGGGAGAGAAAAAACGCCCGTCATTAATTATGCTCTGCTTTTCGATTCAAAAAATGATACCGAATTCGGAAATCGATCCTTTCGACGTCCTGTTCTTAAGAGAAAGAGAGAATCAAATATATTATCTAACAGCATGGTATAGGAACCAAGAACATGTCCATTAAAATTTGAATTAAACAACAGAATCTTATCGAGTTATAGTATTTTTGTTAGAAGTTCATCAACAGCTGAGGATTTGGTATATAAGGCGTGCCATTTGAGCATCCACCGAGAATCGAACCCGCATTTTACGAAAGTCGAACGCGCTGTTCACTCAGGAAGCCCTTTAAAATGGAGCTCTATTTTCGATTAATTTAAACACATGATAAATTGTGTGGCAATTAGAGGTGCTTTGGTAGAAAATTGTGTTCGCGGATCCTTCAATAAGTGCTGAAATACTCGCTTTTTACAGTAAATTCGCTGAGAAGTGTCGGTAAGAAATCTCAAGCGTATTGCGCATTTTGTAGGCACAGCTTTACTAGTATATACATTACATATTTGTAGTACGAATATAAGTTGCTTGCATACTGCAAGCTATCAGTTGAATATCAACAGAACACGAAGTGAAATGCGAAATCATTTATTTTAATCAAATTAAAAAAACTTGTGAAGAACCTCCCATTAATAATACCCAATAACATGCGGTTTTGTACAAATACTTTATGTTTATTGTAAACTGTTTACAGTGAATGATTTTGTATGGTACAGATGTTTAATTTTATATGAAGTGTAATTTTTAACCCGATTTTTAGCCCGAACTGGTTTGACCCGAAAGGATTGGGATCTGGAGGAATCGAAAGAAATGGTAAGGAATTTAATGTTACACGATCCG
Source organism: Pachydiplax longipennis (assembly GCA_036926295.1). Taxonomy (NCBI): domain Eukaryota; kingdom Metazoa; phylum Arthropoda; class Insecta; order Odonata; family Libellulidae; genus Pachydiplax; species Pachydiplax longipennis. The sequence continues at coordinate 599,740 of JAVFKF010000038.1, forward strand.
AAAAGTGTGGAATGGAATCAGCAACAGAGAGGGATATTTTCGTTTCATCTGTAAATATGATTTAACGATGAATGCTGTTTATTGGGAGAAAGAAAAACACCTGTTTCTATGAGCGCAATATTTCACTTTTGGTTTCCATTCTTTTTATCTCTAATGACGCGATAGTCCTCTCTTGTTATTTATCACACGAACAAACTTTGCTTAACCCCTTCGGCGAAAACAAATGCAATCGCTCCCAATTAATCACTTTCGGTTGCCGACGACAGAAGATGACGCCGATTAATTAGGAATAATACTTCCACAATCAACCTATTACGCCACCATTAAAATGTTTTCAATTGCTTCGGATTTAAATATCTTCTTTCGATATCGGATCCGTATTTTTTTAAATTACTCTGTAAGTGTCGTACGTACGTTCGATTAAACTCAATTCGGACTCAGCCGCAGTCGCAGATGATATCGAAACTGAAATATTCTCATTAAATAGCCAGTGAGGATTTTGAAATTCTAATGATATCTTTATGATTTGCCAAAATTGCTGCATTTATTTTTATCATTTTTAAATATTTGCGTTGTAATTGGACATCTCTCCGAAAGCGACATCTATACGACTCAGAACTCTACGTCATTCGATTGGTCATTAAATTTCGTCTAAAATAATAACCAATAATCATCATATGTCATCTGAAATAATAACCAACAGTTATTATATTCTAAATAATATCCGAAATTCATTACATTTCGTCTAAAATAATATTAGACACGTTGTCAGCTATCGTCTCAACATTCATTTTAAGAAGAAGAATTTTATGATGGTGAAATTTATATGAACAGCAGTTTTCTAAAATTCGTATTATACATTGAGTTTCAAAGGTCTGTCATGTTAAGATTAAAGGTCATATAAATATTCATAAATAAATAAAAACGCGAACGCATTTACATAAAAATTCATATACAGTGATGCCAACATTTTATAGTGAATATTAAACAATAAAATACATCGAATTTTCATCAAAAAAACTTAGCATGAACTAAAGGGAAGTCGATAAAGACTAAATGAGAGAGATATTTACAGAATATGGTTTAAATACATTTACATGAATATTGGTAAAAAGATTCTGTTTATAATGTATTGTGCGAAATGGAAGGAAGTATGGAAGTGTCGGTTGATCAGGGCATATTCTAATGAATATGAGTCAGCCTATTATGATACTTAAATCTAACTTTGGAGAATCAATATGGAAGTTTATTATGTTGTAGACGAATGAAAGATCAGATTTCTTTAAGATTTCTTTTAGGAATCTTAAGGAAAGGTATTTCAATATATTGAAGAACTCCAGAGGTGGAGGAAACAAGATTTTACTGTATTAGGATGAAATTAAAGGGAAGCAATATTAGAACTGAAATGAGAAGACCGGGATAACAATAGGAGTGGAATATCATTGTAGATGAATGGAACAGCAAATTTTACTTAATTGAGTTCTCCGATTATTTGGGTTCAATCCCCACTCACGTCGGACTTCCGTTTTCCTTAAGGTCTATTTGATAATTTAAACATTAAGCAGAAACAGAAACTAAAACTGTCGACATGACCCCAGGCAAAATGCACACTTTGTATAATGAATTGTTTTCTTGATTCACCTTTTTAAATTCTTTCTTTTATAGAAACATTCCTTAGTGAGTCCAATTCAGAATGTCTTTCTGCTCTCGCAAGTCATTAAAACTGGATGGAGAGAATGAAATTAATTCAATGTGATATTTCATAATATTAGTTCATAGTTAAGCAACAATAGTAAAATATCAGCGACTGTTTTTTCAAGTGCGCAGTGTATGAGTAGAATCATATTTAATTGCAGCTGTATGACGCGCATTTCGGCATCTCCATCGTTACTTAAATGAGGGTATTTCACATATAAAAGAGGATTGAAAATTATAATGCACGTACATTTCCAGAGAATAATCATCCGACAATTGAATCGCGAAAATTCGCCTCTTTTCACGTCTTTCCTTCGATCATTTTGAAGTTAAAATTCACTTTTTTAAGAAATTGTTCTTTTTCGATTGATTTTTATTGACGACTTAGTGATGAAATTCAGCAAATGAAGAGTGCTCAAAATAATAACATCGGATAATCTCAGGGTCGGATAAACGGGAAACCTTTTTTACGTCACGCTCTCTTCGTAACGTTAAATTTCGCCACTCTAAATAATTGCTTAGATACGAAATTCAACAATTTAACGAGAGGATTTTACATCGAATAATGGTGTCGTTATAAGAGAAAGGAAGCAAGAGGATGTTATTCATGCGATGGTCCTTAATGATTCTAAAGTTAAGCGTGTGGGAATCGAGTGTGGGCGTCACAAATGTGGCATTCAAAAGCCCACCAAATTGTTTCAGATTGAACTTGATCTAATTCCTTCCTTTTCCTTCTTGGTCTTTGACACTTCCCGCAATGCATCTTCGAAAAGTGCAAATAAATCGTCTCTGCTTTAATATCATTTACAGTGCAATCGCATCTTCCGAAAAGTGGTTGGCAAATAGGTTGGAAGAGCTTATTGTAAACGATCATCGGTTTTTAATAGAATAACTATACTATTGACACATAAAAGAATGTTACTACATAATTAAGTTGAATATGATAATAATCCCAGCGGCGGAAAGAAAATTTTCTAATGATATGTAATGAAAATATAATATTTCCTTTGATTACATTTAGGTGGGTAGGAAAAAGTCTGCATTGAACTGGCGGCAAATCAAGAGCACATATATATTTATCAACAAAATATTTTAATTATAAGACAATGAATGGTTTCGAACCATGAGATCGTCACCTTCAGTGCAATATCTTATATAAATGTGAAGTATGAAAACCCGTTCTCAAACAAAACAAACATCTCTCCTTAGCAACGTCGGCTCAACGCGTCATCATCGGCAATTAAAGAACGAGGACTGAATTGACCACAATATTTGTTTTTCCAAACAGTATCGATTGACTTAGAAAGGGCGATCCTTAAAGGGATATGCCTCTTATGATCGAATGGAAAAGTCTGTCGAACAGAATGATCAGATGAATCGTCCAATGATTTCCTTCTCCGTCTCTGCTTAATCCATAGAATCTCATCAAATATCGCTTTGACTCTTTCTTAAGCGCAAAAAAAGCTTCGATTAACGTCGAATTTGCGAGCATAAAACTCGTAGCAATGTTTTCACTCTTGTTCTACATCAGAGTGTTAATATTTCGTTTATTAATCGGATTTTGTAACGAACTATATCGCTTTAACTGTACGATTAATCATTGATTCGATTCGGTATATATTTTAGTTGCTTTGTTTTCATTTCTTGTTGTTTCATATATCATATTGTCTTATTCGTCTATTGTTAACAATCAATTATCTATAGGAAATAGGAGGTTCGATTAAAGACCTGATTTGGTTATTTAAGTCAGAGAGAGTACGTTTGTAGAATATGTAGCACCCCTTGTTACTTAGACCATCCTGGTACTGCGAGAAAGATCAGAGAAATAGATGCTGTCACAGGAATTCATTTTTTCGGGAACGCCAAAGTAGTCGATTAGGGAAGTAGAGTCATCACCCCTGACGAAGTTTAGTGTTTTATCTTTGCTCTTCGAATCATTTCTAACTAATACCACGCGGAGAAATATCCTCTCGGTAGTATTTGTATACAGACATATTTATTCATGTACAGAAGAGTAGATTTCTTTATAGGGCGAAATTGGGATAAGAAAGTACTCTTGTCGAAATGCATAACGGGAAAATATTGAGCGGAATCAGATTTTAAATATAAAATTATATAATATACTCAGATTTTTCGCAAATAAGGTAGCGATTCACTGAATAAAGGTAAGAAAAAATGCTTTCGTGAAAAGAAAATGTTGATAGTCGAATATGATATTGATGTCTTGAAAATATTCCCACAAGAAAAAAAAACGGAAAGAGGAGGATGTGACAAATATGCGAAATCTGTAGGAAAGAGCGAAAGGAAAAGAAATGGTAATATCAGAAGATGCAATATATATCAGATTATAAGTAATCTTCGTCGTTTAAAGTTGAACATACAAGGAAATTTAAATTTAGTTCTTAGTGTAAATGAAAAAAGTGGCAAAAGTTATTAACATGTATAGATGTATTTATTTACCTAATTCTTCCTTTTTGAGAAATTTTTACCTTTGCTCCATAAATTTTTATTTTGGATAAATCAATCATAACTATGATAACAACCGAAATTGGTGTTGGAAACAACAGTATAATTAATATATTCCGAGTTTCGATACATCTTTCGCATTTTAATTAATATTTTATGCCATAATTAGTCATTTGCGGACGCGATCTTTTAATTACGCCCATTTAAATCGTGTATTTACGACTTCCATTTTCGGCAAATTAAATTCGACCAATTCGGGTCACGTGTTTTCACGATTACAATTTAATTACAAATTATGATTTCAAACGATTCATATCGCAAATTTTTTAATGTTTGGCATATTTATAAATTGGAAATGTTTCGTTAGGGATTCAGATGTTAAAAACTGAAGCTTTCAGAATTAATTTCGTCTTCTAAATTAACGAATTGAGCGAAAGGAGTGGATTTTTTAAAATATGTTCAATTTTCGTAATTTAGCTTTTTTCCTGGAGCCTGTAGTGGTAATCTGAAATGCCATCATCGATTAAAGCTTACTAATATGTCGACAACTAGGGCATCATCGGCAAAGAGGTCACGTTTAATTTATGGAGAATAATCAACCGATTACTAGCGTGATTTTTCTGGTGTTGAAAGTGCTAGGTGTACATTTTTTCTTGAAAATCAGAAATATGAGCGATTAACGAACACTGCATGTTTGCTTGAGCAGGAATTTAAGCGTAAAATATTATATATTGAACGACCAAGAACGTGTATTCAATATTGGTTGAATACACACTTGTGCTTTAACACGCTCCTTATTGCGTTTGTTAGCAATGTTCTTTTATGTTATGTACTGAAGTTCTCTGTTGTATAGGTAATGTTTCTGGAGAATTGTTCCAGTCGACCCACATTCTGTACGTAGATAAGTTGTATATGTTTAAATTGTTAATTAGCGTAGTTTGCAAAATATTTTAGTTAGTCGACGGATTTTTAAAACGCTAATTTCCTGCAGTTGTTTACATAGAACTGAGTAGTATTTTACAGTGAAACAAGGGGCAGTTGCTGAAGAAGGGGTGTGTTATTCTGATAAGGTAGTGTCCGTTTTAATAAGGGTAGTGCATGAGAACGTCGCCACCTGTCATAGCGACGAACTGTGGCGGTACTGCATAATAAATAAATAAATTAAAGGAAAATCCTGAATACCGAGTGTTGACTTGAAAAATTAACCTGCGAATGTCACGAGAGAGTAGAATACCTTAATAATCAGATTCGTCGAAATTCGTGTGTATCTGAAAAGAGAATTCGAGCCTATAGAAAAGTGTTTTCCTGTCACCATATCACGGTGAACGGGACATTTTTCATTTGTCTTTATAATGAAGATTTATTTCGTTAAATGTTGTCTCACTCTTGTCAATAATGAAGGCTTCTAAAGCAATAGTGATATAACGAAATGCATCCAATCCGAATCGATCGCTGAGATATTGATTGGTTCATTTTACTGCACTTACTTGTTGCACTCACTGACTTCAGGTTGTGGAGAGATAATAAAGTGGAAGAAAGAAAGAGGTGTGAATGGGTCACATATTAATTAGGCGGATTAATTAATTGAAGACAGAGAAAAGGAAAGGGTACGTTAACAGGATGTAAGGGTTTCAAGGGAAGGGACACACCCCATTTCAGGGTATAACCCCATGGGCTCCCTTTAATGAGAACCACTTTTGAAAAGTGCCAACTGGAGTTAGAATGTTATGGCTCGGGCGTATTATCCGTTGCTAAAATAACAGCTGTTATATTTATAATAACAGTACCTGTGAAATTGTAATACGGAAGATATCAAGTGAAATTAATGTAAATCCCAAAATAATATGATAAAAATTTTTGTCGTTTATACAAGGAAAAATATTTAAAATAATAAAAAATTGTATGAGGAAAAAACGACGAAATTTGGCTTGGAGGGTATCGATTTATATGTTAACGGAAATTAAGAGCAGAATATTTTGCCGAAATAAAACCTTAAAGACTCAAAAAACATACGATACGTAAAATCATCATCGTCGGATAGTTGAGCGGTCATTCCCAAGTCCAAAATAACGATACCAGAATAAGATTCTTTATTCGATTTCCTTTCTTTCAAAACTTTTCTCGATTTATACAGTTATTTTAAGTAGTAATTCTAAAACAAAAGCCTGCAATTGATCAAAATTGGATTTAAATGGACAAAATGAAACCTTTTTACCTTTCATTTATCCTATGGATCGACGTCTTTAAGAGCTAATTTTAATATACTCTTCTTCCCTTTTAATATAAGTATATTAAACCTTATACATTATACCGCAAACTGAAATCGTTAATCTGATCGCCGTAGTTAGAGTACTCGTGTAGCGCATGAGATGTGGGCATTTCATCTAAATGAACGTCCTCTTTAATGTGACGTAAAATTAGTTCAGTTTCTGAAATTTAGGGTTATTTAAGCAGCAAATGAGATCCATGTTTGAGATGTCCAATGAGATTGTCTAATGTTTGATTAGATTTATGGAAGCCGAGCTGAAGTGTAAGCGATTCACAACGTGAGCATAAATCTGCTGAGACATAGAAACATAAGTCACCATTTCATGTTGCGCTGCCTCGCTTTTTCTCCTCTAACACCGCTGTCCGCGCTACATTTCCAATTACCAACTCTTCGTTCGAACTGCGAAACACAATTTCCTCTCCCGTGTTATGTAGCGACGGGAATTCTGTAAAAAGGATTGAAAATCCGCTCAGTGTATTTCTAAGGTGATAAATGTAAAGCCATTGAATTAGATGAGGATTGTGTCTTTTCTTTCAAGACTGAAAATAAAGGCGCTGAAATATGACAGTTCTTTCATGTTGACCTATTTTAGAAACATTATTCAGAGATGACCAACACGAGTTTTCAGCTCTTAAAGTTTTCATCGTACGAAGATTCAATTTCCTTTTGTTACAATTTTTTAGCTTTGAGTTCATGATTACGTATTTACGGAAGTCACTGTTACAAGCTATGGCAAATTATGAACTTCTTCCTTATCAAGAGAAATTACTGTTATTGATTAGCGAACGGAAAAGGAAGAATTAATGTTTGCTTAGAGATTTAAAACACTCATGCTCCCCTGAGAATGCCTATCGAAATTGGATGATTTCTAGAAGAAGGTCTTCCTCAGAAGACGATGGGCCCGCCAAACTGAATGTTCTCTAATTCATTAACAGTCGAGTAATAAAATTAAAACAAAGGCGATATGCCTTTTTTCATTTAAAGTCCAATATTTTAAATTTTTATTTCTTTTATATCAGAAAACATAAGGGAAGGTGTTTTTTGGCCATCTATTTTTTTAAATAAGTGCTTTACTCCATGAGAACAAAAAGAAATCTTTAGTTTCTTTTCTTGCCACAATTGTAGATATTTGGAGATTCCACAATGCATTGTCTTGTTATACTGGTTACCATATTGTCACTTTTTTTAAAGAATAGTCTAATTTTCGGACAACAAGAGCGTCTTCCTTTATTACTTAATTTTGGTCTTTTTTTGCTTTACTGTAAGAAATAATTACAACTTAGACAAATAAGGATTAAAAATGCAAACAGATTTCGGTCTATAGAGTGCGGCAGTGCATCTAAGGACAGATAAATAAAAAGACAGCAGATATTTTCACAATGTGTATTCAGTGGGATAACGGCTAAAGATGAAGTTTTACTGTATTTAGGGAAATATTATTCACTTAGTGTTCACTTTTTGTACGTAACGAGTAAAATATTTACTTTTAGTGCTTATACGTATATACAAAAGATGTAACTAAATTTTCGTTCGTGCATCTTTTGTTTATAGTTAAGTTAGTTCGAAATAATTAAGGATAGCGCAAATTATTACGAAAATGATAATTCCGCGGAATATGAATTTCAGGTGTTGTGAGAGAGGTTGAGAAACTGCCTTAGGGATCCGATTAATTTCAGGGCAAAAGAATACCCTTGTTTAGCTTTGCCTTGTTTATCCTTCGCGGAATCAACAACGCTGAACTTGGAGTAAAGCAAACCGGATCTCTCTCTTTTTTCGGTCCAATTATTCGATTTATGCGATTCGTATTACGCGGCCTAAGAGTCGAGATATATTCTAAAGAGTGATGAATGGAACGATCGATGCCAGTGAAAGTCGCCATTCCGCCATCTTGGATGCGTCGATACTATCGAAATGACCCACAAAACTTTGTTTCGACTTAATTAATGACGTATGCATTTGGTAAAACCCGGTTAAGACGCTTTTTGGAGCGAAAACTTACGTAATATAACCGGGTTGAGTGAAGTAGGTCGCCTTAAATGTAATATATTTAGAAGTATGGAACGTCTCTATTTTCGTTCATTCTACGATGAAGCACTTTTGACCTGGTTGACAATTGGGGAAAAATGATTTTAACAGCAGTGATGAGAGGACGCCAAAGAAACACCTCATCTCTGGTTTTTTCGATGTTTACTTCTTAAGACTGTAACAAAAAATAAACAGAGAAGAGAGTTTTTAACCTATTTTCTGCCCTGACGAAAAGTGATAAAGAAAATTTTACATTGTCTCCGAGTTCGTATCTGCTCCTATATATCGTATAGTTTGCTCTGCTTCGCGTTACCTTCGCTATATTCTCATAATATTGGCCATATTGAATGCATAACACCGGCAATTCCGTGCATAAGAAATCGCGAAATGTTTTGTCGGATTGATGAAGACGGGTTTCCAACCAGTCTTTGATGAGTCTCCGGAGACATGATGAAGTGACTGAATTTTGAGTGAATACCTCAGTGTATGGAGACTAAATTCTAGTCTTGAGGATAACATGAATGCAACGTTTCAATCAATTTTGTGCAGATCCGCAGTTATTCTTTCTTGGAAGTTTCTTAAAATTTTATAATCTCGATTTTAATAACTGTCGTGGGAAAAAGAAAAATTTTGCCGGTAAATAACTTTTTTAAAATTTTATTTACTTTAAGTATGATTATGATGTAAAATCATAACCGATTATTTTAAAACTTTAAGAATTGGATTGAGCGGGGGGGTGAAAATGTCTCATTTGTCTGCCATTTTCAATTATTTATCGGGTTTATTTATAAGGAAGATGGTTTAAATATAATAGATTTCTTCTTTAATGTTATGTACTATCATTCAGAGACTGAATATTTAAAGAATTATCTTTTCATAAACGACAAACTATATTGAATTTTGTATTATACGTAACATCAATTAACTTTTTCTAAGCATTTAGAGTATGTTTCTGTGAATATTCTAAGAGAGAAAAGTTCATATGGCTACTAATACGCACAGCCGATTAGTTAATTTTATCCAAAAGTAAGACAGTAAAGTAAATATGTTCTAGCATGCTGATGCAAGCATATGTAAACCTCTACATCTATTGGTTACTGACACAACGATATATCTCAACTCAAAGTTTTTTTCCTAAAATAAAATTTCCATCATAAAATAGCCAAACTGAAATAATTTCTGTGTTGGTTGAATATCCTTGAAATAAAGGATTAGGTTGTAATTGCTAAATAAATTCAATCACATTGTTTTTTTCATTTTTCTCGCTTGTATTGTATTTTTTGTAAGGTATTGCTTAAATTTCCGCAACTGATATCCGATCGAATTAGCCAAATAGTAATCACGTCTCTAAATCCACACTCTTGCCACCGTTGTATTTAGGATTGGCTGAATCCATTGCTGAAAAGCGTTCGATATGTGAGGTTTGATCGTAACTCAAATGCAAAGGAAATAAATTTCGGTGGAGAGTTGCGTAATGGTAAGGAGGAGGTTCGTTTGAGTGGTAATTATCTTCTTATAATGTTAATTCAGCGCCCTCTTTTATAACAACAAAGCGACACTATTTCTTGGATTCGCCCATTCGTCACACGCGCTGAGATGTTTATGAATACAGTTTTAATGACTTTGGCTCCAAAGTTTTCCTCGTTTGCATTTTGCGGTGAATGGAATTCCTAACGCAATGATTCATCTCGAATTCCATAACGCTCGGAAGATTCCATTATGCGGCATTGTGCTGCAACAGGATTTCCTCCGCAGATAATGTATCTTAATGCCTTTGAATTCCTCGCCGTCACACAATTTTGACGTTCTCCCGCAAACGGGAATATATTTGTCGACGGCGATTTATCGAACGATGAATCATCCCAACGCATTTTTCAACTAATTTACATTTCGCCCGCCTCTGGACATCACATGGATTTATTGCTCCGGAATTATTTCGCGATTTTATTGATTTATTTCAATTGTCGCAGGACATTTTGCTCAAAGCGTTCTCGTAAGACGTCTTGTCCAATCACACAAGAGACTGTTCGTCCACTTTATTAGATATTACGTCCACTCTTTTTTTCACCCAAGAGCATCAAATCGTGATGTTTCTATTCAGGTTATCTCTTCGGAAGTTCCAGTTTACTTCCTCTCATTCACGAACCGTTTTTCTCGACCATTGTAATTTTTTACAAAACACTGTAGTATTGATAAAGTTGGTTTTACAGCAGAGGTCATTTCACAGAAGCCCTCTGAAAGTTTGTTTTATCATTTCTACATGATTTCACTTACATTGCACTAAATTATAGAATAAATTTAGCACTAGTTGTTTGCTAGTCGTATATAAATATGTTTAGTAACCATTCCTCCAATAACACTTTATCAGTACAATGTGAATTGTTGGGAACGGAATTTATAACGCATTTCACTCGATGTCCTGCACACAGGTCGTTCTTTACAAATTGTATTCCAAAAGAAGGTTTGAAATGTTTGTAACAACCCTTTTGGAGATTTGGACGTGAGTAAGTACACCTATACATATGTACTGATAATACTGGTAATGATCAGAAATTTTGTAATGATCAGAAATTTTGTTGAATCTGTCCCATGCCTCGTCAAAAGAGCGTTCTTTTTAATCACCCTCAGAGATTATTCCTCTTTCAGAAATGAATAGTAAACCGCCAAACCCAGTCATAGGGCGCATTTCTGAAATAGCAATTTGGAAATCATTCATTGGTTGAATTATCACTTGGGTAAAATATCTCTCTGATGTAAGATTCGTGGCTAAAAGTCATTGCCGTAGTTTCTCTGAGTGAAAATTCGCTTTTAAAATCTCTAGGATTTGCTGTCCTTTTGCATCGGCTGATGAAAATATTGGAGTCTTATTTGACGGGAAATACATTGAGATTTAGTTCTTCGATTATGTGTGTTAGAGCGCAATACGCCGTCAGAGAAAATTATAATCACTTAAAGCTGTCTGAATCTGAAATTTATTTTCTTCGCGACATATTTATTCTCCTTTTTATTCACGGAAATCCGCGACTATCCAAAACCTGAAGTTGATTTCAAAATTCGTGAATTTTGAATTGAATTCTCCGGTTGATTATTGTGATATTTTCGCGTTCTCCATTTGGGAAAGCAAAATTGAAATACTTAGGTTTGTCATCTGGAGATGTAATCGATCGAGTCCATCCTTCCTTTTTTAACAGTATCTGTTTTACAGGGGTAAAACAAGTACTGTTAAAAACCTCCCCTTGCCTACTCATTCCACTTTCCTCATCCCTTTTAGCCATTTTGGCACATCTTTATAGCGCGATTAATGTACATACTTTGTACTCTCACAGGGATGGACAAAATTGAAACCAAAATAAGGAAATAAAACAAATATTTCTGCATCTTGAACCAAATCATCATTAACTATTGATCGACACTTGATTGCAGGAGCTTAATATTTCCATTTTTACATATTTTATATACAGTTCTACCTTGAATTCTCTGTTTTCCTTTGGAAAATAAGTATCATTTAAATTTCCTTACCCAAAAACAAATGATGCATGAAATACTTTCTATTCGGAAATTCTCGCAGAATTGCGCGCTCTAAACCAATGTAAGACTGAGATTTCAAATTAACGTGTTCATAAATACTATCACTTAAAAATCCTCCACATCTTATTTGACTTTAAGTTACAATTAACTCGCCGTAGGATATAAGGCTTTATTTATTTTCTCGTCCGATTGAGCTTCAAAATGATTTCATTAACAGATGACGCAGGTGTTTCAGTATCTCCGGGCGACAGACTGGATTCCATTTAAGCCACCGCTTATTGGGTGAGAAATTTGTGTTCTCTGAGAAGTGTGTACGAATCTGGTTCAACCAATAAGAGAATTTTCAGAATATCCGAATGCAATAAGAACCGCATATATTCGATTCAGAAATAAAAAGGCCAGCAACGTATTCATCAGAGAGACGATCTTTAATAGTTTAAAAAGTGTTTATGAACTTTATGAAAAGTCAGTGATTACATGGCTTCTTATCCTATATTGCAAGCGTCCTCTTGAATACCTGAAATCTTTGTTACTGTATTTTTGTGTCAGCCAAAATTTCCGAAGGCATAATTTACTCAGTGTGAGATAATTAACGTCAATAGTTAACATAATCTTTGAACGAATGGAAGTGAAAGGTTCATGTCATCCTTCGAACATATCAGCGAAGGAAATGAATCAACAGCTTCCTCTGATTACACTAATCCGACCAAAGATCTGCATTGCTTTCACTCGATTCCCATCGCCTCCTTATTTTATCTTCCTTTATTGTTTTTAAATATATACAAAATCTAAAGAATGATTTTCCTAAATAATAATAAAACTGTTTCGTGCCTTTGACTTATGTCGGACCAGAAGCAATGGATTAATGTTCGATGCAGAGTAAAGATGATAATTTTATATAATAATCACCGTTGATTTATCTATCCGATGCCAGCAACTATCGAATGGCCTAACGCATGTCGATATTTTAATAATAATAGTATTCTTGGTTTGACTCTGGACAACTCAAAAATGCTTTCATAAGAAATGCACGCAAAGTTTATTTTGATCGATTGCAAACATTTTTCACCCTGCAGAATTGAGTTATAAGTAATGGTCCTACAATATCGAGATAAGAGCCAAATGAAAGGAAATTGAATAAAGATTCTTATTTTTGTCGTGAATTATTGGTTTGGATTGCAAATTGCGAGACTTTTGTTAAAATAAAGGAAAATTTCGCGAGATTTTGCCGTTTTATATAACCAGTCCCCAATGCGATTATTCCGAGTTGAATCCGAGATTACGCATTTTTAGAATATATAAAATCCATGTTACATAGGCCGAAATAATATAGTGAGTAAAGGGAGCTAAAGCAGGTCGGTTCTAGGATTGATTTTTGTCTATTAATGAAACAGAGTGTGTGCACCCCCTGTCATACGCCCAAAAGGGTTACTCATGTAGATATAAGGATGATTGAATATGATAAAAGTACCCCCTTAATAACTAGGAAGGGGTGATTCCTTTGTTGAAATAAATAAGCCTTGGTACGCATGACGTACGAAGAAATGAGAATTAAAGTAAACATTATATGCTAGAGTACGAAATATACGAATATTATAAAGTTATTAGGAATACCTATATACATATGTGATTATGCGTCATTAAAATAAACAAATGCGAACTAAGTAAAGAATTGCTTTATTAAAACAAGCAAGCTATAGAAAATACTTCTTACGAATCTTCTTAGCAAACCTGTACTTTATCTTCCGGAAAAAAATTTGTCCTAAACAGGATTCGAACCAATGAGGATAAACTTTTGGATTAATATTTGTAAGCGTTGTATTTTAGAATCAGGCACTGTAACCACTTGGCCATTTGACGATGACGCACGAAGAAGGTTATGATTCAATAAAAAAGGAGGCTACTGCATTACAGTTAATAGAAGATCTTAGTTAATTACAGTTAATGACAGATAATATGACAGATGCATTTAAATCAATCCTTGACATTTTGACGGGGTATTTTTACAGAAATCGGATGTGTGCGATTATACACACATTTTTCTATAAAGTAAATCAATTGTCGTACTTTTTGACGGGGGAATTCAATAGCAAATAATAAATTGTTTTAAAAATGCGTTACGATGTAAAGATGATAAAAGAGGATGGTCTACCTATTGTAAAAATGAAAGGAGTTAAAATGTTCATCAAAATTTAAAATGTTAAAAGATTGATAAATAAAGTACTAAATATAATTTTTAAAAGAAAACAGAAGATATATTAAAAACTTGGTTGAAGTCTGTGATCGTTTATCACTAAAAATAATAAGGATTAACGCTTCTCAAACGCATTGTTTTCTCCCATTGAGATAAGGAGTTTGTGTTTGGTGGAATTGGGCTCTATGGAGTGAAAAAACTTCAATTGGTGAAGCAATTGCTGTTGAGGATAATTAGCGACTTTAGGAAACTGAATGGACCACATCTATGCGTGCGGGTTAACTCGAATAGTAAGGAACACATCGAAATGGAGGCTTTTATCAGGTTTTCCCGCTAATACTTGTTAAAGGTTTAACTGATATTTGCGTTGACTTAAGTAACTTACTAATTCCATTTATACATGTAAATATCTACATAATAAGGCCCCCGCTTAGCCTAGTTGGCAACGCCTAAGATGGAAGCTGTCCCGGGTTCGATTCCCGGTGTAGGCAAACATTTATCGGTACCAGGGTATGGGTGGCTATCTGAATAAAGGGTCATAGTATTTAAATAATGACTAAAAGTCCATGGTATTTAAATTGTGCTCATCTATGAATTAAGTAGCATGTTAAGGTGATATTTATTTCCAGTACCCTAAATTTATTATGTGTAATGTATTATATTATGCCTTAGTTATGTTTTATTGCATCTGAATTATGAATTTTGATATTTATTGATTGTAATGTATTGTATACCTATTGATTATGCATATTTAAGAATTGAACTGTCCACGGGATGATATTTGGATTAGTTTCCCTCCCATCTTTTGGACTAAATGCCGGACAGATATCATTGCTGTACTGTCCCCCATTGAAACCTGACCAAATTGCAACGTTTATAAATTAAATAAATGAAGAGAAAGAGTATTTGAAGGGTATATGAAATAGTCGATGCGCTGAGCACGTGCCGCTCGTCTTATCTCTGAAAGGGATTTCGCGCCATTAATATTTAAATATAAATTCACGTATCTATTCTGCGACGATGGCCTCTGTTCTTTTTGTTGTTATGTTTCTGCAATTGGGAAAGTAGAAATGAAGCATATCCTCCGATACTCATGGCATCTAAACAACTATGAACTGGAATCTCCAGTTAAAATGAGCACCTCTATATACATTTTCCCTGCAATAAAATACGAAAGGAAATAGATGTGTCCATATGAAATATAAGCGTGTTTTCCCGCACTCAATGGTGAAGATGTTTCGGTCGATTCGCCCACAGAAATAACTTTTCGTTTACATTGTTTCATCCGAAAATTCCGTCCGGAAATCGTCTCTCGAAAACGGATTAGAGGCGGCGGATATTGGACGCAAAATGCGAAAAAACGAATGATTTAAACGTATTGGCGGAATTGTAATGGAATAAAAACGAAGCGGAATGCGTTTTCCTTCCACGTAAACTAGTTTCGTATTCATGAAACATCCGACGGCTGCTTTGCAAACATTCTAAGCTTTTCTTTGAAGAAGCAGCTTCTTTTAGTAACACTCTCTGCGTTTATATGCCCACCATTTGATTATATTGCGATGGCAACGCAGAATCAACAACGCCTGCATTAAAAGCTGAGTCGATTGATGTGGACTAATTTCCTGAAAATTATCTGCAAAAGGGAATTAACACGTCGAAAGGACAGAAATCCTGACAATTTTCGGACACGGAAAAAACCCACATAAGAAACTGTTCAGATTTCAAATTTTGAATATAAATTAAGAAGTAAAATTTTATTGTTGCTGGATTAACTGTAGTGAAAATACGATATTAATATGATAATACTACGATTAATAACATATTACGGCATACTTTGTTGGATTAAAAATATTTATAAAGGATTTTAATGCAATTACATTAGTTTTACTTAGTTTAGCAATAATATTATTGAATCCTATGCAAAGTTATAGCCATAAGGCTGATTCACTGACGTGGATTTGTTACTCTTAGAGCATTCTTCATCAATAAGAAAGACAAGTCTTGAAAATGACTGCAAATTGACGTTTAAATATATGAAAATTAAACGTTCGCTTGGCAAATTTGCAGTGACCCTCATTGAATAAAATTAAATATATATTAAAAGAGAACGAATTTTCCATTGTGTTTTAGTTACAGAGAATTTATCAGTACAATGAATCAAAAGGCTTCTAGCACTGTAAAAAGTGTTTGTAAAAAGTATTATATACTATATTAATATTAAAATAAAGAAGATATACTAATACAATATTGCACAATGATAAAATTATAAATATAATAAAAAGAAGGTTTAAGAAAAAAGGTTTTACCTTATAGTTCTCTTGATAGTTCATCTGGTGATTTTACGAGATGTATTAAAGGTTTAAGTTAGTCTAATTTTGTGGATATTGAGTGGAAGTACCGAAATTTATAAGTATTTCCTTCGGAGGTAAACTCTCCTTAATCACACACGTCTTCATGTAATCCTCATCAAGCGAGTGTAAGCAAACACCACTGTCTCGCCAGTCGTAATTGGCTGCGCTAATTGGAGTAACATTCTTCCTCTTTCTAACACACTTTTTATCGAATGCGGTTCAGACCGACACGCACAACGGTAACCAATGAAACACGAATCATGATTCCCTTTGTATCAAATCATAATGATTCATGGATATCATGATCGGTTTATGTTGGTATGGTAACTGCATTTAATTTCTCCGATAGTGAATAACCTCAAACAAACTATTTGCTAATTTCCGAAAACAGTTAAAAAGCAATTCTGTGCTCTTTAGACAATCCGAGAAAAAATATAAATAACCCACTATGCGTCCTTATCTTCTTGAGAATGCTAACCATTCGTTTTATGCGTTATATCTGACTTTAATCTATCTTGTTCATTTACATATCTTTTCTGATTCTCAACTACAGTAATCAAAGGGTGGTTTAATGAAAGCAAAAAGAGTTTATATAAAATCTAATAAAAAGTTAACTCATAATAGAACTAAATGTTCACATAAGGACATTGCAAAATCTAATATTCATCTTTATTTAGCTTCTTTGTTTTAGTATTTTCGTGAGTCATGAAAATGTTCTTTTAGTTTAAATCTCCGTCTATAGTAATTTCAGTGAGTGTTAAATACGCAATCGTTTCCGCTGAAACTACATTTTAAATATTTCGCCTATTATTCTTTTAGTTGATAAATTCCCCGAAAGAGGGCTCTCGAAGGGTGTTCTAGGCGGGAAATGAAAGCTAAGAGGAGAGAAAAGGTCCGTTACATAAGGATCCCAGGCCATTCATTTTCTAATCGTAATTCACGTATTCGATGAAGTTTGCCCTCCTGTCTCATTTATTCATATGAATTAAAATTAAATAGAAAATTTACTACTTAATTTTTGGCCTTAAAATTTCGAAACAATGCAATGAGCCAATTAACTGCGGTCTGATTCTAACATTAGCTGATAATGATCACTTTAGCGGCCGAATGTTAAATTCATGCATATATGTGGCCATCCGATGCAGAAAAATTTCCCACCTTAAGACTAAAGGGCATTATTTATTCCAATATAAATAAATATTATTATTATTCCGATACTCAACTTTTCTCAAGCCAAAATATTACAATAATGAAAGAAAGGCAACCAAAAAAAAAATAATTGCATTAAAGAGGGTTTTCGCAAAAGCAGTCTTCTCTACGAAAGATCAATTCTAATTTCCTTAATTTCCTAAAAACAATCGCAGACCTTTTCGGAAATAATGCATAATTTGTGTCGGCCTTGCCGAAGTAATAGTTCGCCGAATGAAGTAATTAGTACTTAAATAACACCCCAAGGGGTCATGCATATCCACAGAAGGCTTTGTGAGGGTTTCAGAAATCCCAAACATGCTGTAACATCATTTAAAGGCAGGTGACAATATCGTTTATATAATGAGGAAGCAATGTTTATGAATTGTCCGTTATTGGACATCTACATAATTACCCTGCAAGCCGTCTTTCGGCGTGTGGCAGGGGGTGTATGCACCAAGATTCCTAATCGATTACTTTCGCAGAACTCTTGAATCGATTGCTACTCGGCATAGGAAGTAAATGAAGTTACTTTTAAGCATCACAATAAAATAAGCAAGATTAAGAATGCCATCGAATCTTCCGTGATTCCATTCATAGAAATAAAATCTGCCGATATTAAGTCTTACGTTAGCTACGAGTTAAAGCGTAAGAACGTTACATTCATATAAAAATTTATAATTCCTCATGTTCTACCGATGAAAGCGATTTCTACTATGCCGCTTCAATATCCGGTTCAATATTATGGAAAAATATAAAAGTGCGAAAAGTAAAATGTGGATGAAATTTAATAATCTGCGAAGTTAGAAAATTTTCCAGATTCTGGTTCTCCGATTTGAGGCAAACATTGATACATAAATACATACTTACAGAGTCTACATTGTAAACGTCTTTATTAACGGGAGAAATTGAGGCTAAATCCTTCATTTTAAACTTGACTCAGTGCACGTACATATAGGAAATCAAATTTTAAAAATAGATTATAATATAGCACATTCAGAAAAAAGAAAGCAACATTGATTTTGCGAAGTCAAATACTGTGACATTTCTTTTCACAGAAAAAGTATATCCAATATGTCCACTAAGAGAAGTGTTTGTCAAAAACCGGCGAAATTTTCAGTAAAGGATGAAAGAAAAAGAAAAATAGGTTAACATTTTACATGTTAGTATGTTAACATAACATTAAAATAAGACAATTGCAATATATGCGTATTTGCCCTTTCTTTTTCTACGATGGATTGAAGCCAATAAGTTTGTGTTAAACCATTCCAATACAGTCACCTACCTATGGATAATATGGTAGTACACGTGATGTCGATGGTTGTTGAGAATAATTCAGAAAGGCAATAGAGCGGAAGCTGAGTTGTTGTTAGCTTTTCCCACTTCCTGCAGCCGATGGTTGTGACCTCTGTTAACCCTCTTTTGCTCCCTTCCAAAGCCATAAACATCCCTCCCTCACATGTGCCACATCCAAAAATCCCTTCCTTTCCGTCGCCTTTGAATCTGTCCAATTACCTCTTCAAACCGTCGGTGAAAGATTTTTAGAAACGCCTCAAACTCACAATTGCCTTTTTATTATAAGTAAACTTCATCAGCGAATTGAAGTTGTTTCGACAGCAACTCATTGATGTTTATTTGGTACACCATTCAACAGTGACATCACCACTAAAGGAGCATTAAAACTATTACTTACAATAATTATCTTAAACTTACGAAGACTTTTTCGGACATAAAAATGTTTGAAAACTTTACTTAAAAATCGGAAAATTGTGTAAATGAATGAGGCATTCTAAAAACCAGAGATGCCTCTATCCAAAAGATAAAGGATCTCGCCATTTATATTACATACAGACAACATTTACTTGCAAGCAGCCAAAGGAGTGTGGCAGGGGGTTCACCGATATCCCTATCTATCTCTAGCTGCCATACATTCTCCAATACGTTTCAGATTAATATATTACTCTGTATCATATTAATATATTATTCCATCATCTCTTCCAAGAGCCACCATATGACATATGTTAGAGGGTGTGAGAACACCAAACTCCTTAATTAGCTATCTGATTTATGTACCTCACAGTGTCTAGAAATAGCTATCCGTTCACGCTATGATCACCACACCCCTACGAGCCGAAAACAATTTTTGAATCCGAGCGAAGTTCTCTCATAATTTGCAAAGGATAGGCTATATATAGTGATTCAATGGAAACATGAATTATATCTCTATCGAATGGCAAATATAAATAAAAATAATTCATGTTAACGGGAACATTCAGCTTATATAAGGTTAGAAAAGTTGAGTAAACGATCCCAACGACATAAACAGTTATTTATTATGAAATCATCTTTGTGTCCGTCAAGGAATACTAGAATAGAACAGATATTTCTAGTGGTTTTCCACGGAGTATTAGGGAAGAACAGCTAGAAATAGATAGGGATATCGATGTTTTGCACCCCCTGCCATCAGGATGTAAATGTAATATTTAGAGGGGCGAACAGAAATGAATAAAAAGCGCTGTTTTTAATGAATCGTATCCGATGAATACCGTCGCTCCCTTACAAAAGCAGAAAAGTGCTGTCCAAATGCAACGACATCCCAACGGGAGACTCTCCCAAAAAAAAAGAAAGAATTTGCATTGAAAAAAATGTCCGTGGAATGGTTGTGAGAAGCTGAGCTTCACCACCACCACCACTGGGAACCATACAGACGTACACTTGGCAACACTGCATTGCAGGGGGAGACACCCTTTTCAGGTAGAAGAAGAGGGTGCCATCGGAGGACAGGTTCTCTCCAAGAATAAAACCCTTCGACATTTTGTACGAATTTCCGGACAGATTATGCCTGCAAATCGACAAGGAAAAAAGAGAAGCGAAGTAGTGCCATAGAGTGCGGACATATCTCTTAAAGTAACAACAGTCTCACTGCCTTCATTCTCTCTTATAATTCGAATACTCGCTTCTGCTGGTTTGCAGGGTACGTGCAAAAACCTCAATGTTACGCAACATTCCCTGCTAAATAGACTTCCTTCTCCCTCAATGGACCCTTTCAGATATAAGAGAAGGTTAATAGTGTAAATCATATTTTGTACATATTTCTCTGGTTTAATTTTCGATTGATTTGTTTTTGCTTAATACAATCATGCATATTTTCTGAAATTCTTTTATATTTTATCGTTTGCTATTTGCTATATAATGGAAACGCCGTATCAGAAATCACTGTAAATTATTGATATAAAGCAAAGAATTATTATTGATATTTTTAGTTATTTTAAATGTATTTAAAGCAAATTCTCTCCAAGAGTGACATATAATACAAATTTGCTCGTAGTTGGTTTTATGGGAAGAAAAGAAACGGTTCGAACAGCATTTTAAACATTTTATTAAACTGAACCAAAATTCGTTAAACTTATTCGGACAATTTGGCGCTTTACATCAAAGGGGGAATTCGCTATTTCTACAAGCACAAACCAACGACTGGAAAGCAAAGAGTCTGCACTATCACAAGTACAGGGAAATCTGGATCTTTAAATTAAATCTTGCCGTGGTGTTCTTATACTGTATGTAAATAGAGTGATTTTATTCCAGAATGTTGATCTGTATGAGCGTTGGGGATTGTGATGTCTTAAGTGTCACTTGACAATGTTTACGAGATAGCAACCGAAAACATTGCAGCAGAAAATCAAGAAATAAAAATCATTTACGAGGAGAAAAGAAATATAGAGAATTGGGTAATTAAAAAAGAAAATGAGTTTCTCCATAAAAACTTAGGGAATGAGTTAATTATAATGTTAAATCTGATAATATCCCATAGATTTTCCATTCCTGAACTGCGATTTGAATCTGAAAAATATAAAATAAGCGGAATTTCCGTTTCTGAAACGAGAATAGTTTAACTTATTTGGACGTGGTGACCATAAATAGTACGTTTGATTTCAATTAAAGGACATTCGCAGTTGCAAAGTGAAAGAGTCAAAACGAGGTACTTGATTGAACAAAGTTGTAAGGTCTCAATGGCATGAAGCGACATAATGGTTTATAAAGAAGTGAACTCGTTTCAACTTGAAATGGTCGTCCATATCCTCTGGTACATACATTAATATCGCCAAACGAAATCACATCGCTTACAACAAAGTCTTATTAATTTATGCTCTCAACTGGAAATGTGATGAAGTGGTAAAATCACACTGTGCGTGCAAGTGATGGGCAATTTGTAGGTTGACTCGATTTAATAACCTTTAATGAGTAAATCAGATTCTTCTTGCAATGGATACATAAAAGGATTCTATCGCTTTTTCATTCCTAGCAAATTCAAATTGACAGATACAGCTGATGTTTGACTTAACTCAATGGTGTAATAGAAGGTACCATTACCATTATTATTTGGGTTTGCATAGCGACCTCAAGACATGATGTGTTGGTATAACTATAGAGTGTTTGTAACTTAAACGAATCCAAAAGTATATTTAGAGTTTAGCCACTTTCTTTATATTTTATTATTCGTGTGCCGAATATTCTGGGTAAGAAAGAAGAGATTCTTATTGATAAATACAACAGCACATGATGATCACTTGTCGATCATAATTCATCAAAGATCATGTGGAAAAAATCCCTTCATTCTACTCAATAAAATTTGAAATGAAATTAAATAAATACCCACGCCATGTTGATCATAATGTACGTATTTTAACTGATTATCAGAATATTAATCTCTTACATAAAGGCCAAACTTACGTCCTCTGCTATTATTTTATTACTTATCCACCCCATATTCTCTCATACATTTTCAATCGATTCGACATAACTGCTCTTGAATTCAACTTCTCTTTCGAATAACATGCTATATCCTTCAGCGCTTTCACATTCATTTCGGCACCTTTTGCAGATATTTCGTCTCAATTAATTTTTGTCAGAAGATTACTCTCGTCAAATTGCTCTCTTTCATTCTTCTTCGTTGTCATGATTACGTGCATCATGTGCGATTAATGTTTTTCCTGTTTCAACGTTAGGTGACGTGAAAAAGTAACGATTTTTGCTATGGGAAAAAATCAAAGTGAAGTGTCCGAATTAATTTTCAGTGGATAGTAATAAAGTCACACCTTCGCCGAAATAAAGTAACACTGTTGGCAAGCTAACAAGAGTAAAGATTGTAAGTAAGCCTACGTCATAATCACGTGGGCTCACACCATGATTAAATATTATTGTTATCGCTGTATAAAATGTAGTAATTCTTGTTAGTCAGCTCTTTTCACGATCAGCTGCCTTACGTTCATCTACAACGACGTAAATACCCTGCAAGTCGCCTTTCGGAGTGTGGCAGGGGGTGTAAGCGTCTGAGATACTTTTTAGGTACCGTCCGCGGGAAGAATGATTCCATACAACCTTTCTCTTATATAAAAATCAGTACATGAAGTAGCAGAGAGGGGTCGCATAGTAAAATTACGTCCTATGCAAATGTGTTCTATCTAAATTTATCAAGCAATCTCGACCTATCTTCTAGGGTACTTTCTTTCGAGAATACCCAATCTTCGTCTGAGAGCATCTTCGAGCCCTTTTACAGAAGCATTTTTAACTAAACCCATCGATTTGCTCTGCACTGAAGTTCACGGGCGACCGTTTCATCCGCTGCATCACACATGCTTGCCGCATGTTTCTACACATACAATATTCTTTGTTGGTTGGGGTGGGTGATCGGTTGGGGGACGGGAAATTCCTTCAAGAAAACTTTGCGTAATAATCCAATAAATTTGTTCCCTTCTTCTGTAACTCTATCTTTCTTTCTTTTCTTCTGTAAATTTTTCACCTGTGGTTTTTTTTCTGTAACTGAGAATGAAATGTCAACATATCGCAAGAGCCTTCGAATTCGACGTCAAATTAAAAGAAAACTCATGGAGCGAGGAAATCTGCAGCGGTTTCCCATCTGCAGGAAGTAATCGGGTGCATTCCGTGCGGCATGATCTGCACCACTTGAGGAAGATCGTTTGAGATTCATCCGTCGAATAAGTCATCGCGACTGAATACTAGCTTCGAGTGATTTCGGAGTGCCTTATTATGAGTATCATCCTCAGATAGCACCTTTGACTCCCTCGTGACTTTGCCTTTTTTCCTACCAAATCTATACTTATATACTCGATATACGAAAGAATATTGTATTAACCTATTGCGAAAGGTCGAACAACATTATAAAGAAGTAAATTAGTAATTTCCGCAGCATTCTTATGTTCAACGGCCGGTTTCAGCTACAACGCTATCATCAGCTGGTGAATGTATTGTTTCTGCTTGTAAATGAAGGAATCTTTTAAGTAGGCAGAACCAGAGGGCAACATGTTTACACTACGTAAAATGCTACATAAGATTCCAGAAATAGACGATTCCTTATTTTAACCATGAAATTGTGAGTTTCGAGACAGTTTAAAAACTCAATAAAACCATACTTGACAAGTATAATTAACGCATTCTATAAAGGAAACCGAAAATAGGAGTCAATATGCTTTTGCCGGAATTCGTGGAACTCCACTCAAAAGTCATTTCAAAGCAATTCCTCACAAAACGTATTGCCTTTCGTTGTACCTTTTCTGTTAACTTTATTCCAAGGGTTCTGAATTATGCTAATGAATCTTTACTTATTTATGTGACGTTGGCACTGGGCTTTTGTTTTACTTATAATTCTCAACATCTATAACAACAGATGGCATAGTAATACTAATGTATATTAAAGGAGCACGGATTACGCAAGGGTTTTCGAAAAGCCGTGCAAAGCGTGTGAAGCAGTGAGGATCCGCTTTACAACGTTGTTATCTCGATACGCATTAACTGAGTTAAGTTATTATACAGGGAATGGAACTCCATTGATAGATCCACTCAATCGATGGGAATCATTAGATGAATTCGCAGGACAAACCTAGTTTATGCTATTCATGTTGCGTTATTTATGTATCGAAATTGTCCATATATGAAGCATTAAAATAGAAATAATCTTCTAGCAAACTAAATAAGTAAATCAACAAATATCAATTGCTAAATTGCAGTAAGTAAATGATAGACTTAAAATTATACACAGAGATCTTGGTTATGTGACATAATACATACATAATTGAAAGGACAGTATGAGAGTTTTTTTGGGGTCCTCAACTAGATGAGGTCCTCAGCGAGCGCCTAATTATGAGTCAGGGCATATCGAACGCCCTTTCATATTTCCACTTCTTTAATCGAACTGTAAGAATTCCTTTCTCCATTATGTTCGGAATAAGGAATGCCGGAGGAATTCTCGATAAATGGAATATTGGTCTGTAATAAAGGACAATTTACATTCGCCGGAATCTTCAAATACGTTTTTATACTTCCTCAACGGAGGAGATTCCTGTTTTGCCGAATTTTTATCGATTTCCCAAACACCCGAATTTAGAAAATTTTCGAAACATTAAATGAAGGAAATAAGGGGTTTCCTTGAGTGATAACAGCGTTAGCTACGGCTTCCCTATTGATTCGCTCACGCAATGTCACAACGATCATTGAATGAGCTGATATCTGAATTTATTTGTAAATTTTTAAGAAATATTGCCATGGTGAACGTGGAAGATTACGCTAAGAAAATTCAGTTAATTTCTGAAATAGATTGCAGTAAGAACATTGTTTACCGTAGAAACCAAGCTTCATAAGATATGATAGTATCGTTCCTTACAGTTTCACTTTCATGGAAGTATTTGTTTTGAAATAAACTATTCCGTCAAAATGGTGGAACTAATTTTACGGGGGCCAAGTGGCGTCTTAAACGGGATAACTTTATAAACGGGTTGTGAAATGCTTTACATTCTGAAAGATGGTCTGCTTTTCGCACAAAGAGAGCGTCTTAGTTTCGTAATTTAGCTCATTTTTCCCTTTACAATGATGTAGATTTTTAGCAGGCAGGCAATTGAGGAAAAATAAGGAATATTTTCAGAGCAGCGGAGAGAGGGCATCTCCAAGACAATGGTCAACAAAAGAGTGCACTCCACTCCTGGTTTATTTAATATGTGTACAACTTGAGATTGCAACGAAAGGAAACACTTTTCGATCTCTGCCTTAAGCAAATGTTATGAATCTCTCTCTCGTTTCGATGTAGAAGGGCCTGTGACTTCTAAGAGAACAAGATTTCATACCGATTGCATAAATTATTATTAATTAAACGAGGAATTTAGATCTCTTGGTAATTCCATTGTAAAGTTAAGCTCTTTTATCACTCCGCGCTTCACGAAAAGGGAATATGAGAGTCTGAAGAACGAAATACAAAGTAAACGTTGTGCATCAACAGTGAGCAGGGCGTTCGACTGCGGCGCAGGGGCGATGGCTGCTCGTACTACTTGGCTAATAGCAGAAGAGACAATGACGGAAAAAGATATAATTAATCGATCGAACATTAATAAATATGATATAATAGATATTATGATCATTTTTATTAGCTATCATAATAGTATCGTCGGATTTTACGGAAGTAAGAGAAATTGTTAATAGAATGGAAATCAGAGACATACTTTTTAATGTTTTAGATACGGTAAAGTTGTCCATATAGTCTTAGTTGTATTTATTGTTATGGCCGAAAACAATTTCGTAGCATTACAACTAAACATTATCTGTGATCTTCGGCTTTGACGAAAGCTACGGGATGAATGCATCAACAGTGATTTTGCGAATTTCCATGGAATTCGAAGAGCGCAAAAAGTGTTTAGAGTGGCGATAACCACATCCACGCACGCCGAAACATCTTCAAATAGCAACGCATCCATTTGAAGGCATTATGTGGACGTCACAGAGAATAAAAAATCCATTACCTTAATGAAGAAGTCTTTTCCCGCTGGTCCATTGTCCCTTTGTGTTTTAGCAGGACGTCCAATCGATAAATGCGATTCTCCATTTTCTCGATCATCTTTTGGTCATCTTCAAGGCTTAGTGGTAATAACAGTTTTATTTGCTCTGGAAAAATCCCATAGAGAAGGAATTAGGAAGCACGAAGATTACTAAGAAAGAAACGCCAAAAAAATACAGAACAAAAATACAGGTCCAAACAATAATGATAATTCATATGAAACTAGTAACATTTAAAATTCGGTTAGGTTGTGGTTAAGAGATAGTTAAATAACCTTAGTCTAATTAATCTCAATGAACCAAAGTCTCTTATTGAGTCAGGTAGAGTCCCAAAATCTTCCGTTCTGATTGAAATTCGCTCGCGATCACTCAAAATCTACTTACCTTAATCACGTATTGATAGAATACGATATTAATATTACATTTTCTTTGTTCGGCTTATGACGATTGCTCCAAATTCCCCTATTACTAATCCAAATCAACACATTTGCATATGGTGATGCCATTTACATAATGAACTCCCTCATCCAAAATCTCAGATAGGAAACTGATCTTTCTACGTAATCAATGATTTAAACTACTCAGATGAATTCAAAAAACATTAAAAGATGTTAATTAAATTCCAAAATAGATATTTTATGATTCAATAGTAAGATTCCATAAGAAAGTACGCTTTAGTACGTGATTTAGTTTCTATCAATTCTTACGTGCGCAAATACTGCTTTAAATATTCTTAAAGTATATCAAAAACAGCAATAACTCGTAACATATGAAGAATTATAATCTCAGAAGGTTTTTATTTGAAATGCCCCGATGAATGAGCATCTATACAAAACGCATCAATTTTTGATGAGCCGAAAGAGTAATTCATGTCAGAGTAATCACGTATTTATTTAGTAATTAAAGGCGTTTGAAAGAGAACCGCCATTGGGATGAAAGTTCGGCAATCAATCGGCGACCTTTGGAAAAGGGTGGATTGAAAAACGAGGAATCACCTTCAACACTAACCGAACTGCCCTTGAACTACTAAAGACTATTTTTATCATTTTATCTTTATTCCTTCTTCTGCATTTTATTCATGTATAAATTTAAAAACCTTCCTGCAACTTTCCTATCGTAATGTACCAGCTTTAACTTTAATTTTAACTTTACTGCATTTGTATACAATCATACCTCCTACATGTCTATCTATATGTTTGTAACACATTAATTACTTAAATTTATATAATATTCATGTGCAATGCGTGCAATATAAAAATACATCAACCTTGCACAACATTTGTCGCTTCCTCCCATACAATGTTTTTCCATCATCTTCTTTATGACTTCGAAATTGGCATTAGGAACTCTTTTCTTTAGTATTTTGCAAGGTTAATTCCGAATGAAATAACTACGAGTTTCTATTTGTAAAGTGGTTATTTCATTTATTCATTTCATTGGGAATTTGTTTTGCGGAACACCAGCGAACTTTAATTTTACGATTGTTTCTAAATACAAAACGATATGTACTTCAAATGATAAATTTTGGAGTCCAAATCATAGAAAAATGCTTACTCTCAAAATGTTGATTTTCGCGATGTAATTTGGAACGTGTACCTCACAAAGGTTAAAGTTTTTTCGATAAAAAGTCAAACGAAGGAAAACTTAGTAGAAAACCGAAAAATGTCATCTACAGCGAATAAGTATGAATTGTGTACATCTATTACATTAAGATATCAGCCTAATGATCAATAATGATGCGAAAAACGTTGAATTTTGCAAGCATCAAAAGTTCTGTGGTGAACTATTTCAGCTTTCTGGAAAAATATAGTTCAGAAATGTAAAAGAAGTCGGCAAACAATTAAATTTTCGTATCGTAACTACAGCAAAATTTTATGTAACTTCTCACGAAACTATTCAGATGGCTGGAGATACTGATTAACGCTATTATTTAATTATTAGATTGAGTTCTGTGGTCAATATTTTATAGTCTTTCACGACCTTATTATTTAAGGTAAATTAACTATCTACAAAAACTTACTATTTAATTTTAGGACTTGTCATATTTTCACTCGATAAAATGATATGACGTTATGCAAAATTGAGATATCATTTGCGAACGATCTCTATTATTCAATCAAATAATTTTCGAAAAATTCTTTCTCCTCTCTTTGATTTCCAGACACTTGAGATACATTACATTAAAAATCATTTTTGATTACCTGTGCTAACATATCTCACTCATTTACCAATATTAAAGCTTCTTCCAATTTCCTTGCTTGTGTATGAGTCATTTTAGATTTTTGATATGTACGTAATGTAATGGTAAGAATAAAGTCCTTCCTTCACTAGTCGAGTAAACAGAATCAGAGCAAGGATATCACCTAAGCAACAATGTGATTTCATACTTCGTGAATTGCAAAAGCCTCCGAAGAAGTAAATAAATGAAATTTGATGAGGTGGATTAAAATACCGTACGAAAATATGCTGGATGATTACTCAAAATAAGATAAATATTGCAACAATTTTAAACGTCTATTAATATATGAAAGTTCTTGTAACGATATCTTGATAAATGGAATATTTTCGTCTTTCATTTCTGAATGAAACTAAATCTTTGATTTACTTCACTTTCACTCTTGTTCATAACTGTGATAATATTAAAACTACAGTGATATGTTAGAGATTCGGGAGAGATTGAAGACTTAGTTGCACTAACAATTTGCATAGAGAAGCTCGAATTGAAATCTGATTGTTCTTCTTCGATAATTGTACATCTACTTTATTTTACCCATCAAATAGAATTTTAATGGTTAATTTAACGAGAGATGATGAAGGATTCGTCTGCAATTGCCCCTGTTTCTATATCCTCCCATACTTGGATATTCTTCATCTTTAGTCACTCCTTATTCAATTGAATTGTGTTCGATAATTCTTTCAGTTGCACTTGCATTAGCTTTTTCTCCCTCTGGGGCCCACCGGCTGCATTCTCTCTAGCCCTTCCTCTCCTCAATGTAATGTGGTATGAACATTGAAAAAGTCAGCTTTCGTCCAGTCAAATTGTCGAAATAACAGAAAATGTCCATAGAGACCATTAAAATCGTCATTAGTCGTTTGGTGATTAAACTTCCATGAAGGAATTCACAAGAAAAATCCCGTACGGCGATCGCCTACCTTCAATTGTTTCCCATCAGCGCTTTTTCCGCTTCGTTTTGATTATGATTAACGGCGACGCAATGCGCACGTTAATTGGCTTCGTAAATTGCCGATGATTAATGAACGCGCAAATCGCCCGTTTCGTATATTTCATTCCTCCGTCTTAAATTGCTCCTCTCCCAAAGGAATCGTCCTTTCTATTGCACGAGTAATGTTGCACAGAGTGAATGTTACTAAAATAGATCGCTTAACGAACAACAAACAATTCTGTCACTTCTGAGAAACAAATTTATGTTCAATGAACGGAAGGAACAATAAGAAAAGTGAGGATGAGTGTTAAAATAATTAATTTGGACATTATTGTCGATCCATAAGCGGAATTTGAATTGTATTCGCGACATCATAAATAGGAAATAAATCATAATAATCATAAAGAGGACTAAAGTAAAGACTAAAGAGTTGTGATGGAAATGAAATGCCCCCTCAGGCTATGAAGAAAGATTTGTAAATTGCTTTCATTATATTTGTTCTTTTCAGGAAAATCGGGAAATTGTTTCATTTTCTGTATTTCTCATTTCACCTTGTTTTCACTGTGTTAATCCTAAAATTAATATCTTTGTTGATAGAAAGAGATGACCTTCAGTCTGAATAGTTATATGATAATGTATTATTCTTTTTCTTTAGGCGAATACACGCTCGCACATTTTCGTGTTAATATTCAAGATCAGCAGTGAAAACAGTACTGCAAAATAAACCAATGGATAAGTGCAAGGTTTTATCTTTTTCTTTTTAACCAAAGTTATTGCGAAAGAAACTCAAAAATGTACGGTTAGTGTTCTTCTTGCATCTTTATATTATGACTTGTTCCTCATCATCATGATTCGCAAACATTTAATTTTATTGTACATTCCTTTACTGGAATTATGAATAAGTGGCAACTGCTATTTATTTAGTGGCATCCAACTAAGCAGTGATTTCAGTGTTACTGAAAAATACCGTGATGTGGGATAGCCCTGGATTCGCAAGAACCGGTGCTGCTTCCATGCCAACTTGAGCAATCATATAAACGACGGCTCATCACCACCGGTGGTGTCTTGCTTGGCGCCTGGTGCCTGATGGCGATTCATCCTAGCAAAGAAACACTTTGTAATAAGCTATATATAATAGATACGGGACCGGCCACACTGGGCCCCAGGCGACCTCGTGAGTCTTTAGGCGAATGGTTGTGTCGGTTCTTCCTAGCATGTCGCCTAGTGGTTTCTGAATGTTTTTGTTGATATCATGGATGACGAAGCGTTGATCGCTTTTGTTTTTAAAAGAGAGCTCTTGTTGAATTCAGCCCATGATCTACATTAAAACTCAATGGTGCTAAGGAGAATGTGGGAAGATGCTGCTAAAGAAATTGGTTTCTCCGCTAGAATGAGTTATTATTATTATTATTGTACCCCTATTACACATCGGTAAAAATTACTACATAGTCATATTTTTCTTTTAAAGATATTAAAATACGTTCTGAAACCTTTGTGAATTCATGCAATAAATTGCGTATTAATTAAGTCTTAAATGGTGATGCAGCAACATAGAAACGGAATTTCCTGCCCATTACTGTTTTTCCGAATGTTCAAGTTGTTAATCTTCAGAGATTTCATCTACATCTACATCTACATATGTACCCTGCAAGCCGCCTTTCGGCGTGTGGCAGGGGGTGCAAGCACCATGACTATTTGCCCAGTCGATTATTTTCGCGTATTGTTCTCGGAAAAAATGACTTGTTGAATCGACTGGTTCTAGCATCTATTTCTCTGATCTTTCTCGCTGAATCAGAACGGCCTATATAGCAAGGAGGGCGCATGATATCGGCTACATCTTCTATGAACGTGCTCTGTCTGAATTTATCTAGTAATTTAAATCTCTGATTGAGCCTTCTTTCTTCTAAAGATTCCCATCCTGCCTCCTGAAGCATCAGAGTAACACTTACCGATTTATCATAGCAATTTTTTACTAAGCGTATTGCCTTTTGTTGTATCTTTTCTTGAAACGTACGAATAATGGAAGATAAGAAGTCTGATGCAATTTTAAGTACATGATAGTAAGAATTGCACTCATAAGTGCTCTACCATTCGGCATGTTCACGAGCTTTAGTATTTCTTAATGAAAGCCATTCCGTACGTATTTAGGTGACTTACTACCGAAATGTTTATGAATCTATTTTGCTTTCAATTGTATTTTCTGCTGCCATTTGCTTTAGAGTCTACCGATACTTATTTTCATTAGCAATCCTTGTCCTTTCAAGATTTGAGCCGTTTAATTTTCCTAACGACGATTACTTCTTTCATTTACAGGGTGTTGGATATTCGGGGATGAAGGAATGCTTGTGGTTTAACAGTATAATATTCACATTTACCCTGAATTCTATCTTCCGCTTTTCAGGATGATATTTTATAATTAAAAGGTCTGTCGTCCGTCGGGCAGCACGACCGACCAAATGTACTGAAAGGAACAAATTTTCCTTTCTTTTCTTTGAACTCACTTTCTTTTCTTTCCTGGTTGTGCTGAATCCACCGCTGACCCGAACGCGATAACGCCAGTGCGGCTCCTAGAAAATCTAGTGCTGGAGGTACCTGCGCGATTCAACTATGGCCGTTTCTTCAGGACGGAACGAAGTTGCAGCGCTAAGGATTGATGCAAATCGACGACAGTAGCCTCATCGTTTGATAAATGAGACGTTTTCCCCCATGGATGATTCAGAAACTTATGTCAAAATCGAGCGGCCGATGGCGGCGTGCTGAGAGACCTCTCTCGCACGTTGACCATACTCATTCGAGTTTCATTTCGCGCGCCAAGTAGTAGGAATATTGCGGGAAAGTTGAAGTATATAAGAGTGTTCAGGCAGGTGCGGTAGATGTCTCCTCGCATGCCGCCATCGGCAGTTCGATTTTGACATTGGTTTCTGAAGTAGCTACGGGGAAAAACCTTACATTTGTGTAACGATTTGGCCAATGTTGTCGATCTGCATCAATCCTTAGCGCTGCAACTTAGTTCCGTCCTGAAGAAACGGCCATAGTTGAATCGCGCAGGTACCTCCAGCACTAGATTTTCTAGGAGCCGCACTGGCGTTATCGCGTTCGGGTCAGCGGTGGATTCAGCACAACCAGGAAAGAAAAGAAAGTGAGTTCAAAGAAAAGAAAGGAAAATTTGTTCCTTTCAGTGCATTTGGTCGGTCGTGCTGCCCAACGGACGACAGAACTTTTAAATTGTAAAAGTTATATTCTCTGAGGAAGAAGAGAATCTCATTCTGAAGTTCCATCTTTTGGACTGCGTTTTTCCTTATACGTCAGGAATACTCATTTTTATGTTTTTCATTCCCATTTTCCTTAGTTATCACTTCAACTAATGAGAATGGAACAGTCTACTCGCAGAAGTCTTTGAACCTTCCCCAAAAAATGTGAAATGTTTTATTAGGGGTATCTGTAAAATAAATAACATGAGGAGTGAGCCAGCCGATGACGAAATGTGGCACAAGTAGGGGATCGCCTGATAGGGTGATGTATGTACGGTGGTGACTTCGTGGGCCCCGTGGCCGCTTCGGTAGCCGTGAAGACCTATCAGGAACCCTGAAAAATCTCCCAGAACAAGATTTACTAACATGGTAGATATTACTTTGTATTGTATGTTTTATCATGGGTGACGGTTATTTGTGTATAGAATCAAGGATTGTAAATGGATTGTGAAAATGTGTAATATCTGTTTTTACATATATATTTTTTAATCATTAAGTTATCACCGGACAATTGTCCACCTGTAACTATATTGATATTAAATTAAATTAACTATTTCATCCCTGACGAAACATTATCTGCAGAAATGTCTTGCGTGTTAAGAAATGATATGAGAATACTTTTGAGTTTCATACGCCATAAGTATGACAGTGTTCGAATACTCGTCTTAGATAACTAATGAATTTCATCCTATATTATCAAATTAAACGGTTCATCGGTTTATTAACCGGTAATCTATATGATCCGGTTATATAGAGATAATTAAACGTATTCGGTAAGGTTAAATCTGTATCCATCCGGTTAGTTTAGAAACAGATAACCGGTTCTATTATTACATATCTATCTAATATAAGCTGTTAATATAACCGGTACAGATAGATCTGATGGACCCCTTGTTATGTGTAGAATATCAATTTTGAAGTCGTTTCTATATTTTCGCTTGTGTTGATTGGATTTCTCTATCTTAAGCTCGAGCATAATTTAAGCACATTGTGCATATGTGTTCTGTGGATTAGGGAATGGGCGAATCGAAGCCGCTTTAATGAAAAAAGGACACTGCGGGAATCGATTGAAAGCGAAAACTGTTCTTAAATGGGAAAGGACGCTGCTGCCACCTGCCGCGTGTTGCTTTAGTCAATTTCGCATAAATTATAACAATGAGCTGGCGAAAAGCAGAACAACTGAGAAGTTTACGATCCTCAGAGTTAACGCATTCGTGAGCGCTGGTTTATTATCATGATTCCTTTTCATAAAAACATTTCCTTGCTGACTCTGCTTACGTAACGGAAATTATACCCGTTAAATAACCACCTCATTAGATGATATCTAAGAGATACTTTAAATACGAACCACTACTATATTTAATATAAATTAAATATAAGCTTCGGATTTTCAATGTCAAATCCCCGTTATACTATTCATCCAGTGATGGTTTTAAAACTGAGACCCCCTGCCACACGCCGGAAGTCGGCTTTTTGGGTATTTATATAGATGTAGATGAGACAATGTCTGTTCTAAAGAGCCATCATCAAGTTTATGTTTATGAAAATGAATCGGTATCATTGTTTACTCCGATTATGATAATATTGCCGTCGTTAAAACTGTCAAGATTCATTCTATTCTATTCATTCTATTTAAGTATTGAAGTACTTAAGTGTCTTTAAATAGAAAGACTTTCCATATTTTAATGATGCAAAATGTACCGCTTTAGAATGAGTGGGAAAGCGACGCCGTGGCTGCCAAAGGAGTTAACTCACTGTTGTTGATTTATTCGATAATAATTATTATATTGTTGATTTCTTCAACTTCATAGCGTCGATTAAGTTAATCGTACTCCGACCTATTCGTTGCAATTCTAATCATTTTAGTCATAATTACATCATACAAGTCGGTTACTCTTATAGTTATTTTTTCGATAATTAGCTGAAGCATTCACATGCTATTTTATCGATTTTCTGAACAGCAATTACAATATGTATCTCAATTATCTCACTAATGACAACCTGAGCATTGAGGTATAATAATCTGCAATTAACCACCTCTTTATATCCCAATATGAGGCATTCGCGATGTTCTAATATATTTCAAAAGACCAGCACAATATTAATAATTAATCAATAACGAGGGATTAATGCCATTACACGGCATAGTTTTCGTATTATCACATCGTCTCATTATATCAGCCATAGGCAGGACTCAATGGACCATATATTTTCCTCTTTCCTAACGAAATGAAAATGATTTAATAAATGAAAACGTCCATTAATCTAGAATCCTATTGGGAGCAATGGTGAATAAACTACAATAGTTGTAACAACGATAATTTAGATTATAAATGATTCATCGCCTTGAGGAGAGCAATCGGCCGCAGGGCATCCATCGGCAGATGGCATTTTAAACGGGATGCTATGGATTTCCTTTGGAGTGACTTCTCTCCCCGAAGTCACTCCGTGCAAATGAGAGAGAAGCCCTCGGGATTTAAACATTCCACTGCAGTATGGAACGTGCTATGGCACCTCAACAAACGCATGGATTCAAATGACCTCTCTAGTCTCGTTTATAACATAAACTGAGAGTAAAAACATTCTTCTACCTCAATATATACTCTTAAGGCGTCTTTCAGCGTGTTGTATTATGGGGTGCATGCACTTTGCAAATCGATTACTTTCGCGTATCATTCTCGGATAAATATATTCTTAAATCGACTGATTCTATCATCTATTTCTTTTTCCCTCAGAAGTAGAAGTAACAAAGAGGACGCATAGTATCGGCTACGTCTTCTAAGAATGTATTCTGTCTGAATTTAAGGCTTTGATTTGACGTTCTTTCTTCTAGGAATTCTCATTCTTCTAAAATATTCGGATAACAATCAACGATTTGTCTTCTATGGTTTTCAGGAGAACTAAATGATCCTTATTTCATATGTCGAGTGGTGTAGAATTCTACAATTTGAAGAAATAAAAACATTTCGTAAAAATTCCTATATTTCTTCCTCTTTTTCTTTCATTTAGACTTTGAACGTGATGATTTCATATCATCACGATCACAACAACTTACTTTGGTAATTATCTCAGATATATATAAAAATCTAAGTGAATTTTTGCGTGCATGAGCCACGCCTGGCGTATGTCCTCAATGGTGTATGTTTACACCCGTTAAGAGGGATTCGTGAGTCATTCATTAACTACATTCATTCCGTAACTAATTACTCAGCCCAAAAAGGAATCGCAATCAATTTTAATATCATGTATTACTGAAATGGAACTGTAAATTACATATTACATCATTTACATCTACAGAAATACTTCACCAGCTGCCTTCCGGCGTGTGGCAAACACCGAACGTTTCAACTTCTTCTTTAGCATTTTATTATCACGTATCGCTAAAATAATAAGTCCTTAAAATGAATTTTTCTAGCACCTATTTCTATAGTAGCAGGAGGGTCAACCGATTACATACTCCGCGAATGCGTTTTCCTTTATCAAGCAATTGCATTCTAGTCTTTTTCTTTTGTCGATTCCAAACATTCTTGAAACAATCTTCCTCTTCATCGGCATTCATTCCAATATTGGTTTTCTCCAATACTCCATCTTTATCTATACCAGAAGATTCATTTTCCCTCAATTCAACGCCTTCTTTTAAAAATACAACTTCCCTCTTCCAGCATTGTCTACTGTCTTCAGAAAATACTTTTTCATTCTTTGGTGTTTTTATAATCCAGATGAAGTCCAATTGAAGCAAATTGAGAATTAGATTCGGAATGAAAAGTGATAGTAATTGAATCCTTCTCTTGGCCATGAGGAAGAAACGAATCGATGCTCTTATTTATGTGGATGGGTAAAATTGTGTATGGGGCTAACCAATAAGTCGAAATGTTTCATCATTTTCAAAAGAGGACAGCTGCGGCGTACGCAAACAGGGGATTAAAAGTCCCACATTATATTTCAGAGGGAATTAAAATCATTAATTAATCAATTATCAAAATCGATAAAACCTTTTAAACTCATTTACTTTAAATATTTTAAATTAAAATAAATATAATTTAACCTTTGTTTTACTCTTGTGTAATTTGGTTTTTCTTTATTTAACAATCCTTATTCTGCCGTGGCAAACGAACGAGGAGGTGATAGAGATGGTTGGGGAGAATAGGGTGTTAAGAATGAAAAATCGACATAAGAAAAGGGACAAAAGACAGAAGGTGTTGGGGTGGGATGAGCTACCGGGAATTGAAGGAGAGGGAATCAAATAGGGAATATACCGAAAGGTAGGTTCATGTGCCCCCATAATTAAAGCACTTATATAATTCTGTCAATTGTATTATGTGTTATCTTTTCATTTTTATTGTGTATTCGCGGGTATTTTCCACCCCCTCCTCGGCGGGTGTTTTCCCGTTACATGGGTTTTGGTGTGTCAACCCTCTATGGCAAAGATTTATTCCCATCCTGTTGTCTTTTTTATGCTTTTGTTGATGTTTTCATGAATATAATATGATGGCATAAAAGATTAAGTGAAAGAGAGGTCCCTAATCACTCAATAAAGTGCTTATCTTTAGAATTCGATGGATCTATGAAAAGTAACCATTTTATTGATTAGATATTTCTCAGGTTGCCATAAAATTACCGTCTTGTAGATCTTTTTAGTTTCTGGACAGGCGTTTGTTACTTGTTATCCTAGAAAAGCAAGCAGTTCTAGCATTATCGTTCCAACTGCAGTAAAGTGACCCAACTATTATCGATTATTTTCAATTTGCATTTGAATTGGAGTGAAAGCACCGATTCGAGTTGCTGATCTTTTTTGATCATCGCCGTCGCTTATTGCTTCAGAAAAACTCTATTTATTCGATATAAAAATTGGTAAAGTCGCAACTGGTCGATCGATAAATCCATTAACTCCGACGTAATTTAGAGGCGAAAGCAATGACAAATATATTTTGCTGCGGACACTATTCCAGAGAATTCTCACCGAATAGGAAACAGGAATTCACCCTTTTTTGGAAAGTCATTTATTGTATTTTCACGTGAAGTAGCGCTATTTGAAAAAGGAACATGTTCTGTGACAGATTTTGCAGATTATTTTCTATTTTAATTTTCAGAGACCATTGGCGTTAGAGTAAAGATCTGTTAAGATAAAATTCCTCGAAAAAACAAATAATCGAGAAAAAACTGAATTTACTTGCCATTTTCTAAGGTTCATAAATATAAGTGATTCCTCGCAAATCTGTAGTTCTAAAATCATATCCGTTAGCCGAAACTCAATATCTTATGTGCTCCTAAATGTTAAGATAACACTACTAAAATCCGATTACACTCATTTTTATGTAATATGCATTTTGTTTTGGGCATTTGTAAAGTCTACATTCAAACTTACACCCTCACCAGTACCAAAGTGCAACACTAAAATTCCACCACCAAATTCCACCAAAACATTCGCAAGACGTATTCGTTACCCGAGTCCGTTAAATAGAAATGTTAGAAAGCTGAAAATTTCGTTAAGCCGCTCAATAGCCGTAATATCTGTGAATGTTATTATTAGACATCATTTTATTTTGAATAAACATGTTTCAAAATCTATCCAGCAGCTTTATAATGTATTGAAACAAATATGAAATAATAACTTCTAGAAATTACTAATTAATTTACCTTAATTTCTTCTTCTTAGGCAAGTACGGCTCATGAGTAAATGGATTATTGGCAGAGACTCATTTATATGATCGTAGACATTTTTGCAGATACTGAGTCTAAGAGACACACTAATGGTCTCTCTTCACATTCAAATAGGAAGATGTCCGAGTTGCTTTTGCAGTGGGGTTTAGGAATCTGAATGTTTCCGAAGTTTCTCTAATAGCACCGGACAGTATTTATTTATAAACATATAAAATAAAAAACATTTGAAAAAAAAAACTCAATTACACAGCCGATTTTTAATTCGACTTTGCGTGAATGTGTTGACGTCTATCAAGATGGTTGGAATTCCACGAAGTCACGAGTGATCATATTAATTTTATTATTTTGCAAAATCATTCGATCATTATTTTTCAGAATTATTTAATGTAATAAAAGCGTACACTTTTAGAGCAATAAATTATATGAATTTTCAGCAATTACGATCGGATTAATTTAAGTTATTATTTCGCTCCACGAAAATGCGAAATTTCAGTTACGCTCCAGCTTTAAATATTAAATCCCCTTTGAAAGCTTTATATCATCTGTGACTTGTTAATGATATCATATATGATTCAATACATTTTTGGAATAAAACAAGGCATATGATAGAAATAACCAAAATATTAGGTCAATTATCAAAGTATAAATGTTGATATGTGAGATGAAATTCAGCGTTACATATGGTAAATATAATGATTATTTCTCAGTTTTGGTTCAAACTCAAGGATTATAATTATCTATTACTATTTTAGCTTGCTGAAGCACGACCATCGAGCATTTACTCTAATCTGGGACTCGTTAAATTACTCAAAACACACATTTCAAATTCATTTTCATCCAACCATAAGTGGCTCAGTTTACAAATATTATTTTTTACTGTTTTTTTGCGTGTTTAATTTGGGAAACGACAAAGTCATCCAAGCCGAGTTACATTTAATACGCTTCAACATTATTTGCTAGTGATTTCCATATCCACTGCACAAAAATACGGCTGAGAAGAATGGTAAGTAAAAATGTCTGTAATGTTCATGCAATGGCGTAATTTGTCAGCGTAGGCAATTGTTTTTCTAACTTCCGTTTTCGACTAAGACTTCATCTTGAATCGGTAGAAATTTATTTCATTTTAAGATTCTAATAGCACCCAAGGAACAAAGCAATTCTATTCTGTTTCTGTCCTATGCTCATCTTCAATTTAGGTTTTATAAACGCTGAATGATGCCAATTGCATTTCAATATCAGTTCAAAACATGTGTTCTCCGCTTGATAGACTCACAGAATATTAGAAGAACAAATAAATGCGCATGAATAGAAAATTGGGATTTCCGCCAAAGACCATGATGCTTTGCGAAATATCAATTTCTGTTTCAAAATGTTTCGCTCAAAATATAGTCAATGTTTACCTATCAAAATGTTTCAGCTGCCTTTATGAATGGAATGTTTTTCATTTGTTTAGAAAAGAAATGGCCAATCTACGGCGCATGACATGATTATATCTGGGCATAGAAAAATTTATTACTTCTCAACAGATATAAATTCTTAATATACGTATTTATTTGTTAAAAGAGATTAGCATTAAAGCTGAAGTTAAACCATGGTATATAAGTTCAGAATTAGTTACAGAGTAAGCGGAAATTTAAGATCAGACAAATTAAATGGATCTGTTGCAAGCATACTTAGAATTAAGAGTGAGAAAGAATTTTAGGTGTTCTTAGAAATTGAGTTGAAGGTAATTTATAAAAGAGAGACGTTTTATTACTAATAGACATTTGAAGTGAAGAAAGGCGAATTGATGGAAATTGAAAGAAGGAATAAAATCGTTTCTCAAATGTGAGCAACTCCTCATCTCGTCGATTTTCCTCATTCAGTGTTTATGGTGAAGAGGATCCAGCCAGCCTAAATATGTCGATGGATTGCAGTCGCGACGCGTCGGTAGGCACTATAATTTGCTACTAATAACTTCGTAACTTGTAATTTACTAAGGAAGTAGTAAATGTAATCATTTTGGGCGGCATGGTAATATATCCGAAAGCGCAGTAGGGCGCGTTTTAACCATATTTCACTGTATTCACGTTATATTCAAGTGACTAAACATAATTTTGTTTCTTCTAGTTTCCATGAGTCCATCTGAGCTGTCTCGCCTTCCACTTACCACTCAACTCGGCAGTCCTCGGGAATATTTTGGGCGATCTTAAACTGGTAAGTCTTTTAGTTGACTGTTACTTACGTGCTCTCCTTAAATTGTGTATGAACTGAATTAGCGTTAACAAAGGCTCTCTGTGAAGGCGGCGTCAGTGGGGAAACATTCGATTGAATATTTCTCGTACAATCTGAAGGCGTAGATATTTTTCAGGATTTCTGTTATATTCACACGAAAATGAATATTGTCCTGCATGTGTGTAAACCGAACTTAAATAGCGGTGCTAAACAGTTTCATTGTGTTAATCATGATGAATGCGGTCGACAAGCAAAATTAAGATCGCAAAGTTCTCATGTAGGAAATCCTTTCTTTTCCAGAATCACATTACGGCTCTAAGCTTTAATTGAATTTTTGAGTTATTTTCTGAACAATGAAAACGTTGGACATAAATGTAGTAAAGCTAGTTCCAAAAAAAACTTACCACCTAAGCCGCAACCCGCATAACAGGCAGTGAGTTTCCTGCAAGCGAGCCTTAAGAAGTGAGAGAGAGAGAGAGAGAGGGAAAACATGGAGGAGATGGTCTGCTTCTGACCTGGCTCCGCTTGCAGAGTTGAAATGGATTTATTTGCATTATTGATATTGCAAAGATTTATTAGTATCCTTAGTTTGGTGGCATTGGCGTAGCAGAATAGTATTATAACAATATGGATGTTGTAATGCAAGAATTCAGTTATTATAAAATGGTTATTACAAATCAGTATATATTCTAGCTTTGCTTCTCGCACCGAGGGAACCGGCGCACACGAGGTCCCGTTATTCCTAGGAAACCGAGGCAAACCCCCGTCCCCTCATAAAATTTGAGTCTGAGACGAAAGGCACAAGCAGGACGAAGGAAATTTTCGCAAACCCTGCCTCTGAGCCGCTCTGAGCTTATGTTTAGCACTGAGATGGGAGAAAGAAAATTTCCGCGCAGTTTGAATCAGTGTCGGACCCAAAATGTATAGACCTCGAATTCGACGCCTTCGCTTGCAAAACTCTGCGGTTATAATGGGTCGTATTATATATTATAATAGTAGATAATATTATACATCGTTCAAAAGAAGAGTTATTAGCCTTTAAATTATATACCTAAGGAGTCCATATCGATCACCTGTTTTATCACAGCCTGTGTGAATGCAATCTACAAAAGTTAAAGTAAGGCGAACTCATGGCCATATCTACGCTATTACTTTAAATATATAAAAAATCTATAAGTAAATATGTAGTATGAAGTCTTGAGGCATTCTCTGCGTATTTTAGATAAATTTTGTTTCATTTGATAAGCATCAAAATTAAAACTCGATCGGTAAAAAATCAGTAAATTTTATCATCTATGCAGTTGGTATTTTTAATATACCGTCCAAATCAATTGAGAGAAAATTTGCTAGGATCGATTTTCCTGAATTAATAAAGATGACGGATACGAGACAACCATCTTTCACATTAATTTTGAATCCAATATGAATTTTTTTGGTGTCATTGAAGTGTGAATCGAATAAACGTGATTTCTTCTGTGGATTCCTCTTGAAATGGTTGCAGTCACAAACCATTACGTTCTTAAACGTTCTTCTCTCGTATTTATCAAGTTCTAAAATACACAAAAAGATATGGCGAATGAGGTTTTGTCATAATGCTCATTGAATGCTACTGTAAGCTATGAATGTGAAATTTTCAATTAATTTTGAATGCATACAAAACTACTTGCATTGTTTATATTTCAACTGTTTATTATCACGTTTACAATTATTATAATGTAGAAAACGTTAAAGATACGCGAAATAATAGGGACTTAGTGAAATAGTTTTAGGGCCTTTTTACCTGTAATTCCAACCCTGTAAGTATCACACGGGGATAAGAAGCGCATATGAGGCTCATGTTGAAATTTTGCTCCCCTCGGTTGATGGCTGGCCCTACGTAACTCTCATATTTTTCGACAGAATTTTAATGATTGAGATGAATGGGCGGTGGTTTGGTATGAATAGTCTATCTACATATTTATCGCTCGGTGATATTGAAAATATTCCTTCGTATTTAAAATGTATGGCTATGAGAAACTTTTCATCTCTCCACATTCCATGACAAATTTGAAAAGCAAGATAGAGGAGTGATTGGAAGAAGTGGTTAAAGCAATGAATTCACCAGGACTTCAATAGGGGGACTGTTCTGATAGAGATAGGGAAGTGAGAAACGACGGCAACAGTAATACATACACTCACATGAATTTAACAACCGAAAGGGTAAGAGGTATGTTAATTCCAGATTTTTGGATCACAATAGGTAA
Source organism: Pachydiplax longipennis (assembly GCA_036926295.1). Classification (NCBI taxonomy): domain Eukaryota; kingdom Metazoa; phylum Arthropoda; class Insecta; order Odonata; family Libellulidae; genus Pachydiplax; species Pachydiplax longipennis. Next base: position 642,827 of record JAVFKF010000038.1, read on the forward strand.
TGGCATTTCTTGCGTTCCTCGTTGACCAATTGGTTACTTTGAGTAGGAACAACGACCTCTTTTAAAAGTATAACCCACTGACTCACCTTCTCAATTTTCTCATCCAACATATATTTCTTCCGTTTATGACAGCCTCCAGAGAAACTACTCATTTATCCAATTTAAGTAATATCTTAGTCAAACATGGTTAACATTCAAATTTACAGGATATAACGCCCATGGCTTATCATACTTTCAGAAATTACCTTCTGATGCATCAGTAATTCCCAGGATATTTTTTATATTTTTATTATTATTTATTTTTATTATTTTTATTATTTATTTACAATATTAAATTGTATACAATAGCGATGTTCAATGTATCGTACCAACCTTTTAATTCTATAAGAAAGTTCGAGTAGTTTACTAAGCCAGAACCTAAACCATCTTCTTATCAGCAATTTATTTTGGAAAGAGAGTTCGGTTTTTTCAAACCGATAAAAATTGCTAACATTGGTATTACTATCTATGCAAGCCAATGGTTTATTCTAAATCTTACCTAACTTTAGAGATGTAATTTATCTGTAATCGGCGTATAAACTTCAAGTTTCTGCGACACTAAATATGCGGAGTATCTAAAATTCCATATTTACGTTTCAATTCATATTTTAGTGACATGATAATATAAACTTTAGTCGATGTAGTAAGATCATCTTCAACGCTCTATCTATTTTGTATCATAGATGTTATAAGAGAAGTGAAACGATTTGGTTCTCGTAAGCGTAAGGAATAAATATTAGATGGCATTTCTCTAGTTCATTGTTCATTTCTCAAGTTATTTCAAACTACGAAATTTTTAGCTCAATGTAGGGACAAAATAAAGCATAAAAAACAATTTATATAAATAAAGTAAACAATCATTGACGAAGAGCTTGATTGATATAAATTGACGATAGGCAGCATTACTTATTTTTTCATTTTTGTTGTTAAAATAGTTATTTAGTATAAGCTAATACAGTTTATACCATTCACTTTAAAAGCAGAATATAGAGATACTAATTCTGATATAATGCACCCAAACATTGTCAACTTTATGTTATCGTTCAGATTTTCCGAAGGTGCTATTTTAACTGGAATGATCTTCCTTGCATTACTATTTAAAAATACTATAAAAAATTTAAAAAACATCTTCGCAAAGTTCGTAGAGACTTATGATGTGCCTAGGATGAGGGTGTTACGAAGGTCCTTGGAGTGAATGTTAGAGTAATAGATTACATATAGAACCAAGAATATTTTAACAGCTAGCGTATGAATCATGAGAATTAGAGGAATATTCTCATGTAACTCCGGTTACCATCCGTTGGTTTCTATTTTTAACGTGTTCTTCCATGACTCCTTTTACCCATCATTCATAATTATTGATAGTGAATTTTCTTTTAATTATTATACATATTATGCACCATTCAAACAATTCGGGTTATATAGCTTGCTTGAGGCATTCAGAAACCGAAGCAGCAATCATTAATCATTAGTCTTATTAAACATTAGTCTAGCGCATAGTTCTGAAAATCATTTCAGTAACATTGGAAATCCTGTTGTGGTTGTTTTCACACCCCCTGACATACGTCATACGGCGGCTCGCGGGGTATTGATGTAAATGTAAATAAACCAGGTGTTAACGTGTAAACCTGCAATATGCAAGTATAGGAAACCTGGAGTTTATATGCAATATGCAAATCAGTCTTAAGGTTCTGATTTGCCATACTAACTGTTGTTTCTTAACCATCTTAAACTGTATTCCTTGCAAGAAGTCCTGAAAGGTCGTCTACCTCAAAAATAGAGTTGAATATCTTCATTCCCTAAGGGAATACCCGTGGCGAAGATTACAAATCGCGGATCCACCATTTCCCACCTTACTTGTGATCGGTCGCCGCCACCATACCCTAACCTTTGATACCTGCTCAGCAGGGGTGCGGTCAGGAATCCTCATTAGCGCTTTGAAATTCGCTACCCCGGATACATACGACCATCCACAATCTGCCGAAAAGGGGGTTTTTCTTCTCAGAGCGGAGTTCACCTTCACCCATTAGCCGTTTTATGGTTCCTTTGAGAAAATAGACAATACCTTTCGATGGACGCAACAAAAGAAAAAGAAACAACAAAGGAATGAATAGGGGATACTCCTAGGGCCAGGGTGGAGGGAAGGAAAGACCTCATTTCTCAATTGGAAGAATTAGTGAAACTTCAGACGCGAATTCGTCAGAAACAGCAAAATCTGATCTCAAAATCATAATGCTTCATCTGATACCGTCACCACGAATGCCTGGTGGAAGTAAGAACAGAATGACATGTTGATGCATATATTCTGAAATACCTAATGCTCTGTTAATTGTCGTATCAAGCAAATTTTATACTTCTCTGTATTGCAGAATAATTCAACTGCGAAGAAATCGAGTCAAAATTTGCACCACGGGGCAAGAAAGAGATTTAGCATCAGATAAAAGTTGGGACAGCATAATTTTGCAAGTAACATGAACTTGATTTAATTAAAGGGATAGTTTTTCTGGGACTGGCAATGAACAATATTTTCGGAAAAATGTTACGAGATGCTGGCGTTAATTTCGTGGTAAATTAATTTTTTATTCGATACGTGAAAAAATTTTGTAGCCCTCAGTATTTAAATTGTGCTACTATTCTAATATCTATGTTATTTTCTAAAATATTAAATTAGCAATTTGAATTTTAAACAATTACCTTAGAAAATGATGAAAGCACACCAATAAATATTTTACTTTCTATCATATGATTTGGTGGTATTTAAAATTTGTATAACATTTGATGTAATTATCTGATGTAGTTGATCGTAATTTACTTGGTTTACTTTATTGTAATATGTTTTGGGTCTAATTTTCAGAGCTCTCTTGAGGTTGACCAGGTTGACTTAAAATGATTCTTTCTCGGTGCATTCGTCCAGATAAAGTTTCTTTTCATCTTTGCTTTCCTCAGTAGGTTTCGAAGTTTTTTCATACTCCCCTTCTCGATAGCATTTTTCTGCAACATAAATTAGTTGACATACAGTTGATTGTGTTCTTATTCCTAATTATTCTTTATCTCCTTGCAGAGTTTTCGTTCATCTTTCTATTTGAGTCATAGTCGTGAATTTCCTCTAAATAAATTTAAAAGTTCATCCTGTAGGCGACAAGAGCATAAAAAACGTAATAATATAATCCTTTTTAATCTTGCAATGACATACTTTTTTATTGGATAATTGAAGCAGCTAAAGTAAGTTTACCCGACGAGAGAAAGGTGAATTACGCAGAAATCTCTGGCCGAAATAAGGAAATCCGATTTTCATTTATTTTTTAATACTATGCTGCTGACATAGTAAAAAGTAACACTAAATCTAGTTTAACTAGATGCTAATAAAGACGGTACAAATACGTTCAACGCGTTTCACAACGGTTTAAAAAGGCGCCTTCCTTCCAAGTGCCAATAGAATGCGTGGAAACTCTAGACTCGCTCTCATCGAGCTTCACGTCTGTTATGCGGGTTGCGGCTTAGGTGGTAAGTTTTTTTTGGAACTAGCTGTACATATTGTATCAACGTTTAAAAAAAAACGAAAGTGAAAAAAGTAACGTTTTCTTCTATAAAAATCTGTGTATATTTGTTTGGAGAACAGTTTTCGTAATTATTTTAATCCATGGGAGTTTAAATTTTGGTGTTAACGAATGTATTACTCCGTTATTATATTAGCAAATTCAGTTTGCATTTTCGTATTTAATTTAAGCGTGGTGTACATTTTTACGCGCGCAGATATGTGGAGTTTCGCATTTTTTTCGTTTTTTCTGTGATAATATAGAATCTAAATTAGAAACAGCCGTTGAATAATACATACATTTCTGTCACGCTATTCTCTTTCGAGGAGAGGACGTTATTCGCGAAACTTCCCTTTTGTCGCAAATATCTTACCATGAGTTCCCATTTATTCTGATGCACATATCTTCATCATCTCATTCAGCTAATTCTTTTTGTCTTACTCTCCTTTTACAGCCATTTATATTCTCTTCATGCAAAATCTAGCAGTTCTGCACGTATCCACCCTCGCTAAGAATAAAATGGCCCCTATCGTATTGAGAAGAAAGAACATTCTTATGACGTAAACTTACTTTAAGTCAAGATAAATTCATTAACTGCTCATTACCGATCAGGTCTGGTTTTTCATTGCAATGTGTGTCTCTGAAGAACAAGTTGAAAGTAAACGAAATGAATAAATCAGACCTGTTTGATTACACGATAATGGCAGCTTGATTGCGTCGTTTTTAAAATCACACTTTTTACGTATTTTATTTATAAATTTCGTTGACGCATAAGTTTAATTGGTCAGAACAGTCGTTTACTTCTGTTCACAGTGAGAAGCAAAGTATTCTTCCACAAATGCTATGGTAAAACCCACTTAAGACGCTTAAAAGAGACTGAGTGAATACCGCGTTATTAGTAGGAAAGCGTTACAGCCGAGATATTACATATTTTATATCTTTTGAATTAGAAAACAAAAGGGAAGGATTTAAGTATCTTTAATTTGATAGTTCGGAAAATATTGTTGTGTACCACTGGTTGGCTTCTCGTCATGTTTCTTTTTCCAAATGGGCCGCTTCTCGTAGAAAGAGAGCGTATATTACCTACTTTGGGCTATTTTTCACTCTATAATAAAGCAATTAATTGACAATAAGTGATAGACATTATAAGAATCGTGTAAATAATTTTCAGCCTGTCGACAAAGAGTATTGGCTGTATTTGGCCGTAGTAAATCTAAGAAACCGTGTTTAAGCAGAGCGTCTGTATTTTCACCATGCGATTCGTGAGGATGGGAAAACCTCGCATCAAGAGGGAGTGTTTTTAAACGGATTTAACTGTATTTCTCTTCAATAAAACATGAATAGGTTTTGATAAGTAATCATTTTCCTCGGCAATATGTCTTGTCTCGTGAAAATGATGCTTATTCAACAAAACCTTATCATTTAATCTTAAAGAAAAATAATATTTTGTAAAAATTGTACATCGCTTCTCTTAATTCTTGGAAATCTTAGAAATTTGGGTTAATTTTCTTTTCATTATGTGTTCATCAACATCCACTTACATTTATGGGCAGTTAGACATTTAATGAAGTTTTAATTGTTCCGTATTTAATGGAAAAGTTAGCGCTTTGTCCCGTATATTCCAATGCATGTTTCATGGCCATAAATTGAGGAATGGAATTTTCATTAGTCTTTTGTTATAAGATAAAGAAAAACGTACTTTATTTACACACTGCCTTGCTCATTGTGGTGATATGATATGAAAGCTACTGAGGTATGCTGAATAATTAAGTTAATTCTGGCCACTCATTGAATGCGAATATTAATAAGATCCTAATAGTGCACTTATGTGAGATTCCTTTTTATGGAATTATGGCTCAGTTAGGACAACGAAGACAACTTACTCATCTTGCTTATCGATCCTCACTTCCACTCCAAAGGAATGGATTGGGTTTAACAGACAGATTCGAACCAAAAGTATGAATCGGATATATTTGGTTGGAAGACAGCATGTAAATAGTTGTGAAAGAGAAACAAAGTTGAATGGCGATGCGTCGCCATGACAGCGTGGGAGTACACGTTGAATTATTCATAGGTGGCGCATGAATCTCGTTATCTCTTTCATTGCTTCTTTTCTCAATGAAATATTAAGGAGCTCTATCGACGGATCCCAGTTTTTAAAAGGCGGACAACTTTTACTCGATCTCTTCAAACTCGGAAGCTCATGATTTATTGGGTATCAATTTCGGGGGGTTGTGAATCTTTCATACTCCAGACAAACAGCAAGGTCAAACTCTCTATAACCGAGCTCGTCTAATCAAATTATTATGAACTATGATTAAACGGTGTGTTACGATGGCTTCCATCAATATTCAAATTGCAGTTCTTGTTTACCTAAAAGAGAAGGAGGTCATTTTATAGGGAAAATTTCATCCTTAGGCTAAAATATACAAATCTTTCTGTGATTTTCTTTTCTATCTTAACTCTATTTTCGGTGCGTTGAAATTTACTGAGATGGTTCGTGAAGGTAAGATAGTTTTCTTTCTAAGAATTACGACGGTAAATCAGCGAGCGTTACCAAGATGCATCATGATTGCGAAAGAAAAGAGATTAAAATTTGGCGAAATCTGCTCAATAAATTCAGAATAAAACAACGAAAACTGATAGGATACCGCGATTAAAATCAGGGAAATGGATATCAGGACTATTTACTCCAAAAACTCATTCACTCAGCGAATGTGACGTGAGAGTAAACGACCAAGGAAATATAATGAACGGTAAATTGAAGGAAAGTGATAACATTGCACGTTAAGCCCATGATAAATCTCTTGAAAGAACGGGAATTTAAAATAGTTTGAGAGGACTATGCCGTTTCGGGAGACTTCTTTGGTTAGGATGAGTTCCGAAGAAGCGGCATCGTCTTCGGCCAACGTCTTCTGTGAGGCATCAATCTAACAAAGTGATGCGAAAACCTTGCCGAGGACGATGCCGTTTATACAGGGCGGTGCCGATGGATGGGGTGGCGAGACAACTGCCTCTCGCAGCGGCACCAAGTTATGATATTCTCGATATTCAATGCTGTATTTAGAAAACATATAAATACCAATAGACACGCTTTCTTCTCTCTTCCCGTCACTAATAATTTTAAATCAATCAGATAAATATGGAACTCGTGCAACAAAAATAAAACCTTTCTTAGACGAGGGATGGTCAAAAAGGTTCAATTTGAGGATCCATAGTCAAACCATTCTAAATATCTGGAAATGACACTTCATTCTAAAATTAAACTTGAAGCTCCCTTCTTTTACAATTTAGATTTTTAAAGTTGTTTGAATGAGAATTACCATCACATTCACCATTGTTTTCAATTCTCTTTGAAGTATTTCGACAGTATTTTTAACATTTTTATAGTATTTAACACTCGTGATGTCTTTTTTTGTGATTATCACTTGTTCCTTTTGAAATTTATCGTAAATAGAGTTGCACTTGAAGAGAAGATAACTCCACTTTATTCGTCATTTCTTCCTTTGCAAGAATGGAGTTCTACGAAGTATAAGCTTCATCAGTTGATTTTACTATTTGAGTTGTTTCTGGCTTCTCACCTTTTATCAGTCACTTGTTTGTTACTTGTTTTACTCGTCATTTGACACTATACCAAATTCTTTTTTAATGTTGTGCATGGATTTTTATTTCGAGTTACTAATTAATTTGATTATGACAGAAAATAACTTTCAAATAGAAGGCGGCGTATATCTTATCGCCTCAGGCGACAAAATGGCTCCTCACGATCTTCTTCTTGTACATATGCATTGCATAGTTCACAAGTATACATACATAATCTTCTGTCATTAGTTGTTTCAGCTTAACTGTTGTTCTGGTGATCTTTTCTGCTTATCGGAAGCCAATCAGAGTCACTTTCAATAATCGCTGCTTAATTAAAGTTACCCAAAACATACTCCCATTAACTTAAATCGGAGTATGACATCACGAGAAGAGGGATTACAGATATCCTGCGAATACATTTTGAAACAGGCGTAGATGTGTGAGGAAGATTCGGATTTGTCGAATGCCGTCTTTCTCTTTGGAATGCAATCGCCGCTTCGCACGCCTACTTTGACGACGCGTTGAAGAAGCAGTCCTACGGCGTATCAATCGTTTATTATACTGCGATATTAAGCACTCTCAATTTTGCATAATTAAGTGGTTGAAATCCATTTCTATCGGATGAAACGGGTACCCGCGAATTCGTGAAATTGCAGCGCAAAGAGATGTGTTTCGTTAAAAAATGCTACGAGAAAAAGCTAGAAGTTAAGAAGATGCTCTCAGAAGCAAATTGGGAATATATGAAAGAAATATTATTAGAAGATACATTGCCATTGCTTGATAAATTTAGAGACAGTTCCTTTGCAAATCGGAGTAATGCAACCCCCTTCACACTGCAGAGCATCAAATAAGAGAATAAGGAAGAACTAGATATAAGGACCTAAAGAAGTTGCTGAAAAGTTCGGTGTTTACACCCTCTGCTATACGCCGGAGGGTGGCTTTCAGGGTATTGATGTAGATTTGCATGTGCTGTAATGTGCGCTTAGCCTAAAAATACTTGTGGTTAATAAACAGCTGAAATTAAATTAAAGCTTCATTTCGTTTTATTATTCTCTGACTTTGTGAATGCTTGCAACCTTAATCTGGTGATAAGCGAGCATAATAAAGGTATAAAATTAGAATTTCTTCAACTTCTTCAGCCATCCTTTGATCTCATTCGTTTTTATAATGGAATCTCTTTTTTTATCAACTTTCCCATCCTTTTTCTTTGTAATATCATCCCTTCTCGCTGATATTCTCTTTGCCGCATTAATTATGCATTTAATCGGACTCTCAGTGCAGAGGTGAGGATTCAGTAGTATTTTGGCCGGCTTAAACGGATCTTCAATGCCGCCATTTCGTTATTCATCTTTTCAATTTAAATTATTTGATCCACCTTTTATTGTTTTAAGTGGAAAAATGGAAAATAACAAGGTTGGGAAATGCTAATCTTAGTACGTGGAGGTGTGCGACCAAAGGATAAATATATGATCGGGACTCGAATCCAGGTCTTCCACGCAGGTATTCTAACTACTGAACTACCATGCCACGTCTCTGAAAGTGTGAGATCTGGGTTCGAGTCATGTTTTATCTTTATTTATAAAAGGAGAATATTTTACTGAGATTCATTTAGCCACTCAAGTGCAGTCATATGGATTCATATGCGACCAATCGCGGCCTTTCGATGGAACCTCAACATTCCTCACCGTTCATATTTATTGACATTTCGATGGCCGGATTGTAAATTAGCGTAATGTAAGTTTCAGATAGTGAAGAGAGGCGCCTGATCAAATGACGTCATTTTCTGTGTCGGGAATAAAGGAGCAGTTCATGTGTCGCGGACACATTCGAAAATCACGGCCGATCGCAATTGGCGCTTAAATCCTTGCAATTACTCAGTTGAGTCCAACTCCTACTTCACCTTGAATCTTATCCTACGTCAGCAGTTGAGAAGTCATTTGTCCAAATTGAACTTAAGCAAGATGTAGTTCCTAAGAAGAAGAAGAAGAAGTTCCTTCTTTCTTCTTTAGACGAAAATTATTCTGAGCGATTAGATAACCGAGTATTGCTTTTGAATGAAACACAGCAAAACCCGGTTAAGACGCTTTTCGGGGCTTCTGAAATGGGTAACAGAGTGTAATAAGCGATACGTTTACCATGCGTTTCGTATGAGAGAGACCGTGAGAAAACCGCTTCTTAAGTGGGTGTAAAACGTGTATTTCCCTCTGACTATCTTCTTCTTAAGACGGAAAGAAATTAGAGTTTATTAACTGAGAATCGTCATGCTTGAGTGGGAAATATTTTTCGAATTTATGGATTATTTGCAAAATGACCTATCCTACCACAAACTATTACTACCATTCCGAAATAGACAAGTTATGTAAAAGGCAATTGTACAAATTAGAGACGAAAGCATTGAAGATTGTCAAGAAACAGAAAGCGTTGTGTGGCATTTAAGATGATAGTGAGAAGAGAGAATGGATCAATTCGGCCAATATAATCAATTAGCCGAAAGAGAAGTGAGGGGAGAAAGAAGGTTTCACAGAATTTCCCTTGAATTTTGCCGATTCTTAGAGTGAAAATAGGAAGAATGTGATGTGTGTCTTTGCACTTCGATATGCTCTTGTTCAAGCATTCCTCAAATGTCAAGGTGAGCACATCATTCGACTGATTTAAAAGAACTTTCGCATGACCTCAATGTCAAGGTGCGGCAATTCCCGCAAATGAGAAAGTGAAACCCATTCTCAAAGCCTCTTTCATTTAGGAAAAATCAGCAGAAAAGTCGGATAAAACTAATGAGTTGCGGCGCGTTTATCTCCTAAAAAATAGCAAAAGGGGTTTCTTGAGTCGGGTTTATGCATGATTATGAAAAGCACTACGAGTACAATCGATGCGACTTCTTGGCGGAAATAAAGAAACACGAGCCCTTACAATTACAAGGGAAAAATTCTCCCTAGTTACGTGAATCGTGATTCTCAACGTTAATCTGGAGTGGAAATCTATAATAATCTCTTTATTCCAACGAGATTGAGACAAAGATTAGCCTCCACGTTATATTACGCGCACCTCCTGCCATACGCCCAAAAAAGTTACGTATGCAGATACGATATATGGATAATTAAATAAGATAAAAGTAACCCATTGATTCATTTATTAAGTAGGGAGGGAGGATTTCTTCTTTGAAATAAACAACCCGTGGCAACGCATGATTAATGGAGAATTGAAAGAAACGTTATATGCATTCAATTATATGAAATAAAAATAAAGTTATTATGAATACCAGAGTGTCTATGTACTTGTACGTCATTTAAATAAACAATTACGTACCCAAGTAAAGAGTTGTTTTATTTATATAAATAAGTTTTATTTATATAAGTAAGCTAAGGTTTACGAAGCTTCTTAGCAAACCTGAAACTTTATTTTCCGGAAAAAAATTTGTCCTAAACAGGATTCGAACCACTGAGTTCTGGATTAATCTTTGAAAACGTTGAATTTTGGATGTTTGAGCGAGTCACTCTAACCACTCGGCCATTTGATAACAATGTTTATTAACAATAATGTTGAATTAGTATACTAGTGCATGCCACATAATGGCGGATAATATAACAGATAAATGTAAATTAATCCTTGACTTACTTGACCGGTTATTTTGACATAAATCAAATGTATGCGATAATAGTAGATAATTTTTCAATGAATCAAATTAATATCCGTCAATTTTTCGCGGGGATTCCGAATATAATCATGATGATAGAGAAATTTATCCAAGCTAAATCAAGACCAAATAGTGTTTTCCTACATTCAGTCCATCTGACGGCATCATAGCATCATCTTATACTAGAAACCATTTACATTTAACCACAAAAGAAGTACGACCATGGGTTTATAACGAGACTACATCATCAGGTAAAATGAAATGACATCATCTGATGATGAAGCGTTACGAAACCATGGTCGTGTTTCACATTTCTTATGTGTTCAGTAAAAGCTGATGTCATTAACTCTTCTTGTAAGAACGATTTGCTCATGTATACTGTTTTAATTTGGAAATGTTTGAAAAATGATATAAAATGCGAAGAATACTATACCCTCGAATATTAAGCGTAACACTAAGAGCAAATTTCTAAGTGTTTTTTAATTCAGAAGGGAGATTATATTTGGCTCTTTAATTTTAAATAAGTGCTTTACACCTTAAAATTAAAAATCTTCTTCAGTTTACTTCACTTTTCACTGCTGTAGATATTTAGAGAGTACGAAAACTACTGACGTGTAATTCCCGTAGTCACATTTCTTAAAAATGGACTGTTTATCGGTCAAAAAGAAGGTTTCCTTTTTTACATCATTCTGTTTATTTTTTCACCATATTTTCTACAAGGATATCTTTTCCGATAGACGATTAAAGAGCAATAATGATAATTTTCGATCGATCGATAGAGGATTGGCCAGTCGTGGTGAAGACGGGAAAAATACGCGTTATAAGCGTCTTAAGCGGAAATTCGTTTAATGTGATGAGAATAGTGTCCTTCGCGGGAGTGTTTTGAAATCACTTCAGTTGGGAAGCACTGCTTTAGAGGGAAGAGAAGGGATGCAAGTACAAAGCCAATGGTTGTTATAATTATTTAACAAAACTTGAAAACAAATGAGTTACAAGAACCAGTCCAGCCTCATATAGAAAGGATTAAATAAGGAATCAAGGAAGGATTATATCCGTCACTTAATTATGACTGACGTACACAAATATGCGATGCGGCAATATAATAAGAAAGTAACCAATTCAAATAATACAGAAATGCCAATTGAATTCCGGAATATTGAGTAAACCGCTTTTCCCCCGTATTTTTATCATCCTTTGTCACTCATTCTTAAAATTAAAATCTGGAATAACGATTCATAGAATATATAAAACTAGTACCGATTGCTTCAGACTCCATAACGCCAAGAAATGAAAATTTGTAAAGTTTTAAACTTTAAGCGTTGTTTGTTCACGCTGTCGTAGCAACATCAACAACAACGCAATAGAGAGAAATCGGAAGACAAGCAGAGATTCTTTTGGAAGGAAGAACGCCGCAAACCATTTAATCTTCCTGCTCAACGTGAATAAATTTTGATCTTGTCATCGAAATGGAGACAAACGTATGTGCGCTTTGCCGCTGGAAATTGAGCTCGACAGCAGTTTATTGTGGGGATTTACTCGCAGCTCTGACACGGAATTGGAAACTGTAATCGTACTTGGAAAATCCGATGTTAATGCAGACGCATTCCTCAGCATTGCCATTAACGTTAACGGAAACACTGAAAAATCTCACGTGATAAGTAATATTTTAAAGTGGTGTGAATACCAATCCAAGTAAGTTTTAAATTGATGTGTAACTCTATCTTTTAAATTAATGTAATGTCATGTTATATTGTGTTTGTACATTTAAGGCTTCTGGGGAATTGTTCTATAATAGTTAAATGCAGAGGATGTGTGTGGTAATTTTATATTTTGGGTCTTTTCTCTACTAAATATTCCCATTCTGCATTCTAAAGTATCTGAATAACGCAATCCAATCGCCTATCTAATTTTCGAATACAACCATTTTCAACACTTCATGCGTTAACACTCCATTCTCCGATGCTTTACTCAAGCGAGTAATTGTAGTCTTTACTCAATTTCTCTTTTTTGTATGTGAAACATTTGTTGAGTTGAAACATTTTCCCGCTTTTATCTTCTCGAAAATCCTTCTTTAATCATCCTCTGGGATAACGGAAACTCTAATTTCGAAAATGCCGCATTTTGTGATCTTTTATTCTAGCAATGTGTACGTGGAGGAGTATTTTGGACTCCTGTAGAGGATGGAACCCGGTTCTGTGGGATGCCTCGGTGTTGGCCATTATAACGGAAATTCTGCCGGAGTGACATAATGTGATGTCATCGTTACGTATGTACGTCATCCGCCGTTTCTTAGAGGCCTAATAAACGCTTTTCTTAAAAACAAATTTCAGTTTTCTCGATTCCAACAAAATCGTATTCGAGACAGCGTTATGGTGTCCTAATTCCGAAAAGCATTTTCGAAAGACTGTGCTTTACTCTATGATATTCATTTATAGATCAATGGATCGAGGCTCTTTCTTTTAAATCCACGTAAAGATTTTTTAAAGGTTATGCATTCGGTTGCAACTTATAAGAAGAAATTCACGCAAATATGCATGTAGTATGTATGTCTCCATTTCAACCACCATTTCCAATGAAAGTCTGAATTTATTAGTTTTTCATTCCAACGGCTTTCCCGTTGTTGCTTTATATATATGAGCGGCATCTTTACTTTGCGTGAAATGGACTGGAAACCGTGTATTAAGTGGAATAGCATCTTAAACGTCCAATACTGAACGTATGTATCTCGTGAAACATTTCGTTTTACAGTTTCAGCGCTTACGTTCGGCTCGCCCTTTTCTCAAATGTAAATATGAAGGAATTGCAGAGTCGCTTACAAGGAAAGCAGAAATCCCGTGGAAAAATGAATGTGTCGGTTGTGGAAATTCTCTCCGAATTAATGCAAGTCCACGACTTGTGCACCACAAAAGGGTTTTGTTTTGATGGCAATTTTAATCAGCGTTCGTGCCCATTGGAATTGCTTCTTTTCAATCTCTCAAATGCTTTGATATCACGATTAGAATCCGCATTTCCGTCTATTTTCTTCTTTGCGTGCTTTTTAGGCAGCTATTTTAACATTTTCGTTGTTCAGTGTATTATTGAATGAAGACACCTATGCAATCTGTACTTTTGCAACATTTGTCTCCATTTCTACATTATACAACTGTTTCAATGCCCCATCGATTATAATTTCTCTCTACCAAAAGACAAGATGTCTATGCTGGTGGAAATGAGGAAAATTCCAAATGAAAAACAGACGCTCTTGCCTACTCGAACGGCATGTCTGACTGGCAAATAAATAAGCGACATCGCATGTTAAGATATGTTATGTTGATTATATAAACCTTATGTATATTATTCTGAATATTCAATTCCCGCTTCATTCGTAATGGGAATATTCTCCCAATATTCTATCGAGAGAAAACTGATGAAAGGTATTTGCAGAAAGCGTTGAAAATTTAGTAAAGTAGTCATTTTATAAATGAAATATAATGATTTATGTCACTGTACCCCGAAAGAGGATACAGTTGAATACTTCTGATTCATCTTCTAATTCAAATCGAAACTGTTTATAAATAAAATCTTTGGAAAAAGTGTATTAAATTAATAATTTAATGTAATTATATTATGTAATGTTAATACAGCGCAATATGATTGCACCTGGGATGATTTTCATAACTAATTTAGCAATAATCTGTATTTACATGCGAATGGATTGCAACTGGTATATAAAAAAACAAAGATTAATTCTGTCTTAATAAAATCAGAGAACAATAAGCCAAGTTCGAATCGATAGAGTATTTTCAGATCAGAATCTCATTGAAAGAAGTGTATTATAGAGAAAAAGACGTACGTTCATCGTTGGGAAAACATTAATCGAACTCCTTTAATGTGGACTGCAACAGAAGTGCACAACCCGAAGCCGTTTTCTTAATCAGTCCGCTCATCTGCTAATCGGGAATCTGTGGCCGAATGTGACCTTTTTTGGTTTGCCTTACTTTCTCAAACGAATTCAGATATTTCTCAGAATTGATAATGCCGCCAGGCGAAAAACAAAAAAGCGTTCTCTTTTAATTCATCCAGCGAATCCTTTAATACAATTTCGACGTAACATTATTTAAATGTGGGCAATACTCTACTCAAGAATGGTGTATCTTATGCAGTCCAATGAAACATTCCGATGGAAAAAGTTGCCCAAAAAGTTGCAACGGTTTGCAGGCCCATAATCTCAACCATTTTGTCGTCTTCAGGAGTGGACCCTCACCGTAGGAGGGAACCTGACCTGTTTTTCACAGTACTGACAGTGTCTAGTGCGATTTGAGGATTCTTTTAGAGTTGTCATAAAAAACAAGGAATGGGTAATGGGTGGTTTTGCACGTAAGGGCGTGCACCCAGGAAAATTCCCAAGGAAGAATAGACTTGAAAAAAGTCCGACGGGACCGGGAATCGAACCCGGGTCTCCCGACTGGTGGTCGGGTGCTCTGTCCGTTGAGCTATCTCGGCGGAACATTCTCTCAAGCTACTCGGGAGACTTTGTGGGCAAGGACTTTTTTCAAGTCTATTCTTCCTTGGGAATTGTCATAAAAATTAAATTTTATTAAATTAAAACAATCCATTTCTGTATCTTAGATACTATACGTAGTCTGTCAATGTAATGAATAACGCAGATGTTATTAATTGATTTACAATTTTTTTCTAGGTACACTTTTTCTAGGTGCAACACGCAGGTATGAAAAATAACTTTCGTGCAGCCTCGGCAAAAGGCAGTAAAACCCGTTTAAAACGCGGTTTTGATTTCCTCTCTTTCACACGAAACATATATCTTTCTTCCTTCTCTAGATGCAGCGCAATCGTCCTCATTTCAATCGTCTTTCTCTCTTAGAATGTTCCACTCTCTCTAATTATTGATTTTGTGAGAATAAAATGAAGATATCTTCTTCATCACTTTATCTCAGATCGTTGGATTTCCCTTGGCGATGTTTCCCATCTCAGACTGTGAGCATAATCCAGTTCGCACTGTTTGGTGGGCTGTTGAGCCTAGTCTCGGAATGATCGTGCTTTGCCCCGGGCAAGGCGGTCGCCCGGGGCGGTGAGATATAAGAGGAACATGACGTACAACGTTCATCGGATCAAAGCGCTTAGCGATATCAAATATAATATAAAATACGAATCGTTAAAAATTCTTTCGATTTCATATGACCGCCTTGCCCCTTCCGTACACCTATTATATCTATTTAAATATTACAAAAGTAAAAATATCCAACTAAACGCGAAATGAATATTATATGAATAAATATATAAATTTATCAATATGTAAATAAATATAGGACAGTAATATTTTATGCATATGTGGGTGTAATAGAGACAATAAATCATTCCAAGCAATTAAAGTTCTGCCTACGATCCATATCTAGGTTCTGAATCCGTTAGCTCGTATTGGCCGAAAATGTTTCTCCTATCTTTCATAAATTTCTCATAACCTGCGCTCAAATGAAAAATAAAATCAAAATCCAGAATCTGAATTTGAAATCACGATAGAAATACATATGGTAACATATTTGTAATAAGAGAAGTCCCTTAAGAGAAATTCACGTAAGATCTGCTGAGCAGGGTAGCTTCTCTAATATTTTACTCTATTATTTCGAGGATAAAGAAGGAAAAAATGATTGCTTTCGCGTAATATTCCTTTTAAAACGCCCTTGAGCTTATAACGCGGTTTTACATAACAGAGAAACGGTATTTCTATTTACTGTTTAAATAGAAAGCATCTTCATATAAATAATCTCTTTTGCGGAAAGGAAATATTCCAGGTAAAAACTGAGAGGGCTATTAAGAACTTCCTGATTAAAAGAAATGGGCTGAGCCTCATGTAGATGAAATATAGTAACTGAAAATATAGACTACTAGAGGTCAACGAAAAGGAATGAAAAGCTAATATTGGGCGAAATGGGATACCATCTTACAATTGCCTCTTCACTCATTAATGCACTGCTCTCGGTTCGAACTCGGGACATCATTGCTGCTGTACTGCAACATTCAATTACATTCAGTTACGTTCAATTACATTCAAATACATTCAACACATAGTTTTACCTTCAGACGTCACACAGAACACATTTCCAAATGGATTTTAACTTAAGAATATTTTTTTTATCATGTCATCGACTTTCAATTAAAATACAAGAAAATTCTTTAAAAATGCATTTGTTTGGAGAACATTCGAATACGGCTGCTATCATTCGGGTGAGATTCTTCGGAAGAGATTACCGACGAAATACTCTGCGATTTGAACGAAGGAAATCGACAAGATACTTTCATCTGCTCAGACTTGATGGCTTTACAGAGATGTTTGTATTCGTGCATGTCAACGTAAATATATCCTTTGTGAATCGATGCTTCTATTGAGAGTGATCTCCATCAAATGCGTAATCGTTACATTTTCACGATTCTCTTTTTTACAGATATACAATATTTGTTTGCAGATGTACATCAATCATAAATGTTTATGAATGAGTATCATAGTTGCATTAGCCGTTAACGAGGGAATGATTCAGTGGACAAACATGAGTACAAATGGTTTCCGAACTGGTTTGAATGGACAATGCGCGGAGCACCCCCTGCCACACACCCGCTGAGGGGTTGATTATGTTGGTGTACCTTGATTATGGTGCTTTTGTGGTGATCAGTGAGTCGTGATTGGTCGGCTGAAAGAATGTGTTCTTGGAGGGTTGAAAACAAGGCGAACATCTGCGTTGGGTGTGTGCCTTTGAAGAGTGCTTCACTCGAGAAGTCAGTCAGATGAGAAAACCCATTTGAAACACTCCCTTACGATGTGGCCAAGCTCAACTTTGTAGAAGGGAATTAAAGATTTGAAATATTAACATTTGCAATTGGAATGTAAATGAGGGAATTATCAAGGAATGTTTTTTAATTCGTAAACCCCTCCGAAAACGCGGTTAAGACGGAAATCGGATATTTCTCCGTTCACAGCTTTATTCGTGACAAGAAAACATGCTGATGGTGAAGAGTCAGAATTTGCGATCGCTTTTTCTCAGTAAGACTAAAATTTAAAGTTTCCATAATCTTAGGATTTGTTTGTGAGCATTTTTATACGCCGATGTCGGGATGATCACAAAAGGTAAATGCATTCATTTAAAGAAAGAAAGCTTCACTGCATGAGGTCAATTCGATTGTGCTCATTCAATAGTCCCAAATCAACAGGAGTGGAATACGAATCACACAAACAGTGGGGATAGCTTAAGAGCAAATTCAACCATCTCTTCGACGAGATTCTGTTACTCCTTTTAATTACACTTATCTCGCTAAAGACGCAGTTTTCGCACGTGTTTTTCGAGTTCAAAGCTTAAAAAGCCCTTCTTCCCGTATAAGACGTTTATGACAGCATTGCAATCGTTTGCCTCATTAGAAATTCGTTTCACTGTCAGTTGGATGTCAAAACAAATATTATTTTATTATCTCCTATAATAAAGTAAGATGTTTCTGTGTGTGTGGCCGCCTAAATTCGAGTTCCCAAAGTTGTACGACTGTCAAACATTAGATGATGTAAAATGTACTCCCTTCGTATACAAAGGCTTATTTACTTAGGAGTCCTCAGATCGACTCCAGATAAGAATTGCGTTCTCATAATAAATTCACTTTAATCGGTTGCAGTCTACGTTTCTTTTTTAAATTAAATTAAAAATAATAGTCGTACAAAATCGAGACAAGCAAACTTAAATCAGAAAGTTCTAACTAACTACTAAATCGAGACTAGAGCCTGAAGAAATTAAAATATATTAGAATTCTTATTTTGTTGAGTTAACTCGTTTTCGAGTTCAGTTCAGCTAGTGTAACACAATAAAGTAAGGTGTGTGTGTATGTCGCCTAAAACTCGAGAACCAGAAATTGCAGAACTTTCAAACTTTCAAAATTGTTAAATGTACTCCCTGCGCAGATAATAGGCTACTTTTTATTTACCCAAAAGTCCCCATCTCGAACCCAGAATAGGAAAAGCGTTCTCGTAAGAAATTCGCTTAATTTTCACTTTTATCGTTTGCAAGCTTTATTTCTTTTGCAAAGTTATGATAGAAAAAATAGTCGTAGGAAATAGAGACAAGCACTAAAGAAAGGAAATTGAAAAATATTCTTATTTTGGACGTGAAATTTGGTTATCGAATCAAAATGGCGAAACTTCGGTTGAAATAAACGATAATTTTGTGAAATTTTAGGCTATAAATAACCCTTGACGCCCAATGCGAAGCTGATCTTTCCCATAAGAATACACGGGGAATTTTAGTCCATAAGAAAGTAATGATTAGAATGAATGATTATGAAATGGAGGCAATATCCTGAAATGTTAGCAATTGGAGCTAATTCCACTGTCGACTGAGAGGGAATTACAGCTTAAAAGGCGTGTACGTAACATACTTCACCTCTCCAATTGGTTTATGTCACATATCGTATTACTACATCGAGTAAATACTTACGTAATTCCACATCTCTTTCGTTATATTATCTATCTACTGTTTTCGTGGGGGTAGAGTAATTCGTATGGTAAATTTCAACGTTTATTTAACATTACGAATCAAAGAGCAATTTAGCTATTCTATATTGTAATTATATGTTTATTTTCATCTAAAACTCGAGAACCAGGATTTGTAAAACTTAAGAGCGTACATTACTTCATCTCCTTCCAATTTATAGAATCTGTAATATTGGTCCCCCTTTCGATCCCAAGGGAGAGCCAAAGCGTAAAATAGAAGCAAGCAGAGTTCATTTTAAACGTTTTAAAGGCTCTTTATTTGTAGCATATTTTAATTCAAAGGAATCATCGTACGAACTTGAGACAAGTTTTATTAGAGTTATATTCAAAGAAGACCCATTTTTATCGCTTATAATTTTTTATTTTATACTTCGATCAGTTGAGTTAAAAGGCACATCAGATAGAAATGTCTAATAATCTTTCGAACACAACTGTTAAGACAAGAATTGTATTGATATAGAAATATAAAATGTCTTAAAAACATTAAACGATCTTTTCTAGTGACTCAAAATCTGTTTTAGTTAAAATTAATGAAGTTTATTTGGTCTTTGTTTGCATTTTTAAAATGTTGGAAATTTCTTTCCGAGAAGTGATGTTTAGATTTATCAATGTCATAAAATACTAATTAGAGAGCGTAACTTATCTCCTTTTAAAGAATCATCAAATTAAGGACCGCAGTTAAGATTGGATCTAATAAACCAAAAACATTTATATGGGGGGGCGATATATTATGCGCCCTATTTCTACATTCTGATACAGAGAGAAAGATAGATTCTAGAACCAGTCGATTGCATAAATTCATTTCTCCCAGATTTTCTATAAAAGTAATCGATTGCATAAGTAAAGTGATGGTGTGCACACCCCCTGCCACTCGCCGACTTGCAGAGTACATATGTAGATTCATATGAACGTAAATGTGACGACGTTCATTTTGGTGTTTAAATGCCTTATTTATCAGCTGATTGTTAATAATAATAATGAAGAAGATAGCTATTGCACCTCGTATTAATTGATATATTCTTAATTCAAATTATGTCATTCTATTTTAAAGTCTGAATATTTTACTGATGATTCACGTTAAGCTTAACACAGTAACTCATAATTTAGTGATCTTTATTTCCATTTCATGGTCCCGGGTTCGATCCCTGTGGAATGCCACACACACATTATGGAGAGAAAAAACCCACTAATTAAGGAAAATGCCCTCATTGGTGGATAATGTTATACTTGACGTGACTTCTCCACATAAAGTCACGTCGCGAAGATGCCTCATCCGGAAATGGGTCCCGATAAACCGTAACTTCCGGTTGACCGACATTTGCCGTTTAAGAAAGGATTTACGAAATTAAGTTTTATGGGTTACAATCTCAGTGCCGAAAAGATCAATAACTTTGCATTCGCCGTCTCTTTTTGAACCGTTCTTCTAATTTCAAAAAATCCTCATTTTCACAGATATGTTTATCTTTTTTACCCTTATCTTATTATTTTGAGCATTTTTCTATCATTTAAAACCTCGGGCTATTTTTATTTGCGTATTTTTTGTCATTTTCAAACAGTTATTGATTTTTTAATAATATCGACCTCTTTTGGCAGTGATCGTATGTTGATAGAGGATTCATTTTTCATAAATATTTCTTGGAATAGAGAGAGAAGTGGTCTGAAGAGAAGAAAACATCTGAAAAACAAACGATTGGATGGCCCAAATACAGAATTGATTAAACCAAAACAAGTGCACCCCCTGCCACACTCCCAAAGGTGACTTTCAGGGTATGTATGCGGTAAAGGAGGTTTTTACCATTGTAATTACAACAGCCATGTCTTCAGATTTTACTTTATTGATTTTTGTAAAATTGACAGTTTCGTTACAGATTTCGTGTTATTATTCTTTACAGCGACTCACAAGAAAAACCATTTTCATTGCATCACAAGTTTATCGTTTGGTTTATTTTACTAGCTTCATCTGTTTGTATTCGTAAGACTATTTTGAAAATGTATGTACTAGCATTTCCTACGTTTTCAATTTTCTTGGATAAACTTTTCCTTTTCAATTTATATTCATCTTTCGAACTCCCCATTCTTCCTCTAATAGAATGTTTAATTTTTAACCAACAAACAGTTTTATTATTTGCTTTTACTTTCTCAATTCCCAAAGAAGATGATGAGCAGAAAGATAAAAATGATTCTCTATTTATTCTGAAGAAACAAGGCTATTACTTCTGTTGCATTATCCATTGCTAATTTAGAAGAAGGGACCAATTTCACTTTGAGACGCCAAAAAGCAGTTCTTCAACCGAAATAATGAGGACGTAATGTATGTTTTCTGTTTCACAGTTGTGTGCAACCGTCTTTTTCTGTTTTAATTTGTATTCTTTCGTTATATACATTATTTGCACTGGGAAATATGTATTGAATAGTGAAATATCATAATTTTTAGCGCTCGCTGTAGGAAATCATATTTAATTTATTCCTTTTAGTCCTCAGCGGTGATAATACATAAATTGCTCAGCTATTCTTTTAGGTCATTTCTTGTCGTATGTTAAAGAACGTATTACAAAACGTTACAATATCACAAAAGTCGAATATAACAAAAGTGTTATAAAATATGACAAGGGTCAACGGACTTTGGTTTCGGCTCATTGAGAGTAAAGCCTTTGAGCAGCCGTTGATGGACCTAACGGTCTTGGGACTGCAGACTCTGTATCGGCGTGGGATGTTTCGTTGGAATGACTTTCCATTCCGCCACAGTGATTCATTCTCTGTTTTTCCTCATTCTTTCTGGACCACGATCAATATGTCGATTCTTAGGATGAGATTGGATTGTTTCCCAAATAATCATCAGAATATTTGAAACACGACGCCGTAAAGAATGGATTCGTCGGATTAACAATGCCTTCAACAATGCAGCAGACTACGACAAAGTTGTCCTTTCGACAAAGGTATCCGAGGCAACGGAATATTGCGGTAATTGGCGTGAAAGCGTGATTTAATTGGACGCATCTGGAAGACGAATTCCATTGGCATTCACTTCTTGCATCTGTTTATCTGCTCTCCAGAGGCAGTCCCGCCAACGGCGTTGGAAAAGTGGCAACGTCGCGAAAGGACTCTGCAGGGGGAGGGGAGTAAGTAGTTCGAATCTCCTTCCGCGTGGTAGCGCCACAACCGCTCCCTAGCGGTTTCCCAGTTCCATCGTACACAGATATGGCAGCCGAAGGGCCGTGCGAGGTCGTGTGATTGTGAGGCCCATGTTTCCATCGTGTGGAGGATATTCTCGACTCGTCCGTGACTCCGTGAGGTGTCTCCGTGTGGTTCACGACCTCTGCAAGAGGCGTGCGTGATCTGCGAGTGCCCAAGTGTCTCTTAAGACGCGTGAATGCAGAGTTGTGTGGACATGTGTCAGTCATAGTGCCGTGTGTTCCCAAGAAAGAAGGTTCTTCGCTTCTGTTGGACTACCTTCATACCGCACTCTTAAGGTTTGTACCAATTCGTGGAATGCTTCGGAGACTGTGTTATTTTCAAGTCTTCGTCGCTTAGCAATGCTGCGATTCGAATTAAACTCAAATAAAAAGTCTGCAATAATATTCGGTGAAGACGTTGGGATTGGTTGTTTTACGCCAGTGGGGTGGTTTTATTTTTCCGAAAGCTGTCATGATCTGCCCACGTTATTGCTGCAACCTTGGTAACGTGCTCGTAAACAAGTATGCCCGAAGAAAACTTCCATTCCTTTGGAGTCCTCTTCAATCAGAAGCAATTTGTCGTACACATTTCTCGCACGCGTGGGCGGCTCACGCTTAATTCCACATTTCTTTCTCTCAATTAGACCTCACGTAGGTGAACGTCCGATATCGATAAGCAGCGTTTATTTACGATGTGAATAATCAATAACCATCCGATTTGGAAAGAAGACTCCCTTTTGTGGTCAATTTTCGTTGGATTTATACGAGAAATGACAGATTCTGAAGGGCGTTCGAAAATTCCACATTTTGAGGGCGTCTAGAATATTCATTATTGGACGCAACAATGCCGCTCGTTTCATTCCGGTATTATCGCAATCGATGAAGCATTTATAAGAGGCGTTTTAATGATTGCATTTCCCGATGTTATCTGACCATACTTTCGAAACAGATAACACGCCGAGTGGTGCTTTATCCTGATTAGTATTGTTTCCCAAATCTTGATGGAATTCGCCTAAATAACCTTCAGTATCACGTGCAAATATGGATGTACAACAATACAATGATACATAACAATGATGCATAAATTCTTGATGCAGATACGTTTTATATCTCACGGTCTCTTCAAAAGATTGTTCTTTGTTTTAATTAATAGCG
Organism: Pachydiplax longipennis; assembly: GCA_036926295.1. NCBI lineage: Eukaryota > Metazoa > Arthropoda > Insecta > Odonata > Libellulidae > Pachydiplax > Pachydiplax longipennis. The sequence goes on from JAVFKF010000038.1 coordinate 666,467, forward strand.
CAAGTGATTGATTTTGTCATTTCGGTTAACAATGGGACAAAGCGTTACTATAATCGGATAGTCATTCTTTTTTCCCGTAGGTCATCAGGGAAGGTCTATGTTGATGTCAATACAATCCCTGCCGCTCCTTACTGACAGCTTGCAATTAAAAATGTATCCTTTGTGTGCTGAAATCAGTTTCATTTTGTTGGAAAGTCATCAAGTTTCGTTTTATTGATCATCAAGTTTGTTTGCATATTAATGGTTAGTAATAGTACCAAGTTGAAAACTCGCCTAACCAACCCAGTGCTATCCGTAGTATATTAGTTCATTATACTAACGTAAGCTACGTTAAAACAGGATCTGCCCGTGCTAGTTTCTGTTTTCACGCATTCGGAGTTCATTTATAAATGATTTATTTCCTTCGTAGGCCCTTATCTGCCATCATGTTCCATTTACAGTTTCATTAAAACGATATTTAGAATATTCTGAATTCCGACAGAAATCACAGACTAACGTCCCTAGGCAAACGACGAAGTAGGCGACTGCCCAGGGCCAGGAAATCGTTCCCTCGGGTGTCTGACGTATGAAAAGTCGTAAAAAATGAAATGTTTTTGTGAGAGTGGCAGCTGCATACAGCCCTCCTTGCAGTTGTTTACGTTACACACTCTCTCACTTAAGATTAAAAACGATACTTTCAAGGATAAGATGATATTAAGTTGAAACAGTAAGACACGTTTAAAACGCTATCCCGCATATTACGCGGTCCCTCTCACCCGAAACACATGATTAAAGTACAGCTTAAGACACTCTGTTTATAACGAGGATTTACCCATTGGATTCACTAAAACCACTGGATTGTAATGGATTCACTAAAGCCTGCTTTAGTTGATCAGTCGATAGAAAATTGTTTAATTATTCTTTCTGGACCTTAACTAAAAAATACTGTAAAATGTAAAATATAAAAGGAAAACTCTCTCTTGGTACGAAAGTAGATTATTCTATGACGAGAAGTAAACCAGTATTACACAAGAATAGACTCTCTAGATATATGTCACTGTAGAAAGGAAACCAAACTGAAGAAGAATCGTTTTTTGTTTAAGAAGTAAAGCACTTATTTTTTTTAAAAAAAGGAAGCGACTTGTTTTCTGATGTAAAAGAAATAATATCATCTTTTCTCTTGTTCTGACAGTCCCATAGATCACAATTAATAAGAATGACATTTGAAAATTATATTTCTGTTGATATCATTCATTTTATCGTTGATTTCGAATGGGAAATATATTAAAACAGGAAGAATATGTTAAATTCATTGAGAGAATTGTGAATTCTTATGTTTTGTTTTTCTGTAAGGCTTGGCGTGAGAAATGCCATGTTAATGAAATGGTGTCACATCATAAAAACTGTTGTCTGCATCTCTTGGGAAAGCTTTGAAACATAAGGCATTATGTATTATTCTTACTATTCAGTATTAAGAATAAAAATATATGTATAATGATGAAGTATAAGTTCATAAACTAACAGTTTAAACATAATCGTACTAGGTCGGACTTCGTGGAAGGACATTCTAGGCATTAAGACTCCGTAAACTTCCTCAGTAAATGGATTTAATTATCTTAAAACACGACCGGTTTTGGTATCTTCAGGTCATACCTGAAGAGTCTCATTCTTAATGTATAACACTTTGATAGTTTTTCTGTGTTTCTTTTATAAGTAATCAGTTAAAATGATAATCTTGGCTGTATTTTGGATATTAATGATCATCTCAGTGTCCCTTTAACAAGCATTCGTGCCCTACCCGGGATTCGATCTCGAATTATGCATTTCCCCAAGTATTTTGATAAGTTTTCATTGGACAGATACATTTCTGTTTGTTCCACTTTCTGCTAAATATGAATTCCCGTTGCTTTTGTTTGTGGGGTATTTTGTCCTAAATCAGGTGAAGTGGGCAACGTCATAAAAAGACCAGGATTTAAGGGAGATAATGTTAAGAGCTCTTCATCCAGAAGTCCTTTTGGTGGACGTAAAATGGAATTTGTCTCCTATTAGTGTTTTACGGACGTCGATTCCCTCAGATCAAATTGAGGATTAAGCTAAAAATATTCGTATAAATTAGCCGAAAATGACGGCTTCGTCTGATATCATCAAATTGCAGATTTCCATTCGGTTGAAATTGTTGAATTAGAATCACAAATCCATAATTTTTGTTTATTGGTTGGGCTTCCATTACTCAATTTCTGTTAATGTTTATGAAACTTGATGCTGGAATCTTTTACGAATGGTTTTTATGACAAAGAATTAAATTTCCTTCGAAGTATTGCTAAAATAAAATTGATGTGGTCAGTCTTGACTTGGTGGAATTTCGCTGTTGTGAAAAGAAGACGGTTACTTCCATATTTTATATCGACATTTTCTTCAACACATTTTCAGGTGTTAAGACTGTCCAAATACATTTTATTAAGATGTCAACACGTTGATGTCGAATTAAAATATCAGCTGCGGAAGTTATGTTTTCTTTTCGAGATGGCTCAAGTATTGCTATGAAAAAGATCAAGTTTACTTTATATCTCAATTTATAATTAAGAAAGACAAATTTGTAAGATCAACTATTTGAGCGCATCCCTCAAAGAGTCTTGTTATCAGTCGTAAATAATATTTAGTTCTAAATAATTCAATGCCTGATTATTCCGTGATTAAGTAAAAGATATCATTACATCCGGAGTAGGATAATTTTAAATTAAGGACATGTGATAACTAAAAATGGAAATCGATATACGAGACTTTAAATCCTGAGTTATGTCATTGCCAACTTGAATCATAATTTACTAGCATATTTAGGTAAAAAGAGTAAGGTTTTTTCAATTGCCAATGTAATTTAATTTTTAATTTGAATGAACACCGCAGATTCATAGAAACAGAAGAGAATTTAAGTCATTTTTTAATGCTAAACATAAACCAGAGGTGATGCGGTACACTAATATCCCAGTTGCGGCACACCGTCATCTATTTCTACACGTAAGATAATGATTAATATTGATCCCAAGTGATCCACAGAGTGTTTCTTTCTCATGTATTGCTTTTCAGCGTAGCGCTGCTTTTTGCAGTCGTAAAAATGTCAAAAGGAGATGAAAGTATTTCGTTTAAACCCTAATTAATGTAACTTTTTCAAAGGCGCACCCCCGCTCTGTAAATGCCCATCCAAACGAAGTCAATTATTTAACGTGCCATCGGAAAAGACGCTTTCATTTCATCTAATCAATTAACGAGACTTGGTCTTCAGTCTGTTTTGTTTAGTATTCCGAAAAATCAAACGATTTTAAATACATTTTATGCCGTATAATGAAATCTCTTAGAATAATCAGAGTACTTAATATTTTACTGTTTGGTGACGCCGTGTATTTGGCGTTACTGTCTTTTTGGAAAGAGCTTTGAATTATTTTTAATGCATTAGATTTTTGGAAAGAAAAGGAACATTTAATGAAGTCTTCATTGTATAAAAAAAGTCCGCCATTGGCGTAGTCGGCTTACAGACCTCGCATCACATTTTCTTCTGAGGCATATTTACTTAGAATAAATATTTAAAAAGATAATGATTATTATAGAAAAATGCTTACTATATAACCTAGAAATAAGTGCTTTTTGTTATTCATATTTACTAATATGCAAACTTGATCCTCAGACCCAATGAGCTTCTCATTGGAGATTTGACTTCGCCGTGATTTACATCACACACACATATCGAGTCTTGAAAAATTTTAATTTTAATTTAGTCATTATCACCGCAGTTAGACGGACGTCTGGTGGCAGCGTCATGTAAATACAATTCTCATGTGAAAATAATAAGAAATATTATGGAATTCACAATAACAACATTTACTGATAATTAATTTAAATGTAAATGTTACGATGCATTTGATCGTACAGTATTAAAAAGATGTTATTAACAGTGCAAAATAGATTACAATAATTTAGGATGATAAGAATAATTTAACGATATAAAATACAATTAATATAATGTCTGCTCAGCGATTAAAGTTGATGATGTTGTAAATAAATTGTAAATCATGCAAGACTTTTTCTTTCAATGTCCACAGCTAAGAAGTCGAGTTTCCGATTTATCGAATTTCTAAGAAATCCTGTTAAAATCACTCTCGTACTAATGTAGAATGATTTTAATATCGTTGTACCGTCGATTTCCTGAAAATTGAGTTGCATTTTATTATGCACACATTTCTAATGTCATTCTTTGCTTGCGAATTTCCTTTTCCACAGAATTTTTATCGAGGATTCGGTAGCCCAATAAAGGATAGCTTTGCTGGAAGATAAATCTGAAAAGAGATCCGCTCTTGAGCCGTGGATTTGTGAAGTGATAAACAAAAGGGGAGAATCCGTATTAGAGCATTTTATTGGAGAGTTCATGAAAGTCTCTAAACATGAAGTTACTCCTGAATTCCTATTTGGTAGATATACTACTGCAATCTTGAACCTTATAATTGTGAGATTTTCTTGATTAGTTTCTAGAAGTCGTCTTTATTTTGAGGTTGCATTTCTGTGATGAATGATAAAACATTTTTCACCCTGCAGCATCCAAAACAGATCTCCCCCGCCAGAACATTCTTCATCTAGGGTATGCGATGGAGGGACAATAATCCAGGAACACTCAAATATCGGAGATGTGCTCAACAATTCATTGATGTTTCAGATAATCGTTTATTATTATTATAAATTATTTGCAGGAGGGGCTATCAGTCAAGTGATTCCACAGTAGAATTATTCACTAATAAAATTAATAATAATAATGTCTTTTTTTCAACTAGTTGGGCGAATATTGGCCAAAGCAGGCCACTCTTACAATTAACACATTTTTCTCCCCTTTTAATATTTTTTTCTTGATAAACGCGACAATCACAGACAACCATTCCCTAACCGGAAAAATCCGATTAGCCGGGATTCGAACCCGGGACCGTGTGGTTGGAGCGTTAACGCGCTGGCACGCAAACCACGCCGCCACCCCGGCTGCTGGTGGTGGTGGTGTGGTTAGACTAATAAAATTACACGGTGCTAAAGTATTCATAAAGAACATTATTGCTCAATTCATAATTAAATAGCCTACAACTACCCGCAATTATAAATCATCATGATACAAATTACATGTAATATGAGTCATACAATTGGTGTATGACTTTCAAATTGACGAAGGGTTAGATGTAAGAAGAGACTTTTCAGTCTCAATCTCGCCCTAATAAAGACAATTTATTTTTATTATTATTACAAATAACGCATTGCTACAGTATTATTACAGAGCTATACAATCCACTTAAAAGTCATACATATGAAGCTAACTTGCTAAATACGAACAAATTCATCAACTATGCTTCCGAACTTCCTTTATTAGTCATTTTATTTGGTCTTCCTCACCGTACATCACTTCGATTTCACCTGCGCTCCGTTCACTCGTCTGCGTAATCCGTCCAAAAGCACCTGATTTTTAGGGAAACACCTAATTATTCCATTCTGTAGGAGTGCTATTCAATAACGAAATTTTACCGATAGGTATTTGTTCGTTGCCTTATCAATTTAACTTTACGCCCATGGTCTATTCCACCTAAAAATGCTACCTTTTGAACTTCCTTTCCTACCTTTTAACTTAACTATTGTAAAATAGCGATAAAATGAGGCAATTGAAGAATCCGGCTTTGATTCCATTTATCCTGCAGTTTCCCAATGTTATGCACGCCGAATGTCAGCTTGCGATGTTCATCGACAGAAATCGGCGTAGAAAAAGTAATTCCATAAAAGTGATTTTTGGTAAAGAGCGCTTGTTATACTTTCCGTAGAACATTCAGCACCGTTGCGTAACCAAGTTGACAGTGGGCTAATCCTGAGATCAGTTTGCCTTTGGTTTATCCTATTCTTTGCGGAACTCCTTTTCGAACTAAACTTGAATCCTGCGAGATTAGAAAGCTTTGCAGCGGATGAAGTGCAGTTTACAAATGCATCGTCATAGTGGTATTCATTATGAATGAAACTGTCAATGTATAGCTACCTAAATATTGATGGCTTAGAGCTAACGGCTATCCTATTACTATGCTTATGTGACTGAGTAAATTTATAATAACATTGCTTTAGAATTTGTTATCATTCCATAACCGAGGGAGTATTCCTAGCTCTGGTTCCAAGAGTAAGCGGATAGATACAAATAGTAGTTCGTGTCTTCAAATATAAGACGACATTTTTTAGATCGTGGATTATTTTAGCAGTTGGCAGTATTATAGATATCTTTTACTCAATTTACATCTAATAATTCATTCGTTTCTTTAACATGATGTCTAGTATATATTAATAGGAATATATATGCTCTCTTGCGATTTATATGATTAATTCTTTGGGTTAGATCGTATTCGATGTAGTGCACATTAAATGTAAATTTAAAATATTCATATTATACATATAACAGTTACATGTATACCATAAAGTAATTGGTAATTTGATCCGCCGAGTGCAATGCAGGATTCGGGAGATAGACACGAAGTATTTCGCTACAGATTGGTAACTCTGCACGTCAACTGCTTTTTGGGTATTTTGGTTTAATTATTTCTTCGTAGGAAATTCAGCTCTCTGAGACCGAGAAACACAAAATTACACAATCAACTTTAATTTGATAAGAGAGTAGTTCCAATATACTAAGCTTCTTTTCCAGAGTCAATTAAAAATCCAAATCGCGTACCAAAATGCTCCGAAAAAATCTTTTTCTTGAAAGGTTTTTGTAAATAAATAATTTGTAAATTAAGCTATCGGTATAACTACTGTGAAAAAAATTTGCTGCAAAAGTAAATAATGCTAATAGCGAAACGTGTGTAGTGATAGACGTAGAAGACCTGTCTAGGAAACACAAAGCGTATTTCATGAATGACCTTCGGCATTTCTTTCTCCTTCATAAAAAACGAATAAATACATCACGTAGTCAGTGGCGTGCGTCTAGATTTAGGGTAAAGACCTCGTATTATTTTTTGCGGGTACTTCATTTCCACTTTTTATTCACTTCGTGTACGTAAGCATTTACCCCGAATTTTCCAGAGCAAAAGTGCCTTTTTCATCACTTCTTAAAATAATTTCATTTATTTTGTTTCCTCATCGAGCTTATCAGATGAAGAGAAAATGAAATATTTTACCCATTCATAATTAGCGAAGAAAATAATTTTCTTTCGTGAAATTTCGAGATAAGAATTTTCGAATGAATGCGGTACATCAGCCGTATGATGAATAATGATATTATTACTTATGATTATTGTAATTAACTCCTTGATTGCGGATGGACTATCTGTTCGATGGCAACTCCTACAATTGTCTTATAATGCACAATGTTACATGCTGCAATATGCAGTATTATTGTCATGTTGTGTGTAACATGAATGACAATATCAGAGAATATATCAGCCTTCTGCAACAGTAAAGGGTTGTGAAACAAATACCTCCTTGCCACAATATTGCAACATGTAAAACAATATTACCACTCAGTGAACTCGTAGTTACAACTGTATAGTACTTTTATCTTAACACTCTCACAAGTTCTAAATGTTTAAATGAATATACCTTACCAAATGCATCAACCATTTTTCCGTATTAATCTTTTATTAGTCGCGTAAGTTTTTTCAGGGTTTGGCCCTCAGCGATCCCTACTGTACATCAAAACCCTATTCCATTCTAGAAGAGTCCGATTTGAAATGCGTCGTCTAAATGCCTACGCCGTATGATTCCATCGAATGGACATACATTCCGAGGCAGTACAATTTTGATTTATATAGTATCAATTTGTGGCTGACGACGTGTCCCTCTATCGGTGACATATTCTACTTCTTTCCGAGCTCATTCTTCTCCTATTGTCATTTTCCTCGGAAAATCAACCTTTGTGTCGGGGCGACATTTCGAGTTCGTCGATGCGCAACTGTTTCGATAATTCATTCGACCGCCGCCCGAACGCCCTTTTTTTGCTGAGTGTCCGTTCAGATATCGCAGTTCATTCAATCTCTCTAAGCGCGTTTACCTAAAATACTTTGGGAAGTTACTCAAATCGAAGATTTGTTTCCAAAGAGGCGATAAAGACGCTTTACTCTATTGATATAATAATCGAAAGGGCTGAGTTACATTAATTTGAGTCACTTTATTTCACTGACGTTGACTCTGGGAATTACTCACACAGCGGTAATGAGGGTGTATATCGCTTGATTTTTGTACGCTCTTTATGTTGCTATTTGGTTGTGTTTGCAATTTTCAACTCATCTTTTGATATTTTTCATCGCGAACAGGGAAATCAGCGTTCTCAGCTGGGAGACGAGACCTAGTTAATGTATTCTTTCTGCTGCCATTTTGTTGCTTTTTGATTTCAGCTTTAGCCGTATTTTCATTTATCATTCTGTTTTCTTGTTGTGTAAGTTGGATAATAAATACTAAATCCTTCATTCAGATTTTTAAAGACTTGAAGATGGATAAATTGTTGCCTTCGATAGAAATTGTTTCTTTAAAAAGTCCCTTAATTTCCTGCAAATCGTCGTGTTACGGGTGTAATATAATCGGTGAATGCAACCTCCTGAAAGACAATGTATTTAAAAATATGTCCCTTTTACCCGTTATACCATAATTTGATTAAGTTTATTCCTTGCATTGTTTATTTTAGTTTAGCATTTTATTTTTGCTTGTTTTGTTTCTTGGGCTTCCGATTTAATTGATTTGGCCAGTATCTATCCTTTCCTTTCTGTCCAACACTGCATTAAACTTTTAAACGTCCATTCCACGAATGATTTAATATTTTTTCGTTGCTCTTATTTGTATTACAGTATATTTTTTTGTATTCTTTCTCATCGGTGGTCTTTTAATCTTTTCATTGCTCCCAATCGTTTTGTGGTTTTGCTCTTCGCGGCAATCGACACTTGATGAAACCATTACGTTTATCATTGTGTGTATAACAGTGGTCTAATCTAAAGGGTCATTAGTATGTTGACCTGGATTTCTCACCAAGTATTGTTTATTTTATCATTTTATGATCGAGAAGTTCTTCCTTTCGAGGAATTGGCCCGACTATTTCCAACCTCTCCAAAGTCCTTTTATACATTTGGACGTCTTACAATTAATACTGTTTGATATGTTTATTGGCCTCGATATCGTGATTCTTATTTTGTCCAATATTACGATAGACTTTCTCTATAACAATATCCACATCGGTTTTTTCATGACAAATATTTCCAGTCTACTTCCAGCTATAATGTATTTCATGACTGTAAGATAATCTCTTTTCTTCGGCTCGAGATTCTGGTGTTGAATTTCCATCTCGTCGATTTGCAGTGAAAAAACTGGTACGTGATGTTCGTTCACCCTTATTAAATATAGCATAAGGTATGTTTTTCATTAAATATGATTCTATTCTCTGCAATTAGTGCTCGAGAGAGTTAACAACCATGACGTCACTTTTTACAGGAATGGGAAAAACTTTATGATAGTAAAGATAGGGATAATGATTATTAAACATTTAAAAAATCAGATAAAATAAAGAACGATTCAAAGAATTATTTCTTAGTAAGAATGATTTCACTTCAAAGAGAATTATTGAATCTTTTTAATCAAACATAAAGTCATAATGATTCGACAATAATTAAATATGATTTTGTGTTATCACTTTTACTAAGGCCCAATGATCTCATTTGTTGAAAAAAGATTCGAGTTTCGTTGGTTAATTCCAAATTCCCATTTCACGCCAAGTGAGGTTTCAGTGAAAGATATTTTATTTGCTATTGATCGTTTAAATGTCGCCCTACGAAATTCGGATGAAATGCAAACGCACAGGATAATTACGATCATGAATCACAATTAATTCTCGACTTAAAAACTTAATATCATTTGGCTTATATGGATGAAATGTACGGGGTACACAAATGCGAAAAATAGAATCTGATTTTATTTATACGACTGTTTTACTTTTCCCAATATTTAACCCGTCCATTTCCTCTGTCGATGATTGATTACTTCGATTAAAACCCCTACGTCTCTAGAACCTCTGAGTTTGTTTTTCTATCAACCCAGCTTACTTTCTCCATTCTACGCCATACCCACATCTCAAAAGCCTCGTTTCATACCCTCACTTCTTGAGGTCCACGTTTCACACCCATAACTTCCACACCGAGAACTGTACTAATCTTTCTTTGATTCCTTTTTCAGGACTCCTTCATAATCAGTTCTTCGTTTCTTTGGTTAATTCCATTCTTTTTCCGACCTCATTTTTAGCATTTTCTACTGATTTTGTGGATTCAAGTTGTATAATAAGTCGAGTCGGGATGACGGAAATTTGGATTGTTCGAAAAAGGATGCATCCGATGGCGTTCTGCTTGATATGAACTTTCTTTCGTCCAATGAAAAGAAATTTGAAAGTGCTGTTGCGAATGCGATTCTTTAGTTGCAGCCAACGAAATCGAAATTCAATTCCTCTGGGTTTTATTCTCTTCGTTGATGTCATTCTAATTGCTTTTCAATTAAAACAGCGCTCACTCGATTTACTCCTATCTAACGGATTTCTTCAAATATTTATTCTCGCCAAATAGTGTAGTGGCCATCTTTTATGAAATTTCACATTGCTCATTATTATGCCGAATCAAAAATGAAAGACGTAATTTAAAAATATCTATAATGGTATTCATTTGATTCTTCTAATCAAGAATGAGTGAATTGTAAGTCCGCAATACTTTAATATATTCTCGATGGGAACATAAGTGCTTTCTTCTGGGAAAAAGTCGGAGTAAATAATCGTCTTGGTCGTCAAGGGAACGTGCTCTTTTTTTACCACAAAAGTTTCGTCTGATTATCACAATTTGCTTGAGTTCGAATCCAAAAGGATATTTCGCGACCAAAATAAGAATCTCTACCTTTAATTTAGCTCTCATCCTCCGATTACCGCCTTCCTTTGCCCGTGTGTGTCCCATACACTCACATCAGTTGATGAAGGAATCATCAAAAAATCTTGCTTGAGTGATTGTTTGCATAAAAAATTTTCGTGTTTTCATAGTTATCGTACGATCCTTGCCATCATGTAAAATTATAAACAACTATACAAAATAACTGTTCTTAAATAATGACTTCATTGCCCTTAGAATATTTCCGAATTTTATTCCCTGTCCTTTTTTACTTATTTTCTTATACCGTATTCGACTTGAAAAGTGCTTTTCCCTTCTTAAGAAAGAGCACTTTTTTGGCCTGTTCTTGGCGAATCGGAACTAATGGTTCGCGAAATATGTTCGGTGAGAATCAGCTTATTTCTTATCCTTTTCGTGTAAATTACCAGAGGGCGCCTTTGCATCGAAAGAACATGCGATTGGCTTCTGTTAAATCGAAAAAGAAGAGATTCGGCAGGCGCAAGAGATCAAGTCCTCATTTTTTCCTTTGAAAAATTTCGCTGCTCTTCTGAGAAGATCTCTCTGGCGAATATCCGATAATGTAATTTCGGGAATACATTCTTTACTGCCGAGACGACTAATCGCCAGCGGAGTGCTTCTTAATAAAGTGATTTTCCCATAATTTTGCGGGAGTTTTCTTGTAGAAATTCTAGGTAATTCGCTTCTGAAAGAATTTCCTGCGATCGAATGAATGGAGAATTTTACTCTCTGTTTACGAATTAATACATGCCTAAATCCGTAAACACTTTAAGCTATGGAAGATTATTGGAAGTATCAACTTCCTGCGATCAATTGGATATCACGAATAGCTCGCTTGTTTCATGATTTTGTTTTGAGCGATGGTAATTCGTGTGTTTAAACACAATTTCAATACTCCTGTTTAACTGTTTAGGAGGCAATAATTCGTGCCGAATAATCTTAAACCATGGAATAGATAAATATATAAATGGGCTTCCAGATAGCAAAGTGGGTTCGACTGTGGTGAAAGCGGTCCCGGGTTCGATTCTCGGTGGGGGTGAAAGCTACAGTACTTATAGCAAAAACAGTAAAGAGATGACCATCTAAGTATTCTCTTAATCGATCGCTATAACTTCAATTATTTCGAAATACTGATATTCCTGATTCATTTATCACTGCGTTTTGGAATTCTTTAAAATTGAGAAGGTACATAAATCTTAATTCCTAATACAGTTTTCTAACTTATTTGATGCCTTAAACCTCACATTTTCTCTTCGGAAAGAAAATGAACCGAGAGCACGAGTTCATTTGAGCAATAATTAATTAAAACAAAACTGCTCCATGAGGAAACTTTTACTAAACCACACAATATAGCAATAATTAATTACAAGTTGGACGTATCCAAAGGCACGCTTCTCCTCTTTTTCATTACCCCCCATTCTGACGACAAAACATGACAAAATGTCTCCAGATGTAATTAATTTTCATCCAAATAAATTTCCTTCCGTTCGTCTCTAGAAAGACGTCGTCACAGACAACTAATGTATCCACAAAATAAATGCGATATTCCGTGGAAACAAGGCTTTGTACTCAATTATTATTAAAAATACTTGGGAATGAATTGAAAATGAATGATCTTCTCTTACGCTCAGTTCCGACTTTGTTCTGACGATGGTAATTATATATTGACATTAACCATCCTCATTTTATATTTTACAATATTAAATGTAATTGTTAACCAAATAAGGAATTAAACTTGATTTACATCAAATTCTGTTTGCGCACCAAATCAACACTTTTAGCCTCACATTTAATAGGATTTCTACAAATTAATCACATCTCTATGAAGGGATCGCATTCACAAGTGCCGGAATTCGAACCCAGTGCTTCATCCGTAGATCATGGATTAGCATGATTTTTTTGCCATTAAAGTCAAGGCTTTTGCAATTGCTTTTATACTAATTCATATTTTGCCTCAATTTTGACAAGTGGAAGATATTGTTAACGTAACCAAACTGTTAATCCTCGATCTGTTAAGGAAAAGAAGGAGTATTTATGGAAAAGAATTGAGAGAGGCAGTTTCGTGAATTTTAGATGAGGAATTACAAGATATATTTGTATATTTATTTATTATTTGCTGTAATTGGACGGTGGCAGCCCCAAGCATTGTCGTTTAACACTCATTATGTATACGGACTACCACCACAATCCTGTGTACTTGAAGCCTCATGGATGAAATAACATCACTGTATTTACAAAGAGTAAAAGAAAAACAACAAATTATCGAGCATCTCTCTGGTATCCCTTTTTGTACATTTACATCCCATAATTACAGTTACTACATATTCAAAGTCTATATCGTTCCTTTGCCAGACCAGATGTCTCCTCATCAGTTTCTTAATCATCGCACTTACATTGTGGAAGTTATTGCAAAACTTCACTGTGAAAGATACGGAAGCATGTTTGAGGAGTCAACTTAGATTTCCCGTTAGAGGGAAAGGGTAGAAAAGTGGAGATACACGTAGTGAATTGTAGAAAACGTAGTCTGAATGCGTCTGAAAATACGTAAAATTGTGAATGAGCGAGGCTTATAATGGTGCAGATTAACAGGAATGTAAAGATGAAAACGGGATGATAATCTGGATTACACGCGGACGGATATATTTGTTTCATTTTTCGCTTTGTGATAATACGCCGTTTATTGGCACGAAAAGATATCCCATCCTTGCTTTTCAATTGCATCGAATCGCACTATGTATGCCATTGAAAACATTATTGGCGAAAGTGAATGCACGATGCAGTCCATCATGCTCGAAAGTGAACTAAAGTACGAGTTTATATGTGTGCCAAATAAAGCGTTAAAATTGAATGCAGCGTATATCTTTACCGAGGTTTATGTTTGATTTTCAAATAACAAAAAAAAAACAAAATACTGAAATGTATAGTAGAAATGGAATGGAAAACATATGCAATAGCAAGCTTCGTTTTGGTTAAATCGTCCGTTTATTGTGTTTGTTTGCTTGTACATTAGAATGAAGTACCTCTCTGTACAGAGTTCCCTGTATGATAGCGTATTATGCATTGGACGATCAGAAAATGCACTTTTTGCCTCCAAAAGCAGTTTCGTTTTATTGGAGTGCATTTTTTTCAACTATTTCCCCCGCAGAACACCGAAGGTTAGGAATTTGTTTTGTTGCACTCACGAAATCATTGGTTTACTGTTAAGCACAATTAACATGCCGAATTTATTTTGGGTTTATAATCGTTGTTAAATGTTTATTTTAATTCTCGACTTTCTAGATTATATGGACTTACGCAGTACAAAGTTAAGTCACCCAATTATTCCTTTGTACATTACATACATTATATGTACTATTACATATTCTATTGCTATAGCTCAGCTACGGAATTTTTGAGAATGGTAATGTATATAATACTTAATATTTGCATTAACAATAATAATAATAAATTCATAAAAAAGAAATTGCCAAAATATGTGCCATGTATCAAATAAATAAATACAAATTGATACGTGCAAAATGTAAAAAAATTAAGAATAAGAAAATTAAGAGAATATATAAAATTAGATTTAATAATAAAAAAGAACTTAGCGCAGAAGAAATTCAACATAAATTGTATTAAAGTATTAAAACAGTAATTCTTTGGGGAAACTTTTCATATTTGAGCAAAGTTATGGCGCAGAAAAATTTACTAATTCTTAGCTAACAGTTTCACGAGGGCATTTTCATTTTTTGCGGTGCTTAATTTGGAATAGATTGGTGTGCTACCTCTGTAACCAATCCTTCAATTGGATACAGAGGTAGAAATCTGGGATCGAATTCTTTATCTTTACAATGTTATTTTATTTATTCTGTTTAGATTCTGATTTGCTGTTTGTATTTTGATAGGAAGCATTTGCACCTCAGAGCGCTGTAAAAGAGTTTGAAATCCTTTCGTTCGATCGAAGCATTCAAAAGACGTAAAAGATGCAAATTGAGCCTCTTTTTTTTTTGAAGAGGTAATTACGGTTCCATTGAATAGTTTACAGACGTAATTATGCGAATAGTCATATTTTAAAGTGAAGAATCTTTCTTATATTTTTATGTTAGGAATCTCCACGGAATGGATCGAAAGCTTCATTTAGCAGAAAGTAGATTACTCTGGATAATTGTAAAAGAGTCTTGAGAAGAGCAACAAGATGTTAATGGCGCCAATCGAGCGATGGATTCCAATCGCTTTATGTTTGTGTGTCCACTTAATTGAATTCAGTTCTAGGAGAGCAGTTTTTCAACCAAGAGCATTCGGTTCGCATACCGGTGGAGATATTTGTTTAAATCAGAGAATTTTGCTCGTCCGAATTTGGATACCGAATGCGAGGTGATTCATTCATACTGAAGGCAGGAAAAAAACATAAGTCAGGAAAAGCTTTCACGAGGAATGTATATTCTGTTTAAGTATTTTGCAAATTTATTACACGGAATATAGTTTCTTTGTGAGTTATTTTGTAAAAAGAGAAGAACCCTTTTTACGCACTAACCACGTGCCTTTATTTCCTGCTAAGGAATAGTTTAAGTTACTCGGGAATGGAATAAGGTCAAAGCAATCATAAAATAAATTTAATTAGAAACACTTAGGTTTAAATATTTATTCAGCGATCGAAATTCTCTTCTTCCTAATAATGAAATGTAAATAATATGTAAATATTGAAATGTTAAGCGATGTCCTAAATTCCTTATTCATCTGGATAAAGAAAAAGACAGCATTTTAAATGGAAAAAAGGCGAAATAACATCATACAGTGCTACACAGTTTTTATTTTCTACGCGAAATTTTCATCTTCCCGAAAACCAACAACTTAAACTAAAACTGATTTTTTTTGCCAAGTACTTAAATTTTTACTTTTACAGTGAATATAGATTTCCTCCAAATATCATTTGAAGACTGTCCAATCTTTTCTGTCATGATGCCCCATTAGAAATACTACCAAACACATGGGCTTATGAAGGTTCCTCAAATCAGAATTACGTGAGTTGCTCTCTTCGTCGAGCCATAATGCTGTAATCGGAGCAAGTCCAAGTAAGTTGAATCGAGGAGCACTTCTAGTATCATTCAACAGACATTTATCATTGCCAATATCATTTATACCTCAGTAAGTTACATATTGTTAGGGCCGTGTCACGAGTGTGACAAAAGTAAATGAAAAATACATTCTCTATATCCTGTAACAATATCAGATGAAGAATTTTCTATGCCTTAGGATTTCTAATTCTGCATTTCTTTTGGATGTAAATGTTGAAAACTATCGAAACTTACAAATTTATGTACTTGAATTTGTTCAATTACTTGCCGCACCCCCAGAGATTGGAATGGTTACGTTAAGAATTATCGCACAATCTTTTAACTCAACATTCAAAAATAGAGATAATAAGGGCAGAGCGCAATCACTCCTGCCTCAGGAACTTTTGTGAGAGAGTCTGAAACAAAAGTAGATGAAAGGTACATTTTTGTGTATCCTATATATATAAAAAATATTGGTGAAGGTGTGGTTGCAGGACAGATGGAAATAAAATCCTCCATTGGAAATGCAGCGTTTTCCTCTGATTTACATCTAAATTAGCGTCCGAACGATTAATTCGCATGAGGAAAAGGTTAAAATTACAGCTGCAAAATGTATCCGATTTTTCCGAAATAGATTGCGATATGATATCTTCACAAGCTAATTTCGCCAAAAAGTATCTCGAAATTGATGACGCCTACGAAATAAGCATTATTTCCTCAGTTTCGAGTAATTAGGATTCGGAGAGAGAAAGTGATGATATCTCGTCTAATTAATATTTGTTGTGTTCTTGAAAAACGTCAATGAAACACTCTCGAGAGTTCTGCGATATAATCAATTTATTTTGCTGTTAAACTTATTCTTTTCCGCATTAAATCGCATAGTGGTTGAGTTCAATGGCAGAGGTTCTCTCGCTGAAACTTATAAATAGTAGATGTGCCAGTGTTTTATTGACAAATTTGCTGAATTTTAAATACTCCTATTCACTATTAATTTGCAGGCGGATGTGGATTTTGGGTGGATTTGAATGACTTTAATAGAAATCATGATTTGAATTGACCAACTAAAGAGGAAGAAACCGCAATTCCTAACCCCCAAAGGACAACCTTTCCCTTTATGAGTCCCTCGATAGCCAAGTAGGCAACGCGGTCGCCCATGCAGTCTTGGGTTCGATTCCCAGTTCATATAGCTGTCGAACCACTACTACTGCGATTCCACTCGTGTTTTTTCTCTTTCGTGCAAAGGTTGACTTATGTATGGAAAATTATATTCATGTTTCAGATAAAATCCTTTAACTCAGAGATAAAGAAATATCTATTGATCATCTTAGTTCGTAGGGTAACTTTGGATTTTTGACGATCATCTCCAACACATGGTAAATTGAACTCGTTTATTCAGAGACGATTCTATGTAAATCACAGATATGAAGACATTGCAAAGTAGTAATACGAATTGAGGGACACCTCTTATGCTCATCTTCAAAAAGACATATTCGCATGATTTTATATTTCTAGCCTCCGTTCGACTACGTTACCTCATTTATTCGGCACATAGTTTTTTTTAAAATAGCATTTGCATACTGCAAAAGAGGATGCGTGGATTTATTTATATTTTATGACTTCATTTAGGCATCTAGGCTGGTCGTGGGAGGGGCTAATAGAAAAGTCACTCAAGTCGTAAGGGAAGACCCTTCAAAATACCTCCCGAAGGCAGAATTTTATACAAAGTTATGTAGCAAATAATACTTGGCTATTATAACAATATCAACAGTTCTACAACGGGACGTATAGTTTCAAATACTTAACGTAACAACACCAATTATAATTAATACAACATCAAAAATAACACGAGATACAGAAAAGTATACGCAACAACCCATTAAATTACAACTAAACCCAACCATACAATTATTAACATACCTTACCATGTACTTTGATGGTGAAGATTAGGAAATAAAACGGCGCTCAGCAATGAAGAGCTGAAAAAGATGAAATGTCGATTAGCTAATTTGAGAATTCCCAAAACGTCGTATATTTGGAGTCGATTGTGACCTGGATGACATCGCCGCCTTATCAAAGGTCGTTTGCCTATTCGCGTGCTCGCTTTCCTTCGCCACGCCTCCTCTATTCAGATACTCACGTTATGTACATCTCTTTTTATCGATCCATTGCATTATGTCTTGCCGCCGGACTGTCACAGATGAGATTTTCATCTACATATCTACAGTTGTGGCGATTAAAGCAAACCGAAAATGATTCCTTTTCATTTTTAAGCTGTAAAGCACCTATAAAATACGGAGCCAAATACCCTTCTCTTTTGTTTTTCAATTTAAAATAAATATAAACATATAATATGCCGTTTATATTATCTTTCTATATTCTACTTTTTTATTACTATATATATATACACACACACGACTCGTATATGTGTGTGTGTGTTATATAGCGGTGTATGGTATATTCATTTCTTCCCCAGAAAAGCAGCTTAGCCGGGTATTCAGAAATTAAAAGCTTCAAATATTTTCAATGCCTATTTTCTATCGCTGTAATTTTCTACCTTCAATGCATCTACTGATTGTAATTTCAGCGTCCTTCTCACAACGGTGCCAGTTGTAGTACTTTCTCGCCGGTGAAAAGCAATATTGATTTCCTCTCTCATTCAAGCAATCGCTTACTAACTCAATATTTACCAATCCTTGTCGTGGTCTATTCTAAAATCATTACAACTCTCCTTTCACTTGCTATCCGAATAAAGGCATTTCCCAATGCTCCAGCCGATGCACTAATTTCTTCTCACTTCGTATAAATTCTATCAAGAATATATAGAATATCATAGAATTAATGTTCATATATTCATTCCTCCGTTCACCGTTCTTCATGAGACTTGTAAGCATTTCGTTGGCTTTGGATTTATTTGCGAATACTTTCCATCACTGGATGGATCATGTTCACAAACACGTCCTCTTATTCAGTAGGAAATCTGCATTACAATTCAGGATTCAAGATATGTCGTCTTTCTCTAATTAATATTGTTATTTAATTAATATAAGCTTAAAAAAGTTTTCAGAATTCAGCAATGCACAGCAACTTGATTCACGCTCGCGTAATACAGAGTAAAGATTTGGTTATGAAGCGATGTTTTGCATTTGTGAAGAATATTGATCTGATTATTCATATTCATAAAAATTTCATTCATAAAAATTTATATAATAATTTAACAGCAATAGAGTTACAAAATTCTACCAAAGAATCGAAGATGAAGTTAAAATTGTGAAGATGATGAAGTTTATCTTCCTTCGTGTAGCGGTGTAATTTTGGTCTAGCATTCGTTCTTTTGTGATGGCGATCTGATAATTTACTCAGTCGGAAGTGAGTTTTTGAATATTTTCGGAAATGTATCGCTTTGCACTCCGTGATCGATTCTTTTCTTCTTTCCGTCGCCGTCTACCGACAAAATGCTGTCTGATAAAAAAAGCAGTCCCTCCGCCGTCGCCGCTTAAGTATTTTTTATTCTTCTTTTTTCCAAATGAAAGTTGGATGAACAATGTGCACTGTTTTCAGGACGGTTTTGAAAGAGTTTTGCATAAGCGCTGTGCGAATCCTCGGATAAAGCTCTGTGCAGTAACTGAAGAAGCAGATTTTATTGTACATTCAGTAAAAATACAGAAAAAATATATTTAATATATTATACATGTCCCTTGGCTCGTCAAGAGGTGCCGAGTTACAAAACATAAGAAATTACGTATATAGATATGCACATATTTAAAAAAATCTCACAAATAAATAGTGCCTCATATAAATGCAAAATATATTGCATGATATTTCGAAAATAGTAAACAAGTATATTGGATAAGATATTAGATAAATACATAACTTAAAATACTCGGCAGTCATGTCACATTGCTTTAAATTATTAGTTTTTAAGTTCTCTCTCAACAACATGTAGTTTGTCAATAAAATGTAGCTCACCAAGTAGTTCATCAAAAGTTATTGGTACTCTAACTTCCAAATTCTGTTTCCCATGATGATTATAATGTGCTGGGATATCTTAAATCTCTTCTCCATGTTATGGTTTGAAATATTTTTAGATTTTTATTTATTTTAGCCCCTTCTACGGACTACACCTTGACGTGGTGAAGGTGCTTGCATGTTCCTATGACCTAGAGAGCTATACTGGCTGGAACTTTGTTCCTGGTAGGGTCACTCATACCAGAAAGGTCAACATGTAGGGGCCAGACGAAAGGTAGTCCACGCAGCGTCTGTACCTCAGTGAGGCGGCTGCAAAGGTACCCCAGTGGGGCGGCCTATATGAGTGATGGTGTCACGTTAAAAACACTGTTGAGGAAAGCAAGGGGAGACCACCTCGACTTTCTATCCCATGAACATGATGTGCCAAAATATTGATATTGTCCCTGGCAAAAACGAGAGTGCCGTGCCCGGCAGGGATGGTGGTAAGGCCACCCTGGTCGTCATTCAACGAAATCCTCACCCAATGACACAAGAGAAGAAGAAGATGACCAAGGAAACCAGGGTAGGGAGCCGGAACGTGAGAACGATGCTTAGGAATGGAAGTCAGAAAACGTAAAGTTAGAAATGAAGAGGTCCAACATTAACATTTTGGGGCTATGCGAAGTACGATGGAAGGATGGGGGAGATTTCTGGAGCAATGATGTGAGGGTCATATTCAGTGGGGGAAATGATAGTCAGAGAGGGGTTGCTATAGTGATAGCCACCGAACTAATAAGCGACCGGGTAATGTCTGTAGAAGTTAAGGCTGAGCCAGTAAACACTGTGATTGTTCAAGTGTACCTCCCTACGACCGATTACAGCAAGGACATATCGTTTTAGTTTACGAACAAATAGAAGAGGTTATAGGAAGGGTGAAAGGTAATAAAATTAAAATTTAAAATTATTGTAATGGGCAAAGAAAAGATGGGGACGAAGTGGGAGAGTTCGAGCTAAGGAACAGGAAGGACAGAGGACAAAAACTGATAGATTTTTGCATGCAGAATAGCCTCTGTATCAAAAACACCCTTCTTCAACACCATAACAGACGAAGGTACGCATGGAAAAAGCCAGGGGACATGGATAGGTACCAAATCGATTATATTTTGGTAAGGAAGAGGTTTAGAAATGGTGTTAAAAACTCGCGAAGTTATCCTGGTGCTGATGTAGACTTGGATCATAACTTAGTAATGATGAAAACTGAGCTTAGATTTAAAAAGATCTATTGGGCAAAACCCAAATGAAACGTAGAAGCCCTCGGGGGTAGAAAAGCCAAAGAATTTTAAGAGTCAGTCAACAGGGCTCTTGATGTTACAGAAAGAGAAGTCACTGTAGAGGATGGATGGGAAAAGATCAAAACCATCATCGCATTAGCAAAAGAAGCATTCATGAAGTGAAGGGAACTGATGACGAAGGGCCTTTATAAAGGAATCAGGAAGAGATTAGTAAAATCCTTGGTGTGGAGTGTAATGTTGTATGGGTGTGAAACGTAGACGTTAAGAAAAGAGGATGTCAAAAGATTAGAGGCTTTTGAGATGTGGGTATGGCGTAGAATGGAGAAAGTAAGCTGGGTTTAAAAAAAAGACGAACGAGGAGGTGCTAGAGATGGTTGGGGAGAAAATGGTAATAATTGAAGTAATTAGATATCGACAAAAGAAATGGGTGGGTCAAATATTGAGAGGGGAGGGATTACTGAAGAAAGCGATCGAAGGAAGAATGCTAGGGAAAAGACAGAGGGGAAGACAAAGACAAAAGTTGTTAGACGAATTAAGGGGTGGGATGTGTTATCGGGAATTGAGGGAGAGAGTATTAAAGAGAGAATGTGGGGGCACATAAACCTACCGAAAGGTATATATTTATTTTAGAAGCGGCTGTTGTTTCGACGGCAAGTGGTAATTGAACCGGAGAATCGTTTTGGTACACTCTCAGTTTCTGTTTATAATTATTTAATATTTAAATTAGAATGTAAAGTCACCGCATGATTTGGATGTGTTGCTTAAATTTTATCAAGATTCATGATAATCCACAGGGTTAGTCTTTCCATCTCCATTGCGAAAAGATCATCTTCAGTAGAAACTCAATCCAACCCACGTTGCAGGTTTAACTGAAGGGTGAATGGAAACTTAATCGGTGTTTATAATTTATTTATTTTCTGATCCAAAAACTGTGGCTACGTACATTGGATGCCATAACAAACAGGATAACTGATACTTAGCAACATGAAAGTAAACATTAACAAGAAAATGGATTGGAATTTTTAGACCCGGGCCAACGATGTTGATTATCATAGAAATGAATGTAGACTTTGGATAATATGTGTACTTAAAGTTAAAAATATATTTATACAAATTTTAGAGTGAAATAAGAATAATGCTACATTGAAGATAGTGATTGAGTTGGAATAAGCATTACAATTTTCCATTTCATATCATAATTATAATTTTGCCAGCGAAGGGTTCTTTTTCCTTTGTTTTCACTCCTAATTATCCTCATCAGCATTGTAACCTTTTGTGATTGCTGAAATTACCTCAAATGCAATATAACTCGCTATATCATTTGCAGGTTCTTCTATTCTTTCCTACGAATGTTCACTTTTCTCATTTTACGATCGCATAGCGGCTCTTGGCGATTCTCTGGGTTAAGCCGTTATTTCCACGGAACCTTCATAATGTGCTCGATAATGACCAAAACACCTAAATCTACACGCTAATTGTTTATGTGGGGGTATAGTTTACTCTATTTCCTAGTCTTGAGGTTCTTTATGAAGGTGTTTGAAACTAGCCTCCATATTTTCTCAGAGTATACTACATGAGCTTGTAATATGTGTAATATTCCACACAAAGCATTCCACTGCGGAATGCTTTGTGCCGCTGTGGTATTTCAAATAGCTGTCCGGAAAGTGGGGGATCTGGGTTCGAGCTCATATCCATGTATTTCACTTAGGATTCCTCTTCGTTACGATAATGTATAATAATTTGATGGAAGTAAAAACGTATCAACTTCACTAATATTTAGTTGAGGTCAGAAAATAAAAAATGCAGAAACGAATATTTAGTAACTTTTCATGGCACAATCCGAAAACCGAAAGTATGTTTTTAATTTTACCTTTCCTTGACTGATTAATTTCTTTACTCAGATTTCAGTTCATGGCAATTAAATCCAGCAGACTGATTTCTAACGAAGAGGTTTACTAAAGCAAGTAAAGTAAAAATAAAAAAGCAAGGTTTTCAACGAACCTACATCATCGAGTGTTCTTTACCTTATCTCTAATAACAAGTAAATCGACGTTTTTGATGTTGTTCTTGTTAATGAATGTTAGCACATCGAATTTATTCTAATCCAAAAGTACTGTAAATAACCATTTATGTTCTATTAAGTGTGGAATATATTATGAACGACGCCTGTTCTCACGGTGTAGGAATTTCAGTAATTATGATAATAAGAATTATAAAAATGTTGATAGTAGCTATCCCGAAATTAAATGCACTAAATCGGTGGTTCCCAAAGTGGGCGCAACCGGGGGCGGTGCTCTAGCTTATGGGGGCGAAAAGAGCCAAGTATTACCTAAGTATTATTCCTTTTGCATAAATGTGCTATGAAAACTATACCTTTATTGGATTATATATAAACATTTGATTAGTCATTGTTTTTAATTTAATTATTACAATGTCCCTCGTCTGGTTATTTAGCCTATGATTCTGATTATTATTATAAAGTTGGGGGGCGTTGAGTATTGTTTTATGGATCCAAGGGGGCGGTGGCTCGAAAAAGTTTTGGAATCACTGCACTAAATGAACGTACGCCAATGAATGCTCTTGGATTTTGTATGTAATTTTGTAGAAATTTCGTCGACATCACATTAATAGAAAGTCCTCGTTTTTTAGGAAGAGTTTCTGTCGCGGAGCATAAGTTCTCTGCTTTTAGAAGCATTGCAACAATGGAGACTTGGGGCTACAAACAAATCCTAAATATAATTTCCTGTAAAGGTCATGTGATATCGGCTTCGGATAACATGCCTCACAAACATTGTATTTTCTCTTCATTAATTAAGCAAAGTTTAGTCGGAAACTTCTTTCTTGGCGTATTTATTCGGAGGCCGCCGGCCTTCGTATAGCCGAAGGATATTTATCGGTGGACCAGAATGCATTGCAGCACAAGTATGGCCGCACTTAATTAGAGCTCATTTGAAAAAGACGATGGATACTTTTTACTCTTGGGTCGCGAAAAAGTAAATGTTTATCCACTGGTGTATGGCTTCTTTTCCCGAGGCGTCTCAGAAGTGGGATTTCCTTTTTGTCTCGAATTTTGTTTGCACTCCGATCAATACCCGCCCTTATCATAAATATGGAGAGTTTACAGCAACCCGTGCATTGCGCCGACTTACTCGCGGATTCGCTCAATTTTCTGATTTAAAATATGTCCACCTGACAATCCTTAAATCTTCCTAGACTGAATAATTATTCTCAAGAATAAATTTTAGGTTAAAGAAGATAACTGCTTCGCCTCTTGTTGTGCTGCTGAATTTCAATATTGCGGACTTCATTTACGTCCTTCCGAGATTATGTATACAATACGCCAAGTGTTGCTACTTAATCAAGTGCATGTTTAGCATTAAGGTTGAATCACTGCGGAGAGGATTCATTAAATTTTATGAGTCCAAAATTATTCAAATATTTTGCGAAGGACTTGTCAATCTATGTAATAGATCATTTGTCTCGATCTTTTACGTTTCATCTTTTTGTAAACATTGTTAACGAATTTTTAAATTTTTCTCGATGTTTTCTCATTTTATTTAAATTGTATGATTATGTTTTTTATTAAAACTCAACTTAGTGAGGCCTACCTTTTTGCATTGAATAAACAGTTTTAGAGGCGCTCATAGGATAGTATGCTACTTGTCTTTGTTCCCAATTTTAACTTTTTAACCTTGTTGTCGCTCTCTTCCAACTGTTCTAAAGTGCAGTTCTTCCTCAGCTGCTCTTTGCAACTCTCACTTCCAGAAAAAATTAATTCGTTTGAATAATTTCGTTTCTTTGCTTTAGAGCCACTCATCCGGAGGGTTTCCGGAATTTTCTTTTTCGGCCTTCGGCGCGTATTAAAAAAAGTATCTGAAAAAGAATTCAGTGCATGTAAGAGATGCTCTGTGTACAAAGCTTGTCGGGCTATTTATCGTCCTTTTTGCGTGTGCTCGATACCCAAAGAATAATCTTAATGAAAATGCTTTAGTAGTGAAAATGTTTATAGCTTACAGGATTTGTGAATCGGTAATAAATGATCCAATTAATAGGTGTCTAAAAATTATTTAATCAAAGAACTTCCTTATTACTTTAGAGGATTACATTATTTGTAGAATAATTTATCTTAATATTGTTATATTTTAAATAGTAATGTTACTTTGTCTGTTATTTTTAACGGGGTTCATGAACCCCGAAATAACAGTTACAATAATAATATTATAAATTCATTATTTAGTTGTAAGGTAAATACATGTATGGAATCATTCTGTGGGAATTGTATGTTTATCAAGTATGTATTTTATGTTAATTATGTTTATCCCTAGTATATATGTATGTAGGTATAAAACACTTCCACCAGACTTACAGCCTACCTGCACTTTGTGTAATAATTTTCTGTTTTCGCTGGTATTTTCCACCATCTTTGGGTATTTCCCCGCTATAAAGTGAGTCAACTTTCTGTTGTAATCACTCGCTATTCTTTCTTTTTTAATTGGTTAAACTCTTGTACATGATGTAATGACATACGGTTTTAGGTAGAAGGGTGACAAACATGGGCCTAATATCGAAAATAAAGATTTTATATCTCTATCTTATGATTGTATCCCTTGTGGTCGTATGAAAATGCACACGATGCGTATCGCATATATATGTAATTTAAAAGGTCCCTTAAGCATTAGAAATTGTTAAGTTTGGATGTCTTCTGGTCGCCATTCTATAGCGGACGAATTGAAATATTCTGATTCCTTTTGAAAGTTATCTGTTTGCAATTTCCTGTCAACACGTTTCGTTTCTGCCGTGATATGACGTAGAATTTCGAATGAAAATCTTCAATTATGAATTTTTCGGGCTCCAAAATCCGTTATATACAAGTTGGCAGGTATTTATTAAGCGACGGACTCCAATGAATTCACCGTCGGATTGAAACGTGTACATTTCGGCGACAAAAATCCTCAAATATTCCTTTCATTTGTTTGAAAAAGGATTTATTTTCCAATCAATCCATGAGTTCGATTAGGAAATTTTATGCATATTTTATTCTTGGATTCGCTGTGTCGATCCCCCCAAATTGAATATTTTTGAGTTATTTCATATGTGGCGAATCTTTCATTTTCGATGAGGCATCAAATCGCCTGACGTGCCTCTTTTGTTTATGAATATTTCCCTCACCAAGGGAATGTTTCATCCAAGTATTTTTATATACTGTCGGTATGTTTACATTCGGCGAATACCTATGTTTTGCGTTCACGTTTAACTTCCTCCTTTTCCGCAATTTATTTATTATTTTTTGCGGAATATATCGATGCGATATTTGTTGAGAAATCGGATTGTTTTTATCTTTGATAGCCCCACGTTTTCTTATTGGTTCCAAACAGTCCACTTTCTTATCAGCTCTATTTTGTTTCGGATATAAGACGTAAATCCTGTGCATAACGGAGATATTTATGTACGTCGTCTTTGCAGCGAATGCCTTGCGTTAGCTGAATTTAAAAGGCCTGATTATATGCGTTATCGTGCGCAAAAATGCTTTGGGGACTAATAATTTTTAAGGTCTTGAAGTTTATCCTATTTGGCACGAAGTTGGAGGACTCTATAATGCAAACGCTCGCAAGGGACTTCTTTCCTCTCATAATTACTTCCAAAGAAGTTCGCCCAATTATTTACACTCGAATGATGGCTACTGAACATGATTACTGATTTATGGTCCATTCGTTCTATTTCTCTACTGAATTTGTAATCAGATTGATTTTTCAAACCGATATCCTCTACTTTCTGCTTAGAAAATTATCCAGTACTTTCTAGTTGCAATAAAACCCACTTAAGATGCTATCCCATTTTATCTCCCTTTCACATGGTAAAAATACCGTTTAAGACGCGGATTTTTACACCCACTGTTGCCAGTCGTTTTCCAATTTTATTTTGTATCATTATTCCTCTCACTCTCTCACCTTTCTAGAATGGCTCCTTGTGAATTTTTCTTTAAAATTACTAATCTTGTGAGGACGAAATTTAGAATTCGGGAAGCAGAGCATCCCACTGTCGATGCTGATACGAACTTTGAGATATCTTCTTCATGACTTTTGTCTCATGATCATAATTAAATTTTAGTTATTTGTATTTCTATAAGTTGTGCGTGTTTATTTTTTGTTCGCTTTTATACAAAATGTGTTTTTTTCTCTTTGGCTATATTTATTGATGTATATTTTACATTGTATAATCCTGTGTATGCTTGTCGATGTACACTGTGCATTCATATTTACTAGTCATGTACTTTCGAATCCTTTAGCTATTACTATCCTAGGTTTTCGTTGATTTTTCACTCTTCTTAGTGGGTGTTTTTGCAGCGAATAATTTTTTTCCTGAGAATTTATGAGGTATTTTATATTCACGCTTCGGATCTCAGCACGTCGATTTGGTTAAATAGAGAAAATTGTATAAAAGGCCGTTTTAATGGTGTCCGTCATAGCAAATCAGTGTGGCCGTTGAGAAAGCATCTTCGGATATTTTTATGCTTCCATGATGAGTTTATCGCCAATGGGATAATGTGTATTTTGAGGATGTTAATTAAGCTCCTTTTCAGTGCCTGTAGGATGCAGGAGTTTGCTGTTGGGAGATAAAAGGAGATTTTCCATACTTCGATTTGTGGTTTAGGATGGAGTATTTAATTCCTTGCTTATGGCTGTCCCATTTAACTATTGGCGATAGTTCGTGGTCATCATAAGATTACTGCGTGCAGACTTAATGTATTTTTAATCAGTGGGAAAAGCAATTGAAAATTATCTCGGTGTTTCTTTTAACAGTAACTAAGGACTCTAAAAATAAAGTATAATCGTTTTGGGTTTGAAAATATTTTTACTGCAATCTAATTACCCGTTCTCGGACTAGGCTCGTTTTCAATCAACTATATATAGGAGAGGAGGAGAACACCATTCTAACTAGTTTTTATACTTTTAGAGAAGGGTGAAAGATGAATATCTCAGCAGATGTTAGATGTGCGACCTGCAATTGGGAGACTTGGGTTCGAGTCCCAGTCATGTATTTATTTTCACTTCTTTTTATCCTTTTTTTCTTGTATTCACAACCAAATAAGGCCTCGATAACGCAACGTGAAGTTTGTTGATTCCATTCGAAAAATCGGGACGTGTCCTGAAATCCTGGACAGTCAGTGTGTTAGGTCAGTTGTTAGTTAAACGCGTAACTCTTTTTTAGTGTAATTTAGCTATATGTTTAACTTCCTTTATGATTGTAAAGTTGGAACCCCTTACATGTATTGCCCGAATAGAAAGTTGTAAACGCGTCTAAGAAAGAACTTTTTCCGCGAGATATGTTTTAAAACGCAAATTGTTCGGTCGACGGCGTGAGTTACCTTCATTTGAAGAGAGAGTCGTTAAAATTTAAAGGATTCCCACGAAACTGGGTCACGCTAACAAAACAGATTGGAAGGACAGCTATAAAGAAATGTCGATGTACTCACCTTTGTAATGCGCGAACATTATCCTCTGCTGTAACTCGGAATGCGCACCAAGATATGCGAGCGACATTCATCGCGTCCATTATGTGTTTGCTTCCAAATTGATTATTCCTGTTTACATCGCTTCTGACAAGCTTTTAGCGAGAGATGCTGTCATTATAACTCTCTGTTCGAATGGTTTAGGAAAGGGATTAGGGAAACCTAAGAAAAAAGGATATGAAAAAGTTAGACAGGACTGGGACTCGAACCTGGATCTTCAACTTGCCGGGCGGCTGCTCTATTCAATTGAGTTACCTTTCCCGAATATGCAGACCTAACTAAAAAGTACTTTTAGGTAGTTCTATTTGGCATAGGGGCTTTCAGTTGGTTCTAGACATTCTTCGTTAGCCCAATACGCCAATGAAACGGCGGGCCCTCCCTGGATAGAGAATAGAAGCCGTGGATTACACAAGAATCACCCAATGCGCATTTCAGTAGCTATGCTGCCATCCTCAGGGAGGAGTAAATGCAGAATGAAAAGTGTGGGGTTTGTTTGACGAAGTCGATGAACGATGTATTCTTTGAATCCGTTTTCTAATTTGCGCTTTGTTAGGCCATAGTATAAATATACTAGATGAGAATAAACTTTTCAGTTGGTTCCATTTGGTTCGTCGGCTAGAACACAAGGTGTTTATGTAGATCTGCCGATTTGGTAGACAAGGGCGAACCAAAATGGCGTGTTTGTTCTGAGAAGTAGGCTTAATGGGTTAGAGCAGCCACCCGGCAACTGGAAGATCCTGGCTCGAGTCTGGCTTTTTTCAAGTCATTTTTTGAGATTTATTACGTTTTGTTACTGGAAAGATAATGTTCACGCACAATATTTGTATATATAAGCCCGTAATTTATGAAAAGGTCAAATATGAATTAAATTATTCGTATGAGAGTGATTAATGAGTAATCATCTTTTTTCCTTTCGCAGAAAATCAACTACTTTTGTCGCCGTTTAATCAATACTGCTGTAAATTAATTCCTTAATGTTATCGCAAATGACATGCATGCAGGAGGCCGTAGGAAGTGGCATTAATATTAATAGTATCGCTGACGAATGCGCGAGTTATTTAATTATGAATATGCTCTTGAAAATTTTAGTCGTGATCGTCGCCCTAGTGGAATATTTAAGCTGTGCAAGAGCAGTTCCACCCAAACACTCATTAACAATTCTTCCAAGCATTATATGTCAAACGAAATGCACTTCGCCCTGAAGAGGCTGCTACCTAATAGATGGGGTCTGATTTCCCCTTGATTCCTCGGACACATATGGAAAGAAGCACCTCTTAAATAATATTTTGCATAGTATGTAATAAGATGTGACACTCGTTTAAATTGTCCCGTTTAATAGACGGTTTTCCCTTGGTCCCTTACATACGTGACACTCATCTACCAGATCATTCTATGGAATTTTCCTTTCCCATGATACTCTCTATTGACCTCAAATTGCTCTGTTATAATGTTTCCGGTAAAGAATTTCTAAATTTTGAGTAAAACTGACTTAAATTAAGAAAGGAAGACTTCGTACGAAAAGCAGACTGTTCTCAAGAGAAGGCATCCTGTATTACGCAACAATGCTTTAAGGACTATCTAGTCATCTACAGATGTGACAATTAAAACAAGATAAAGAATATTCCTTTTACTGTGTCAAGTATTTATTTAAAAATAAATAAAAAAGCTTTTCCTTTTGTATAAAAGGAACAAAAATGTGTAATTTCCTTATTATAACGCCATAACATGGTTTGCATTTGGTTTCCTGAATAACGTTTGAACCGGTGTATGTATATGGTTTAATTCTATTGCGTATTTTATTGCCCTTGACATGGCTTTATTGTAAAACCTAAAATTAAAAATGTATAATTGAATTTTTAAATAGAATTAACGATTAATCGGCTGAGAGGGGCGCAGTTTTGCTAATGTCATTTTCTCAGATGATTGTTAATTGAGATACGAAATATTCTATCTAACCGCGAAACATGTGAAGATTTTCAGAGATACGAAGTTTTTATTCTAAAGCGTCAGTATTTATGTGTTGTTGTTCAACGTCATTCTTACTTCGGTATCTCTAATTATAATACTAGCGTAGAGTAAAAAGTAAAAATGTAAGAAGGATAAATAATCTCTGTTAAGTTCGAAAAGAAAAATTAACAATGATAACGAACAAATAATAGAATAAAATTTCTTTTTTAAAGTAGGAACCGTAACATGGAGAGAAATTTTTAGTTGTAATTTTTAGGGCTTCAGAAGTTAAAATAAAGACAGTAAGAAATTCAATATTAGGCTTTCTTCAGTAATGTTGCTATTATTTTCTGTAATTATACACTTCCTAGCGCAGATTGTCCTCCTTTTGTCAAATATCAATTTGATGTGTTTTCACGCACTGTCGGCCCTAATTCATTGCAAAATACTGTTTTATCCGAATTTGGCTTTTAAGTGAAGTCCATTAAAGCAGATGGAAGGGAGAAAATGGCTGCCAAATATGCCTCAGAGACACTCTCCGTGTATCCAATAAGTAAAGCAGTCCTTAAAATCACTTCCGCCCAAAATGGAACTCAATGTCGTTAGTCAGTCATCAAATAGATGAGGAGTGTGGTACCCTTGATTTCCTCACCTATCCAAAAACGCCATTTGTTGAGCAATTACACATTTTTCATGCCATTTCTTTTAAAACCAACTTTTACGTACTAACCTAAACCTTGCGCCAATATTGTCACCATGAAATGGCGTGTGGATTTCCCGTAGAGGAAAGAAAAGAATACTGCAACTGAAAACTGCAAAGAATAGAGCAACCAGCCGGCGACCCGGGTTCGATACCCGGTCCCGTCGGACTTTTTTCATGTATATTCTTCCTTGAGATTTTTCCTGGGTGCACGCCATCTCTTTCTCAATCACCTCAACCCATTCCTTGTTTGTTAAATAATACTGTTATAAAACATTTTTTATATAATTATTATATTATTAAATATAGATTTTAAATATAGGATGATGAAAAAAAGAACCATTTGTGTGGAAAGTAAATTTGATACTTCTGCTACGAAATCAGCTATTGAATGATAATGAATCCCACTCTGCAAGGAGCACACTCAACATATAATTAATTGCATGCAGAGGTAATTATGAAGTGCACCAATAGAATTCATAATGACTTATTTCCTGGTTATCCGCCGCAGTTAGACACGTCTATCAACGTTATGAAATATCGTACAATTAGTATTTAAAGAAAATTATTGGTAACTTTTTATTTATTTATCCAACATATGACAAGAGGTCAATTATGTATGACGGTAAAGAATAGTAAATAAATAAGATAAAAAATTAAACGATTTTGTTATTATTTAATTTGTTCAGTAGATCAGGATAATTAGACAAGAATTAATCAAGCCATGTGCATTACAATAGAAGAAAATATACAATAATTAATATGATGACCAACTTGAATTTTATAGTTCGTAATATTATGAATTCATGATAAATAGTGGTAGATTTTTCAAGGTCGCAGCATCGTCGAGCATTATCGGGTTCTATGGTGGTTCTATAATAGCGAAACTGCATGTTATATGCTGTTGGGTTTTATTTTATGCCCTTTAAAATTACTGTCTTTTTCATTCTACACATCGTAAGAAATGAAGGTTCTCTTGGCGGTGTTTTTTCACTCTCTAACATTCATCATCGGTGATTCGTACAACTATTTTTCCAGTTTTCAAGCGGTCTAATTCTTCCAACTTGAAATTACGCATCTCATGTGAGCGTAGTGTTAAAGAGGAGTTGTAATTTCGTATTTTAACTGTAGTAAAATATTTGTAAGGTATAGAGTTTTGTCATAGGTAATATTTAGATGTTTCCTTCCTTATCGTATTCTCATTTAACTTCCATTTCAGACGCTGAATTTCCGCAAAAATAAATCCCTTTCGTTTCGCAGAATTACTTTGCAGTTTGCTTTGGTGAAAATAGTTTAAGTGGAGGCTAAATTCAATACCTTCCAGTTTGAATCTTCCAATTGCCATTCCCCTCCATTGTAACCCGGAAATTGCTCGTTAGTCGAGGGACGACCGCTAATCCAAGCTAATGCTGATGCGTGTACGCCAAACAATCCCCCCGAGAAGATGCATCAAAACAGAGGGGATCGCTGTTTTCATTTATAAATCGGAGGAATAACTTTCAAGATACTGTATTACTTTCTTGCTTGTTTTCGAAGCGCCATTTGAGTTGACAAATTGATGAAACGGTAATGACATGGATGTCCATTGGAGAACACTTAATGCAATTTTAGGAAAGGGATACGCTAAAATATTTTACGATGAAAACTCCCATAACGATGAAATTAGCAATTTTCGATCAATAATATTTTGGATGAATAATTTACATTTTTAAATATTATGAGAATGAACTAACTACAACAATGCTTTGTATTTTCCACTATTTTTATTGCAAAGACCGGTTTCGATGATAAATATCATCCTCATGTGATGAAAATTGTGGGGAATATGAAGTGCATATCGATTGAGTTGATTAAAGATGGCGTTCCACGAAGTTCAGCCTGAATCTCTGAATATTATGTACGTTTATAGAATATCAAATCTTAAGCTTTCTTGCGGTCATTCTTGTGGTACAATATAGAGGGAAATGTATGTCTCATTCAGTTTAGCCTGTCTTCCCCATGACTATATTTCTGTAAAATATATCAGGGATCCGTTGGATCAGGGAGATTTTTTGCGGAGAATTTAAAACGTGTAATTTTTAAATAGATCTAAGCAGTTGGATAAAAACTCCTCCCCCAACTGATCTCGTTTCAATACACGTGTCACTACTTTGAGAAGCGTTTCTTATGTAAGAATGCCTCTTTAAGGTTAACTCATCCGTTGAGATGAGTCATTTAGACTCTCGATTCCGCCACAAATCTTCCTTTTTAAACGGATTTTTGTAATCGCAAATTCGACAGCTTCCACTGATATTCTATTACGATTCGGATGGAACAAGTTCGGTAAAGACTGTTATTTTGATGTTTCCAATTGATAGACACATCAGTAACCATTATGAGCAAGTCTGAGACAGAAGTAAATTACGGATGCAATAAAACCCGGTTAAGACGCTTTATAGAGAGAAAATCGCGTTACATTTGGGTTCGCGTGGTTACTAAGTTTTCCTTTTTTACATTAGAAAACAAAAGGGATGGTATTTTTTGACTGTTTAATTTTTTAAAATCGTAAGAAATCGTGCCGCCAATGGAGATAAAATATAAGATATTTATCGTCTAGTTAATTTGAATTCATGAAACTAAAAGGTACTTAACCATAGTGAATTAAATAGATGCTTTTACATGTGGTCTTTCTTATGCACCGGAATGGTAAATACGATCTTCTTATCCACTCTGTGGTTTCTGCATAATTTGTTGATTCCTGAGCAAAATCTCGCTCAATCTTAGGTTTGTCCGTTTATCTTTGAATGAATCCCAAGACACGTTCAAATTATCAGAAAAGAACTGAGAAATGAAGATGGAGAAATTTCAATAAACAAATCTTAAATTTACCTTCGGTTACGAAAAATCAACCTCGGATTTATCTTAGTATTTTTTATTATTTGTCTTTAAATAACAATAACATGAAAATGAAAATATTCCTATTTCGAAAACTTATTTTCTCACGCAGAATCGTTAAATTTCCGTTTTATTTTTTATCACTTTTAATTGCTTCTATCTTTGGTTTATTTTCCATAACGTCATGAAATTCCGAGAAAGCTAATCCAGATCTTTTTGCTTTTATCTTTCCAACGATGAATCGCACAATTAACGCAAATCAAGTGTTTATGAATAAAAAGTTCTTTGAACGAACTGCGGATCTCTCAACGACCGACTTATTTTAGACATAACCATCCGTGATCGACATTTGAAATAAAGATTTCATAATTTTCATCTTAAGTTAGCGGACATGTCCGGACGAACTGTTCGATTCTCGGACTGTCCTGCTTACGAATAGCAACCATATCACCTGTCTGCACCGAAAAATGAATGAATCCATCCATCGGAATGGCAGCACTAACGGATGAGAGAATTGGCGATATGTTCAAGTAACACCGATGGAAGTATATTCTACCTCAATGTCGTTGGGCTCATCTCTTCGTTTATTTTTTTGGTTAGGAAATATTTGTTTATATTTTTGACGAGCATCTGTTTGTTCGCATTATTTGGCGAGTGTCTATTTGTTTATATTCTTTGTGGAACAATTTCGTTTTCCAAATATTCCTCTCTTTTGTGGATTTACAAAAGCAATTCGTTCATTTTTGGCGTATATTTTTAGAATCTTTTTGCGCATTGCGTAGAATTCCAGGCGTGTATTCCATTGCGCACTTTGTTTATATTTCAGGAGAAATAAGTTATCCTGTCGTGAGGCGGAATTCCGAGAGAAGTGATGGCGGCAATTTTTCCAGAATCCCAAGGGCGATTCTTTTCCAACATTCCATCCGCAACATTCCGTTTCTATCCGATTCATCCATTTATAACTATCACACATCAATGTGTTAGTTTTCCTTAGTCTTTCAGTGGTTGACTAAAGAAAATCTTTTTACGTCTTTCACTTTTTTTATGATAAAATGTATGTCAGCGAGAGATGCTGGGATGGACCACCGCAACGTTCAATTTTGATTTGATTCAATGAATAGGCGTGAAAATCTTTCTATTGCCCGAAGATTTTTCAAATAATAAAATAAATGAAAATATCGCAATATTGGTCTCAGTTGCGCAACTATTGCTGTACATTCTTACTAAAATACAAATGGAAAATTATAGAAGTTAATTCTCGGTTTGTTATACTTACGCTTTTAAATGTTTTCATCCATTAAAAAATGTTTTTTTTGCGATTTTCCTCTGCAGCTGTTTTCTTTATCCGACTTTCAGTTGGTCTAATAATTGTATTTGATTTAAATATGCATTTCCTATCGGAGAAATATTATCAGCGGTCGAGCAGTAAGTAGAATTGCAGATTGACGCATTATGCAAATTTTTAGAATGTAATCGAGTGTAAATGGAAATTCAATTACAGATTTTGATAGTAAAACGAAAAGTGGACGAGATATTTATTAAATGTTACGTGAACCACTTTGCATCGATTGCGAATAAAAATTCTTAAATATCTCTTAAAGAATTAATTTTCGATGTATGCATGAGAATAAATGTTATGCATGTTTGGTACACATATAAATACGTGATAATTTGATAGAATTGATACGAACTGTTTGATAGCCACCGTATTTAACTAATCACCCGGAGTGGTAATGAGCCAGCGCTCCAACCACTTCGAATCCCGGATTTTTCCGGTTAGGGAATGGTTGTCTGTGATTGTCGCGTTTATCTAGAAAAAAAGAAAAAAAATATTAAAGTAGCAGAAAAATGTGTCAATTGTAAGAGTGGCCTGCCTTGGCCGAAATTCGCCCAACTAATTGAAAAAAAGACGGCATTATTATTATTATTGTTAAATCCGGAAAATTTACGTATTTACTTTGGTAAATTTTCCGTTTAAGAAATCAGAAACTTATCTGTGTTAATGAGAAGATCTTAATTGGGGGCCAAAACGATCAATTGAGGACCGCACACAGTGGGAAATATCGGGGCCCCTGCAATGACCTACGCATATCAATAAAATGTTGAAGGTGATTTTTACTTGGAAATACGAAGTCTAATTTTGATTCATTGGTTAGAATTAGAATTTTGTGTTTTTGGATAAAAAGGGCAATGATGAAAATTCATTTACTTGTTATGAAATAAACAGTTAATTCTATGCAGGAAAACAGTATTCGCATAACATCAGGCTATTTTATTGCGGATTGCTAGCGTTCAATAACGTGGCATTATCCAACATAATAATATTCGACGAATGAATTATGAAACGCATGGACATGTTTATTCTTCGGCTGTTTTTATTCATTTGTTATAAATACGCACGACTATGCTCCTTCCATCCAAAATAAGATCTCAGAAAATATAATAAGGGAAAAACCTCTCCTTTTTTCATATTTTACGAGTCATCTGTTTTAAAAATTAGCCTCAAATTGTTCGGTGGAAATGATTTGCTCATCTATTCCGCGAGGGAAATTTTCGACGCCATTTCCTCCGAGTGCAATGGATCCGCGAAGCAGAAGATGAATTGGCGCCGCGTTTATATAAAAAGAATCCTCCCCTTGTTCTCCCAAGATATAAGGATTATATTACCGACCGGTGACTTATATTTATCGCCTCAAGGCGCTCCCATGTCCATCATGAGGGGCGTTTTCTTTTTCCTCGGAGGAAATCTCAGACCTGTCTTCGCCGAAGTGCTAATTCGAGAGACTTTCGAAAGCAGAGCTGCTAAAGACTTGACTTTTGCGTCAGATACTTACGCCTCAATCATTATTCGAATTTTTCACTTCTCAGTCCAAAAAGACAGGAAATATTTACCCTAGGGTTAATTCACCATACGGATAAGGCTTTTAGTGTAGCTGTCATTTTCACTTGTTATTTTGTATCATTTTAGAATTTGGTTTCTGTTTTAAATTATATATATAGTATTATTAATGCTGCAGTCAGGCTATTGTCTGGAGGCAGCCCCTAGCATTGCCTTGTAACACGTAATGCATAAAGGCTCCAAAATCCCTTACATTAAGTACATCATTATAATCACAAAAAGTATTGGAACACACACGACTCAATATATGTACCAACCTCCGGTATATCCTCAAACACATTTACACTACTTATATATCTCACAATCACAGTTATTACAAAGTCACAGTTTACCCTTTGGACGTGTCGTTATCACAAGATTATAATTTTAAGAAACGCAAGCATCCACGAACAACTCTGTCAGTATAAAACATAACTATATTTGTGAAAACACACATAAATGTCGCATATAAATTAATATCAAGGACATAGTGAAACCCTCATCCGTACATATCATCGTTAAACATGAATCACAACAGAATAAAAATCAAAATGTATTTCAAAATGGCAAATCGGAACAGTTCTACTTCAGAAGAAAAAATGAATATTCAATCCATCGCCTCTTTGAAAGAACTCTACGTTATGTAAATGAAATCTGTGATAAAATCACTAAAAATGAGCAGTAGAAGTAAGAATAAAAAAAGGTTCTTAGAAAAGGTTATCCAATAAGTCTAATTATTTCTTTAAAAATATTCGATGAGTGATTTTAACTCGACCTCAATCGTAATGATTGCTATAATCCGAATCCTTTCGGATGCTGCAGAATAAGCTGCACTTTAGCGCTTGAATTATTTTGCCTCTTTTAAGTGGATTTTTCGAATGATTTACCATGGCTTCATCCCCACCAATCGTCGAATATTGCGCTTCCGTTTTTGCGGTTTTCATAAAAAGGATGGGATTTTTGCTCCGGCGTTTCTCAACGACTTCTTTTTATTGGAAATGATAAGCGGTTACTTTATTCTGGCATGGCCTGGATTTCGAGCGCCGCATTCCTTCCGTCATATGGATTGCAGTTTCTTTCGCGATGGAACCTATTTTTTGTGTCGATAACATTTTGAATCGAGTTTATGATTTACGTTGTTTGTAAATACGGTAAAACCCGTTCTAAGACGCGCTGTTCTCTCGGTTCCTTTCTTACTAGATAAATGGTAAAAATATCGCTTAAGACACATTGCTACCGTATTTAACGTACGTCATCAAATGCACGGCAACACGCCGATCCTAACTCTCAGTCTTTAGATAATTGTTTGAATTATTTTTCCCAAATCGTCCGTTTGATAAATATAACTTCATTATTGCTCGGAAATGAACAAAATTAAAAAAGAGAAAGGGAAATCTACTTTCTGTATGAAAATCAAAGAATTCATAAGAATAAGACTAGAAAGAGATCAGTATTTGCGGACTCTCTAGTTGTCCACAGCTGTGCTAAGTAAAGCAAAAAGAAATTCCTTTTCGTTATTAAGGTGTAAAATATTTATTTAAATATGAAAGAGTCAAATTTCCCTTTTTTCTTCTCTTGTAAAAGAATTAAAACTTGTAATATCCTGCGTATTTCACTCCTTTCACTAAAGAGTTGCTTTTGTTAATACGATGTTTGTGCATAATTCTGAAAATTCATCAGGCCGATGACTCACAATTAGCTACGAAACAAACAAAGAAGTTCACTAGGAAGACGAGGTAGTTTGTCTTTACTCATTGAGCCGAAGTAGGAAATTTCCTCTTAAGCACACACTCATTGAATATTATGGAATTCAACAGATAGTGATGTAGATGAACATCTTTTATACGTATCACCACATTCATAAACAAATGAGCCCAAGGGGGAGATTTTCTCTCATTTTCTTCCATCTATGGAAGGAATCTTATGTCGAAAGGTACAGGAGAAATATCCCATTGAGGATCATCTCATCTACACATGAAACGTGCCTTTCGGTTTGTGGCATATGTATTACTTTCGCGTAAAAAAAAATAAGTTTATAATCGACTTATCTATTTCTCCGATCCTCCTCGCAGTGGCAGCGTAAGGACAATGTTTTCTCTCTTATTTATTAATATATTTGATTAAACCTTTTTTAATAAATAAAGTTCCATCCTGCCTCTTGAAGCACCCGTGCAACACTCCCCGATTACTCGTAGCAATTCTTTTCTAAACGTATTGACTTTTGTTGTGTATTTTGACGATTACAACACTTCAGCAGGGTCCAAAGTCCAAAATGCATGCCAAGGTGGGGCCTCATGAAGTAACATTGCCCGAGGAAATTTAACGTAGTAATATTTTCTAGTGACTCTAATTCAACCGCTTATTCCTTGAATATCGTTTGGTAATCAGCCAGTTTTATGGACATGCATAGTGGTTATTACTGAAGTAATGCAAACTTTCTCGGGGGAATGAAGCTACTAAATCGGAAACTCATCTTAGTGTTTCTTCACGTGTATGAAATGGCGCTGCAAAAGAGTGCTATTGAATGAATAGTCAATCAGCTTCCATTTAGATCGTGTTCAGCGTATTTTTATGCAGCGCTTTTCAGAGGCCAAATGTCACGGCGAACGTAAATCACGGCCAAAAATGCGATTCGTCATTTAATTGCGATTGATTCTAAATCAGCGAAATGACGGCAAAAAACTCACTCTGTCATTTTTCAAAGGCCTTGTCTTCTATCGCTTTGAATTTTCTCTTTTCCCTCATCAATCCAATTATGCCAAACATTTTGATTTCATCGATTAAAAAGTTACGCATATGAATGCATTTGCGGACGTTTCACTCAAAGCCATTTATCGTAAAACGTTAATTTTACAGACGTTTCACCCAAGCATAGGTTCGTCTATGACAGTTCACCCAAGGGAATTTTTACCCATGAACGTCTGAGACTTTTCACGTAATGATTTTTGACGAAATAAAACAAAACCCATTTAATAATTTCCGGTTAAACGATTTGGTATGAGATTTTCTCTCGGCACCTTTTCATACTAAACTCATGATAAAGAGAAAACGCTCTTTTACCCGCTTATAAGGCGGATTCACCGCAACAATCCTTCGTCTCTTTCAAAAAGTATTAAAATATATCAGGTATTCATCTCTAATTGCCCACGAGATAATAATTGCTAAGCGGAAATGACTAATATTAAGTAGCAAGGGAAAACGCTTTCTTTGTGCAGAAAACAAACCGTTGTATAGAAGAAGAAAAATAGTGGGATTCGAACCCAGGTCTCCCACTTTCCGGGCAGGTATTCTAACCACTGAACTACCAAGCCACGCATCTTCACTTCTATAATCCGGAGCTTTAATGAGCAAGAGAGTGGTGCTCCATATAGTGGCACCAACCACCTCCAGAGGTCCTCATTGAGGCAATTTAAGAGAATCAGATTTACACAAATGATGGAACTGAACTGAAAATTAGCGCATGAAGTTGTGCGACCAAGCCAAGGCCGTACGAGAAGAGAAATATGACGAGATTGCTACCAGTATTACATAGATTCGATAGATATCCATAGCTATGCCAAGTAATGCAAATTAAAGAAATTCGTTTTATTGAATGGAGCTTTTATTTATAAATTAAAGTCAAAAACCCTTTTGTTCTCAAACAAATATGATTATGATCCCGCTCAGCCTCTTAACTGGCTTTTAAGGCCTGAACCCACCGGTGCGGCGACGCAGCCGCATGCGTTTTTATGATGGTACCTGGTCCTTCCTCTGCGTTCGTCACGTACTCAAATTCAATGGTTTCTTATGGGGCCGACCCCACCGACGCGGAAAGCGCCGTCCGGCGGATTAGTTCAAGGGATTAGTGCAGCGTTTTCGCGCCGGCAAATACGCCGCTCGGCTACGAACTCTGCATGCACAATTTTTCCATTTGCCGCAGCCCGTTTGCAATCAAATATTGTCGTTATTTTGATTAATTTCCTCAAAAGGATGCTTGTACACGATACCTTAACAATATCTGTACACCGTGATAAGTTTTCAGAACAATCAAAGCGATAGTACTCCGTAGAATCTCGTCCCCGTAAAGTACTGCAAAAATGATACGTACGATGTGTTTTCGGCATACAATTGACTGTTTTCGGCCAAGAGTTGTATAGTTTTGATACTTTTTGTCGCAAGATGTTCAGAATTATCAATAAAAATTCTTGCGACAGAATGTTTAATTTATTTATGTCAAGCATATTTACTTTACTTAATTGTATGTTTCCTCAATGTAATATATGCGGCAATTAAAATAAAGTAACAGGTGTGTGTTATATATACTCCCTGCGCATATAATAGGCTACCTTTTATTTACCTAAAGGTCCCCAGTTCGAACCCAGACAATAAAAACCGTTCTCGTAATAAATGCACGCAAACCTCACTTTTATCGGTTGCAGATTACATTTCCTTTGCAAAATTAAATTAGAAATAATAGTCGTTCGAAATCGAAACTAGCACCAAAAGAAATAAAATATGTTAATAGGAGTCATTAATATTCTGAAATTTTAACATTTGCAGTTACGAACAATTTGCAGGATCGATTTATTTACAGGGGACGATCATTTGGTTATCAGCTCGGGGTTTGTGTTCATTTTTACTTAAAACTCAAGAACAAGAATTAGTGAAACCGTAAAAAATGCGTATTATGAAAATCCATCCCCTAAGAATGAATAAAAGTTTTTCGTCTGTGATATTGGTTCTCGTTTCGACCCCAGGCGGATCCAAGCGTAATCGACCGTAATAGAAACAGATGGAGTTCATTTTAAGTTTTTCCTAATACTAATCATAGACAAGAACATGTGTTGGGCAAAGGAAAAACCCAACATCGACGATGAGATGAAAGGGAAGGAAGGGTGGGGAAGGAGTGGGCAAGGGAAAAACAGGTACCCCACGGGAGGTACAGTTTATGAATAGCAGAAGGGTTTCGAATATAATATTGAAGGCAATCTTGCTAAAAACGCGTGCGAAATGTCGAACCAAACAGACGAGCTCCTAAATCACGACTGGTGGTCGTTCTTGCCGCAGCCGCGCCGGTGGGGCCTACCATGCGGACAGGGTGCATTTCTACGTCACCTAACGGGACTTTGGCCCCCCTCCCAAGTGTCATAAAAACGCGTTGCGGCTGCGTCGCCGCACCGGTGGGTTCAGGCCTTTATTTTACCTTAAGGTTGTTAACTGAATGCACGTATTTCCGAAAACTTTCTAGTTCGACTGGATTTGTAGGCAAAGAGTGTTCCAATACAAAATTTAAATAGCGTTTGAGCTAATTTAAGAGTTTGCCAACGAATGGTTGGCGGAAATGTGTCCGATATTGTTTTCCAAATGCAGCTGCATTGTGGAATGATTATTTTAAAATAAAAATGTATCAACTTTTGAAGTAACTGATGTGCTATGGTTAAAACATAAATATGATTTGTTTTTGGGAAAGCGCATAGTTTATTCCAGCAAAAGAAATAATCTCTTTGGGCTAAAAAA
Organism: Pachydiplax longipennis; assembly: GCA_036926295.1. Classification (NCBI taxonomy): domain Eukaryota; kingdom Metazoa; phylum Arthropoda; class Insecta; order Odonata; family Libellulidae; genus Pachydiplax; species Pachydiplax longipennis. Next base: position 709,040 of record JAVFKF010000038.1, read on the forward strand.
AGTTTCTTCTCCATTGGGGGGTCTCTGCATTTTAGGTTTTTCCAAATAGTGTTTCAATCGTTCGTTCTCATGTACACTTAAGTAATCCTGAATGCTGTATTACCTCACAGCTATGCTAAATGAATTACAGCTGTTCTAGCATTCATACGGGTTATTCTAACACCGTCGACCCTCCCAACAAATTCATCAATGTTCGCTCATATCGAAATGTTCTAAAATTAACTATTTTTAAACTGCTTCTACAAATGAGGTCATATTAAGGACCGGGAATTTGATTCCTATCGGCAATGGATAGTTTTCACGAAAGGCGAACGTGCTACCCACTTGGCTACCCTCGCATAAGTCATCGTTCTGTGTAATTTGGCAATTGCTCTTTTCTGATGTCGTTTCGGTCCTAAATGATGGAAGGGATTTAAACAAGAGAATGGCGAATTCCGCCCTCGGACGATAAAACAACAAATTTCGATAAACTTCTTTCACTTATTCGAGGCCATTTTTCAAATGTCGTGTATTCAATGTTGAATAACAAACGCCGTGATTTAATTGAGGCATATTTTGGCCGCTGTCAACTGAGCTTGCTTCGCCAACAAATGGCCCCCTTCAATGTTTTCGTAATTGGGATTTTTGAGGGAAAATATGCCTTGCAGTACAGGATTTCAACAAACTGGTAATTTTATTATTACATTTTCTTTGCGTTTCGCTACTTTACGCGATACATGTACATTATAGAGGATCCTCGTAATCTCCATTACGGCTTCTCTATTTCGTATTGGTTGTTACTATTGTATTTTTATGGAATCAAAAAAGTTATTATCCTTGCCAGGGGATAAAACACTAATGGAATAGTCTGATGAAATCTTTATAATCTGCTATGTTTTATGGGAATATTCTAATTAATTTTTTATTAGTCTCCAAAGTATTATGAATTTTCAATCATGGATCAGAATAGTGAAAAACAGAATGAAACCTACCAAAGCTTAATTCGACGATTAATGCATAGGTTATGCTAGGCTACAGTCCATACACCGTGGAAGAAGCACTTATTATTATTATATAGCTTCTATTGTGATCTGTATCGAGTATGTTCTGTTACCAGAGCTAAAACGCTTTTAGTATTCTTTTTTATGGAATTCGAGGATATTTTTATCATTTTGATAGCTTTTGGCTGCCTCTTTTTACTTACAAACACACATCGAATGGGAAACGAATTTACTGTTAGCCTTTTCAGACACTTTATAAGGATTTGCTGTGTATTTTGGGTGTCTCGTAAATCTCAAAGAAAACTTTTATGGAGCAAAAGTAGTTAGCGAATCTCTGCTTGACTCTTCTTAACTACTTCTCGATACACGAGATAGTTCCTTACAAAGCTTAAGTCGACTTCTAAGAACTGTGGAAACTTCTTTTAGTGTCTTGGCTTCTTCTACAAACTCTTTGTTTAGCTCTCTTCAAAGGCAGAAAACACTGATTTTAGATTAAGTCAAAATAGGAAGTAGATAAATTTGGAATATTTCCCAGAAGAGCTTATTTTTATCGGTTGGTGGTTCTATTGTAATTTAACTTCCATTAATTCTCCGATTTTAGCGAAAAATATTCCTTTTGATGCGGGTAATGCATGTGAATCTTAGTTCCGATTGTTTTAGCTACATGTATAGAATGTTGTTAATTTGTACTTTTCGACAGCATAGAAGAAACTTATGTTGAAAAGAAAGGCTTCATTATCGGGCGATATTGGATTTTGGTGCGATGAATAAATGAATGTTTTGGCGATCATAATTAGCGGCGATACAGATTCGGCATATTGGACCCTCTGTTTAATCGAAAACAGCAAAAAGACTGAAATCAAATTGATTTTCGGAATATGTTCCCAAGTGTGACATGCGATGTTGAATTTGTAAGCATGGGAAAAGGATCGTGTAAAGTAAAAATGGGAATTTATTTTCCGAACAGTGTTTCGATTTTTCGGACAGGCGGACCGTTTCTATGCACCCTGTCAAGATGAAGTGGCCACAAGGAATCCTATTTGATATCCCTTGGAAATCACTCCAACGAAGCCGTGCTTTTCCATTCTGTCGGTTTTCATCTAGCAATAAATCAGTTTGAAACTACTTCAGAACTCAGAGAAGGAAATCCTTTTGTGGTAAATAATTTGCGTTGTTTTTTTAGCAGCTGTTTTATAAGGAGCCTTTCTTAATCCAAATGGAGAATTCGCGAAAAAGAGATTTGAAATAAATCCAAGACTTATATGCCGCTTAGCTTCTTAATGTTATGAATATAATTTCAGTAAATGTATCGATTTAAACATTTAAAGTTTCTTCCGTCAGTCATACCATAGTTGCAAATGCCTGATGATGACCCTACGGGTTGAAACCATAGTAATAAAAAACTTAGCGTGTTTCTGCTTAACTTCATGATTACCACAAAGTCAATTCCGGGTTTATTGGATTTTACTAAGATATTTAGTATATAATAGTAAATATATCTCATGATCATGATGCACTATGTGAATTGGTTGAAAATAGTTTCAAATGAGAGACTTAAGTAATTTTCAGTATTTGAAAATGCTTCTGTGTTGGCGTAACCGGTCTTCGTAATAAACATTTAGATAATTATATTTGCCGATTTCGCTCATTTTATAAATTTATATCCGAATGAAATTCAGAATTTGAAATCCTATCGCACGCCACTAACTTTCGGTAACATGCAGGCGCGTACATTGGCAATTATCCACCAAAAGGCACGTCAATATCAATAAAAATCACGGTAGAATCACAAATTTCAACCGAAATGAGATCAATCTTGAAATCGGATTTTAGGAAAGGAGTCAGAAACGACAACTTCTCTCGACGATCGCTTGTTTTTCGCAGCGTAAGTGAGGCATATTTACGATGTATTTAATTTATTCCCTTAAAGTGTGTTCCGAGATAATCGTTCTCCGGCGGCATAATTAAACGGCGGTATCCTCCCCTTAAGAGCTATTTAATTTTTTCAACGGGAGTTCTCCATATTTTCTGTCCGTTAATTTCGCGATATAAAAAGAGTCTAATTTGGTATGCGTCGGACTTAAATCCGCCCTCGTTTTTTAGGAGAAACAGGCGTTTAAATGAGAAAGACGTTGATTTTTCTCCCCGTTTTTAATGAATGCTAATTCCGAAGGTCCTTATTAGTTCGCCTTCTTTTGTTTCCCTGTTTATTTTGATCGTCTTACCCTCGTTACGCCACTGCGAGTAATCGCTTTCAACGAGACAATGCACTTTTTTATCAGCGCGGAATTCGTGCGTCTTTTTTTCGAAGCGCCGCTTTGTTTCCGGTTGCGTACGTCGCTCGAATAGCCTTGTTTGGCCTCTTTGAAATTTTCTTCTTCCCAACGACGCATCGCTTTTTATCTTTAGTGAATTATTGTCTTCGGCGTGAGTGAAGGTCTCATGTAAGAGAAGAATGTCTCACGAATGAAGTGCTATTCATTTGTGTGCAGAATAGGGGAATATGTTGTTTAGTCTTCGTTTTTCGTCATAAAACATAAGCTACTTCGCTATGAGTGTCGCTGACATTTCCTCTTTCCTTATTAAAAGTGTTTTGCTTTCCTTCTCGTGCGAACGTTTTCCAGGGTTTTCCTTTGAAAGATTATATTCATGTTTTTATTGTAATCTCATATCCAAAGGAACAACTGTGACTTTGCAGTAGCTGTAGTTATGGGATAAATGCATTGTAAATGTGTTCGAAGGAGAACCTTGGAGGTGTTCTAGAAATAGTCTTGTTGTTTTGTGTGCGCTCTGATATTGATTCTATGATATTATTTGAGAATGTTGATGAGATTCCCGCTGTGTGCAGTGTGTTTGTGAATTGAATTACAATGTTTAGGAGCTGTTACCAAAATAATTAGAATAAACAGCTGGGGAGTCAACACCCAAATCTTTCGTTTTTCTTTTTTATTATGGTCCTTTTTTGATATATTTGGTATTGCTGTAGTTCTTAAAACAGTATCAATTTTGACTCCTGGGGTTTAAGAGATGGTCACATGGGACTCGCTGATTTAAGAATTTGTATAATAGAGGAAAAAAGCCATTGTTCTGCATTTACGTGGAATATTTCCTCATTCTACCTCACTCCTCATTTTGCCAAGCACGACTCCTCACTCTTTTTATTCATGAATGTATTCTTTCTTAAAATACCAGTTTCCTACCATACCTGTATCTATTTTCAAGGTTCCTTATACTTGTTGTAAGAACTAAAGATGTGTTTTCAGAAAGACTCTTCTCACAATTAAAATATATTCTTTCTGACGATGCTTCTTCCCTATTCCGTCTATATCTACTTTTTAGTAAGCTTACTTATCCTAAGAAATAAAGATTCTCGCAGAAAAAGCCCGTGAAATTTCGTAATATTTGGCACACGTCGTGGATAAGTATTTGGTGGCAGAATATTCTTTTCTATTCAGAGTTGAGATCCTTCATTAGTTATGTCTTTTCAGCGACTCTCCTCGATCGCCTCCATTTTGGCGCCATCTGACATAAATCGATCTCACTTTTATCGATTGTCGAGATTTCGAGGCCACGTGATTCAATCGATATATATCGACTGGCTTTGCTTCAGCTGTACCGAGATTATCTCGGGAATTTTAAGGGAATTCTCTAAAACGTTCCCCCTTTAGGGATATTGGTTGAAAGGGGCGAGATATCGATTTTGCCGAAGGAGCGATTGTTATTCTCCGATATTTCGCCCAACTTATTCTCGATTTTCCAGCGAAATGTTTGAGATGCGCAAAAACGCCATATTGATTGTGTAACCGCATTGCCTCGCTCGAACTACGGTTATAATTTTAGATGTTAAGAATTTCTTCTCTTCCCGACAAACTCATTCTCCTTCAAATTTCTTTGAGCGAATTCGTCCTCGTGAAACATCTTATATTCGAATTCTTTTTCTCAAGATTTCAGGCTGTTTAGTTCCATTGCAGTTCTGAATGGGAATTTTTCCCCTATCGGGATGCCTGTTAAATAATCCTTCGCAGTGTCTTTACGATGGATCAAACAAGAAAATCAAACAATCTCGATAACTAGATTCTTTCGGCCTATGAAAACGATTATTCACCGGTCAATTAAATAATTTATAGATATCTGTTAGATCTTATTCATGTTTCCAAAGTCAAATCAAGTCCAGACCTTAACTTTCTTGTCGCTCTTGTTGTTCATATTTACAGATCTCTTGGTAGAGAGGATGATATAGAAATTTGTGAAGAAGGACGTTTCCAGAACGCAAACTATTAAACTCATCTCATACCATCATTAATTTTGTTACTGTAGGACTCTGCAATTATGTTTGTTCCATATCATGGAAAGCTACGGCAAAGTTTAAAATAAGTCATTCGATTCCTGCAGCAGGTTTTAAACGCATCATCTGGTGCATCTTGAAAGAAGCTTATTTATTTTCAATTTCCATTCCAATCCAAACATCTCTTTACTGAGGAAATAGAGAAGAAAGGGATCTATTTGGGCTTGGCAGTTTCCATTGGGAAAAGAAGCCCCAAATTCAAGATCTTTGAGAAGGATCTTCTACAAGGACCTGCTTATTCTCAACTCCATATCTTCCGAAAACATACTATGATTCATAGGCATTTCCCAAGGTTTCGACTGTGGACTTAACACTCTAAAGGAAATAGAGAAAATTGATGGCTATTTCCTGACTTCTGAAGAAGAAATTAAGATCCTTGACTACAGCGAAAATCTTCCCTTCGCTAACTCCTCTTGATCTACCTTTCCTCATATTTGGAATGCAGCCTTCTGATAATTTGAATTCAATAATAATATTAGTACCTTTGATATGATTTCTAAGGGTTAAATGGAAGAGGAGACTTAGCTGTTTAAATTCCGCCCTCAATAAAGACGAAATTCATCCGGACGTAATTTTTCTTCAATATTCCAATAGACGTAACCCAAAAGAACGCTCCTCTGAAAAGATATCCATTTACATATTAGTGATAAAAATGTCTTATCATTTCTTTGTAAATTCCGTAAATTTGTGGTAAAAGTACAAATATGTAATTATCATCTCTACTAAGCAATTATAGAAATACTTTTTAGTTTGAGCTATAAAATCCTCGACACAGTTAAATCAAACTGCTTGATTAGAAAAGATATTCAAAGAATGGTTTCTTCCTTTCTAAATTTGCATATGTTGCTTTTCCTCTAAATTAATGCATCTTATTTATGTAAAACTGAGCTGGAATATTTTTTTTGAGGAGACACTGGAAAATTCAAGCTAAGGGAGTGCTATTCGCAAGAATGAGTTGCTTCAGTAGAAAAATAGCGCGTGTCTTCCTTAACATTGCAGTTGGGAATGAAATTGGATTTCCTTGAGATGCCCTGAATTTATTCCAGATATCTCGCAGAAAACATTGCGAGTATGAAACCCGACATTCCAGGCATTAAGTAAATTAACGAGGTATTTCCTTATTATTTGTCGTTGATAAATTCTCCTCTCCCTCATTTTTCCCCTCATCACCTCGACAAGGCTCACCTCTAATATTAATTCCACCGATTTGTCTTCAATAAATTCCGCGTTTATCTCCCTTCGGATGCTCCCATTCCTTGCATCGTTTTCTTTTGGACATTTTCTCGAGAATTCCCGATTCAATCGGATAATTATTTCCCAGAATTATCAGTCATCCTCCATTCTCTTATATTCGGTGGTTTTGTGCAGTTTTGAATCGCCAAAGGCTCTCTCGATTTAAGACAGGGAATGTGAACCTTTATAGTGGATAAAAATGAAGGAAACTGCCGTTTGCCTAACGTCATATGCTGACACAATACATAAGGTCGATTTTAGAGTTTAGAAGTTGTTAGTAACTCCATTTACTACAATCGGAGATTAATATACTTAACTTAGCAAGGATAATTGTCAGAGGTCCGCGTGGCGAAAAGACACTCCCGGTACTTAAAGGAGATTCTATTATTAGTTCGCCACATCTAACCATTCTAACGGTTTGTGAGAGAGAATTTAAGCATTGATTTTAGGATGAGATGTGAACATTGTCTATAACATTGTCCACTGGAGAAATTGGTAGCCTTGGAATTGAAAGAATCATAAATGAGGATTCCCCTCTAAATCATCATAAAGAATCATAAATAATGATTATTATAGCAGATGACCTAGTTGTTTAATCGGGACATAAATTACCGAAATATGTTAGATAGAATTAGGGAATAAATCAGGAATTAAGTGAAATAATTACTATTTTTAAATCAATTTTCAAAATTTTCTTTTTACCACGAAGTATTTTTCAGAATTGGCGCTCTGATAACTCAAACCAATGAAACTTCATATCTTCAAAATCATCACGCTGTAACACATCCTTAAAAATCCTTCTTTTTTATAATTGTAATCGTCACTGCAGATATTTTTCGATCATTTAGGACAATGCAACATGATTAGCGTTGTCAGTCGGTTAACCATATAGTATTTGTGATCCAGACTACGGTTCGAAGTGAAATAATGCGGTTATTCGGTGCTCTGCTCATGTTTACACTCTTTTGTGATCTCTCCATATTGATTCGGGTTTGAGGTTAAACACACACAGTGTTTTAGTTAATGGTGGCAAATCCACCGAATCAATCATTCCTTTGGGAGGATCCATTCTAAAATAGTCATTGTGAATAGTCGTTAATCATAATAGAGATATCCAGCAGGTGGATCGCATTATATTCGACCCAATTTACTTAACGGAGACGAGATATTTTTAAATTAGAGGACTTTGTATCGAAAGATATATCTGTTTTAGGATTTCTTTACTTCAAAATGCATTTTTTAGCGTCGGCTGTCAGAATTTTTTTTTCATTCAGAAATACGCTTTTCTACAGTCAAATGTCTGTTTCCATCGATCAACCATCTCTCCTGTTTCAAATCAAGGAATCAATTTAATTATATCTATAAACACGGCCCTGAAAAAGATAACAAAGAATTATTAATTTTTCTTTAAAATGCTTGTACATTCTGTTTTAAATATTGGTTATTATTTACCGAAAGAGTAAGATTTAAGCAGGAAATTATTTACATAAATATTTATATAGAGATTCTTTTAAGAGTGCGACAGTATGAAAGGGTCAGTTGGCGAAGTTCAGAAGGATAAAAGCGAACTCTATATTGATGTGCACATGATGTATGTGGACAGTGTCTCCCCCCATTCACGTATTGAGCACATTTGTCACCGAAAAGTCACGAATCGAATTTGTCGATTTAATTCTATGGAAACGGCTCGAATATGTAAACGTGGTAAAATCAAAAATGCTAATCCGTGGAAATGAATATTCATAAATTGGATCGTTGAATCGCTCCAATGACAGCCGATGATATAAAAATATTCTCGACGGCATTAAAATCTGTGGACATCAAAGAGGAATAAAACGCTGACCGATTTAACGGCTGGAAACAATGGGCAATGCAGGACTTCGCACCGATAATTTTTTTCTCTGCCGCCGCGTTACGCCATGAATAAAAGAAGATTTTTATCTCGAGAAAATTGAATTTCTTTCTCCGCAAATTCATTTAGCTCACGCATCCGTCACTGGAGATATCCGCCGAAAACGATTTTCGGGAAATTACGAAAAACGGAGACAATATTTTTGAACAAATAGAAAGTATCGCGCAGTCCGTTTCTATTTTGTTTCGTTTCGCTCCCTTCCGGTTTAATAATTCATGAAAAGAAACGGCAAATTGCGAACATTAGCAATGGAAAGGTGGCGCCATAACTCGCTGCGCGGAGATTTCCAGAACCGTTTTAAATTAAAAAAAAAGGAATTCTACTCGGAGTACATAAATGAAACATGAGACTCCGATATTTCCTTCGTTAAACTTAAACTGTTGAAATAACTTATAATGAACGAAACTTGGAGAAATACCTCTGATTAATCTAGTTCTAATTCGGTCGTGAAAATAAATAAATTCACAAATTGAAAACATTTATATTTTTTTGCGTTATACCGCTCTAATATCCGTAGCATTGCCTTCCTATTCTAAAGGAGAAACTGAGTCTGTCTGGGATTCGAAGCCAGGATCCGGAAGACCATCCTAATTGTACCACTACCACGACCTCATAGAGGCACACAAAGAGGCGAGGAAGAGAGTAACTTTAGCATCTGAGAATAACAGAAAAACACTGTCCACAGCTAATGTTGTGACAAATGTCTTTAAAAATGAATCTTCCACTCTCGAATGAATTTCTTCAGGGATTTCTTTTAAATTTCCTGGGCACGAAAATACAGCATAAATATTAATAATAAATAGAAATCGCATATCGGCATATTTGTTCTGCAAACAACACTTCTATGATGCAGTGAAATAGATAAATTCACCACTAGGAAATTACCCGGGTCTTGACTTTCATATCTGAATGCTGACCGTTACGTATTGGCAGTGCCATTCTGCCAATACGTAATGTCAATAGGTATGTGTGGGTGAAATCAAAAGATGTTTTCTCGTTTTATAAATTTTCGATGTGATTTTCCGTTGGCATCGCCTTCCCTCCTCTCGAATCCATCGATATATCGCAGATTAATAATCGATTGACGACCTCTTCCTTCGGGCGATTGCTTTGGCTAATTGAGTCTTCTAAACCAGCGGAGGCCAAATTAATCCGCCGATAAAAATGTTTCATAAACGAGGCTTAGCGCAGCTTCGTTTAGCCTCGCTGAGAGGGATCAATTGGCGATTTTCCTTCGCGTTTATTCTGACGGCCGTCGAGGATGATTTAGCGGACTGCCGTAGAGGCTACATCCACTCTTTAATGGAACAAGTTTTTTTCTCTCGCTGTCGAATAGAATTTTTCATAACTTTAGTAGGTCAGCTTTAAATGCGAAACTTCGTCTGCTATTTGAGGGCACAATTATAATGGAAAAGAGAAAGATATTTTTTTGGAAGGACAATTAAGTTTTATTTCTAAGTAAAGGGTAAATATCTCCGGAACATTTTCAAAATGCGATAATGCAAAAAATCATGGAGTAGTATTCTTCTGGAAAGGTTTAATAAATCAAATGCATTAAAAAATAGTAAGGATTCCTATATTTCATTCTAGCTTTTGTAGCCAATTGGATAGCATAAAAATGCAGTTGAAGTATTCTAATGTTAATCATGAATTGTGATTTTAAACATCAGATCAAGAAAATCCCATAGTGAGAGAAGGCTATTTTATCAAAGAAAAGATCTCAATTCCATAGTCATTACTAAAAAGGAAAAATGAAACGCACTCTAAAATCGATCCGGAAAGCGTTATTTCTCCGATATTCGGTTCCCAACGGCGGCGTATAATTCAAATCGAAATGGAGAAAGATTAACTTCCCGTTTGTGTAACGGCGATTTACAAAAATAAATTATTATCGTTTGTGTTCGTTTATCAGCAACGAAAACCGGAAGGAAATTTCTAAAGGCCTTTATTAAGACTGAAAAGTCTCTTCTTACATCCAATCGGTCGTAATTTATTTTAGTAAAAATAAATTATGTACGTGTGAATAAGATTAGAGTTGAAAGAGTGGATGTAAAATACCCTAAGTATATATTACTGCCAGATGTCTTGAAGTCAATTGATTTTTCTCAATTAATTACTTAAGTTCATAGATCTTTATCGTTACATTTTTAAATAGGAAGCAATTATAGATGTCATTGATGGTGGAATAGTTCTTCTTCCCTTGGCGAGTTAGATCACAAAGAAATAATTCGAATGAAATTGATTGTTCGAACTGTACGAAGAACATTTCAAATTAATGCTACCGAATTAAATGCGTTGAATTTCCATCATCTGTACGTGTTTTTTAAATTTTAATTCAATTCGTATCGTGGAAAAGAGAACTATTTCTTGGCCGTAAACAGTCCGTTTTGTTGGTATTGAAGATGTGAAGGAAGCCAATGCTAATCTGGTCTGAGACGACCCTTGAATGGTCAACCGATCCTTAAAAGAAGCCTTTGAAAAGACTTTTTCGGAGGGGTTAGAATTCACCCCAAAAAGAATTTCGGCATTTCTTGGGGATTTAAGTATTATAATGTATCAGTTTACTCTCTCATCTCAACTTACTGCTAAGCAAACTATAGACTCAAACTAATTAATAAAGTCCAATTTATGCAAATGTAAAAGTAGTCTATTTTTGACTCTAAATAAATTTGCTTGCTTTGCTAATCCGTATCAATATATTTACTAATGGAAAAATAAATGTCCATTTAACTTCACGGATAATAAAATCAGACAATCGCATGATTTTTAGTTAAAACATCAATTGATATAAGTAATGAAATCACTTTTTCATGGCTGCTTTCGTGAAGCAGTACACCATCTCTTACTTGTATAGTAAAGAGAGTGATTGGTTAGCGAACATTATCCGTTAAAGGATCGTTATGCGAGTTTTTTGTAAACTGGTCTTCGAATTTCCGTAATTTTGTGGGAATTTGATCGCCCTTGAAGTCCTTAGAGCAAATAAAAATTTGATCACTTGTGTAATCAGAGGTATTACAATTATTCGTTAATTATAAACAGTTTCTTCCGCTTACGTGGCATTTTCGATTGTGTTTGTTTTTCCCTATTTTGAGTATTATTTGGAAGTGGTTGTGATTATAGACGCTGGGGATATCTCATAGACTTCAACTTGGTTTGAATTCTAACGCCTTTCTTCTTCTGATGTCCATGTTTTGATATTGATATTTATCAGTAGAAATCACCAATCATCCTAACCAAAAGCCTTTTTATAACAAATAGAATCTTCTAGTCTTTGAGTTGTTTACAATCCGAACATTAGTTCAAACAGTCATCCTCGGTTCTCTGTCTTCATTTCCCATTGGATATTTAGTGTCTGATCTCTTGTATTATTATGCCTAAATTAGCTTGATTATATGTTTATCCCATACAATCCTACGCTTTTTGTCTTAAGATTCATATTTGTGTCACTATGGGTAATGTATGTGATAGATCTTACTGTTAAGTATTATAAGACATTTATTAAAACCACCGGACTACTGTTGTTGTGAAAGGAATTGCTACATCAAAAGTTGAATCTCTTTTTTCTGTATTTCTGTTCAAATTACGTATTCTATGTATTATATATATACTATACCACATTCATCATCTGATCAGTTTGAACCCGTCGTTAGTCGACCACCAGCCATTCTGCTTCACGAGACTCTTTAAAGATAAACTTGTTATCTTGTGTTGTATCCTTGTTTACGATTACCTTAACAAATTCTCTATTTGTGCTCTACGACTGTGTATACTTGGGTCATCGACCTCCCGTATTTCCACTCTTTTCAGGTGAGCATCTCTGCTGTGAGTGCCCCCCTTTTCTCCACGTGAATACATTTTAATAATTATCGCCAAATGAACGGAGAAAGTTGCTTTTAATCCGCACACTTTCGCGGTCGCTATGGACAAAATACAGAATCCAGATTAGACTGTTTAACACAAGGTCTATAATATACACAGGGAACCAATCCAGATAAGATAGGTTTACACAGAAGACAGGCACCACACCCAAGTGTGAATGATTACGTTTATGCAAATTATTACGTTAATACCTCCATCATGGTTTAGGATTTTCAAAGAGGATTTATGTTTCGATTGCATATGAACCGAGGAACCCTATAGATTCGGTTCCCGAAGTTAGCGATGACCGCAAGCGATCCTTCCGGGCGTTCAGAGCGGCCTTTTCAGCACCATCTGAAACAATTCACGTATTTAAATAATTTTCTTTCCTTTCTATTTACTTCAATTAAAGGACCATATTCTGCTCTGGGTTCCGTTTCGTTTTAGCGATGTAGAATTACTTGAATATAGGCCATTCGAGTTGGGTCTCATGTTTTCAGAAATGAAACATGCGTCTCCAAGAAAAATCTCATACATTTTAGAAAACCGAAGTCTATTTTATGTCGTTTTTCATCTTTGCCTATATTTAGCCGATATATCGGATTTTACGCTGGAAATTATAATTACCGTAACACGATACGTCAGGCTAAGTACGTATTCTGATTTACTTCTTTGAAACAAGATAATTGTGCTGCAAATAGGTTCATAAGCTACCGATTGAAATGCGACTTCACTTGGAGGATGCTTTATATTTCACTAAACAGTTGTGGAAAATAATTGGAATAGCGCTTTCCTTTGTTGTCATCTGCAGCGAACACAGACTTGAGTAATAAATGTTTTGCGTTTCCAATTCTGAATATATTTTCCTAATTTGCTATTCCGTGGAATTGGAGACAGCTTCTAAGAAGAACAAGACGGAAGCAATTAAGAGACCGATCATAAAACTTGTTCCAAAAATTCAATGTAGGTTTCGCTTCGAAGAATGCGTTGGAGGTGAAAACCAATTTCCTTGGAAGCCATTTTGTTAATTGCGTCTTGTGTAGTACGCACTGCCTTTTCTCTTTCGTAACGCACTAGTGCACTCTAGTGATTTGATTGTCATCTTCCATCACGTTGTAAGATCCTTTGGGATGCTGAGCCACTTTTTTAAATTAATCTTCCATTTTATTCGGTCTTTTCTATCTTATTTCGTCCATTTAGAGAAATCTTTTGATGTTTAATTGATTCAAAAAGGTTTTCAATATATTCTTGATCTTTATCATGGATTTCTAAATCACCTTGCTTCAAACAGTTTATAAGGAATGAATCGGAAGAAATGAATCGAAATATTCGATTCGAAGGATTCGGTTTTGGTTTTCATTTTGGTATTCGGTTCACATCCACTTTGCTTTCAAATTTCTGTTATCTGTTAGTGAAGAGTTCCTGAACAATTTCTCTAAATCCTCAGGTTTACTTTCATATTTTGACATTTGGAGTTGGCTTTATTATTCATCAATTATTCAATCAAAGAAATTAATTTCCGTAGCTGATTTGATCACTTATCTTTCTTACTCATTATAGAGCATTCTTTTCGTTAAAATTTCATTCGATAAATATTAGCAGGAAGTACCCGGAAAGACATTTTTGTTAATGCAACATTTTCAACCCAATGTCACCCTCCATATCTAATATATGGTAAATAAGTGGTAAATGAATTAAGGAAATACTCAAATTATTTCAACTTCACTTACTGCGGAAAAGTTGACCTCAGTAGAAATATTTTACGATTCTAAGGGTCAGCTTAGATATTTCCTTGTGGATTTTTAGATAATCTGTGGCACTAATGGTTTACGTACGTACCAAATACATCAGACAAACATGTTTAATTCGATATGTGACCATGCTTACGAGTTATCCCTTTTAATTTAGGATTCTTTCCGATTCATGTAATTTTTATTTGAGAGATGAATTCGCAGCATTTGCGGTTGTGGTTACATTCCATTCGAAATTGTGCAATTTGTTTTTCATTCTTGTTCACACCTCGACTCCTTTGTAGAAAATGATCAGTCATATGGGTTTTCGTGAGAAAGGCGATTTATTTTCATCATAATTATCAGTTTTGCGGGAAATTGCCGAATTGCGCTATTCTTAGCGGTGATTATAAAGGAAGCCACAGAGATATTTGCGGTATTCGACTTAATCTCTGAATTGCCAGTAAAAGAAAGAGTTTACAGTAAAATACGTTAAAAAATAGGACTAAGCGAAAAACACGTCTTAAAGCTTTATAACCGGGTTTTCTATTGCTAATTGCTTTATACTTTTGAAGAATGGTTTTCTTCTCGCAAAAAAGACTTACTTACATTGCTCATTTTCAGTCAACACTTTTCACCAGATAGGGAAGAATAATTAAATTTTGCAGTGACGAAAGGGCATTATGAATCTGAACTTATCTCAGAGTTCGAATCAGCGAGATGGAGATTGTTCTGCGATATCTTAATTTTAATCTTGTATTAAAATAAAGAAGATATTGAAAAGGAACCATTCTAGAGTTGAGGCGACACTGGTGATGGAATAAATGAGCGATGGTTTAAGCAGAGTAGCTTAAATGGCATTTTCGCTATTTGTTTCGTGTGAAATGGACTGCGAGAAAAACACGTATTAAGCGTCTTCCCTATCGACTTTGAATGTACATATTATTACTTACATTTCATTGCCACGGCCAACTTATTTTTATGTCAGTCGGTGCTAACAACTTAAGCCTCGCCTGGTCTTATAAATCAAATTATACTCACACAGATACGTAAATCGTAATTAATTTTTTAAACTTTCATAATTTAAAAGTTACCTAGTTTTATGTATGTACTTGTACTTTGCTTAATTTGCTCAAATCGTAGCCAATACACAGCTTTCTATAGAACTTATTACTCTGAATCCAAATCGTGCAATTTTTTATTTCTCTAGTTGCGTTTTAAATGATTATGCGTCGAAATTATCCGTAGAAAAAATAACTCGGATGCTTAATCGGTTATTCAGATATTAATTGCAAAAACCGTTAATAAAACACGTTCCGTAGTCACTGAAATTATCGAGCTGATTAATATTATTCTAGTGATATAACGAAAGAAAGTATTTAATGGAAATAATCCATTCATAATTTCATCGGAATGTTAAACATGTTATAAATTGACCTGAATATCGAATGCAAGCGTAAAAACCTGGAATTTGTCCGGTGAAATATTTCGATGCATAATTTGCTGTTGAAAATGGTGAGAATTGAAAATCCGGAGATAGAAGTCCGTGTCACACTGATGAGTCACTATTAGACATTCGTTTGAGAAATTAAATAAAGACACTATCAATTACTTAATGGTTATCCCTTTTAACACCGTAGAATGTTCGGTTGTTTATTTTCTACTTCATGCTTATTAAGTTTGCCGGTCAAATGCGAAACGAAAAGATTGAAGCAATTATGTTATTTACCGAGGTCAATGAGGTTACAATCGTTAACTTCAATGTTTAATTTCTTGAACTTTGAATGTTTTCATTCATAACATAATTCCTGATGCGTTATCGATTCGATGAAATGCAGTAAAACTCGTTTTAGAGACTCCGCTTAATATGCAGATTTGTTTCCATCCCTTTCGTGCGAAACGCGTGGTGAAAATACTATTTAAGACCCTTATTTGGTGGATTTTTCCCAGATGAAGTCGATATAGCCAATCGGCCGCCTCAGCCGATAGACCGGCAATTGTTTGCATTATTCTTCATCTTCCATCAGGAAATAATTGCCAAGGAAAAATGACCGCAATTAAGTGCGATAAATAAAGCGCTCTCAATGTACGAATAGCAGATGATTTATAAAAAATGTGAGAGGAAAGCAAACAGTATAGTTAAATAACTATCTCTCGATAATATCTCGTGAAATGTATAGTTATATTACCATTCTCGTGATTTTGGAATTTTCTCTCGATTCGTATGTTTTTCCTTCTCTGACAGGGATTTTGAACAGATATGTCTTGCTGTAGTTTAAGGCAAACCTAAACGACCCGCTGTTATGGAAGAAATAGTGAGTGTGAAAACATTTCATCGTATTACGGTTTATTTTTTACAATGAATTCAGTCCTTAAATGAAAAATGTCGGTTTAAATGGATGCGCATGAGAATGAATGTTGCGGAGAATGATAATGTCGATTGATTTCAGAACCTGGACACGTTGTTGATAACGAGCAATCAAAACGGGTTGACCTATGCTGAGCTCGAAAAGTTAATTTTGGCAATTCATTATCGATGGAGTTAAATATGCAACGTGAACATGACGGTTGGCGTTGAAAGATAGTCCCTTGCGGAATTCAGGAGGATTGGCATCTCGATTTATCCCAGACTAGAAAGTTCGTATTTCGAAACTCAGTTAAACCCTGGGAAAAGAATATTATTGGTAATAATACAGTTATTTTTATTCATGTTCTTATTTCTTTACTTCCTTATTTCCTTTGCATACATAATAGAAAAAGGGCTGAAATACCCCGTTTATAATTAATGCGAGATAAGCCTATTTGGGGTAGGAAGTCTCTTTAGCTAGAGTTGCGTAGATCTTTATCGAATCTAATGGTGATCACGCCATCCTTTTCTACTACTTATTGAAGCAATTAGAGTAAATTGTGTAATATGATGTTAATATTGTCGCATCGTACAAAAAAGATGTATCGCGTAATTGTGCATTGTACAGCACTCGCTTCGTAAGTCGAAATTAAGCTCGTATCTCGAGGAAAAAATTCGTATTGGAGATTTTGTCGCCTTTTTGTGCGGAGACAAGTAATCCCTCAAATGTAATGGCATACGTACTCACTATTCCATGTGATTTAGAAGTAATTGATCGTCCGTCGTGTATGATTGGCAAATAGGATTCTTTAGGGGAGATGGCCTCATTTGCATTTGAGGCCTTTTTTTGCTCCACCACAAACATAGAGTGGAATTGACCTCACTTTGCTCTTTACACTCTATCGATCAGAAATTCCATCTCATCGCGAAATCACAATTACAAATATCTGAGGAATTTACGTTTTAAGGACAATATCTAAGAATAAATATCTTAAGTCTATGATATCTTTACCGCATTAGAAATGGACATTGTAAGTTAAACTTGGATTTGCGATCTAAAATTCGACGTGTATCAATATCTTATTAAGTTTCAACAAAATCCGGCGGATGTTTTTTCCGTGACCGTCCTTTTTCGGCTTTGACGGTGTTAAAGGCGAAATCAGTGCTTTTCGAAGAAGTCTTAACTTAAAGGCGAAAAGAAAGGAAGCTGAATGCAGCAATATCGAGCGATTCGCTGCTTGTTTCGATGAGGAAGGCCAGTCGATCTTAGGGCGAATCTCAGAACGGACACACCATCTGATTGAGAAAGTAAGAGGGAACTATTCATCTTAAGAAACGAAAAATCAACCTAAGATATGTATCTCATTAATTCTTAAATAAACATGAACAAGAAAAATAGGAAAATAAACATTAATAAGGTCAGTTGGTGCTACTGTCGGAAATGCGCAAACGGTTTTGCGAAATTAAAGTTCGATTGTAATAGCTTTTTCGAATAAAATAAGTGGCCGTCATGAAACGTAGAATCCATAAGAACTGAAATGGTCTTCCTTTTTAACGTGCGAGCTGCTTGTTTCGATGCCCATCGCTTGAATAGAGCCTTTATGCATTCACCTGACCAAATGATTCGGTGCTCCATTAAAGGAGCTTTTTGTGGAAGAGAGAAAAGTGAAGTGCCCGTTCATTTCCAAGATGTGGGCCGATCTTTATTCTTTACGGCGGTATTCATCACGCGTGTTGGTCTGTGTCCCAAAAGAGTTGAGTTTTTAAGGCATAAACTTAATAAATGCAAACTCTCGTCAAAAGATGAATATTTTCAAAATAAAGATCGAATTTAAAATTTAATTAGAGGGATGTGGTAATCTCGGAATCTTCTCTATCGTGTTCACAGATGTAATATTATCCTTTTGATATAAATTTAAAAGTATTCCTGAATCGACTCTAGACGACTCGAAAATACTCTCATAAATAATGCATTCAATTTGACCGGTTGTAGACTTTTTTCTTTAGTAGAATTAAATCAGAAGTAATAGTCGTACAAATCGAGGAAAGTAACTACAGAAAGGAAATTGAAGAAAGAAATTAAAGGTTCTTATGTTGGTCGCGGAATGTCGTTTTCGATTTGAATTTGTAAAAAATTGTAAGAATACACGGGATATTAATGACTCGTACAATATCCTTTCCAAATGAAAATCAGGTGAATATTCGTAGGCTAGACGAACATGTAGATGGACAGCTTCAATGGAAATTTTTCAACTCACACATTTCCTTCAAATATTACTTAATGTAGATCGAATTGGATAAAAAGTCTTGCAGACAAATTGAGTTGTATTTCGTGTATATTATCTCGGTTCTCATAAGGTCCTCATCTATCCTACTGAATGCACTTATGACCTTTCAGTCCAATTTCTTCTATTCACCGCTTCTTTTTAGCTGCTTCCACTTTCTTTTGTTCTTTCATAAATATTTCAGTCTGCTTTCATGCCTTCCATCAATCCGCTTCCCTTTTTTGATGAGCTCCTTCCTTCGGATTTGTTATTCATGCTGCGAATGCAAGCGTTGCACATTTCGCTAGAATCGAAAAAAAAAGCTGGCCAAGGGGCCAAAATTTTTTTCTATTTTGTGAGACTTGAAACTTCGCATAGTTATTCAAAAAAGATTGGATTTTACGTTTCCGTTTGTTATTTCTCATCGTATGTGCGCCTTAAATGATACAAGACTTCAAACTTGACCGACTTTTACAGAAAAGGATTTTTCGGATTCGCCGTTAAGTGGAGACTTTGGACTGTTGGAAAAAATGATTCTAGTGTGGTACTTAGGATTCTAGTATGATACTTATCTTTTGATTTTTCTCGGTTAAAGATGAGTCGCTGCTCAGTTTACGTTACGAAAGAAGGCTTTTTCGGAACAATTTGGAGACGAAGTCAGGATAAGAAAACAAGAGAAGCGCTACGAAAAATCAATTCTATTATAGCACAGCATTTCTGAATGTTAAGAAAGTCTTCCAATACAACTGTTTGTATTATACTGTTTGTTATATATATAGTTGTTATACAACTGTTTGTATTAATCCTAATCGTCTACGCGTTGCTATGGTTTCGTAAAATTTGAGTCAAAATGTCAAACAATGGGTCAAGATAAAATGGATATTTTTGTTGTTATAGTTTAGTACGGTAAATTGCACATTTGAATCATTGTCATTCAAAGAGGAATTAGTAATAATAAAACGGCTTTATTCGGGTGAATAAGAAGCGAATTAACGGTAACGCATTCGCGGAATAGCAAAAAGATTGTATAATAAAAGCGTAAAAGAGATAATTCAACGTCTCAAGTTTAATTCTTTTGTATTTGCACTAAATCTAATTAATAGTTACACTAATTAATTGGCCAATTTCCTGAGTTCCGAGTAAAATTAATCAAATTTTATAACTTTGGTATGAATTTTCATCAGTCTATATATTTAACCTAATTTTTCTCAGTCTATATATTAAAGTACCCTTTTGGCGGATTAGGACCATTACTCTTCTACCCATTCTAAGAAAATGTGCAAAATTATTTGACAGTTGTTATCTGCCGTTAAGTTGAATCTAGAAAATCAATCTAAATACAAACAAAACAGACAAAAGATATAAATGTATACAGTTTTAAAAATAAAATATGTACATACCAGCTGAAATAGGATCACAATCAGTTTGAAAGTAGGTATTATTATGTAGTACGATATGTTTCCAGATAAACTTCATACTCATACGCTTCACTCCCACCTCACGACGCTCGTTTTTACGGCGTCCACAGGTCTTCAAGGACTACCGGATTCTTTTCTTCCGGAGATCTTTCAATCGGATTCAAAGGCTAACTGGAATCTTACCAATTACACGAAGCTTCTACAACAGTGAAATTTCGATTTTAATATGGACACGAGGTGCCTTCGGGAAATGTAGATCATATTTGTTAATTAAATAGAACGATAAATTACTTGACTCACAATCAAGTAGAAGATGCCAACGACTTAAACGAAAGCGATGAAGTCGATATTGAAAACACTCCGTTTGTCAGCATCTTCTAGAAACTAAACTTCCTTCAGCATTTACAAGTCCCATCAAACGACTAACGAAGTGTTCCAATTTTCTCGTTGTTGTTACAAATTTTTAGTAACAATCTTCTTCAAACTTCTTAAATAGAATCAAGAAGACCCCTATTATATCCATATCAATTACAACATTGAAATAATAATAATTATTATTGAGATATTTACATTATGTATATGTATATAATCAGGTCTCGACGAATCCGCAACCCTTTGCAAAATGAATCAGATTCTCCAGGACTCGAACCCGGGGCCAGGAGTTGGACATGCTAACCACCCATCTGCAGAGGCTGAGTGTGTATTTCCCTTTGTTTGCGGTTTATTTTCCATGTTTCGACAAATTTCCCTGAGCGTCCGTTCACTCCAATGTGAGCCCGTGCATTTCCTTTCACCGAATCACGTTCATAGTGTGTTTTTTTTAGCGATTAAGAAGTGGATTTGATGTGTGTCAAGTTGTTTTGAGTGCTCGTTTCGCCAATAGTAAATATGCGCACTATTGATTTCTCTTTTTATTCTCAGCGGATAAATGAGACTCATCCGACGCTTTACGCGTTTCTTTTTTTTTGAATCGTCGTTTTTATTATCGAGCCTTCTCTACCGGCCAATCGCGACATCTGCAAGGGGCGATTGTCATTTTTGTCCGCCGACTTTCATGAAAATGGCGCACCGAAGGCAGTGATTTTCGTTTATTTTGCAGTACATCTGTTCGCCAAATAGTCCGCCCAAATTGCTCATTTCAGCTGCGATAAGCCGAATTAGCGCTTTGTCGTCATTCTCCGAAAGCGCCACTTCAAAGAATTCGACCACAGTGAAGTCCACCTGAATAAATCTTTTGCTAAATGTCTGTGATTCCCAAAAATATCTCCAGAAGTTTGCTTGAGAAATAAATGTTTATGAAAGTGATTTAACATTCGCATCTCATTATATGGTTATCTCTGGTCTGATTCCAATTTATGGGATTTTCACGTCTTTTGGATGTACTTCACATTTAGCAGTACGACTATAACTATCTAATATATATATTTTCGTTTATCGACAATCTTGCATTATAATTACCGTTGTGTGTATATTTATTTATGATGTCAGTAACCCCCTTAAGAAATACATAAGGGAAATATTGGATCATTGATTACACGTTCTTCCCGACGGGTTAGGAATTGGATTTGCTAGAGGATCAGTGACTTAACATATATCGATATTTTTCTACCAATGGTATCCTTGTTTAGACTCTGGACGACTCGAAAATGCTGTCATAAAAATGAACGTAAAGTTCATTTTGATATTTTTCTCTTGCAGAATTTAATTAGAATGTAATGGTACTACGATATCTAAATAAGTACCAAAAGAATTAAATTAGGATTCTTAACTTTCCCGTGAATTTTGCGAGATTCTTGATGAAATAAACGAAGATTTCGCGAGATTTTGCAGTTGTATGTTAGCAATCCCTTTGATGACGAATGCGATTGTTCAATTCGAGATTATGTATTCTTAGAATATATACAAAGAATGTTTATAGTCCGAAACGATATAGTGAGTAAAGGGAATTTGGAAAGTAGGTCCTAGGATAAATAAATAAATATATTAATGAAATAGAGTGCGCGCACCTCCTGCCATACGCCCAAAAGAGTTATATATGTATTTGTACGGATAATTAAATGAGATATAAGTACCCCATTAATTTAGTAGGGAAGTGAGGATTACTTTGTCGAAATAAACAAGCGTGATTGACAACGCGTGATTTATGAAGAAATGAGACAAACTGAGAAATAAAGTGCGTCATTAAAATGAAGAACTGCGTAACCAAGTGAAGAATTGCTGTATTAAAACAAGCGAACAACGGAAACTACTTACGAAGCTTCTTAGCAAACCTGAAATTGCATTTTCCGCGAAAAAATTTGCCCTAAGCAGGATTCGAACCACTGAAGATAAACCTTTGGATTAATCTTTGGAAACGTTGTATGTTTGAACCCGAAGCACTAACCACTCGGCCATTTGACGATGATGTACGTAGTCCGTTATGATTCAACTAAAAGATCAATGCCTAATATTGACAGAAAATGCGAGGGATGCATTTAAGTCAATCCTTGGAATTTTTGACAGAAATCAGAATTATGCGATAATAGTAGCACTCCTTATTAATAGTCCTTCTATAAATTAAATTAAATCCTTCATTTTTGACGGGGAGTTTTTATATAGAAGACCGATCATAACGAATATCCTCAGATTGTCTGATGTATTTATCTAAATGTGTTCAGGTGAATATATTTTTCATAGCCGAAATAGTTATAGTAGCACATATTTATAAATTACAAATATGAGTGATACTTTGCGCATACGTATAAATTCTCTTATTTCTGTCTATAGTCCTGAGGATGACCGTTATGATTGAAATCAGTCGTTGGATGTCATTGAAAATATTAAGCATTGTGTATTGTTGATTCTTGAATAGGCACTCTAGCATTGAATTCGCAGTTAAATCTCTTAATTATATTGATAGAAATTAGAGCAACGGACACACAATCACGGACTCTCGTGCTTCTGACTCGAAATGTATTTGCGATGGAAGTTTTACTTAGTCTTATTTTGACCACTTATAAAGATTATCACCGTAGTCTGTTTACCTTGAATCCCAAATAATGAAGCATCTAGGACTTTTTCGAAGTAAAGTAATAACTAGGAGAAAATAAAATATTCATTCTTAAAATAATCGCACACTATCTAATCCTAACCAAATAACCCTTAAAAAAAAGAATTTCCCAACAATATCTCTCTCCCTTTTCATAGGAAATGAATGAGGTGACTCGTGTTTAGTCAACTCTGTCAAATCCGATGGCATTCGTTAAATGGATGATTCTCTCATGGAGACCTCTTATCTGGAAACATGCAGCTAACATTTTAGCCGACTTCATCCTTTGCGATGGAATTAATCGATAAGAAATCGGTGTGATTAAAGTTATCGTCTCGTTTTATGTTAATATATTCCATTTGTTAGTCACTCACTCACATTGCGCAGCATCTCTCTGAAAATACTGGAAACACATTTTCTCTCCCATCTTAACTTTATCTGTAGGCAACTCCTTAGCATTCGCAAAGAATATTTCCGCAATAATCTTGATAGCGTTAATATTCGCGATTATCTATTATATATAGCTAACTCTCCGGATATACCATTATCTATTATATATAGCTAACTCTCCGGATATACCATTATATATATAGATATATATAGGGGATACGAATTCTGACATGTTCCACAAGCGCCATCGACGTCAGATTTTTTCGACGTACTGGCCACACCCTGTAGATGCCAGAATAATGCAGACATCGACGCTAGGTGTCATGGGTTCGATACTAGAATGTCCCAAAAATCGCAATTTTCCCATAAGAATGCATTGCGCGGATTTTTGAAAATTTTTTTGAGGCACTTATCGGTAAGATAGAGTAATCTAATATTATTTTGCTATCTTCTCTCACGGAAGGGTCCTGAGTTCGACGCTGGGCGGTCTTTTGCGCAAATTTTTGCAATCTGTTTTGAGGCCGTTCTCGATGAGATAGAACAATCAAAATCACGTTGTTTGCAGATGAGATGGTCTTACATAGTACTTTAGGAAGAAATGTTACCAATGGTAACATTTCTTCCTATGCGCGTATGTTCGACGCCAGGTGGGTCCGAAATGATTCCGTAAGAAATGCATTGGTGAAATTTTGGACGATTTTTTTAAATGCCTTCCCGATAAGCTTCAAAGATAAAACCCGGAATGGTGACAGAGGCGTTTGAGAAGATTCTTTCATGACGTCCACTGCTTCTCTAGTGTTCCTTGGTTCGATGCTAGAGCGTCATTCCGATTCTACCATGCATTTCAAGCGGGAAGAACGGAATCTCATTTTAGGACCTTCCCGATAAGATACTGAATTGAAACTTTGAAACACGTGAGAGTGGCACTTATCTAACTTTCGTATGCCATTGTCTCTCACGAACGCGTCCTGTGTTCGACGCCAGGCGGTCATTTACACTAATTTTTTAAAAATTGTTTTGAGGCCTTTCTCTATGCAGGAGACTATTCAAAATCAAAGCCTTTGCGTTTGAAGTAATTTTCTATAGAACCAGTGGAAGAAAGGTTACCTTTGACCGTAAGTTCGATGCCAGATGGATTTAAAATTCTCACGTAAGAAATTCATTTCGGCAATTTTTAAGAATTTTGCTGGATAAGCTTCGAAGATGACACCCGTAATGGGAGCTCATTGTAAATTTTCACCAATTAGCTTGCAGTATGCACGCAACTTTTACTCGTATACTTTACAGTTTCCCAATTTCTTATCATTTGAATTTCTTTTCCGATGCCGTTATTTTACCATTTTCTAGCGTTTGAAGATTCGAATAATTGTGTTAAAATGAGAGACTGATCTTGACGTTGGTAGCGAGAATGATGATTGTGATAAATCGTTGTTGCATTAGAATGCTAAATATCACATAGTTACGCGACAGTCATAAATTCTCCCACATGATTATGTTATATGTTGATCACTTCTTTAGTTTTAACCGAAGTTTTGTAATGCTGCAAAGACGTGAGTTCATTTGTGATTCCCTTGAATTCCTATAAATTGCTCTGCCAAGTTTTCTTTACTAATCTCTTAAGTTAGTTAACTCTCTTTTCAGGTTTGAACTTATTCGTTTGAATTTAACCTTCTTTTATTTTCTATCATAATTTACCGTCTCCAATTTTAAGAAATATTTGTCATTCCTGGTTATACCGTAATACTTTATCATATTTATCGGATAAATCTCTGAGTCTTAATAAGTAATAAATGAGTAAAACTTTCTCCGCAACTCAAAAATTTCTTTCTCATAAAATTAGGAGATTAAAACAATTAGTAAGCGTGTTTTTAGGACAGGTAGTGTTGCAAGTGAATCGTCAATTACGAAACACCGCCATTTCAGGCAGATTCATTGGTTTGTTTCGGTTCGATTAATATTATTGTTTGGTGTATTTTGAGAAAATGTGAAAGACCAATATCAATATGTAATCACCTTTTTGTTTTTGGATGGAAAAAACGTACGAAGAAGTTAAAGCTGAGCTTTTAGTGATGTCCACGAGTGATGTACAGTGTTGATTACAACTATGGTTTTACATCCGTTTATTTACAAAGGATTGTGGGAATAAAAATCTCTCAGAGATCATCTTTTATAATAGAACACTCTTCTTTAATATTGATATGAATTTCAAACTCGACTGATTTTGTATGAGCCTATGCAAATATCCTATCAAATTCTATCATCTTCTTTAGTTAAGAGACTCATATACCTTTAAACATGGTCATTTTTTACCCTTCGATAATCGAGTGGATCATTAATGTAACTTCTTGAAAGATGTGAAACCGTAATGTGGCTTTATTAAGATATGAGAATCCGAAAATAGTCATTACCCATTCGTCGAATCGAAGATTTTTTCGATATTTCCTTCGTTTATTTCCACAGATGCCCGACTATCTCTTTAATGGACGAATATAAAACCGAAGTCGACGTGGCAGCCTTTTCGACTCATCGCGATCTATCGATTCTCCCTTCGATATCGATAGAGATCGATTAGAAGTTAAGAGAAATGCGTATGTTTAAATTCTTTCTTGATGTGCTACCGAATTAAAGGGAGAAAGAATCGTAAGATTAAAAATCGCTCGATCCATTGCGTTGGTATATATCCATACGCATCTGAATATGCATTGCATTATGGGATATTTTTAGTTGAGTGCTCTTCAATACTGAGAATAATCGAATGGAAAATTCCTTTTCTCTTCGAACCGATAAAAGCCGAATTTCGACAATAAAAGCAAAGAAAAATATGTCGGAAAGAAAAGTTCTACACTTGGGATTGATTTACATTTTCGTGCTGACATATATTTTTTTCCTTTTATTGTCAGAGTTTCTGTCGTGTCGAGATTCTATTTTTCGGGTTCTTCACTATGTACTTCACCATATCTTATGTTGTATTTATTGGTGTCTCCATTTATATTCTTACGAATGATCTTTATTCTCGTGATCAATGTTTTCGAATAGAGTTGAATTTTGTGTTTTCTGCAAATTGTGCCCTGCCTCATTTATTTCGATGCTTGGGGATCGAAACGAATGTATTTTTAGTGTGCGGCGTATTTACAGTTCATGCCGATGACTTCAATTACAATGTTAATTGGATAATATAGTGGACTGCATACTTCTAAAATGCTCTGAATCTTCTCAATATTGATTAAACGTGATATCTAGGACGAACTCAAGAAGGCAGCACTACTTCATTGATTTTGTCGATTTATTATTTAGTAATGGTAATATTAGAAGCGCTTCCTCGCGGAGAATCGAACTCTGGTCTTCTTTCACCAAAGTCGAACGCTTTTCCCACTTGGCTATTCAATTTATGATTTGATTGGTCAGTAAATAGTGGTGCTGATGGCTGTTGTTTCGCCAGTACATAATTTCAACGGATGACATCGTATGGATCGAATCGGGGACATCAAAGACGAAAGCATGCTCTCTAAAGTAAGCTGTTTATCGTACATTTAGTCATTACAAAGTCGTGCTTTCCTTCCTTACTTAGACCATCTTTCAAAATTGCATTTTTATTTAATCTGACGTTATTCTTTGGAAATGAATCAAAGTGCATTTCACTGTAATGAGGCCAAGGGCGTCACGTGGAATCAGATTTGGAAGGAATTCAGTCACGATATTCAGTTTGGCGTGGAAACGAATTGTTCAAGCCGTTGGCACTCTTTCCAGAGCAAAACATTTGACAGATTCATTGCGCTAGTCTCATTTAGAAAACCATACGATTGATTTTTTTTAAGAAATCCCATTATTTTCATGTGTCCCAGAGTTGGCGTACAGATATATAACTGATTTTTCGATTGCTTTTTCAGATACTTCTAATCCTTAATGCATTCCCTCTTAGTGCTCTCCCGAATATATAGAGGATACATTTTCTTATAAATCGAGAATATATTCTGTTCTAGCAAGAGAATTCAATTTAATAAGATATGTACATCTATCCTTTGACGTGTGTTGGATTCATTCGCACGTACTCTCAATTGGAGAGTCCTTACATCTCGTTATCTCCGATACTTATTTGTTTCAGATTACGTGCTCTCTCGCCAATAACGAGATGGGTTCATCGTGATCTGAATACTCTGCCATTGGAATATGTTGGCCATTGGAAAGCCTTTCATTCTCGCTACAACTACATCGCATTTGCTTTAAAAAAACTCCGCTTTTACTGCATCTTTCGTCCGAATCAAATGTTTCTTTTTAAAGTTACCCATCGATCTGTAGTTTCCGCTTCTCTCTCTTCACGAATGGAGTACTTTTACCACAGGAGAACCAACCCTTTATTGGATTTCGTGTTCATTTCTAGGTTAAAAGTATAAGTGAATGCTGAATTCATTTTGCTCGATCTCTATGGAAAGCACCTTTTTCTGTTCAGATTCAATGACACATGAATGAGAATCATTGAAAGAGAATGAAAGATGAAAATGAGATATATTTCCAAACCATATCAAAATATATCTTCAGCCACGATACCTCAGATTGATCTTAATAACTTCAGTTAACCTGAACATGAAAAATAAAAATCAATATTTTGTTTAAAGTGAATTTTGTTTCTTACTTCATATTTATATTGACTACAGCAATCCTTTCTTTCGGCTGATTACTTTTAACTACATCTTTTCTGTCGACTTGTATGATCTTTGTGATTGTCGTCGGTGTACAGAAATGGAAACAAGTATGAATTGCAAGAAAGGTCAATATCAAATTGATATCAGAATTAAGAGTCGAAGTTGAGAAGCAAATTTCCCTGAAATGAAAGCGATAGATGTTTTGGTGCAACCATGGCAACAACAATCAACCGCGTCATAACCCGCTTAAAGGAATCGCTTTCTCTTTGAATTTTACATAAATTGCAATTTGGATTCCATCTCGTGATATATCTTTATCGCCATTATATGTTTTGGAAATATAGTAACAAAGAGAGCAGCGTTTTCCTTTTTATTTAATTAATTTTCCTCTCATAACGAAGCAATTTTAGATAATCAGGAGAGAGTTTTAATGTTTTTGTTTTAGAGCTTCTTAGGCGGTATCATTTGTGACAGGGACCTCGTACTGAGCGTCTTAAACGGGTTTAATAATGAAAAGTGCAGACGGAGAATCAATTTGTCATTGAGCTTCTTCCGGGAGCTCGTTTAGTATGTTTTGATGAACAAGAAGAGAAATAAAAGATCTCTCGCCGTTTTTACTTTTCGTGATTGCTTCCTTTTACTGAGGCATGGAGACACTTAAAATATAGAAACAGACGCTTTTGCTGGCCTTTGCTCTTTCCTTACCATGGTGTTTTACCATTCCTCGTTGCTGCATGCATTTGTTTTATCAATGTACATATTGACCTTATTGCATGTGTAGAATATCTCTTTTTTACATCCTTCTGTTTAAGTATTAGAATTGCTGTTAAAAACTGCTTTTACACCTTAATTATAACACACAATTTATGCTAATTTGCTATTTTTGATCCTTCCTTGAAATTTCATATTCCCTAAAACTATAATTTCTAAGAAAAAATCATTGATAACCTCTGATGAATCATAACAAGATGCTTTAGAAAGATCAGCCATGAATATTCCTCAACGCGATGTAGGGAATATTATGAATTCTTGTCGAAGGATTTCACATAAAATTCGAAACGATCTGTACTTATGTTGTAGTTGTAATTGATTGTCTGCCGTATATCAATTTACTATGTCGCACTGCATTACATTGCGAAAGTGTTTATTGTCGGACGAAATTGGGACTAGACAGTCCTATCCACCATTTAACCATGAATGCATGAATTCAGCTATAGTACGAAATATAGTGTATGAAGGAAAAGGAAAGAAATATCGACTTTGTGAAGAGAATTAAATACTTTGATATTTTTATTACAGAAAATATATATCAAATACAGGAAAACACGAGCAGAAGGGGTATTTAAAAAACGTTTCAGGAAAGAGCAATAGAAGAAGAGAGAGAGATTGAAACATATCGAACAGTAAAAATTGTAAAAGTTAATAATTTATGCAATATATATCAGAATATAAATATTATTGTTCATAAAGATTATATATAAAAGAAGGTTCTTAAGATAGTGTTTTCTATGAGCATTAGATTCACTGCCAAATGAATGTTAATAGTATAAACAAATAAATAAAACATAATTAAGTAGAACTTTGTCGTTTCTACCTTAAGTAATGATCTTCTACAGCATTTAACGCGGTATTGCTACAGAAAAGGACATTAAATGCAATATTAATATTAATTTGGTTTTATCATATTAATACAGAATTACATTCATATCTCCTTCCTTTTTGATAAAAATCTTGCGTTCGCCGCCACTTTCCTATGGAAATATTAAATAAATCGGTGGAAATAGTTTTCGAGAAATGACTTTTGGCTAAATTCAACTGTAACATTTATAGCGCGTCGTTTTTTTTTGTTGCAAATTGTGTTAAATCTCGTTCATTCGAATACCTGCGAAAAGATGGCAGTAGTAGAGGCGTCTGCGGCGCCATCGGTCGAGTAAAGAGCGAAGCAGGTCCATAGTACGATCTTTGTTTTTGGGTCAACTGAATTATTTAGATTTCAATTGATGGCGATTCATATTTTGCCATTTCTTTTCGGATTTTTATTAGCGTTGCAA
This sequence comes from Pachydiplax longipennis, assembly GCA_036926295.1. Lineage (NCBI taxonomy): Eukaryota > Metazoa > Arthropoda > Insecta > Odonata > Libellulidae > Pachydiplax > Pachydiplax longipennis. The sequence continues at coordinate 739,236 of JAVFKF010000038.1, forward strand.
CATTATTTATTAGACGTATTATGTAATGATGATAATATACTTGTGAGAATGAGTTACATTCAGAGAGGGATTATGGTGATTAACTTGATTCTTCACTCGGTTGAATTCTGTGGCACCCATTCTTAGAGATAAAAACACTTCAGCAGTTGATTATTAATTCGACATGTCCAATAACATTAATGAAAAGTCTTTATTTGGGCGAGAACCCATCCGCTTATTGTGTGTATATAATGTTTAGTGAGTTTGAAAAACGAGAAAGTGTGCATATGAAAGAAGATATTTTTAGGAAATAATTATTCTTTCTAGAAAAATACCCACTAAGAAAGGAAACCAGCGAAAACCTACGATAGTAATAGCTAAATATGAATGCAGAGTGGATAGCACATACGAATATGAACAAGCAGATTGAAGATTATATTTAATTAAGTGTAGGAATCAAATTGAAAAGACTCATTTTATACTAGAGTGTATAAAAATGTAAATGCACAAGTTATTAAATTATAAATAGATTACATTTAAATAAACAAGTACTAAAAGAAAGGAAATTGAATAAGGATTCTATATTTTGTGGAGAATTCTTGGTTTGGATTGCAAATTCCGAGAATTTTGATAAAATAAAGGAAAATTTCGCGAGTTTTTGCCGTTGTATATTACCAATCCCCTTGATGATGACTTGTTGAGTTTATGCATACTTAAAAATCCATGTTAAGTTGGCGTTATAGTGAGTAAAGGGAAATAGATCCTAAAGCAAGTTAGTCCTAGGATAAATAAAAATATCTATTAATGAAATAGAGTGTGCGCATCTCCCGCCATACGCCCAAAAGGTTTACATATGTAAATACGGATAGTTAAATGAGATAAAAGTACCCCATAAATTCATTGAGTAAGGGAGTGGGATTGCTTTGTTGAAATAAACAATCCGTGGCAACGCGTGATGTATGAAGAAATGAGAACTAAAGTAAACATTATATGCATTTTAGAATACGAAATATACGACAATTATAAAGTTATTTTGAATACATCTATGTAACCGTGTATTATTAAAATATATAACTGCGCAACCAAGTAAAGAATTGCTTTATTAATAAAAGCAAGCTATGGAAACTACTACTTACGAAGCTTCTTAGCAAATCTGAAACATAATTTTCCGAAAAAAATAATTCCCTAAACAGGATTCGAACCACTGAAGATAAACTTTTGGATCAATCTTTTGAAACTTTCGGAGTTTATAACCAGTCACTCTAACCACTCGGTCATTCTGACGATGTTTTAATTTAGAAAAAATGTTGGTTAAGTAGACTACTGCACGACAGGACAGACAGTATGACATTTAAATTAATCCTCAACATTTTTGACAAGGTATTTTGACATGAGTCAAATGTATGCGATATAGTATATTTTTCTATTAAATTCCCGTTATTCACTAGTTGTGAATAATAATTTTTTTAAATAGTAATAATAATTCTGTTAATCGTTATTTAAAAAACTTTTTCTTTTTTGTCTATTTAAGCATAATTTTATGTTCATTATGGTAGAAGAGCGCTGTTAGTATTATTTAGTCTGTTTGAGAAGGCTGTCATCTTTTTCGTTCATTCGTAATTGTAGATCCAGAAGCCTTCCCTTTGGCTCATGGAATCCTTTTTCCCTTCCTATTAATGTGTGTATGGAATGAGTTCTCTCCTACAAATTCCTCCATGGGATCGAAATGGATGAGATTCATTATTTGTTAACGAAGGAAGTAATTTTCTCTCTCACGTAGACAGTCACTTTACTCAGAACATATTCATGTTTCGATCAACATTAGACTGAGTTCATCAGACGTTTGCGAAGGATCTAATATTTTCGAGTTGTGATGATAGTCCGTCTCTTTGGAAGGCCGATTTAGCGTCCAAGTTGGATGCGATAAATGAAATCAGCGCGATTCCTTTTATTATCGCATGATTATTATTTATTTTTATTATTATTGCGTAATAAAGGACAGGTAATCGCTTCTTCATCGTCCGTTCGTTAGAGGAGGCGAAATCAGACGCAAAATTGCTTTTTAATGAAATCTGACTAATTCATATTGTGCGATTACATTCAAATGGAATGGTTTTCCTCATTGCGATCTGTTCTTAAAAATAAGCTAGCTTGTGTAAGCACATATCGTAGAATAACAGTCCCAAATGCATTATCGATTCATTCGCTAATTAATTTGCAATATATTGAAAACTGAAGATCATCTGCGTGCCTCACTTTTCAACGCAAATTGTAATAAATTGTCACCGGCATTTCCTCAAGTTGATATAGCCTCTGCCCACGAGTTTCAATTTCATTGGAAATTCTTTCTCAACTTTTCACCTTAATGTTTCCTGGAAGTGAAATTCAATGTATAATCTTAATTTTGAAATTATACTCTATCCGAGTTAAAAAGTCCTACATTTAGGGAAGAATTTTATTATTTCCATTTGGCTATTTTTTAATGATTTATTCTACTACTTGTATATATCATTTTACCTTTATCTCAATTTTTCAATCTTCAGTAGCTTTTATTTGATTTTTTAGCGATCTTCATTTTATGACGAGAAGATTGTTCAAGGAAATTTTTTTTGCTCTTCTGGGAAGGCAAATTTGATATAGACAAGAATTATTAAATTCTTTCCTATATCAATCAAAAGAGAATTATTAAATTCTTTCCTTTATCAATCTTACCGTTCTTTTTCTGAATATGCAGCGTTATTGCCCTTCAATTCATGCCTCTTGATAGACGTATTACTGCGTTCATTCTATTTTTGAAATATCTTCGTCTACTTACTTTTAAACAGCTCTCTTACGTTTTTCGAGTATCATTCGCCTTATTTTTATTCCTCGCTCTTCCTTTACAACTATGCACTTATCATCAACTATTTTAGTCATTTCCGTCCTTATAATACGTCACACAGCCTCCAATCGTCTCTTTTTCTACGCTCATTCTATGTCCAGAATATTTCTCCTATTTTTGGAACATTCCCTCTTCATTCAGTCATATGCTTCATGATTCGTCGTAAAAAGTATGCTTTCATTGTTTTAATTTCCATCACGTTAACTCAATTCAACATACGCCATAACAACACATCAACTCAGTTGAGACTAATCTTCCATTTGACCGTTTTCTCAAAGTACATTCATATATGAATTCAGATTTTAAGCTATATTTAAAAGTACATAAAGAAAGGTGACGAAGTATTGGTTTTGTGGATATATTTAAGTGGAAGCGTTCATCCAGTGCAGGGGTGTGAAAATCTTTTCAGGAAAGAGCGAGAGACATTGAAATATAGCGAACAATTAAAATTACGAATGTTATTAAATTATTTGATATACATCAGAATAATTGTATTTTTTATGATAACTGAAAATTATAGGAAGTCTTCAAGCTGGTATATTTAATGAACATCAGATTTACAATAAAATAATAATTTATGCTATAGTAAATGAATAAAAGATAGAAATATAAAATCAGTGTTTCGTTTAAAGACAATCATTCATTTTATCAACTATTTACGAGTTTGAGTAGGGCTTAAGAATTATTCCGCTCAATTTAATATTTATTTATTCATTGTCACTCATTGAAATGGAAAGACTAACAATATTATGAAGGGATGAGTAATTTTCGCCTTTATCAACGAATTTGGTGTAATTGTTACTTTTTTTCTCATCTTATAATTTCTTCGTCAATCTGAATGCAATGAATGATAACTCTAAGCAAACAGACAATCAACGATAACTCTTTTATCTCATTTGTCCAATAATTTAATGATTTTGCATGCGTGTCTCGAGCCGAGTTCCCTTTTAAAAATGCAGATAATAGCTCGGATATGCTATCATTAACCATTCTTTTTTAATCTCCACCCTTATTTACGTTGGTTGATTTCGTGCCTGATTGCGTTTATTCCCCTTCATTTTGTGTCTCTAATTAGCGTGCTTAACACCTTCGTGCGCTCTTCTAATCACGCGTTATTTAACGATACCCGTTGAGATGTTGATCAGAGAAATTCCGCACGCTTAATTCCTGTGCTTCGATAAATAATTCTCATGATTAAAGAATCTCTGTCGAAATTAATTGAATGATCAGACGTATTGCGGTCTTCTTAAATATGTTTCTCTTTTTATCTCCTATCGCCGGGTGATTTTGGGGCTCTTTCTACAAAGGGCAAACTATCCTCATCTTGGCCTTCCCTTGTTCCGAAGGAATAGTTAAGGGCATCCAACAGACCTTCCAATTGTTCACTGCAACCAATTGCTGCGAAGATCATTTTCAAGTATTGCTGAGAATTGGAAGAATCCCTTATATAAAATAGATAGAGAAATGTCGCGTCTTAATAAAACTAGTCTTCGAGCTTATGATTTTAATATAGACAAGTAATTATTTATGCATGTGTGTTACCTTGTTTAAGATTTCCGTATTGACGTTATGGCTTTGACCTTGCACTTTCTATTATGAAAGAGCTTGAATAAGTATTCCCATATCATCTTAATTTGCGCCGAAGCGCATCGCCTTTAGAGATTCGTTTTACTGACAATTTTTTTTTTTTAATTTTCACCACTCAGCGCACAAAATTTCGTGTTCTGAATTGTCCTCAGTGTTGCTAGGTTACAATTAATTCCTATCACTACGCTATCGAAACCAGAAGGCTATTCGCGTTCTTTTTTGAACATTTTAAAATATTCCGTAATAAATTCATACGTTTGGCGACCTGATAATCAGGAAATAAGTCAATCGATTATCGAATTTTCAAACCACTTTTCGTTAAAAATACCTCGATGTGTGTGATTATTCTTCGAGGCTTTCGCCTTTTGGCATTATTTCGCAGCAGTGAAATGTGTATTTTTTCTCCTTTGCATCGATTTTCGAAAGATATCTCGAAAAGGCGCATTTGACGCTCGGATGGGCTCTTAAAAGTATTTGATGAAAGAACGGTTTCTAATTTTCAGGACTAAATCACACAGATGAGGATGTTTTTCTTCCGTTTCTTTCTGCTCTCTCAGTCAAGGTTTTGCTGTCCTCAGTACGTTTTGTGAGGGTTTTCAGAATGTTTCATAGTGATATAAAATTCCTCCTTTAGTGCAAAGAAAAAACACACTTTGTAAATTCCACAGAAATGCTATTATTATAAATATTATTTCTGTGGAATTTACAAAGTTTTTTCTTTGCATGATGACACCATTCCACACAGTTAGTTTGGAGCATATCAATGATATTCCTTCTTTAGTTTTGAAGAATAGTTGTTTGTGATCCGCATCATCTCATAGAAAATCTATATTTTGTAAGATTCAATTTTGTACAAGGTGTGACAAATAGTGACTTGATTACAAAAATGACTTCAAAATTGAGTAGAAATTATAATTTTAAATTGCAATTCAATCTTTGTGTCTGCTGATGCTTCCTTTCGTCTCAAGCTATAAACATAAACTAGAAAAGGAGTTTTTGTGAGTCTTGGAGATCCAATTACTGTTTAAGAAATTCGTTATTTATTCCTAATTGCTTGTCTAGTAAAAATTGTTTCATTCGGGAGTGAGAAATGACCAAAATGAAGACATTGTGCAAAAAGCAAACAATTCCTCAAATATGTTATGTAATGTAACCTGTATTACGAAACCCGGTTATACCGCATATGACGTTGTTTTAGATAGAAAAGCTTCTTAACCGGGTTTCACTATATTTGGAAAACTATTAATAGTTTATTAATACAGTATTTCAAGCTCCGAAAGAAAAAGCATTACAGGGAAATAGTTGTCAGGGCAAATAACCTCCGATCGTTATCCTAATCCACATTCTAGCATTCTAATTCTATTCTACATCTATCATTCTGTTCTAATTCTATTCTATATCTAGCATTCTGCTCTAATCCTATTCTGCATCTAGATTCTGTTCTAATTCTATTCTACGCCTTGTATTCTACATCTTCTATTTTTTATATTTGCCCTTCGCAAAAAGCCGAGTTAAAGCGCGTGGTCTACTACGGAAAGTGCGTGATTAAAAGTAATATAATCACATCACAAATATATATATATATATATATATATATATATATATATATATATATATATATATATATTTGTAATGGTCATTCCCAATGCATTTGAAGGCGATTTAACAGAATAGAAAGTCTCTGATGGAATCCATGTCCACCCCTTAAATTTTCGTGTTAAATGAATGTCCTTGAATGAGGAATCGATATTCTGTCGAATTCCAAGAGATTTATTTGTATTTTATGCTTTTCAAAGGCGAAATTAGACGGGTTTTTGTTCTCTTATTCGACGGCGAAGCAGTGTTACCGCTTTGCTTTGATTAGAGTCATTTTAAATAAGTTTTTCATCCTTTTAAGCCACAGAATTTTTTGTTCGCTTCCTGTCAACTTTCAGGGCACAAAAACAGGATTTATTGTGCGTGCGATGGAGAATTTTATCCCAGTCGTTCCTTATTTTTTAGTTTACGTCATTTATTAAATATATCTAAGCGGTCGAACAAAAAGATGCATTCGTTATTGATGAGTGAGTAAATTTGTCATATTCCATCGCTAAAAAATGCAATTTGTGCTGAATATAAGTGACGCTTCATATCATTCGTAAAACGAAGCCTACGATTTACATCCGTTTAAATAATTTTCGTATTCAGTTACGAATAATAAAAGTGTCACGTTATTCAATCGCTCCGAACAGCATCTCTAATTGCTTTCTGCATTGGACCGCTTTTGAAAAGTCTCTTTTAACACAGTATTTTTGATATTTTGAAAGAAAAAAGCCCGTAATAATATCCACCTTTTTGGTTTCATTTTAATAATATCTTTGTAGTTTTGCATGTTGTGGAAAAGATACGATATTCTCGTATAAGATAAATCGTATTTTTAAGTTAGTTGTGTTGTATGTCTATGAATACTCCTCATCTTCCCGGTTTAAATCAGGTATTGTCTTTATATATCTTCCATTTATTGTTGAAACAGATTCGACATTTCCATTCTTGATATTGATCAACTTCTCTTCGATCGAAAACACTTTGGCATCAATTATCTGCATCGTTTTTTTCTCCAATCATAATCACTACTCCTTGACTTGCATTCGAACGCCTTTTGCGTGAAATTCTTATTAATATTGGTGTGATATAGATTTTATTGCGAATGTGCATCCTTCAACTTAAAATGTTTTCTCAATCATTTTTAACATTAGCCGGATAACTAAATATTTCTCTTATTCAGCGGCTGCCCATCTTTAAGTATTCCCATATTAAAATTACGAACCCTATGGACCACTATTAGAAGTTGGGGTAAATCAAATATTTATAAATTATTTTCATGAGAAGTCCATTCTATTAATACGGAATTCAAGTTGTCGCCAAGTACATTAATAATACGGGCTATCGATTTCCTCTCTCTACATCGACTTAAATACTCTGCAAACCGTACGGAATTGTGCTTCAGGTGTTGGTGCTGCCACCAGTCATTGTGGTAGCATATAATAATAAATAGATTTGTGATGAAGGACCACATCCAAGGGAGGAGACCGCCGCAGGAGATTCTTTTTGTCTCTGGAAGGTCGCTCGCGAAACGAAAATGTGTCAAAGGAAGGCTTTTGCCCTGTGGCGCTCGATGCAGTTCTCTCTCGCGGAATTCTCCTTTTTCCATTAATTTTCCTTTCCCAGGCCGGTCAAGGCTGCATACCCCAAGGTCTTTCTGATTTATCGGTCCACTTTTTGCCATTCTTTCTCATGTTTTGCAGTCAGAGTTGAATCGCCTGATGTATGTTTAGCATGACTAAAGATTCCGACTTACTTTTATTATGCGTGGATTTGGTAAAAGAGCGATGGAAAGATTAGTATTTTGGATTCGCTTAGCACAGTATATCGTTGGTGATGCGTTACTTTTTTTTAAACTTGTCACTGATTCTTTTCGATGCAGATTTTTCGTAATAAATAATAATTTGATACAGCTCTTTCTGTGTTGTAAATTTCGAGAAAAAATTTCATCAGAACTATTTTCTGCCAAATTCCTCCATAATTTGGCATGATCGAGTGAAGTATAATGTTGCCAATTGTTATGTTTGTTAGTTTTATGAAGAGAGGGATCTTTCGAGATAATTATGTCATAATAGATTTAATAATCTGGCCTCGACTTTGTGGTAGTCCTCCATTATAATGCCATGATAAGCAAGAATAAAGAAAGTTCTAACCAATCTGGTGCCAAATTGTATAGTGAGAAAGAACATATTTTATTATGTCAACGAAGGGATTAAGGTGTCGTAAATGATGATTACCAATCCACATTAATTTACTTCATTGAGTAGAATACGTAATTAGGATAGCAATGTGCAAAAATCACTCTCTCTCGGATCGCCACTCTATTCATCTAGGCTATTCTCCTTTCAAATAGATATTCTGAATCATAGATTCAATGGCTGCTGAGAGAGATCCTTGCAAGAAGAAAGGACAAAAACACTGAATGCCCAATCATTTTGATGCCCTAAGAGATAAAACCGGCCCTGGTTAGTTGATGTGTCGAGATAATGTTTATTTAGAATCAAATTAATGCAATTTCTGTTATTTCTTACTGCAAAAAATGATTAATAATAACGGCGACAACTTAATCCGGCTATAAATATTAGGAAAGCACTTTCAAATCAAAGCGACTTAGAGAGATACGATGAGTGAAACGAGGCTAAGAGAAGCACGGATTGGAATAACCTTTAGCATTTTCGGATTTGAAGGACACTCCGAATGAGCAATATACATCATTTAATGTATGACAACGGCAAAAAAATCCGGCTATTTCAGGTTATCTTTCGTGATTCATTTTTTCATGAATTTCTCAATCTCTTGGAGATGGTAAGTAATCATATTTTTGTCTGAAATTTCTGTTATTTTAAATGTCATTCATTTTCCAATGAATACCTCCTTTCCACTCATCTAATTTTAAATCGGATTAGATGATGTCCATTAGATTCGATGTGTATATATGTATGCAATTGATCAAACTGTAGAACCATAATTTTCACTTCGCAAATCATTTAATGTCTTCACGTGACGGAAAATCATTCCCAATTAGAGTCCCGGGTTCGACGGTAAGGAATGTCATATTTTTCTATCAGTTTAATCTGTTTTCAGAAGTCGGCATTATTTTTTAAATAAATTATTATTTTATTGAAATATCCTGATATGAACATTAATAAAGTGAATTCTGTGGATAATCAATGACCAATTACATAAAATTTAAAAAACTAATTTTATAGAAAAATTCTCCGTAGCAGGGAAGAAGGAGGTTTAAAAAACCTGCGGAACCTATTGATAGTATTGTAGAGATCATATAGTATTTTTATAAAGGAAAAGGCAATCCTCCACTACCATTGGGTATCAAAAGGAGAGGGCTTACTAGCAAGATGAGGAGTAATGAGTGTTCAACACAATGACCCCATAATAGAAATTCTAATGAATTAGGGTGACCAAAATTAATGTCAATTCAGATACATTCGAATCTGATAATTAGTAGCTTTCGTATTGTCTTTGGTACGAGCAATTTAGAGGCAAGATGAAATGAAAAATATGAGTTTTCCTGTATCATTTACCAAATAGAAATATATTCATTCCATTACGAAATTGTGGCAATAGCCTGATTGTTATTTGGAATATTCTATCGAAGGATTCAGCGGTAGACTCATAGTAGCATATAGAAGACTGTCAAAGGGATGACTTAGAAAGGGTCCACATTGTGTTGGAAGTTGACATTTAATTTAAGGCCATCGAAAATCTCTGTTGAGGTTAATTGTGTCCTTACGATGACCTTTCAGCGCCATCTTCTCATTTTTCGAAATTTCCATTTCTTTTACTCCACCATTTAGATATTTCATGTCGAATTCATTTGTCATGGTTATTTTTAATTTTTAGCTTCATTATCTAGATAGATTCATTATCTTACATTACTATTGTGGAAGTTATTTATATAACGCCGAAGTAATCGATTTCTCTTATTTTTCAGAAATATATCAGTACCATATCCTCTAATATCGTGTAATAGTTGATTTATGCATAAACGAGGAAACTGTAATGTTCAGAGTTCTTAAATATGATGAATATTTGCTTCTGATTTTGATTTTTAGATTCAAGTTTAACCCTAAATTTCTCAATACCGTACGGTTCGGTCTACGCAATATTCAGACAATTATTATTCATTGAGTAAATGGAGAAAATGCCATGTTGGTGCTAAATAACCTCTGCAGAAAGCAGACAATTTATCTCGCTTCCTGAAAATAAGTATCTGACCTTTTAGGACATTAATTTTCATCCAGTGAGGACAAAATTAGGTTAGTGTATACTTTGCCGTGGGAATAGCTTTCTTTACTCCTGTATTTGTGTATTCATTCGTAATAATAAATTTATGGGAATACATCGGAAGTGTGGATGCTAAAGTTTGCGTTATCTTTACGATTGTGAGAATTAGGCTTTCGAGAGGAAGATGTATTTCTTTTTGTAATTTCTTTTTCCTCTCGAAATAGCCTTACTTCCTCCTCTTAAAGCTTTTCTCTTTTCTTTCCTTTTTCGTGGGTTTGCTTTATTATTCCTTTTTCAGTTTCAAGTGAAAGAGTTTCCTAAGTAACTCTCCTCAATGAATTCGGATAGAAGTAGAGCATTCGCATTAGTTATTAAATAAAGGGAGTTTCAGTCTTTAAATGTTAATGCGAATGTTGAATGCTTAGGTATTAATATTTCCAAGCTCGGAGGGAGTCTCCAGATTCTGTGTAATTTAAATATTTGAGTATTCTCTAGTTTCTTCTAGTGAAACAGGGCTCAATAGGTAAGATGAGGTCCTCAGACACGATGCTTTGAGTAGAATGCGGCCCTGTAAATTGAGCCTAATAACCTTATTGCTGTAGCATTTAATTGTATGCCAAATAAATGCTCTCATTCATGTCTCATTCACTTTATCAGATTCACGAAGTAGAATAAGACAGAAATCAATGAAAGGTACGTTTTTCTCAATTCTGTATCGACGAATCATTTGATAAGTTTCTATCGTCTTATCTCATATACATCTGAGTATAAACTTTACTGATTATTCCATACATTTGCAGTGGATATCCCAAACGCATCGCACTTCGTAATGATTGCAGACTGTTCGTCTCTTTTTACTCGACTTCCGTGTCGCAGTAAATTAATGTACCAGGTTTATTTCTTTAAACTTAAGCTGTAGATTTTGTTTCTTTTACTAAGAGAAACGTTAAAATATATTTCATGGACCTCAAATTCCAATTCATACAGAACTGTACAATCCATGTGTCTAAGCCGAAGTATTTCTAATATACGTAGAGACCTTTTATACTATGTAAAGTGAAATTACTTGTCATAGATACTCTCATTCACTGTCATCGACGTAATTCTAATCAACGCCCAATTCGAGTTGTCATAACAACAATTGCGAGGGAATGACGTTGCTAGGATAAGATGGCCTTCTGTGATAATTAGGGGATCTTTCAGGGATGCTGTTGTTAATGCATCCCCTGCCATACGCCACTACCGTTCTGCTAGAGAAATATTTAAACTTCAGTTATCTACGATAGAGAATCCATCGGAGTGATATTTATCTGAAACACGTATTTATGTAAATCAGCCTCGTTTTGCAGAAATGGTAAATACTCTTCCTTAAGCTTACTTCATTTGAGTTTAGCTAATGAACATGAGATTGAAATAAAAGACATTTAAATTTCGATATATTCCACTCATAAGTGGAGAATTCCTAGAGTAGATCGTAGGAGAGCGAAACATGTATAAAATCCGCACGTGGCATTTCTTATTGTCCTTGTAATTCAAGTCCGTCCTAAACCTCTTCTCAGAAACCCTAATCGTTATCAGGTGCCTCTGACGTCGAATGCCCTTTCCAAGCAGTTCCCTCTTCCTCCGACAGAGGCGCCACAATGAGTTCCGTCGCAAACTTGTAACTAATTAGTCAATGAGTTAGTGACTGATTAACGTTGCATGGCTTAGTTTAAATTGTATCCGAAATAAGGCTCCTCTTGATTGCGGTTCATCTTTTAGTTATTGTACCAATTATCGTATAAAATGAATGAAAATCCCTTCATTTGATTTATCCATGACAAAACGTTCATTTTCACAAAATATATTCGACATAATCATCAATAAGATATCTTTTTATTATTTCGACCGGTATCGACCAACCGATAAAAAATATCTCGTGGAACTTGTTAAGTTAACAATATTTAGTATTTTCTATTCCTAGTCTCATGGCGTTCTACTCATATTTAATTGCAATAAAACACACAATGAAAGTGAACTAAGATTGAAGCCGATTCATTTAAGAAGGATATTCTGCTGTACACTATTCTATAATTCTAATTCATAAATATAATAAATCACTTAATGACAAGAGCGATTGCTGAAGTGTTTACTATGTGGCATTCGAAACATGTAGGAGAAAAGAATGACTCCATTGAGTTACTTATTCATTTCCTTGTGCAGCAGCCATCTTATCAATGTGGGAAATTGTAGTCTGAGTTTGTGTTGAAAATATACTCCATTATTTCCATTCGGATTTTCTGCTGAACTAACATTAACTCAACCGTCATACTTGTTGCAGTTTGGTGCACTTCACTCCGGGTGCACTCATACTTGAGATAATTTTCTGCATCATAACATTGTGATATCCATCCATAAAATAAAATTATTTAAACTGCTCATCATTGTTTCTAGGGCGCATTTTGGCTGCATAATTTTCATAAATGGAAGCATAGCGTGAAACATAGTGCTCACGCAAACTCCAATTACTCTCTTTTTATCAGGATTTTCCTCATTTTACGACCTTCTTGTTTTCTCGCATTTTCATTTCCCATCTCATAACTGTTGATTTTCTGTCTTCGGAATGACTTATGTTCTTTAAAGTACGAATCCTTCGAATATTTCGGGATAATTCGACTCTATTCACTTCCATTCGTTTTCGTTGCGTCGAACCGATATTTTTTCCGAAATTAAGTATAATCCTAATGCATGAAATGTTAAAGGTTCTTATAAAATTATTAACTCCGTAACTTTTAACTACGTAACATTTCATTGAGTGTTGCGTTTTTAAAACTTTTTATCGATTTTAATATTCGAATATTTTTGTAGTATGTTTAAAATGGTACTTTCCTTACGATTTCTATTGTTTTCTCCGTATAAGTGAATGATTTCGCTGTGTCTAGATATTGATTTCATTTTGTCATTGGTATTGCTTTTGTGATTATACACCGTTTTCCGCTTTTTTGCTTGCACTATCGCTACATTTGCACTGGTGTTTTCTTCACGTGCATTTATTTTTCGAGATATTACATTATGGTTTTTACGTCGGCTCCGTTTACATTTTCCACTATATTTTTATTTGCACATACATTATTTACTTTATTTTCAATATCATTGAGGACAGGTTAGATGAAAGAAGAGGCTTTTCAGTTCCAATCTCGCCTGAGTAAAGATCTTAAATTAATATTTAAGCTCGCCATATAAAGCAAACAAGTATAAGAGTAAAAGGTTGGTTTCTAAAATATAAATGTTAATCAGTGAGTAGAAATTCACGATTAATAATTGGTAATTACGAAAATAGTGACACTTAATTAGAGCGCTATACAATTTCGGAATAAACAACGGAATCCGGTTCAATTTCCGGTTCGAGGAATGATATTCTCACACAAACATCCTCACTTCGTTTGTAGGATGTTTTCCGGTTTGGTGCTCGTTTCATTTCATCGGCGTGGTGCTCGTTGTTGGTGCACAGCTGCTCGTGACAATTCCTTGTTTTCCGTGACTTGAGCTCAGCGCCTGTTTTATTTCGATCCTTCTTCTAATATCTATGTAAGAAAGGTTATCATCTTTAATGTTCCAAATTTTGGAAAACTTAAATATTTAGCATGTTACCATGTCTATGCTCATACTCTAATTCAACAATTCTTTCTTTCAGGTACGTGTTTTTGGAACTTCTTATTATTTGGGAATAAGGTTCTGAATTGGCATCTCCGATGGACTCGAGGTAATCTCATTGTGAAAAGTAAGTGTACAAATTATTAGCAAATTCCGAATTATCGTCGAAATATTTGGCGCCCATAACTTCCTTGAATCTTCTATTTTCCTTGATTCTTGGGAGTGTACTTTTATGGTAATTTTCCAATTTATTGCTTCTAAATAATCATTTTCTATTTCTTAAGCACTGTTTGTTCGCTGTTTCTTTTCGTTACGAATTCCTGAATATCTTTCTGAGTTGTTCCGCTCCGTTCTCTCTAAATAAATCGATCCTTTGAATTCTAAGGATTTAGTCGAGATTTAATTTAGAAAATAAATTAATTGGATGGTACATACATATTCCACTCTTGGATCACTCTCTTCGCTTTGTTGTGACGTATGATCATCTCGAGTAAAACTGCCATTGAAGCAGCGATTGAATATCACTCATGATGTTCCCTTTCGTTATCCTTTTTTATTCCTCATATCTGTCCTTTTATTCATATACCGACCTATTCACTTGCATAAATCAAAAGAAACTCTACATTCACCCAACTTTGTCTTCCTTTCCCTTTAAAACCATTCGTTTTTAATTTTCCATTTTATTCATTTTGCTAATTTCTCTACATGTGTCCAAAACTAATTCAAAAAACCCCTCTTTTATTTGAATCCACTCTGTATTTCCCTCTAATCAATTCTGTCTCTGCTTTGGACACACCCAACTTTCGCCACTAAACGACGTCATCGCAGCCTCATCAAAACTGTTATTTTTTGTTGTTTTTTTCAATAAAGCTTGAATTGTTGCTCTAAGAACTAAAGCCGTAACTGATCAGGCCATCAGAAGTATTCTCTTTCTTTCAATTATTCTCAACCGATGCTGGACTGTATATTGTCGTGGTTATTCCAAATGATTTCGCCGGAGCTGTTCTTTTATTCAGGGTATTTTTTCTAGTCAGTGTGATAACTGATAGTTGTGATGTAAACAGCAAATTAAAAAGTTTATCGTCAAAATGAGGAACATCACATAGAAAGGGGTTTGCTTCGTTCTTTCCTATTTGTCTATGAGGTGAAATTGCTTCATTTTAAGTGGAAATAAACCAAAATTCAGTGAAAATGGAAGACGCTCTCCTAAAATCAGACGGTTCTTAAAAAGATATGACAAGAGAGCAAAAGCAGGAGTACAAAGCAATGGTTCGTAAAGATATCCACAGTCGAAGCTAATAAAGAAGTTTCCTTTTCGTTGGATGGTATTATTTGAAAATTAAAGTCCCCTTCCTTTTTTCTTTCCGATGCAAAAGAATGTAATACTCCGATGATATCGCTGTTCCTCTAATTGTTTTGTTTCCCTGAAAACGTCTTTTACTGTAGTTTATGCAGATAGAGAAAGGAATGATCGTAAGGCATAATCTAGAAATGCAATGTTAACTGATAGGAGTGTTCGTCTTAAGACTGATATCGCAACGAGACGGCTTGGTGCCATCTTAAAGACTTTGGGACGTTTTAAATACATATATAGCTGCTTCTCTTCTTCATTACCATGAATCATCGCGGGAAGAGGTCGCTCCATCTCGTGGCGAAAAAATAAGACAAACGAGGTGCGATTTCCGGCTTTCTCTCGATGCGGAGAAAGTGGTGGAGAACCGGTTTCAGACGGCAAATCAACGACAACGCTTAAGCTATAGTCAAAGAATAAACTAATTTCAGCAATATGCAAAAATACTGCAGAGATAACCCTTCACGGGAAATACAACTGCCGCATAATTTTCGTTATCTCGAGTAGTTCAGTTCAAGTTTAATGTTATCATAATTTTTGTTCTTTATTAAAACATTAGCTGAAGTACTTGCTTTTACTCGAAGAAGTTATACATTTCAGCCTGACATCGGATCCATTTTCATGCGTAAACTCGAAAAAGGTATATTTTGTAAGTGAAAAACTAGAGGCCGAAAAGAAGTAATTTCCGTTAGATATTCTTTCATAGTTTTACATATTTCCCGCACTACCATTTTCGTTATCCGATGAAGGTATAAAAATTTCCCTCTTCTGCGGAAGTGACGTCATAAATCTCCCTTAAATAGCTGTCTTTCTCCTTTGCCATCGCTTCTTTTTCCTTCCTTCAATGTTTATATTCAAATACCCCTCATTAACCATCAAGTTGCACTCAAAGCGGATTAGTAAGCGTTCGTTTAATTCTCATTATTTATTCTTCTTCACCGTGGAAATCTCTTGAGACTCCGACGTTCGGATTTATTCTTCGGAAAGTTCATTAAAATGGAATTGAGTATTTTTTTGTTTCCCTTGGAAATATTCACATTTATTTGGTATGTACCATACGGGTCGGAGGAGAGGCATTTATCCGTTGGATGTGTCATTATATTGGCAATTTTCAGCGAATTTAAATTTGGGGTAATTTACTCACCTGAAGATGGAATGTATGTTTGCAGAAAATGCAGGAGTTGAAACGCTAATCTTCATCGCCAATTGGCTTGAAAATGCATTTAATATCGTCATTGGTAAAGTTTTCCCTCTCTAACCTTTCTTTTTCTACCATAATGAAGGTGAATAACAGCTATTCCACATTAAATTGGTGATGTTGCGAATCTGCGTATAACGAGGAGACCAAAGACTAATTCGTCTCAACGATCAATTCATATCTATTAAACTCTCACAGCCATTTTCATAGATGAACGTAAAGTCTAAATTTTGTTGTTACTTTAAGATAGTTTGAGGTACTACCATTTTAAGTAGATCCACCTTTGAATCTCCTTATATAACAGCCTACTATACTGTTAGACTTTTTACTCCTTAACTATCGGGAATCATTGCTTTTCCCACAAACAAACCTTTTGTTTAATCCGACCGCAGTCTTGGTAAACTAACAGCCAAACTGTACATCCCATCGCTAGTGATTATTTAATTCATAATATGCGGTGCAAAGTAACCCTTTAATGAGTTTGGGAATTTCAGTGCACTGAATATATTTGCTCAGTCTATTTTAAATTTGAAAAGAAATCGTTACTATTTTGTATGTACTTCGATTTACTCTCTTCGATGTTATTTTAATAATTCATTTATTGTGATGGTAAAGAGTGTTTTCAATTAAAATTAGAAAAATGAATCTACATAATTTAATGGCAAGCAAGGAAAAATGAATATTGTTGGTGTTATGAATATTTTGATTCCTTTATTATATCTCGGAGAGTACAACCTACTTGTCGAAGGCGTTATTCTTTAGAGAGCAATCAAAATATGTCTTAAATAAGACGTGTTTGAAATAATTCGACGTGACGTCACAGCTTAAAGGAGCCATTGTTAAAGGTGCCATCGACAGCACTTTCAGTACCCATTCAGAGGCAATCGAGTAGTAATTGAAGCCGTAGTAAATATTTAGTGAAGCACTCTGTCGAAAGAGTGCCTTATCAGTTCCATCTGAAGAACGTTGCATCTTGAGATTATTTTAATCGCTTAAATGGAGTTGATCGATATTCTCTCCCCGTGTTAATGTTGCATTACGGCAATCTCTTCGATTTCTATCTTTTTATCATATTATGAATATTTGGTGATCGAAATATGTTTTTGGTCTTTTGACGATGAGTCGGATTCTAATGCAGTAAAATTTGGTAATCATTGGGAAGTGACACAACCTTCTTCATTACCGTAAATAATGAAAAACCAGTAAAAATAAATTTTATAACTATTTTATGTACGGACCGCGATAAAAATTGATGTTTTCTGATATAAATGCACGTCCTTCTGTAATGTGTGTTACTAAAATACTCCGATGTTTTCTTTTGGCCTAATAGTTGATGGCATTTCTTTGTCTATACTTTAGAACGTCAATCAATTTCTTGCCATGTAATAATTACATTCTCGCAGTTACCACTCTTTCGTACCCTTTTACGATATCGCATTGGTGTGATTGCTTGTAGTACAGATGCATAGTATAGTCGATATAAAATTCAATACTTAATAACAAAGAAAATAGACTTTTAGTGATCATTGTGAGGAGTGAGGCACTTTACAACCAGTGTATGTTATTTCCTCGCAGTAAAATTCAAATTTACAGATAAAATCTGCCTTCGATTGGTTTACATAATCACGCAAAGACAATTGCCCTCAGCAGTATTTCCATCCTCACCATCACTAGAGCAGCGTGGCTTTCGGTTGATAAAGTTTGAATCTGCAGTAATAATAACATATCGGCTACATTCAGGCGAGATTGAGACTTAATAGAGTTGCATCTGTAAATCTACGTGAGTTTAGAAACTTAAGACAATGCTGAGGAAAAAATACACCTCGTGACGAAAACCCACGTCAGAAGTTGTAAAGTAAATTTGAAGAAAAAAGCAGGTTGATGCGTCTTAAAGCTGCTAAAACAATACAGGCACGTATAGTGCAAACAGAAGTACGTTCGCGTAAAAGATTAGTAGAAAAATAACATAATGAAGCACAAATATTTAGATTTAAAGGCATACGATATAAAAATAGTAATAAAAAACAAAAGGGAAATAAAGAATTTACTGGTAGTAATTAATAACATAAAATTAATAAACTTTCCTTAATGATAGAGCAAGAACGTTCTAGATATTCGGAAATATGATGTTGCATGAATAGTTTCTCCTTTCAAAATTAAGGTTCTTCAATAAGTACACTTAAATTATTTCGATATACATGTTTAACCATGGAATGAACGTGAATTTCCTTGACTTTTTACGATAAATCCTTTTGATTGAATTGAGACTCCGTTTCAAAGCTATGCTTCAGTCCTTGAGAGAGATGCGACCTTTGCAAGAACGAGAATAACCTTGTAAAAATTGTATGGCGTGCATATTTCGCGCTGCAGGGGGCCAATCTTTCTTTTGCGCAAAATGACGTCACCAACAACTTTGTTAATCTGCTCTCTTCGTGGAGATCGCTTATAACCTTAATTCTTAAACCTTAATTTCTACGTTCACTCGCGATATCTTTTGGGATGAACGCAATGATTTTATATGGCAGTGAGATACTTAGAGTGAGTATTGAAAAATAAAAGGAAACATTCACATTGTATGTACGATGCTCATTATTATCTTATTAAAATTCTTTTAACAGGACTCAACTGTTTAAAAGCGGCCGAAAGAGGGAGTTAAAATTCGTTTCGCAGTAATTGTTGCGAATGCCGTTTGTCATTAGTTACGCCTCCTCATTAACAACGCTCTTTTATCCGAGTATTCAAATGTTATTTGAAAAATTCATGAAAGTCGTCAACATCGGGAATTTCATTCTTCCGATCTGGAACGTAGTAATTTTATCAAAGGGACTAAAAAACGGAATGATTTCAGTGACTGGCAAAAGGAGAAGAATCTTGGTTTCGAGACAAGTGAAGAATGCTTTAGTTTGTTCGAAATATTGTATTCTGAAGGATAAAGAGAAAGCTTATGAGTGTAAGAATGAGTTCAAACGGCATATTTAAACTAGGGTCCGATGCAGTTGCGTCAAAAACAGAAGGGATAGAAAATCGAGTAATGGTTTAAGCATAGTTTGTAATTTACAGTTCGAAAGAACCATTTTCCAGACTGTGTAAATTACCTCTCCTGCACCATTTTTCGATTATGTGTGCATATAAAATGAGGAATTCGTGCTAAAGCGGGAAATTTGATTGTTCTATGCGAAGAATACGTTCACAAATGGCTTTTTGAGTTGTCTAATCTCGTGTTAATCGGGGGAAATCTTTATTTGTTTGTATAATTAATACTTGTATTGAAGTATATTTGTATAAGTAAGGCTGGGAAAATACGATGGTCGATGAATAAATTACTCTCACGAGAATCGGCCATCTTAGTACTTTGGTTTATTACTTAGTACGATTGGTTTATTTCGCTCTGCGATCTAATTGACGATTTGCCTTCCCATTTTAAATACGTCACTTGCCGAAAGCACTTGTCTGAAACCACTCTTTTGCATGAGAAACACGTTCTGCTTTTATTTCTCATTTCCGGGATGAATCGCCACTTATCGGAGCTTATCCTCATTTCAGAACATCCTGTTTGTACCCAATTAGTGCTCATTCCTAATCTGAGTTGCATACACATTTAATGCCGAAAAATTGTTTCTCTTATTCAACTATATATTTTCCATCTCTCCTCAAGCACGAATACAAGCGGTCGAAATAATCATTCGATTTTGTTAAATTTTCACGTCACAACAGATGATTGGAGAATATTACGATGATTGTCGGAATCACTATGTAAGAAATTATTTTATAATAAAAGTATATGAATATTAATAAAAAAGCAGGTAGGAAAGAAATGTCGTTGTGTAAGATAACACCATCTTCAACTGCTGACAATCAATATGAACTTATCATTTTGATTCGGATGCTGAACACGCGGATTATTATCGGTATATTTCCATTGCGCATTTGTCCGTCGGAAGAGAGCGTCCTCATCTGGCATTCCTTCTTTTTTTGCTCCGCTCTGCGTGAGAACGAACGCCTCCTGCACCACACATGTCTTCTCATGCGCCTCTCTATACATTATATCTTCTTTAATTTACTTAAATGCGAACTATTGAGTTGTCCATAAATATTTTTCCATCAAAAGCGCTTCTGAGCGTTTTTCTCCTTTTAAAATGGTTGCTTCTTAGAATGGACGATAATATGTATGAATAAATTGGTGATCGCATTTCTTACGTTTGAATTTACTAGTTATTTATTTAATTAATTTAATCCCGTGTCCAACTTCCGATCGCCTATAGGAAAATGCAGAAATATTTTAAACTTTTGTTAAAAGAAAAACAGTTCCAAGTAGTTCAGTTAAGTTTTTGTGCTTATGCATATATATTTCGTATATGATGGTCAATAGTATGATTTCTATTTGCTTTCCTCTGCCCCTACTGCTACTCATACGATAAAATATCGAGTCTATAAAATGCTAATGTTTCTGGTATTTCCATATAAATGGTAGTCGAATAAATAGCCTCGTGTGTTATTTACTTTTTATTTCTGACTTTTCTCCCTTTTTGCGATTATTCCGTGGATATCTGGGCACTTTTTTTTATTCACAAGGAAATAATGTTCCCCGTGATTTCCTGTCCTACCGCAATTATCCGTGCGAAAATGAACGCATCTAAATGTAGGTAAAATAGAAATTCCCCCGCGTTGTTTGTTTCCATTCCAAATGTAGGCTAAACTGCGCGTGGGGCCAATCTTCGAGCAGATGCTCTCTCAAACGAAAGAAGAGACGGCTTTTATTTTAACGTGTAATTTATAAACGCCTTGGAAATATCAGTTTGGCTTTATAGTGAATTCATTAACTTGTTAAACGGAATATATCCATATTTAGTTAGTTAGAAACCAAAGAAAAGCTGAAGAACCTAAAGAAAACATTTCAGAAGTAATCGAATCCACTTGCTTAATTTGAAGATTGGAATAAAAAGTAGAACTGAAGTTTTAGGGCATAAATTACATAAAAATACAGAATAATAGAGTGAATAATTATTCAGAAAAGACAAGTTGAATGCTTGTCACATTCTGTATTCTCACAAAGTTTTATAACTAACAATATTTATAAAATGCATTAAAAAATAATAGATATTGTACAATTAGGCAATTAAAATATAGTTGTAATATATTATAATGGGTGTGGTTCCGTTACGCAACCTCCGCTTTGTT
Organism: Pachydiplax longipennis; assembly: GCA_036926295.1. NCBI lineage: Eukaryota > Metazoa > Arthropoda > Insecta > Odonata > Libellulidae > Pachydiplax > Pachydiplax longipennis. The sequence continues at coordinate 760,869 of JAVFKF010000038.1, forward strand.
TGGAACATAAACTTTGGATTGCTCTCCTGAATTAGTTACTGAATTTATATATTTCATGCTATTCTTTAATGTTCTAAGCGAACTAGAATTCAATGTGATCACATTTATGATAGACACTAAGAGTTGCTTAGATTTTAGAATTAATACAGCATATTTAGAATATAGGTGGTCTTATGTTCTTTATGCTTCGGATTGGCGGGATCTTTTTTATGCTTATCTGTTTGTGGCGGATGTGAAATATCAGTTGATATTCGTACATAAAAACAAATGAATTACGCAGTGAACCAAAAGAATCGACCATTATTAACTCAACTTACATCCAAAAACATAAAATCTAAGTACAACAAAACAGACTCTTGCGCAAAAGATACATTATTAATTTCTTAAATGTCCATAATTGCTCCCTTGTCTTTCTTCTTTAGAACCCAATATTTCTCACTTTGTTCGCCAACTTCCTTTCTTTTTCTCGTCCGCCAGTTTTACTCCTTCGCTTTTCCATTGTCTTTTTTCTCTTGGAAATAGTTTGAATGTCATTTCTACAAGTAAATAGATCTCAGGAGGATTTCTGGAAGGAAGCGGACGTATAGAAAATGATCAGCTCTTAATTTAACAAATAGTAACAAAGACGAACGACTTATTTTTAATAAGAGTATTTTCAGTGTATAACCTCGGAGATTTATTCTTAAAAAGTGTTGCTAAAAAGGATTTCTAAGAATAGAGTCTGCGAAATTCTCTTAAGCGTAATAAAAAAATATTTGTTTTAAATGTTTGAAATGTTTATGTCAGTATTAGTGCGTAAATTTTGGCATTGTAACGTTTTGAAACATTGCATTTGATAGTTTATTCCTATTTTCTTTTGCAATATTGTCGTATATTTCTATTTGATGTACAGTTTTTTATATTTATACTTGAGAAGAATGTTATATATCTGAGGATTGTTCTCATATTTGTATACTGAAACCGATGCTGGGAGATATAAAAATAGGAATCCAAGATGTCCAATTGAATAATGAGAGCAAGTAATACCTTATGTGTTGATAATATGGATTGATTGAGATATCGCTATGTGTTGAAATGGAATCTCTTTTCTCGATGATGTGGTCTTGAGTTTGATCCCCGCGGTCATTCACCCCATTCCGTGATGCGCTCGTCTTATTGCAGTGATTCTTAATCTGTTCGATAGATGGCACTCCATCTCTTCGTTAAATCACACTGCTTTGCTAAATGATTTCTAAATGTCTATAAAAGCAATTTCAGTGCATTAAATTGATATTATTATAGTGCATTATATATTTATATTGAGGAGAATCCGAACCGAGGGACTCATCGGAGACTCAGGGAAGAGAGAGCAGAAAACAAAGATTTGAATTATTATTCTCGTAATAAATCGCAGAATTTAGTTGAAAATATGCATGCGTATATCAGATAGTTGAAATAGAATGGAAGATATTATCTTATGATTATTTTAGCTCATTCTAGGTTTGCATATTTCTGTTGAGGAACTTCAAGATCAATATTTACTGCGTATTCCAATGTAAGATATGCATTTCTTTGGAACGCTTTCCATTTAATTACTATCATCGATTTCGATGTTTAAATCATAAGTTTAAATGGTAAGCAATAAAATAACTCACTTCAGTATTAAAGAAATCCAAAATATTCGTAGCAGATAGTCATTACTGATTGAATTTCCCAGCTGTGAAATCAGTAGTGCATATTCATGTACTGCAGTTGTCGTTTATCCATTTAAGGACCTCTAATTAATTAAAATATTAAGAGATATTCAGTTTAAGTTATTCATGCTTTAATCTAAATTTACAGGCGGAATTATTTATTATTTTATTTGTATTAAAATAGGATTCTCTGCTTTGTAACTAAACTAATAAGATTTCCTTAGTAATGGTCCCATCAGCTTTTAATCAATACAATGTTGGTTATTAATCATTATGATTAAGTTCGATAGAAACCATTTTGAAGATTGCGATCGTCATAGATAGGACGTTTGTCATCCAAAATGAAAATGAGCTGCAAATAAATGAGAGAAAACGGATTTTCGAGTATTCCTTGATAAGTGAGCTGAAATGAAGAAGGTTTTCGATTTCTGTGTAGGCATTGCAATAATCTCTTTCTTCCACTAGAGAATTTCACTACAAACTGATATTTTGAAATCTCACGTCTTGAAAATCGTCTGTAGTGTTGTCGTTCGTGTGCATTCGTTGATCAAATCCACTTTCTCTCTTTTCTTTTTGTTTTTTTTTGTTTTTTTTTTGTTTTGTTTTTTGTTTCTACTCTAAATTTGTTTCTACTCTAGTCACGTGATCTACAGAATCGGAAAGCCACTTCATTTTTCATCCTCTTTTTCTTTTTTTCGAAGCTTTTCGGCTTCTGCAGATTTGACTGCCATTTCCCGATATAATCACGGATTCGTTAGTCATTTTAAGAATGTTGTATTTCCAAATCGTTAGTTAAGCTTAGCAGTGACTTAAGCAGTGACAGCAGTAGTTTATGCTGAATATTGCTCTTAAACATAAATATTTGAGTCTTATTGAACTCTGATTAATGCTAACATATTGAATGAAAAATATGTTCTTCATCTTTTCTCTCAGGAAAATTTTCTTCGACTTTAATCTCTATTTGATGAATGCGATTACTTGAAAGATGTATTGGTTGTGTGAAAACAGCAGAGTACGTCACTCCTCATCTTACATAGTAAGCCTCGTTTCCACTCCAGGTGTATCAAATGAGAATGATAGACAATTTAAAATGGTTGAAAATACTAAGAATGTAATATACAAAAAGCTTCTTCATTACATTACTTCCTGTTTTTAATTCTCATTGAATCTATCGGCACCAGGTATAGCAGTTCTATAGTGGGCTCACCATAAGAATTTAGCTCACATAATGCGTCAGAAATCATTGCTTCTCACCATGACGCACATTAAAATGCATAATGTAATTGTGGGGTAAGACTGTCATTTTGACGGCACCGTCCTAAGTAGTGGCTTTTAATACATTTATATTATGCATTAATGATGCATAATTTCGCATAGTTTGTCCCTCTAACATTTTGGGTATATTATAAACCAATTAAATTTCAACGATTATAAAATACAGTACTCGGATGATTCTTTCTCGATCTCGATAATATCATTAAATCCCAAAGATTTTAGGTGCATTTTCTCTTCGGGGTTTCGGTTTTTGATAAAAATATGTTAAATTTAATAATTCCAGCGGTGAGAACCATTCATATTTGAAAGAATTCCTATGACTTGGACTACGAAACAAGAAAAATATTTCGTGTGCAAGTTTCAGTGCCAAGTTTTGTGCTTTACTTCGTTTAATAAAAATAAGTTTATTTTCAGAAGTTTGCGCCAACGTATGTAATATTCAGTTAAATATTGATGAGGATGGAGTTATATTGATGAGGATGGAGTTATATTGATGAGGATGGAGTTCTATTGATGTGGATGGAGTGACTCTAAGCCGCGTATTGATTTAGACAGCGTTTTAATGGAGGAATGGCGAGACTTTGCATGTCCGGATTGTGTTAATTCAGTCCAGCCTCATAATTATTTAATCTCCTAAAACTATGTCACGGTTCACATTTAGATAGGACGTGCGCGTGGATTTGTCACGCGCGTATTTTACAAATAAGTTGATTGATCGTTCGAAAGGAAAAGCATTATCTCACAAATTCTCGTCTTTCGCGAGATTCTCTCGTTGATTCTTGGAGTTTTTTACGAACTGTATTTTTCAAAGAATCGATCTTTCTTTATCTCGCTTTAATTTAAATTGGTTCATCAGTCATGCGGTTGTATTCCCATCGAAGAATTATTTTAAATGATTCGGAGTCATTTTCATCCATCTCTTACACTTCTTCAAGTTACCTGGATGACCATCTTACATTGCATTTGTTTGACTGTCGTCACAAACGACCTCCACTTTCGGAGTGATTAGATAATACCACCGAGACTACACTTTAAATACAGACTATAATTAGAAGCAAACCACTTTTTCAATCGCCACTTTCACAATATACAAATAATTACAAATCTTTACTCATTCACTCATACTCATGTACTCATTCAACGAACTCCAATATCCACTTTAAAAATCCATTTTGTTTTTCGGTGAGACCTCTTTAGCTATTTACTTAAATTGCTGTTTAGACAAGAACGTAAGAATCACTCAGTTTCTCAACTCTGTCAATTGTCTTCGAATATTCTGACTTCCTTGACTGAGCATTTATTCGTTTATTCTTAGAAATAATTGGATTTTACGCTCTCTATTTGGGCTCTTAATGTAAGCTATGTACCTAAATATGCCAATTGTTAATATTTAAAATTAATTTTCTCTAGTGATATCTGGTGGAAATCCATCTTCACAGTAGAACATGATATGTATGTACTCTTATTTCCTCTGCTTGAATTACTTCGAAAAGTAAAAGAGATTAATCCCAAAGAGAGTATCTCGAGTTTAGTATGAAAGTGGAGCACAAAAGTTGACCATAGGTCCTTTAGTTGTGCTCCTTTGACAAGCCTCTATTCAAATTCGCATTTGTGACTGCTTATAGAATAGTTAGCCGTGTCATATACCACAGTTTGCATTTACAATTTTTCTATCTAAATCACTGCAACATTTACCTGATTAAAAATTCTAAAAAGACAGTAAAAGATTCTGGAATTCGACCTATTATACAAAAATACTTGTAAGAACTCTGGCGGCACTCCCGAACTGTAATGCAAATCGAATTAACGACGATTGATTGTGAATATTATTACAGCAAACTGCTGAAGTGCATTGATTTTGCCCCGACTTCATGCTAGGTCTCCATTATAAAGAAAAAAGTACCATTGTCACAATATAGTGGTATATTAATGTCTTGGTAAATGTGTAGCTGCTTATTTGTTGAATGATCATCTTAAACTGACGCATATCAGTAGGATTTCCCTTTTTGTTCACATTTGAAGTGGGAATTTTCGTTTTATTTAGATGGTCGAGGCAAAATTCCATCTTCGAGGGGTTAAACCGAATAATTCGAGAAAATTACTGAATCTAATTATTTGATATTTGCTCAGAGCGATGCTTTAGCCGATCCATGAGATTGCCTCAATTCAGTCAGGTATATTCGGGTCATGCAACCATATATCGTGCAGTAACATGCGGGACAATTACGGGATATTCTCATAAAATCAATCTTCATAATCATAAACGCATTTTCGTACGAAATACAGAATTAAAGTAAAAATCCATTTCTTCGATCGTATGAAGAGGTAAATGTCAAACATGGATGTCCATTTTCCTACCACCGAGGATAGAGCCTATTTGTAGCTATTATAGTAAATTAATTAAATAATGGTAAACGAGTGATTATTGTTAGTAAACCCCGTACCTCCCGGCGAAACCTCTCGGGACATGGAAATGATAGTCCCGCATTTAACGGGACATCCCACAATTCTATCGGATCTTTAAATGAGAAAAAGAACATCGATATTTGAGAGAAACGGATGGCGGAAATTTAGTCTGCGACGGAGAGTTCCGCTTTAAAAGTTGAAAAATCTTTACGCTGGCGTTGGTCGAATATTCTTCGGAATATACTTCCTATTGTCCTTGTGGCCATCGATATATCGACCCGGGTTCGATGCCCGATAAGTCGATCGCTCTATTTCATCGTAGGCCATCATTTAAGTGCTCCAGAAATGGATTTCATTCAAAGAATTATGATTTGGAGCGACGGAAGTAGAGTGCCGCACATTTAATTGATTGTTACGTAACACTTCGCTGTTCATATTTTTCACATCTTTCGATTCACACGTCTTTGCGCCTTCTCAATCAATTGTTATTCTTCGCCGTGTGTGCATTTGAACTGCAATCCCAATTGTGGTTTACTTATGAGGAATTCGGCAGTCCACGTAATTGAAATGAAACGACCCCATCATTCTGTATCTTTCTTTTCAATAATAATGAATATTCCTTTCTGAATCGAATGTTCAGAATGTAATCGACTGCTAATTCGTCACTATTTACAGTTTCGTATTTCGGACGAGTCATTCTTGTTTAATTTATTCAGTTTGAGGCGGCGGTTGCAATAAACGATTTCCCCTCCGCCGGCCCTTCTCAAATGGAAAACCAGGTTCACATGACCTCAATCGGCAACCATTTTCCATAACCCTCACTATTGATCGTCAACCACTCCCATAGCGACCTTAACCCGCCTCCCCTCCAGACGATTCCCGCCTTTTCTTCCCACCGACCGCACGGTGCTGCCGCCACGTCTACGGTGGACGTACGCTCAACCTCATGCTCGTCGTCTTGGACCGCAAAGTGGCGCCTCTCTCGGACGGATTGCGTAATACCTGAGAGAGTTTGGCGGCGTTGCAGATAGGTGGCAGGACGTGTTTACATTTCCAAATTTGCCTGAGATCATCAAATGGCTACAGCTTGCCTTTTCTGAATGGCCGACTTTTATCCTTAAATTGTAATAAAGATTATTTTTATGGGGCGTAGAAGGAGGAATGGATAATGTTTATTTGGAGAGTAACATGACGCATACGGCGCATGTAAAATGGAGTACATTGTCCTGTATTTATGGAAATCACGTTTATGAAAGGCGTCTTTCGAAATTAGAACGAGTGTAGCACTCTTGAAGAACCTTCGAGAAGTAATGTTGTTCTTAGTATTAATGCTTTATCCGTAAAATGGCTTGAGAAATTAATTTCGTTACGTAGGTATTTAATCCGCTTTTAAATTGTAATCAGTTAATGCATTTCATTCAAATACAAGTCTACTTCGTCACCTGTTCTGGTGTGTACCTGGATTGGAACCACTGTATCTCCATGATTTTGCTATTTAAGCAGTAAATTTCGAATTCCGGACAAGTATTGCATCGAGAATGACAAATTAGTTTACGCCCACATTACTTCGGAAGCTTTTAAATTTGATGCGTGTTACTCGTGTGACGTTGTAATCCAATATATCCGTTATGCTTCAGAAGGAATTTTTACGAATACGGTTCCACTTTCAGAAACACTTTTTTCTCAAATTAAGAGCAATTAGGACAGAAATGTATTATCTTTTGAAGCCGTTAGTTTCCCGGGTAATGCAATAATATCTCTTTTCCCATCGAATCTTCACAAGAAGCGTCTCATTAGTACTATTTAGAGCGATATTTACTGGAATTTGCGAATTTTAATCCTTTCTTTTAAATTATCAAAAATTTCGAGGAAGTCAAACCGTGAACCATTAATGGAAGAAGTTTTCTGATGCTGGTACAAACGCAGGATATTTTGGGAACTATTTTAATCTATTAGAGAGATAATTAGAAAGTACTACGTGAGCGAAATTAACCTAAAAAATTAGGTTGATTTAGAAAATAGGCAAATTGGTTTTTGGATAAGTGTATTGGAAAACTCTCGACCTTTGATATGGGGAAATCGATATTCTGAGGCGTGATGAGACACTTCTCCATGGTAACGGACTTTTCTAACAATTATTGGATAGCACGTGATAGCTTTTCATTCCTCAAAGTATGCCCAAGTATCAATACTGAACTATTATTTAGTCTGGCGATGTTATTTGCATGCAAAATTTACAACGTCCTCTTACAAAACCACAACTGCACAATGTGTACTAATAATTGTGTTTCTTGTTTTAAGGAAGTGACGTAAATGTTGTTTTTATCCGATCGTTTATTGTGTATGTACTTGCAATTAATCGTATGAACTGTACGTAAACAGTAAAGAGACCAAATTATAATGGTGAACTCGGTGGTCATACTATTTCACTGTGTGATTTAATCATGAAATGATGTTCGTTTGAGGTGCCATTGACATGGGTGTTATTAAGGTCAATAGGGATCGAATGTAGTGGCGTGCGTACCTGTCACGCTATGGATTGTGTACGGAGAATTAGTGTATCCGGGCGTCGCATGGCGGCGCTGCCTCGAAATCAATAAGCGGAAGAAACGGCAGAGGCCGTACACGCAATCCAATTCCTCTTCATTGTTTTCTCTTCATATCGCTGTGAATAATACTATGAATATATGAGTATTAAGTACGATAATCATCGGAGACACTTCTTTCATTATGCACTATTATTTGTCTATTTATTATTTGTCGTGGTTGGACTGTCGTCAGGTGGTAATCACAGTCAAGTGACAATTAATGCACTCTACAATTCCATACACTACTTGTCTTTTACAGAGTAATAGTCCGAAATAACATCGCCCTATTTGCAAACTGTAATAACGGAGAGGAAACAACAACCCATATTAACCCTTATTATATATTACATAAAATCTTTTGTTTCGGTATGAGTATGATCTTTCCAGGCAACAATTTCCATTCTTTATCTCTTCTATTTATAAGCGAATATTTGGCAATAACCGTCCTGTTTCTTTAACTTCTGTTTTTGATCTCTTCGTATTTTATAATTTCATCCATACCCATCATAGTACTTCGATGTTGGTAGACATTTGAATGACTAGAATTCATTGGCGATCGACTGCGGTCATGAATGCATTTGAATCTGACTGTTTACACATTTGGAAGCGCAAATGTACACCTTTGTTCGATATCTCTCGTTTTGCAATTATAAATAGAGAGAGCGGACGATCCTTGCTATTTTGTCACACAAATGAAACAGACGTGTTATTTGGTGTAAATTGTGTCGCACTGACAAGTGAGTATGAAAGTGCTACTTGACATTTTAAATTGCTTCAATATCTTGCATGCGATGTCGATATTTTGTGATTTTTAATTTCATTATGCTTCTGTAACATATCACATCATCAGCCATTTTCAGTCGGATGTAGGCCTCCCCAAGCACTTTCCAATTCTCTCTATTCTGAGCTTCTCTTTGCCATGTCACTCCTAAATACTTAATGGTCTCTCTGTTCCATCGGTCTTCTTCTTGGTCTCTTCACATCTCTTGGTGTCCACCGCTCTTCTCCTCTCGCCACATGGCCATTTCAATGATCTTATCTATGCTGTCTTTCACTTTTGTCTTCATCTCCATTCAATTTCTCTTCATGTGATCCCAAACTTACATCGTCCCATAGCTTTTTAATGTTATTTGTAGTTGCTAGGTTATTGCTGTGTTCATTTCCGTAGTGGACTCGATTCATTGAAGACTTTTTTCTTCAAGACCATTGGAATTTTTTACTTCAGCCTTAAACATTTGTATTAATCCCCGTTTCTTTGAATCCCTCCTTCAGAAGAGACGTTTTCTTCAGCAGTTGGGTTCATTTATTCTGTTAGTATCGCATGAATATGAGTTTTCATTATGGACTATTAAATTGAGCCTTCTAAATATGCTTGTTTTGATATAAATAACATTGAAAAATGGTGTTCATGCTAATTCGAGTGAAAATTAACGTCATGCCAGGCTCTTATCATATAAAATTTAAGTTAATATACCATATATACTAATATTCTGCATTTATACATGTAAGGTAATCGCTTCTCTTTTTTATAACTTGGTGTTTGCTGGATTACTAGATTTATCTAAAATTATTTATTTTTGTACACACATCAGAACAGTTTAAATTGTCAATTGATGTATCTGATGGAATATTTTTGTTATTGGACGGGTTTAAAAAAAATATTTGTCTGTAAATGTGTAATTAATAATTTCTTATATCATTTGTGTTGGATTAAATTGACATCGCCATCTGTCCCAGTGATCAAGTTCGGTATTTCGTGTAAAAATAATAATAAAAGATAGGGTTTCTGGTGTGCCTTCACTTTAAATTTATGGGCAATAATATCGAGGACTAAATGTCGTGTTTCAAGGGAGTACTCTCTCAAAATAATCAGTTAATTCTTTCAGTTTTGCTACCCTTAGACTGTTAAGAAAGTGTTTCACTTGAGTTTACCTTGGTGTATGTGGGGCAGGTGCGTTTCAGGAGGACATGATTAAACGGCCGCACGGGAGCTTAATCTCCCACTATCGTAAATTGAGTCTATCTCTACTCTAGCTTAGGATAGATTTTTCATTGGCTGACCTTATTTTTTCCTTCCGCACAACTTTATAACTGCCCCACTGTCCACCGATGCCAAAGTAATCTTAGATAATAATTTCCGTTGTTTTTATATTTCTATCAACAGATGAGCCCTTATGTAAAAATGAATGTTTCCCAACCTCAGCGCTGAGAAGTGAGAAATTCAATAATGATGAAATCATTATTTTTATATATTCATTTTTTCTCTATGAGTTAGAATTTTCTTCGTCGTCCCTCATTGTAATCATCTATCAAATACTCATCGGAAAACAGCCGCTGTTTAGCGATAGAGAATCAGACTGGTCGTTTGTTGTTCCATAAGAACTGATCCTCGGATTCGATCTCATCAGTTTGAATCCTCATCGGATGCACCACCAGAAGCCCTGAGGACTAGATAAGGTCTTTCTCAATCTGTGATCGGAAAATGTCTAACAGAGTTCAGTGATTCGCCCTTTCCGTGACATTCCGTCGACGGATAATTTTGGCTCTTCTCCTTACGCTTAATCTTGTGCTGATTGTTCAGATGTTTAAATAAATCCATGAGAAATAGAAAGTATGGTTCGGTGGTGATAAAACTTAGCTATTAAAGTTGGAAGGATAGGGAAAACGCTCACAGAGACGAGGAAATAAATACCGCAAAAACGCACTTAAGTGAAGTATGTAAAACAAAATTAATTAAAAAGGCAGTTTTTATTTAAATATTTGTGATACGATGATGATGATTCAAGAAATAAATTGGAGGAAATGGAGAAACCAATTCGAATGCCATTACTGTGCTATCGCTGCCATGATTTTGACAAAAGTAAATGAAAGATGCATTTCCTTCTACCAACAGATGAATGAGAATCATTTTTATTAATACGCACACGTTGTACACAAGTCAAAAGCCATGGAATCCATGCGTTGATTTGAGTGTGATCTCTGTTCGAAGATAAATGGTGATTAAAGACAATCAAAGCTAAGATTGGCAACTTACTTGAATTTGCAAATCCGCACGTCGTCTCAGGCGATTCAAAGCGAAGTTAACAGTCTGACGAACCACAAACATGAGCAGTTAATTGGGAGCTATCTCCAATGTTGACAAAGATAATACTAAGGGACGCATTTTGATGTAAACGTAATGAGTGCAGGCGAATTTATGTAGTCGAGGCGAATTCATTCCTCAATTTATGTTCATTGAACGCGTAATTCGCTCAGGTCTTTCTTGAGTGTGCACAATTGAAAGGAGTGGTCAAAGGATTCGCGCTCATTAGCACGTGTAATATTGAGTAAGAGATGTAATGTTGGATTCTGTGGTTAAAATACTTTTATTTGTATTTATATACCGATTAATTTATAATTGTATAATCTTTGGGTTTAATTTTTTATAATGAATAAGGTGTTAACTGCTACTTAATTTCTTTATTAACTATCAGTAATATTGACTATATTATTTTGTAAAAATTACAAAAGATTAAGTTCTAACGATATTTATTGCTCACATTCCTGTACTCGGAAGCGTTAAATTCATTTTTGTCTCTGGCATTTCTTCGTTTTTAAACTTTAAAATCCAGTAAATAAAATACGCGCTTACATAGTTTGCATCGGCAATTAAATTCTAGCAATTGCTGTTAAAAGTTAGCTTTAGAAACCATTCACTTTGTAAATTGGAGACGTGAAAATTCAAATCATTTATGCCAGAGTTGAGATAATGAGAGCGCTAATTATGACGATTAAACTGAATCAATCAATTGTAAAAGTAAATTCCACGAAATTGTTTTCATCGCGTTTTGTTGCTGTAATTTCATGAAGCTATTGGTTAATATCCAAGTCATATTTACAAACAATTTCACGTCCATATTATTAAATTATATATACCTGAGTCTAACAGTTCTTTTCTTTTCTTTCAGGTGAGCCTCTTAACATCGAATCCTGGCGAATGCAGGTTCAGTAGGAGAATTTCATTTCATTATTTTTAGTCTCGATTTATTCAGTCTAGGCGATATTTAAATAATGGAACTAACTGTGGAGAATCACTATATAAGTTTATTACGTTGTAAAAGAATTAAATATCAGATTTTACTAAGATTTGTTTGACGGATTTTTGGGATATGGATTTTCAATACTGAGGAAGAATTCCATAGATGGGGTACTTGTTTATTTTTCGTCATTGATTTCATCCCTCGGTTACGCCACTTTATTAGTCGCTTTCAATATTCTATTTTGCCATCGAATTTGTTTACTCATTCATTAATGTTTATAATAAAGTCCGTCGTTTTATAACCCTCAATGATTGAGCACGTATTTTCCACGTGGAATCTCCATTTGAGCGGACAGAGTGATGGCCAAGTCACGTACCCCGAAGCACCGCTTGCTTGCATTTACACCGAAAATGCATTTCCGTCTACGGAAGCCTTCGTTTCGTTACGAATAAGAACCACCGCTCCACTCGGAATGTGTTTTTTATTGAAATTTCACGTAGAATTAAGATGGAATTGTCTCGGGGAAAAATTATTTCCAACATATTTTGATGGCCTTAATTTAAATTTTTCCTTAGTCATAATAAGGTCATATGTACCTCCGCGTATGAAACAATCACATATCGGTTTATTGCGAATAATTAAGCATCTATAAAAAAGGATACAAAATGTATTGCCTACGTAATCAACTTTTTAATTGATATTTCCATTTATTTTCTTCTGCCGTTGAAAAAGGTGCTTTGAATTATAATTAGTGAAATATGCCCGTCTTTCTCAATAGCCTTGTCTCGATAAATTAATTGATAAAAAGTCGAATCGAACGCCGGAAAAGGACTCGGCTCTCGACTGGAATAATTAGTTTAACGTAGTTTTTTTAATTGAATTTTGCAATTAAACTATGGTTAAAAAAGAACTAATCGAGTAATAAGTTCAGTTATTAAAGTTTAAATGTTAAGGAGTGTGTTTTAAGTCACCGTTGCTTGTTTTTTATTTAGAGTAATTTATCTTCGAATCAAAACACACGTAAATAAGGAAATACTTGAGCATAATATAACAAACCATTCACTGGGAAATCATAAATCAGTATACATTATTAAATGACCCTAATAGATTACAAAAGAATTTAAAATTACTTCAGCATTCATTTACTAAGCTAGGATAGTAAACACTGATACATCTGTGTGATTCTTATGATGGTGAAGTAACTGCTGAACCGTCCTCAAAGAGCTCCAGTCCCTTATTCCTTATTTTCTTAAAACATTAATTGACATATCGCTTTGGGAGGAAATCAATTGTGATTGAACGTATAAGAGTAGCTACTTTAATCCGTTGTTAGTGATAATGTTCTTCATCCAAGTTGATGGTCGTTCTTAACCACATCTATGCCTCCTTTAATCATGTTCTTAATGCTCTCTCAGCCTTAATTTCGGCTGCAGCCATGCAAATATCCTTGCTCGTTATTCTCCCTCTTTTACTGGAAAGTGTTACTCACGAAATACTTTTGCTCCCAAGGAACGGGACTCCAAAAAAGACCTTAAGGAAACTTTATTAAGCTTCTAATTACTCCCTGGAAACTAATGAAGAAAGAGAAGCGTATTTATGGGTGCTCATATTACGGGGGCTCTATCACATCTTAAATGCGCAAATAAACCTCCGATTCCGCCCCCTATTTTTCGTTGTTGCAGATTTTATGCTTCCGAGATGAGTTTTGCCTAACGAGATTCGCGGATCTCTTGGTAATTGATGATTGCCCACAAGCAATGCGGATCCTTCCTTGACTTCTTACTTAGCGATTAAAATTGGAATGATATGGGATTCGCTAATTGGAGAATCGCAGCCTCTTGAACATCTCACCTGCTACAATAGTAGATTATTGTATCAACGAGTGCTGTCAATCCCAAGATTAGTTGTCATTCGCCCTCTCACAATCATCAAATTTAGAATTATCTTCCGTAAGTTGGCCTTACTCTGTACTTTCACCGTTCTTTCGAATATTGCTAACATATCTTCTCCATTATCTCATAGATTGCTGCTTCCGCTTTCATACCGTTGAACAATTCTGTTTTCATGTTTTCTGATAATCAATGCATTCTTGGTTGTGTGCAGTTTTCTGGTGGGGTGCCCTCTTCACTTGGGCTGTTATATCTTGTACTTATATAATATTTCTATTTTATCTCTCTTCTATTGCTGCTGATAATGCAAAGCGTATTTATTCCAGGTTTTCTCTTAAATATTTCTTCATTCTTTCGACTACTGACAGTCAATTTCATTTTGATTGTATTCGTATTTCTCTCTCAAAACAGTTGTTAGTAAAATGCAGTCGCGTTATCAATCATTGCTCTTATTTTAAGAGACTTGTTAGTGGATTCAATAACTGACTTATAATCTGAAATCTTGTTTTAGATTTCCCGTATGCCTCGATTCGTTTTCCGGATATTACTTTTATATATTAGGAATAGTTAAGGGTAATTTTTCACAGGACATGCACCCAGGAATAATCCCAAAGAGAAACGGACCGGAAAAAAGGTCTGACGGGATCGAATCGGGGGTTTGTTTGTCCGGTGCCTCTATGAGGACGATACCGCACACTCGGACGACACCACTTATAACCAACAAAGTTCCCAAAACCTGCTTTAGAAGCTGTTCTTATCGGATAGCTTAGTTGGTAATAGCAGCCTCCCGGAAGATCCCGGGTTCGATTCTCGGTCCCGTCAGACTTTTTTCAGGTGTGTTTCTCCTTGGGATTAAAGTTATGTGTTATGTAAGTTATTATTAAAGTTACATTTATTAATTAAAATGTTGTAATATATATCCGAGAGAGAGAAATTTGAAGAATTTTCGCAGGAGGACATAAAAGCATCTCTCAGCATGAAAAGTATTCATTAACCTCAATTTGCGGTCGATTGATTAGTATGAGACTTACTAATTTTAAATTTATTTTGGCCGTTATAAGTTGAATACACATGTTGAAAATTTCGATATCGAAGAAAATTTTAATAATACATTGGTCAAGAAGATGTGTTTATAACGGGTGAAACTACGTTTTGTACTTTGAAAAGTGGTCCATAAATTCCAGAAAAATGAATATTTTTCTCGAAATATCGTAGTAAATAATATTTATAGTTAATTGAGGTGGCGTTTGCGTGAGAAAAACAAGTAATTTTACGGTAAAATCATACGTAAATAAGGGCAAATAGAGGATGGTCTTTGTCACCCATTAGTAAAGACAATTTAGTGTATTGACGTCGGTGGTGCTGCTATAGATTTATAATGGATCGATCCAAATTTAAAACATTTGTTTATGTTTTCCATTAAATATCGATTGCAGCTCGAACATATATTCCTTCCCTTAATTAGTGCGTGAAAGCTGCATCACTTTGCGTCCACTCATTGAAAGGGTTATTAGCATTCGCCCGAATTAATGCGTTTTCACTATCAACAAGTGTGTCCGCCAATCGATTGCTGTGCAAACGAAAGTCGATTTAATTTGAATTTGGCGAGATTTCCTGCATGGGAAACTTCTATCTCATCCCCTTAATCGAATTCCGAATTAAAATGTTACTAGGCGCCGTCGGACGACTGCAAACATCCTGAGTTAAACATGGAGTCATCGAAACTAGAGTTTTTAATGAAAAGATCGATTTCCCGAATCGAATAGAACTTCGATTCAAACACAAGATCGTATTCGATAGATCGATCGATTCTCTTGTCTCTTTATCGCCGTTCGAATCGATTACGACGACGTCGAATGGTCACGTGACGCTGGATTTTTAGCATCTGTGTCTGTAAATATGCCGTACATATTACTTAAGTTGTGCGTTTTCATTTTCAATAAAAATTATAATCATTATAAAAATGTTTCAATATATATTCCTAAGTTAGGAGATGAAGAGATAGTAAGTATTCTGTAGAATTCACCGGATTTAAACTTAGAAGTAACTTAGAATACGATTGGGAGATTGATTCGAGTGTGCAATATTAAGTAAGGTAGGATTCGCGTAGGTTAGAATCATTTTTATAGAAAATGTTTTTTATGATTAAGTTGCGCTGCCGGGATCTCAAAAGTCATTAACTCTGTTACCAACAAAATAGTACTGGCTGAAATGATAGAGGTGCGTATGTGTCATAGATTTACATTGATGTTGAGGTACTGAAGCAATTTACATTCGCATTAAAATGACCTTCATTATTAATAACATTTGGAGGTCCAATAAAGGAAATGATTTTCATTAATGTGATGCGCAACTTTTTAGAAAAAACACATTAACTTTATCAGTTTGTATTGTTCTTACATGCAGCTCACTAATCATAAAAGCTGCTATTTTAGTCATAAATGTGCGTTTTTCCTATTTTATGAAACCTTATCTTAAGAGACGTGTACGAAAATTGCACATCATCTTCATGTACTTTTAATTTAAACTGACGTTATTTCGTGTAATTGAGAAAACTTAGATCATTCACTCACCAAGAAGTAACGTAGGTGCCACTTTCACAAACTTCTTCGTTGCCTCTCTTTTAATCCATGTAACTATGATGGAACAATAAAGAGTCACTATTTGAACTACCTCGACGCACAAGAGCGCCTGCTAAGTCAAAATTTCGCTACTTCCAATTGTGATATTTGAAGCACATCTATAAATTGAAGCATAATTATGGGAGAAATCAGTTCGCGTGAGAAGTAAACCATTAGCATCTAGTGCAAGCAACCAGTGCCAAGAGAAAACTCTCAAATGAAAGGCATTCCTCTGGAAAGATGTATGAGATCAGACTGCCATCTAAGTAGGGTATAATATTTTGTTTATAGATAAAGAGATGTTGAAATCAGGAACTTATTGGCTCCTCGCATTCCTCTCGGCCGCTATTGTGTTGATCTTTCTAGAGCACTTTGAGCTAATGTCCAGGTGCGAATATTTCTCGCCCCTAAGCATCGAGATGTGAACTTTTTTCGTAGCATCTGCTCCTGTTCCCCCTAGGGCACGCACACCTCAGTCGCATAGCAGGGATCGGTTGGATGCATCGAAAGATCGCTTCAGAAAGATCGATTCAAAATAATCGAGAATCGGGTCAAAAGAATCGAGTAGATCGGATCGGATTCGCTCGAAATTGTCCTCCTCATGTAATGATGTTATATCGATGGAGCGACAATTGTTAATCTGAACCCCTTAAAATTGTAGAATCATTGTAGAATGACGCCCTTTTCAAGGGCTAAAACGTGAATTCTCTTGCTGTATTTCTTCGAATGTCGTTAATATTTTGGAACTTTTTCCAATTCCCTTTGGTTATTTCACGATTGGTTTAAAAGTCATGGAATTTTGGGGCATCTGGAGGGCCAAGAGCGAGGCTTTCCACTTTGTTGACCTGAGTTCGATTCCCATGTACGAAATGACCTAAGATGTCGAAGCATTTTTAGCAATACAACAACTACTGCTATTGAATGATGGAAGTGAATTCAAACTTGCCACATGAAGAGTATCTACTACTATTGAAATCTTTCTGCGTGTTTCCATTCGTGTATTTGTGTTTCCCTAAACCTTTCTGTGGTTCCCTCCTTTTTAAACGTGATCGTCCCGGAATTTAACTAAATTCTTACCTATTTAAAGAATTAAATAATGCATTCGTCGCCTAATAAAATAATATTTCGAAACTAAGATTTATATTTATCAATTTTGACATAGAACCTCATAACCTTCGATATTAGCCACATTTTTATTTGTTATGAATTATTTCATCTTCTCTAGGACGTGTTACAGTTCCCGCTTAAGACGCTATGTCGCCTAATTTTGTTTTGTTCTTTCACACATATGATAAAAATACCGCTCTGCTACCCGTTTATGAGGCGAATTGCAACCGACAACGGCCTCCTTCGATAAACCAAATTTTACCTCATCTGTGGCGCCGACCTCTCAGCTGTCTTCGAAATATCAGACCAATCTTCATCCTGCTGACGGAGCCCAACCCTGAGATAAAGTGAGATCTTTTTCATCAGTTTTGTCTCTGAGTAGAACATTAGATAAAAGTGGGTCCTGTCGTCACAATCTCAAGTTGTAAACATATCGAATAAAATAGAAAGTAAGTGCTGTGGGGTTGGAGAGATCTCTGTAATGTCCTCTTACCACTGCTATTAAAATATCCTTTATTCTTCTCTAATTCTCTGTCTTATGAAAATTTCCTCGTTGTAGAATGAAAAATCTCCGAAATAAGTAACTAAGACTGTGCGAAAAGAAGACTATTCTTCAAAATTATGACAGCATTACATAACCCGTTTACAGCGCTATCCCGCTCATTACGCAGATATCGCTTTGTCAGCTGTAAAGCGTCTTAACCGGGTTTACCGTATTGCTGATTTTAATAAATCATCGCAGAGAACGAACATTGACTCTTTCCAGCGAACCCTCTTCTTAAAGAAGCGTGATTTGTGCAGTGAGGATTAATGTTGTGTCCATAGAGAACGATGCTTCAAACGCCATCTATCTTTGGAGTCTGCTTTTCGGGAGTAAACATTTTAAGTTATCCTTTGCTGCACTCAAACATAAGCTTCCAATCGCCAACTTTACTTGCCTGCCTTAGTGTGGCCGAATTATCAAACGCAGAGGAAAAAAGCGAAGAGTACTCCTTTGAAATGAGCGGAAAATCGACTGGTAAATACGAACGGAGGAGAATCCAAAGTTGAGTTGATTCCTCAGTAAAACTCAGAATTCCCATAGCTCAAAACTTCATTGATATTCCTTAAAAACCCTTTTCTATTTTTAATTAGTAGAGGTTGAGTATTTCCAGTCCGTAACATCACTTTTCTGTTATTTGATTTTTAATATAATTAATTGATTTTCTTTTGGTGATAGTCCTTATTGATTCGCCACTAAAGAACAAGTTTCATTGTAAACTATTATTGGTCCAGCTTTCCTAATCAGTATTCCAATTGATTCGCAATTTCGAAATTAGCATTTCCCTTCTAAAAACCTCATCATCAACGAAAGCTGTCGTTTTTATGTTAGTTTTTTCTTTCTTCGTTTTCTAAATGCCAGTCTTATTCTATGTACACCCTCTGTTATAAAGTAAGTGTATATACAAATGGAATTAGCAGCCATGCGTCGTTTTTATCGCTTTACCTTGTCACCTTTATCAATCATTCCTCATCATTTGAGTATATTGAAAATTCATCTTTTCACTCAAAGACTTATTTCCTCGCTTATGCTGGGTTACCGATCGAATCATTATCACTACCCAATGTATCCATAAGAGTTTACAAAATATATATTTTCTGTTTTAACGAATGATTTTCAGGAGAAGACTACTAATGGTTCTCTTCCATGGTTTCTTCACTTCTTTCGATGTATTCATTAGGTAATATTCTTTTCTTGCATTTACAATCACAGTGGTACACATTGCTCTATATACTCGTGCTAAGTTCAATCACTCGTTCAGGCTTGAATTAGTAAAAAAAAATCCCATTTTTGACGTATATAATTCGACACGTGGTTTTAATTATTATATATGGTAATGTGTGATGTATAAGCAGTTTTATAATTAGCGATTCTAGATATCAGGCAGTATTAAAATTAAGCTGAATGATAAAAGTGCTGTGAATGAGTATAATAAGAAGTAAGCATATGATTTCAGGCTTAACTTTGTGGCACGCAAAAGGACTTCACCGCCAAAAAGGACGATTTGACTTCGCAATCAGAATAACATGATAGTAGTCTAATAAAACTTCTTACTATGGAATTTAATACAAATAGGTTTCCCTATTTATTCTTGCCATGGAATACTACGAGGTCAATCGCGAATCTGTGGAATTTTTTTATAAATTTTAGGTTTTCTAAGATGCACCCTCACGTGTTGATGCTAGTTTTCTAGGCAAAAAATAAGTCAAATGCTGCTATACAAGCCAAGATAGGAAAAATTGTTATTTTTGAAAGATTCTTATAATTGGAATTAGGCCAGATCCGCTTTTCTGCTCGAAGGCGCTATTTTAGCAAAGAGTAGATTAACAAATCGCAAGTTTATGCCGCACTTTAATTAAAACAATGATTCTGATTTATTAGTTCCTTTTGAAGGAAATTACTGCTTAGAGGAAGTAAGAGTTGCAATGGATCCGAATCGCCTCAACGAATGCGGTGGGAAAAGACTCGAAGACTTCTTCGAGAATTACTTCATTGAAACTTTAATCTTTAAAAGAAAAATTTTAAAGAATTATAAAAATTCAAAGGAATAAACGAAAATTTAGAAGTGCATTAACAGTATTAAAATTAAAGTTATTTTTAATTTTTCTTCATTTATATGACAAAAAGTATTATGCAGTTGCATAGGTGAACTATGGATATTTTCATTTGAGCTATCCACTTATCTCTTATGATGATTTATAAAATTATCATTGTCTGTATGTTCGTTTCCTTTTTACGTTGCTAATCTTGTTGCTTGCTATAATGTCCTTCTTTCAGTTATTTTTTGCAAAATTTATATGTTTAATTACGTTAAACTGTTTTTGATTGCCTTTTATATCTCTCACTCCTGAAAATTTACTTAAATAACTTATATCCATCTAACTATACGTTTCGCAAATTGCGTGTGTTATCTTGCCGTCGTGTATTATATTTTTAAGTGGAAATTAGTTTTTAATCCCGACGAAGTTGTTTTCTTTTTCGCTCTATTTAACGTAATATGACGAAGGGTTAAATATAAAAAGAGGCTTATTATGAAGTCGTTTTATTCCAGTGTGTCATATACGTACTTCGGTGAGGTTCTGAATATTTTCTTCGATAAGCTGAATATGAGACTGGGAAATTCAGTCTGCAGCATCTTTCGTGTGAGAGATTTTCATTTTCTGTGGATAAGAAGATTCAGACAATTGATTATTTTTGGAGACATGAAAGCTCGCATTTTTAGTTGCTACGCTAATTAAACCAGGCTTAATTAAATTCGATGCTTCTTCGTCGAACGAATTTCTTAACTCCTTTGTTCAGAATTGTGAAGGCCATGTAAGCCCAGAGGCAATGAATAGACTTCATAGTTATGCTCTTTTGTTTGGAGCTGCGAGTTCAGTCTTTTCACCGACATTTTCGAGATGTATTTTATTTCGAACAGCTCTTCTCTACAATATCATTTCAGTCGAGAAACTCTACAATTAGACGGGTGATGCCAATCACAAAACACGAGACGATTGGTCGGTTTTGCAATTTTTTCTGTTCTATCTGAAATTCGCGGCGTTTATCAGGAAAGAAATCAAGTATGTTTATAAAAATTCCCTTCTGAGATATACATCATCGAACATTTTTACTAAATCCCTAACCATTTTTACCTTCCCGGCTTTAGTCTAGAACGATGTTCCATAGTCAGTAGCAATTATCATTTCAGATTATTTTCCCCTTTTTGTGTAATCATCGGGCATCTTAAATTATTTTTCTTCCTTTTTTTAGCTCTGAGAAAACAGAATTTGCACATTCTGCCAACCGCTACGAGCCTTTTTCGCTCCCATAACGTTAATACTTCTGTAAGTTTGGCTCATTACATTTACACTATTTTATATTTACACTATTTGGTATTAACTCACGCTAAATTTTAAAGTCTATTTTTAAGTAGTAGCCACACATGTTTAGTAAAACGGAATATAATTACAATAAAGTAAAATATAAATTGTTGAGTTTCGGAATTCAGAACGGAATAAATATCGAAGACACTTTTGGTCACTCGATTCAATCCGCTATACTCCATATTCTCTACATCTACATAAATACCCTGCAAGCCGCCTTTCGGCGTGTGGCAGGCGATGTGAACGATTGAGCTACTTTTTAGCCTGTTATTATCTCGTATTGAGTCCTTAAAGCAACTTCTCTTATTTTGTTCTCATCGGCCGAGGGGTTGTAATTACGTCCTCCGTAAACATGTCATCCTCGGATCTCCTTTCTTTCGAAAGATTCCTGCCTCTCAGAGCATTACAGTAACGCTTACCTTTTTCTCGTAGCATTTTCAACAAAACTTATCGATTTGCGCTGAACTTTCTCGAGTTAAGGGGTTCCCATTTCATCTGCTGGGTTTCATATACTTGCCGCGTATTCAAGACGAAGGAGAAATAACTCGCTGTCTAACTTTCTCATCGCATCTACCGACAATACGCTTTCTTAAGCCGAGACTTGCTTTACCGCAGATTTTTTGGATTTGAGTGCTCCAGTTTAAAATATTAGTAAGAGTTACTCCGAGATATTCAACTGTTACGACTACATTTATGTTTAGTCCATTTATTATGTGCAGATTTGGTGAGATTCGAATTTCTTAAAGGTCTACCATCTGTTCTCTCAGCCACAGGAAGTGGAGGCAGCTGTCTAAGGGAAACCGGTTCTCAACTATCCTCAATGGATTGCATTTCGATGGGCAGATTTTTCGTTCTCGATGTTGGCGGTCTCAAACACACACGAATTCATCAATGTAAAATGGACGAGGATATTAAATTTTGTGTTCTTTTTACTTGCTAATCCCGTTTGCACCATATGATCGCAATTATTATGCTATACATTGGGCAGCGTTTTGCGTCAAATGATTCACTATGAGATTTTCAATTATTTGGACTATTTTTTTAATATCCGTCCACCGCGTGGTGAAAACTCGTTGTTTTTTTAATTTGTTTTATTTAACAATTCTTCAGTTGTGGGGAAAACATAATAATCCAATGAAATTTACTCTTTAATGTACCCCTTTTTGGAATGGTTTAATTATTTAAATCTTTTCGACTAAAAATGACAGAGAAAAACATTAAGGTTGCAGAGAAAGACCCACGGAAATGTTTACTAAGAAATTAAAAAATCTTATGAAATTGGTGGTGGATGGAAAATTGGAGGATCACAAAATAATCGCGACTATTAACTTGCTATATTTATAACGGAAATAGTGTTTCCGAAGTCATTTCGCTATTATCGCTTATACCTGACGATACTCGTGTTGTTTGGCTGCACGAATCCTGACTGCATATCATTTAGGACTGATAGTCTATCATCTATCTATGTGGCATTGGTTTTGTAATTTCAGTTGTCTAGAAGATAGAAATCGGGTAGATATGTTCCGTAATTAATGCAGAAGACATTTTCGAGAAAGTATAACACAATCACCCACTCGGAATGAATTTTAGAATTCATTCCGATATTCAGCTCAATTTTTGTGGGTTTTCCTTTCAATTGATTTTTAATAGGTGTTCATTTGTTTATGATTGCTTTAATCTTTTCATTTATCTACCCGTCATCCTCATTGTCAAATAAGTAACATGCGATAAGTGTGTCATTTTCACCGAAAGCGTCTTCACTGGGCGCATATTATATGAATTCCTATTCAAAGTAGTCAATCGACTAGTTGATGTGGACGCCATCGGACTTAAAAGTAGAATATTTTATAGCTCTACGAAGGCCGCATTCCGAAAGAGGTCGCACTTTAAAAAGCCGTGTCTGCGGGGCAACCTAATGCTAAAAGTTGGAATTAGCTTTTTTAAAGTCTTTGCTGATGTTTGCGTCCGTGGAAATTTTTCGCCTTTCGTCCGCTGCACTTTTAGCGGACGCGTGAAAAAATGTCTTTTTTTCGTCCATTTTCTACTTTGCCCCCTGCACTTCCCTCATAAGGCTTTTCTTTGGCCGTTCGAAGTGCACATACGTACTGCCAGTTCAAAAATAGGATTGTTTAATTACTTACTATTAAGAGCACGCTATTAAGTCGTGCTTCTTTTCGTTTCCATGAACACGCTGAATTTTGGTTTCATATTGTCTGCCATTTCGAATCGATTCATTCATCTTCACATTTAAATGTTATAGTCCCTAAAAGTTTTCTATTGAGGTTGATCGCCCTTTCAACTTTTTCCTTCAGTTTCGATCAATTCACATTCAACATTGCACTATCTCTTGCTGCAATCCATACGAAAGGAAATTCCATGGAGAGGTTTTTTATTAACTGCTTCCTTATATGCAAGCTTATGTTATTTGCTATCAGCAATTGTTTTTGTGTTAGAACATTTTCGCCCACTATTCTACATTCTTCCAATACTTTCCGCTTGGACTACTCTACTCACTGCCTTCGAGTTCTGTTTTAAAATTGAATGGTTCTGATCCGATCACCGGATGTATCTATAAAACTTAGAATCGGTAAATAAATTCGTGCGAGGAAGACCATTCACCTCTCTAGTAAGAATGTGCATTGTCCCCGTTGATTTATCCCTCCGAATGCAACTTTCCGTTTGAGATATTTCACTGCTGTGTCACGCAACACCGGATGGACATTTCCATTCAGATAGCCATAAAGTCTCTTGGTGACGTCCTCTTACGTTTCCCTGTGACGTATATATTCGTCATCGCTGAGAGACCTTTGCCAATTTCTCTCGCACATCATCTTTTATTTATTTATTATCTGATCCAAAAACAGCCATTTAAACTCACATTTCATACCAAAAGAAAAGAGAGAATGAATAAATTACAATATAAGAAGAAAAAAACATTTAAAACAAAAGACTAAAAGGAAAAGTGGTTTAGTTTGCTTAATTTGAATTGTTTTTGTCTAAGGAATGCAAATATAATAATAATTAATACAATTATAAATTATTCAGACTTACTCCGTTCAGACTAGTATTGCTAAGTTTTCAAATGCGGTTTCCCTGTTTCGTTGTATTTGTACCAAATTCATAAAATACCGCTTTTTAAAATCTCAACCTGGGCACAAAAGTACTTTGCAGGAACAATGCTGATTTTATGAAATAAATATATTGATTTATAATTGAAATGCACCCTCAAAGACTCCAAAGTATCTCTTTCTTCTGTTAATAGAGAATCATAGAGCGAATATCCTCAGGATAAGTAATGAATTCAAGAAACTAATATTATGAATCCCATTGCATCTAAACGCGATACCCAAAAAAATAAAATGAATTTTATTTTTATTTTTTGCAAGTAAAAATAAAAGTAATCGTTTTAAAATGAGATTTCGTACAAGAAAACCTGAACTTATTGAGTTTACCCAAAAAACACATTTTTAATGTAATAGGAAGGATTTCCTCTTGTTCAAGGAAATATTCCTAAAATTTCGAATTCGCCGAAATGTATGAATTTTAAAGAAATAGCAGAATCTCGACAGCGATCCAATTAGCGGAGGAATGATTGTCTTTTTGGAAAGATTTGTGTGTAATTAATGTGTGTTTTGTTTTGCTTCCTGAAAACCTCAATCGAAAACAGGAGAGAGTTTGTTCAGTGCGATTGCTCAAATGTTTAAAAATCTCCTCACCGCTGGAAAATCTGGGTCCCATTTTGTAGACATTCCTCTACTAATTGGGAACATATTTTCTTCAGCACATGCAAATAAGTTGTACTTCGGAAGAAATAAGAAAGAAGCTACTTTAACAAAGTAAGCTAGTTTCTAATTTATTAAAAACTTTGGGAAATACCATATAACAAAATGATTAAAAAACATGAAATGTTTCGACGCATATTTCATCTTCAAGTCATGAATTAATTTAAACAAATTAGGATCTAATCTTTCTTTGTGTCCTTTGTGAGAAGTGTTTTTTTCCCCCATCTTCATGGAATATCACAAAGTCAATCGCATGTTAAGTGTAATTGGTACTTCTTTCGTCGAATGACATGAAAATTTCTTTGTTTGTTTAACATTTCTTACTGTGCACGTCGCTCTTATTTCGAAACATTTAGGGATATTGTTCTCACGGTATGTTTTCAGAACTTGCTTGTAAATTCAATTACTGTTGGGTGAAGTAATTTTAACTTAGGGAGTGCATCTAATTTGTGCCATCCCATCGCCCTACTTATGGAACGTCGATCGATTCCCACTGATTATTCGCTTTGAGACGCTGGAATGCGTCTATTTTTATCGCGTTTTTGCGCCCGATTCTATTTGGGCCACCGAAAGGGGCGATTAAAGGGCCTTTTGAGGAGGGCCTTTGGTTTTCCATCGAACGCCTTTTCAATGGAATCACTCAGCGCGTGGTCACGCTACACTCGGTCACAAAAAACAATGCCTTGAGAGAGAGAGAAAGATAACTGACTGTATTCTCTTCGTTTTACATGAAGAGAGAAATTCGCGATAAAGAAACCGGAGAAAGCAAGTGGTGATTACAAAGGACATCTCCTGAAATAATTCATTAAGAACTATCTTTATAACGGAATGAGGCTAAATTAAGTTGCATTAAAGGTGATCAATAAATATATTATTTTCCCCTGTGAATGCTCCATTAATATCTTCATTTTTAGTTCCAGCATGTAAATTAATACCCTGCAAGCCGCCCTTGGTCGTGTGATTGGGGTGTAAACAACGGACAATTGACACATTTTTTTTCTATTGGTCTCGCTGATGTAGACAACGCGTTGGAGAGCGGCACCGGGATCGATTCCCGGTGGGAGCCCAAGTGCGAAATTTAAGACTTGTTCTGGAATATTTTTCTCTTATTTTACGCGTCCGAAGGGCAGTAGCGTCCTCTGCAAACGTACTTTCTGTAAAGTTAGCAAACAATCGCGACCTTGCTTCTAATCTCTTTCGACTGAGAGCATCCTCGTAAGAATCTTTTCATCTTACTTTATCCAAAAAATCTCTTACAAGTTTATGAGTTTACGTGTGATGCGATACAAAATAAATCTTACGTTTCTTAGGGATATTGAAAATAGTTACTTCTAGTCTCCTTTCCTTTAAGGATTCCCCACATTTATCAAAGAGAATCATCATAACCGTCTTTTTCTCGTAACATGTTTTAGAAAGTTTTTATTTTTCTAACGAAACGTATTGCTTTGCGCTGATTTCACGTGTAGCCGTTCTATCCGTTGGATCCCATATTCCATTTCAGTTGAGATTAATGATCGCGAGAATAATGGCGATGTTAACTGCCAATGATATACACTGAGATAGTTGATATGAAAAACAATGAGAAATACTCGAGCAAATTAGACGCCTTAGGTCAGCTGATAGCGAAGTGATGCTGAGAAGGGAATATAAGATGAATCGAAGTAGCTGTGGTCATTTGAAAGGAGAAAAGAAACAAATCTGCTTGTTGAAGTAAGACATTATTATTCTTTTATTATGTATTTTTATGCTATCATAATGGAGAAGTGAAAGCGGCTTTTCTGAGGTCTTGGTAAGGTCCTTTCGTTTTCCAAACACATTACAGTTACACTTTTCATAAATGCAGAATAACTTACCGAACATTTTAAATCTTTATTTTAATTACAGCCATGTTTGATATCCTCTTCTGAAGCACGCAATTTTTCCTAGTCTCGTTCGTGACTGAAATAATGAGAAATTTACTAAATTACGCGTAATGCTAAATTATGGCATTCGTCCATTAATTGAAAAGTGTTATTATTCATTGTGATACACTTACGCAGCCACTCTCTCTTATCTGTGAAGCTAAAGAGATGCCTTCCGACCGAATCGAGTGTGGGATTTTGCAGTGGTGTATTTGCCAATTAGAAAGGGTGCGACGAAAGTAAGAAGTTTTGTAAAGAATTGCAGTGACAAATAGGTGAACGTCAGTCTGATACTTCAGGAGGCAGGATTGGAATCTTTAGAAGAAAGAATGTTCAGTGGAGGACAATTTGCTTGTTATAAATTCAGGGAAACAACGTTCGTAGAAGATGTATTATACATCCTCCTTCTTAAATAAACCATTCTGATACTGCGATCAGAGAATAAATAACCAGTCGATTTAAGAATTCATCCGAAAAAGTAATGGATTAGGAATCATGCACCCCCTGCCACTAGACGAAAGGCGGCATGCACAGTACATGACATGGTCACATATTCACTTAAAGATTCTGACTGGTATTTACGTTAATAATAATAATTCGCTATCCGGAATTTCTTTCTTACTTATAAGAAGAGAAGTTAATTAAGTGTATTTATATTGGAGAGTGATTTTGTGTATAGAATTGCGAAGAGAGCGGTCATTTCCTTTTGAAAAGAGCTCTCAGAGGATGAGGAAATTAATTAAGCGGACCTTTCTGTGGACTCACTTATTCTTTCCCTTATTCATACACTCGCTTTTGGAACCTCTCATAATTATGAGCTCAATTCAGTGTTTCTGTTGAGATATCGCTTGTCTTATCTGTGTGAGAGATGCAGTGGCGGACCATTTCCGATTGGCTTTTAATATTGATGGAGGCAATAATTGATTCATATTACGAAGCGCTTCATTTTAGAGCTTCAAATCGTTACCAGTATCTCGCAATTCACTCTGAATATCTAAGACACGTAAGCTAATGTGGGATACACTTCGCAAAAGATCTTAACTCCTCGTCTAAATGATCGCTTTTTAAATATGGGGCGATCGTCTCCAATAATTATGATTTCGCTGAAAATCCTTCTTTTTTATTTATTATTTTATTTTTGTTTATTTTTATTTGTCACCGTAATAAGTGAGCTGATTTAAAATTACGTAAATAAAAACATTAGCCTATTATTTTTTCCTTTCTAATCAAATTGGCAAATCAGTGGTGCAATGGTTGTCTTCCAACTCAAAGGTCCTTTTGATGATTGATTGCATAATGTATATTTTCCTGCTTTTTTCCTTCTATTACTTCATTTATTCATTCATGAAATGGTTGTTTGGAGCAAATAATAAATAAGAAGAAGTTTTGAAAACGGGCAGCCTGATGGTATTTAATTTTGCAAGACATTCGTAAGAAAATGTACCGTCATAACTTGTTCTTAAGTTTCCATACTGAAGGAATAAAATTACTCTGTTCTGTTTATTATCACAATGTGTGGAAAATAGAATCTGTCATGCATTGATTCGTCGAAACGTTTTGATTATTTCCTTTTGTGAAATTCATGATTTCGTTTTCCCATTTCTTGGCTGCAAATCTCTTTCGAAATCGAGTGATCAAATCTCCACCAATAGAATTCAGCCGCGTATTTGAAGGCCAATTGAAACTTACTTATTGCGATCGGCATTGAGTTTTCATTCGTTTTCTTTTCCAAATGAGCTCTGCATACAGCAAGAAAACACATTGAAGATAACCACCAGGAATCGAACTCGGGATCGCTCTTAACGAAGGCTCGGAACTCACTTGGCTAGATTCGTTAAATTTACTTTATTCAAAGTATAGATACCTAGAATTCCTCTTAAATTCCCTGCTTGTTGAGAATCCCTCCCCCTTTGGGCAGCTTCACGAAATCTGATAATAACCGCGAATTCTTAGAGTGATAAATCGACAACGTATGCATAATTCACCGCACTGTTTTTTTTAGCCAAACTTGGACTGGCGGAGTGTAAACTAAGCGGGATAATGAGGTTCCGCCGAAAGAAAACTTGCGCAGAAATTCATGACCTATTTCGAGGCGCCATTTTGCTCAAAAGTCGCAGAAAATTCGCAAAATTGGCTAAATAAGAGTTCAATCGAATGCCGCTTCGCACTGACGATTGAAGAGGATCTATCGGGAGAAACCAGAATCAAATAATAATCCGCTTCTCACTGAATGCAGATCCAAATTAAGCTTCATTCCGTGGAGTTCTTTCAAACAGACTTTTTCGATTTATTTGGTATAATAATTCATTATTTCCACCTTCTTTGGCCGTCATTATTATGAATATCAATAATGATATCTTTCGTAAAGTACGTATTCATAACTTCTCTGATTAGAATAAACATCTGCAATTGTAATTTGATGAGATAGAAACTTACATGTAAGCTTTCTGCTAATTATGTTTGTATGCAGTGTCTATAAGTTATTCGGAAGCATAATAATAATAATAACAATAATAATAATAATAAATCGTCTTTATTCGGGCAAGATTGAGACTGAAAAGTCTCTTCTTACACGATTGAGACTGGAAAGTCTCTTCTAACCCTTCGTCAATTTGTAAGAAAGAGATAGCAGAAAAAAAGTGCACGGAAGAAATTTATATTGTGGGCTTAAAAACCTAGGATAGGAAAAATAGCCCACAGCAGGAAAACACCTCAGAAGAGGGTGTGAAAAACCTGCGAAACCTACAGATGGATAAGAAACTGAAAATTTATAGAAATGGCTGGAATCAAAAAGCAAGGAACATATTTACACTTCAAATGCTTATGGAAATAGTCCATAAAAGAATAAAAGTTAGTAAAAAGGATAACATGAGATAAAATATTTTAAAAAACAATGAAAACACAGAATGTTATAAATTGAAAGGGCAAAAAACTAGTATGAATACAGGAAAAAGAAAAAATAAAATAAATAAACACAAAAAATCACTATCATATTGACCATGTATCATATTACCCATCTATCATATTCTGTACTGTATATCTGACGCTGTGTGGAGTACTAATTAAAGTATCATATTCACCGAAATTTCCCACAATTTTCGGCTTAAATTTTACCTTCGTGTTTTGAGATAATACATAAAATATGTGGGCTATTTTTATGTGACCTGAATTGGATATACAGTAGGAAATTTATTTCACCCATTCATGGAAGGCATACAAAATCTGCTTTTTTCTGTTCGATTATCTTGTCCATTAAAACAATCTTTCGTGTACACTTCATGGTTAGTCCCCACTCTCTTTTTGAAAATACTAGTTTGTGTTATGCAAGACTGTTGGTTAATAAATACGGGAATTACTGATATAAATACATTACTCACCTTTTTAAAATCTCTGAAAGATAGATCATCAAAGGAAATGACTCTTATTTCATAGATATGAGTCATTTTTAATTAATCATCATTTTTCTCTCCGTGCCTTTTATATACCGTATGTCAAACAATGATCTTCTATTTTCATCTATTTCTTGCTCTCAGTATGTATAGCATGACTTGTTTCATAGACGTCAGATTGCTTCGATACTTCTTCCCACTCCTCTCTTGCTTCCGATTTTCTCCTAAATTTTAATGTCAAGAAGTAATTATTTCAATAATAATACAATACTATATCCACATGAAGTCGGGGTAATGAAATGATCGTCTATATATTCATATGCGTTTCATTTCTATTGACTATCGTTATTTACGTTATTTATCGTTATTTAGCACACTTAGACTTGCAAACTGCCAAAATTAATTTAGATCATTTATATGCACTTTTACATGTACGTAATTACGACTTCTGCAGATCGTTATTTGAGTGATTTATCCTAAAGCGCTAAATTTCACGATAATATGCAGATAATTTGGCAAAGATTGCGCGATTTCGATTTGAAAACAATATTTGATAATTAAGTGCAATATCTGATGATTAAAATAAGAAACTCGATTAATATTTCTCTCTCTTGGTGCTTTTTTCGATTCAAAGTCATTACTTCTGAATTTTACGAATCAATCCGGAGACGAAAAGAAAGATTCACTTGCATATATTTTGAATGGGAGCTACTGAAAGATGACAAAGAATAGAAAAATGTGTATATGATGTAATTCTACTTGTTTCTTTGTCGCTTAGTACTTCGGCTAAAGTCGTAGTCAATCACTGATAGTATTTCTGTTTGTGAGTAATTAAGCGGATATTGAAGGGGTATTCAAAGTGTGATTTGAGAAACGCAATAGAATAAAAATCGTGGAATATTCTCAATTTAAGCGCAGTCATTCAGCGATCGAGAACAAAGTGAATTTTGGAGAAACATCGAAATTCCTTTACATAGAAGATTATAGATGTATGCGACAGATATTGCGCTAGCAATGGATGGAACAATTATTATGTATAATATTATATTTATATTAAGTATGTAATTTCATATATGTCAATCCTGAAATCCTAGAGTTCGTATCTAACCTACTGTGGGTATTTTTAGTATTGTTATTGCTAATCTATTTAATATGTATTTGATATCTATGTATTTAATGCGTGCTTATAATAATCGGAAGTATTTCAGCTATGCGGAGCTTATTTAGAAGGAATTTAATTAAAATGAAATCTTCTCCGGTGCATCGCAGCGTAAAAAGAAATCCCATCCGTGGATTGGTTAATTCTTTAATTAAATATGATGGAAAGAAATTTCAACATGTTTCAATTAAACCACATCTCTCAATTTGCAGCACTCTCATTTCTAAACTCCATCTTCTAAAATGGTTTAAATTTCAGAGTTTTCTTTTAATGCATTTTTCCATTTAATTGAAAGAATGAATGAAAAAGCGAATAAAATGCCGAGCGAGTTTATTGTAATACGGGTCCTAAATAAACATTTTCGTCGAATAAATTTCGTAATTAGCAATTTTTCGAAACAATTTATTGTATAAATTTAGATAGATTTATTTTCGCATAAAGTATCTTAGGTTTCATTCCAAAGAGAAACATATTTTATGCATCGCCTTTGTATGCTTTTGGAGGAAAACGTGTGTCGTAATTTCATTCATATGAATCTGAGGTCGAATTTTTAATAATTTTTACGTTTCTCTTGGCATAACTTTTATTCGATCGTCAAATTATTGATAAAATGTTTTATTGTAATAAACGCATAATACATGCAGAAAGGCCTGCAATAGCATGTGGAAACTCAGTAGTAAAAGAGATTGTCAAAAAGTAATGATTACCAATTTGAGAATTTAAAAAAACGACTATTTCACCATTACCTACATCTAGTTTTGGAAAGAGAATGATGATAAGTAAGAAAGATGGGAAGTGATTACATGAGTGTTGAACCAGGATACTAAATTACCCAGTACAGCCCTGTGAAGAAAACTCTTTATATCCTTTTAAATTTCCTTCAAATTCTTCATATTTTATACTTATATATATACTTACTTAGTACCTCAGTAGCTTCTATATTATGACAGCATGTAAGAGAATTGAGAATATGAAGATCATTATTTTGAATAAGATACGGTAGTAAGAATATCTTAATAAATAGTAGGATCGTTAATTTACGGAATCTGTCTGAAACGTCAGTCTAATTACATATATAAACTTCATGAATAAGTAATGCCGTTATTTTCTCTGCTCTACTTTCACATTTTTTGAAATAATTTGCTTAAACCCGTTTGAAGAGGAGCGCATTGTTTGAGGCCCAAATAGACGCAGTTTGTGTGCAAAAAGGACGCTGGGATTATGGCGACGCTTAAGAGCCTTTTTCTGACCCTTTCAAAAATGTTTTCTTTCTTTCGCTGGTGTTTCTTTTGGCCACTACGTGGTCGCTTGGGAAAGAACATTTGCACCACAAATACTTTGATCTTACGGACGTCTTCCTTTCTCATTTGCGATCTCATGCGGACGCCGTTGACAGACAAATTGAAGAAGGAAATACAGTTTATGGGAATAGTTAGGAATCCACGAAGATTACATTTCTTGGATTAATTCATAACTTATTAATCCAACGACACGCTTGTATGGGAAAAATCATTATCATTAGTTGTATCGCAATTAATTAATCGCGTATTATTATATATTAACTAATTACTAAATATATTACAAATTGTGCATCTAATTACAAAACAAATTTTCATTTTATAACTATTATTCATTATTTAATCAGAAAATATGCCATACTGAAATACATATTATTACATTGACAACGAAGTACATTTATGAGATTATCATTACATTTTTACATTATATTTACATTAGAATCTAAATAAAAACGATTTTCATTAACGAGCACATCCACAGGGTAAATATTTTAGTCAGTAGATAGTGTGTATGTATATAGAAATATGTAAGAGGAATTATGTGACCTATGCGAAGGAATTTTAAAGATGTACAAATGGCTCTAAAACACACTCTCGATCCATGAGAGTAGAAACAGATCGTTTACCTCTTTAAATACATCGATTGGTTTTGGTTTGTGCAGATCAAAGTAGGTTCTCATTTTCCACATATTCTTTATTTTGTAATATTATGTGATGTATTTGATATTGAAATTTCCATACTTAAGTCGAAGAGATGTGACTGTTTACATTTAATTGATTTAAAATAGCATTTCATTCGAAATCATTGCCAAAATGTTTTGATTAAAGTAAAGGTTAATTATACATCACCTTCCTGCAGAAACACAATATTTCTTTCGTTCGTTTATTTGCAACTTTTGCTGGCAAATCTGACACCCGTAGTGTTTCTTTCCCATATATTTTCTTACTTTATATTTTCTTTCTCGGATCATTCCGTTGAAACGCAATCCATGAAGAAATGTTATGGTCCAATGAGTATCTTTTTCTGTTCTCGTCCAATTCTACCTTCATTCAACCTTTCGGAATCAAAGTCATACATCTATTGTATATCATGTATTTACTTAATTAAACCGGTTCATTATTTATGTCCAATACTCATTCTCCATCTATAGTGCATAATTTTTCTTTTCTTTTACAGGTATGGATCTTTTTTCTCACTTTATCGTATGAATGGGCTTCGGAAGGTAAAGCAATTTTTTTTACTTTTTTATGAATGTGTCTTTTGTACTCATTTCGTTATTGATATTCTGTTTTAATGTATGGATGAACTTATTCTTGGTTTTTATCTCGTAAATTGCGATCAATTCGTTGGTGAAGTAGTTGTTATTTCGGAGAGACCTTAATTATAATATTGATCTTCTTTCGAATATCAATGTGTGACATACGAGTAGTTTAGGAAAAGTACATCATTGGCCTGCTTCTTTTGGAAATATTACGCATTGGTAAAGTTCGTTCGGTGGTATAATACTATTTCCGTTTAATTAAATTTTATTTCGTTCGATTTGTATTGTCTTAACGACTCAGATGTTCCATTGGAACAGAATGTCAAAAGACGCGTCATATCTTTGATAGGGAATGTTTGAGATATGAGACCGTTTCTCTGAAGTGATCAACGCTCTATTTTGGAACTTATAATCATCACTCGATGGAATCGCTATAAAAAGCTATTTTCCTCATCTCTAACTGTCGCATATACTTTTGAGAGGAAATAAAGTTTTAAATCCACATTTATAGCTGTGATTTAGTTTTAGTGTTTCTGTTCTGCAGATGTCACTGCGGAATCATAATTAATTCGTCTTTTTAAGGAGGATCTGCAAACGATCTCGTAGTCAAAGAACATAGCAATCGATGAGTATTTCCACTAAAATTACGGACGAATAAATCTGAATTGAAGTGGTGAATGAATTATTTATCGGTGAGGAATTTGAGATACGCATCGATGACATATGAGACATATTAGTCTCATAAGACAATTAATTATACTAATTTGACCTTTCCATTTATCAGAGGTAACATATTTTCGTCTATTCCAATTTTCAATCCTTCGCTCCAACGTCGAAGATATAATACAATCCTGTTTAACTTTCGTCATTGCAAATATAAAATTCTCGAGGGAAAATTACCTCTCCTATGCGAAGGAATCGTAATTTCTCCGGAATCCGAAAGTTTTAATTCCACGACCTTTAATCAAGACAAAGTGGATTGTCTCTCCGCCGTGTGACCTTTTTTCCCTGTCGGAATGGATGGACTTGTTTTCCTTCCCTTATTTACAACTCCTCCTTGCTTTAGGTGTGCTCCTCTATTATAAGTTACATCGCTATGGATGCGTACGTCTTCTCCTTAACATCGCTGTGTCATTTATATATTTATTTTGGGACGAACGCTATAAACGAGAGAAAATAATTTATGTTGGATAGAGTTGAAAAAAACGAAATTAAACGTGCATATAAAAAGGAAGTAATGTGTGCAGGTTGATAATGGGCTGAAGTCACGTACGTACATCTGCCACGAGTCTAAACAGTAATGATAATTCTCAACTAATTTCACATAAGAATATGAAAAAGGGAGCTTCTATTGTATTCTAAACTCGTTTCTTTGTGCTTGATTCGTTCTAAGTTTATTCTAAACTGATTTGTTTAAAGTAATTTTCCTTTTCTCTGTGTTAATATAATCAGTTATCTTTCATCTTTTCATTTTAATTGTTAATCTAATCAGTGTAATATTTCTGATTCGGTAGTAAGAGTAACAAATTACAGCATTTACTTTGCAAATATTTATATTAAATGTAATGACTGCGGATGTTATAAAAATGTGAATATTCAAATATATTATCTGCATATTTTTTCTGCCGGTTTCAACTTTTTTCTCTTAATCAAAACACTAAGGTGTCAAGGCTTTTCTTGTCATATTTTTCTCTTGTGTACACTTAATAATATATTTAGTTATTCATATCGAGAGTGCTTCGGGCGACTTCATTTTATTCCCTATCCTCCGCTTTTCATTATTCCTTTGTTTCTCTGTTCCCCTCTGCGAAAATTAATCTAACCCTGAGCAGATATCACGCTGTGCCTCCCATTCATTGCTTTCTCACAAGGAATCCAACGATAACTTTAATTAAAAGCAATCATACACGACTTCCTCCCTTTAATACATGATGACAGATCATCTACACCGATTTCAGATTGTATATATCTAATTCTTATTCTAATGACTTTTCTCCGTAAAGTTTAGGATCGTTAACACTTTTCTTACTCACTTTTAATTATCAGAAGTAGTAAAACTTAAATTTCCTCAATTCTTGCCTCCGAATCCTAAGGATTTCCTTCCACTTTATAGCTTAATTACTATGAAATCTTAATAAATAACTTTAGGAAAATTAGTTGAAATACGCGTGTAGGAATCAAGGATCGTCTGACATTAATTTCGAAGTGTACAACAGATAAAGAACGAAACAATTATGAATCGTGGGGTATCTCAAGGAACACAAGGGCAAGTGAGAGGTTAACGATTGGCAAGAAACCGCGATGCTGCCTTCAAAATTAGATTTATCTCATTGTAATCACTCATTCTTATTATATTATCAATTAATTTTGAATTCTTCGGCACTGAAACTGCGTCGACATAAAATGTATTAGTTAAATTGCCCCATCATATGGTTGAATGTTAGTTAGATATTCATTCTTGCCTTCACCAGAGAAGGGGAGGGAGAGACTTACTTTTCGAGTGAACTTATTTCTTCTTTGAACCTGGAAAGCGGAAATAACGCTAAAAAACACAGTGGCTCCTTTAATAACACTATTCATTGCATTTGGTGACGGAGTGAATACCATTATTCATTTTTAAAATTCAGGAAAAGCGGCATTTACACGCGTCCCACTGTTTTCTGAGATCTCTTTATTCATCACGATTGAAAACGATTAGGGAATCGAACCCGGAATCGCTGAACACGTAGACTCACATCTTAATAACAGTAATAAAATCACTTCCATAGAGATACATTTGTTTATACCACGTGCAAAAAAGCCGGTGAGAATATTCGAGTAGTAATAGTATTGCTAAAAGTTCTAGGACAGCTAAGGTCGTTTTGCACACTTGGGCTTACAGGGAATCGAACCCGGGACATCTTTATTTGTGTCGTAAGCGCTACCCACTTGGCTGTCTAGGAGTAAAAAGTATTCGATTCATTATAAAAGGGTGAACAATTAAATCATTACTATTAACTCGTCTTTTCTCGTCTTGGATCGAATAAAAAAAGGAAGGAATGTGAAGTGGTTTAGAAGTGATGCGGTTTGAGTCGAAAGAGGAATGCATCGATCTTCCTAATAAACTCATGATTATCATAGATTGCTGTTTCTTTCCTACTCTTGCGCGAAAAAATCAAAGATGGATTTTATCAAAGTTGCTCTAAAAATTTTCGTTTTATTTTTAAGTTGTGGAGCACATCTTACTGGATGGCTCTAAATTTCAACATTTGAAAGAAGGCACTCTTCTTCTTACTCCCGTTTACCTCTATTTAAAACTGATTTATCACAAGAGTATTTAGCACCAATTCTAGTACCAATAAATGCGTACGAAGGGATCTTATAATATTTACCAGGATATAGTAATAACGAATTTAAAATGATGGTGTCTGAGAAATTTCTATATAATAATGTTTAATTAATAATTAATTATAATATAATTTAACTATCTATCTTAGAAGTAATAAGTGCATTCAAGTGATCGACATTATACGACGGAAAAGGAATTTAATCTCCTTGTAAGAGTCATTTAGTGTTAAGCTTAAGAGGAATATTTTCCATTTTATTTTCAATCGGCATGTTGAATAATAATGTGGAATGTAATTATATAACTATCCGTGATAGTTTTCTCGAGTCTTCTCCCGTTTGCACTCCGATAAAGCATCAAAGGATTGAATGGAATGACTACTTTATCCATCCCCTTGAGAGCATTTAGATTTGCATCTTAATCCTCTTTTTTATCGGAAATAACGTTAAAATTTTAATGAAATGAATTGCTTTTGGCCGTAAATTTTGAGGGATTCCGCAGAGGGTCTCTTTTATTTTACTTAGCCTCGACGGAAATAAAAATTTCCACTTTTTCGGCCATTATTCCCGTTTTTCTCCACTTGGGATCTCTAATTAAATAACTCTCTAATATCCCCTAATTCACTCTAATTCATATGCCGGATTACGTTATTTGAATTCTTAATTTACATTAGCCAATCATATTCGACGACGTTAAGTTGCCGGTTTTTACTCGTTAAAAACGATGGCGAATGGTGTGTAATTAATATGCGTGTAATTAAACGGAATGTGATTGCTGGACATTTATGAATGCTCTGTTTGCCGAAATAGTAATTCTTTTCATGGAAATACGTCACAGAAAGTTTTTGACTTGATCCTCTTTAATCCATATCTCGTTGGAAAATTCACATTCAGTGGTAAATTTAGGTATTCACTCTCTTAAGGCCACATCTTGATAAATATTTTTACAGGACAAAGGGATATATGCCTTTCAAATACTTTAGTCTCGATCTTGTTCGTGGATGTTTTAAGGCTAATTAGACGCGGTAGTTGAAATGAATGCTGAAGGTGAGGTGAATTCTATGAATCATCGATTACGCCTGAACCAACCTCAATAATTTCAGCTTTTAATCATAAGTAAATAATAATAAATTTAATAGATTACTCTAAAGTACCAAAGTTTCAAATAAATTTGTTTAAATTTAAATTTTAAATAAATTTATTTCTTAATGATCCTGTTGCCCACATCAATGATGAGGCTATTTATCACCTTATGAGGGATTTAATAGAAGAAATTTCCACAATTTAAATTTTCGAAATTCGAAATGTTCGGAACATTTTTGATCCACATTTAGATATTTATCAGATTAGGAACAGAAAGAAGAACCTCTTCGAAGATTTTGAGCCAAAATGAGTCCGATACATCTATAAAGAAAATTCTGTGGTATGAGATTCTCATGTTTAAGTTTAAACTCAATAAAATGTTATCAAGTTATTTTTATGCCTTCCGCTTATATTTATAGAATTAATTTAAATCATGTTGGAGAGTGATGAACTTTATTTTTCAGTATTCATTAATATCAGATTAATAGGTTATTATTCATATGTGCATTTTATATTCTAGGTAATGCAATTAAGTAATTTTATTAATGTTTAATTTTTAAATATGATGTGTCCTTTTCTTTATTACAGTTATCGGAATAAATCAACTGTTAAATTTCGGAAATGATTTTTTACTGTGTAATGTGGTAGAAAACCTAATTAATATTTTAGTTGCGATTGATAGAGTCAAGTATCTTTGGAATGATCTGTCCGTTGGAAAATAACGTGAATTTCGTAAACCGGATCGATCATTACGGATCCTCTCTTGCCAATTGGAAGGCAAAAAGAAGTAATAAATGGAGTAATTTTCCTTGCGCTTCATCTCGATTAGGGCGACCAGCGAATTCTCTTTGGAAATAACTTCTTTATTTATCGAGGATTGCTCGCTTTTCTCTTCTTTTCTAGGAGATCCGTTACTTCTGAAAGATGTGCGTGAATCTTACGGAATAGCTATCATTTAAATCTCATTTTTAAGCTCTGAATAATTGATAAATTGCTTTCCTCAAATTTCCAAAGTTAGGGAAGGCGTTCTTCAAAAATACTTGTAAACGTGTAAATGCCAAACATACTGCGATGTTCATCATCAGGATGCAGCGTTAAAAGGCTGGTTTTAAATTAATGTGCTACGTGTTGTTTGAATTCTACTATCTTGAAATGAGAACAATAAGTAATATCAACTGTAGATGCGTTTGGTTTGAGATCTTCAGGAAAAATTGGAGATGGGTGCTTATATCTTTAGATTCAGATATGAAAAGAAACATTTTTCAGTTAGTGGAACCGTCTTTCACTTGAATTTCAGAGTCGTGATAATGCGTCAATGAATCACCTATTTGGGTGCAAGATTTTCGCGAGATTTGTAATAATTCATTCCGGCAAAAAACGACATCCTTTCGTAAAAATGATTCTAATGCGGGCAAGAAATATGCGTGTTAAACTTAAAGGAGTAATAAATCGAGGAAAATAGGCGGAGCGAGCCATTGAATTTTGAGTAATGTTCGCCATTGTAGTAAATGTGCTGCCTCAATCACGATCTTGTGCGCATGCGCCCCATGCAAATGCCCTTTCCCCCCTAATCATTTTTCCCAATTTCACTTTTCCCGATGGAAATATCCCTTCGACTTTCCCGACACCACTCCATTAAAAAAAAAAACAACTCTCTCTTTCCTTTTCATTCCCCAC
The DNA here is from genome assembly GCA_036926295.1 of Pachydiplax longipennis. Taxonomy (NCBI): domain Eukaryota; kingdom Metazoa; phylum Arthropoda; class Insecta; order Odonata; family Libellulidae; genus Pachydiplax; species Pachydiplax longipennis. The sequence goes on from JAVFKF010000038.1 coordinate 801,228, forward strand.
TCCACGCCGCATTAGAATGTGTTTTAGAGGATATTACTTAATAAATCGTCCTCTAATACATTACGCCACATGTGTTTGCAATTATTCATAGATTCCCAAACCGGTAACTTTTATTGGTAGATAACCATAAGACCTCCTTTTAGAGATAAACAAGTGCAGTTAGTTGTAAACGAATAGCAACTCAGAGAACAGGGCGTGGCTGTCTGAGATGAAATGAATCGAGAAATCTTGTTTCGGGTAATTAAATACCGTAAAACACTTTTAAAATGCAGTTCCGTTTATCTCTCGATCGTTAAAATTTCACAATCTTAAAACATTAAACTCTTAAGTGCGATAAAGTTCACCTGCACAAATATCACTTTCCTAATTAAATCTTCATATTTAATCTCCGCAACAAAATCGAGAAGCATCATTTGCTGTCAACCTTATCAGTACAATTCCAGCGAAGACTTTGTTGGTTACTCAATGCATAGAGTTGTACGTCAAAATCATTGTTTTGCTGTTATCATCAACAGAATCCATATCCAATTGATAAAATGTTTTCCGATTAGAAAAGCCATGCGGTAAATATTTTGAAATAGCTGCAGGAGAAGGAGATTCCGCGATGAATTTTTGATCCTTATGTTTCATTTAATTTGAAATACCTAATAGATTGGTTCTTATAATTCATATTACTGATTTTTGTTGTAATTAAGCAATATTGCGTCTTTTGCCAAACCGTTTATTTAGGGGTAGCGTAGCAACGCTCAAACACATGAGAATTGGCCGACGAAAGGAAAGTGGCTGATATTTTATCTCTGTATTCATCCATTTAAATTTCTATTCGATGACCACTTTCTTGAGGACCTCGTAAGAGATTCGCAAAGTTCTCAATAAGCGAAATGCATAGTAGGATCATCAACGTTTCCTTCGAACTCGGTAATAAAAATTTAAATAATTATTACTGGATAGTAAAAGATGTAGTAAGACTTGGAATTTGCAGCCAAAATATAAACGACGCTAAAGTGGTCCCTAACAGTGTTTCGCGATGACAAAGATGATCCTCCTCAAGCATTAATCCGAAAGTCTGCAAATGCACTCACAGCGATGGAATTCACCCCCATTTATCTGAGACCCTATTCGACCGCCCAAATCACAATTTATTCCCGCGAGAGGCGCTGCGGTCGCAATAGCAGCGCGACTTAACGAAGAGTAATCGACGGAATAAAAAGACTGCACCCACTGTGCACCTCACGCACAGAAAGCGGACATTCAAAAGAGAACTTAGATGACTTCGAGGGATTCGCCGAACCATTAATATGTGTGTAATTCCAGTGAATTGAGTTTAACAATGTGAGGACAACACTCTATGCCATATTCTATCAAAGTCAACATAAGAATCAAAAAAAGGAATTGTAAAGACAGATATTGGATGGATAAATTTATACAAATAGGAAAGTAAACTCAAGTTTGAAAACGCATCGCAACTCTGAGATTTCAGTCGATCTCACGACCAAAATTTCAAACAAATCAAAACTGACCATAAATTGTAATATAACTTTATATTCCCGCGGCTCCTTTTATTTTATTAGTTGAAATGTAATCGTTAAATAACAAATACGATAATGAATTTTGAAAATAACTGGGTTTGCTTACTGGGAGTAGCTTCTTTAATTCAATTAAGAAACAGATATTAAAGGACGAATTCAACTGTAGAATAATGAGAGGTCCTCTCCACCACTACGGCTCAACAGGGACTTGACACGTTTTCGGTTAGTCCAGTTGTTTCGTTCCTTCGCGGAAATGATGGCACACCGTGAATCGGAAGTAGAAAACACTTGTCGTGAATGGCGATTAACAGTTCTGCCGATGGATGATTACAATGAAAATCGGTGGAACAAAACACTATAACAGGCGGCACAGAATCGCTTTTGGTAAATTATAAGTGTTCTTCTGCGATTTGGTCGATTTTCGTTTTTTCTCAGAGAGCGTTTTCCTTTCGATTGCCGTTACAGAACCTGTACCATCTTAATGCAGCCTTTTAAACGAGCTCTTTCTAACAAATCCAGCAATTTCCTTTCTTCCCCATTTTGTTAAGTGAAATGGAATATGTTTCCCTTTAGTTTATTTCACGTTTAAGTTCGTTTTCCTCAATACGATTTAAGCAGGATACGTGTCTCGAGTATGGTTTCATATTTGGCCTCCGATAAACGGTTCCTCATAGCTTACTCTTTTGCATTACAAAGTAATATCTCTCCATGTGCATGTTTTTCTTCTTATGAGAAGATGAATTTCTTTTAGAGCCATGATTCTACATTGCCTTCGTATTTCGTTCGTGTTCGAGGCATTAAATAGACGCTTATTCGCCTCGTCTTTTGTTCTAGAAATGTATGGGTGCAGTATCTCATTTTTCAAGCCGTACTTCATGAGGACACCTATCCTACTATAGATGTAGACTTAGGAAGACACATTGGTATAAAAATCTTAAAAGAATACTTTTACGCACTAGAAATTTAGGAAATTCCATGCAGAAGAATTATTGTGTATTTTTTAAAACATGTACTTAAAATGAGAGGCAAAATTATATGGTTAAGAATTTTAAAGGCATACATTCACGGTTTCCTCTAACCTTTATATACGTTTCTCTTTTAATGTATTCTATTGCTATGGAATCAAGTGACCGAATTCTTTTCTTTGATTGACATTGAAGCCAATTCGTTCTTACCTGTTATTGCTTTAAATATGCCATTAAAATTCTAGTGAAGTGAAGTACCGCTTTCTATTATAATTATTATCACATTGATCTGCAGATATGTGTAAATCAGGTGGCTGCAGATTGGTATCATACAATGAACGGTCGCAAGAAGTTGTTGACATATAGTACAGAGTAAAATTTATATAATATACAATAATAATATGTTTGTATAATACAGAAGTAATGGGCAAACATAAAGTGAAAAAATACAAGTAAAAACATCGAAAAACGAAATCCTAAAATGATAACCAAATACATATTTCAAGCAAATGCAATTTGTAAAACTTTTATCCGTTCATTCAACATTCAGATCTTATTCGTCAATTCTCAATTGATTTGTTCATTATGATGATGCTTATTATTCATTATTTCGGATCAAATGAAATTTTTATGAGGATTTTCTATCGTCTCTTTTGAAGTTTAAATAACGATTAAAATAAATTACTATAAATGTGTATAAATCTGATGTGGCCCAACACAACTTGTTCTCAGTCTTATTTTCAACTTTTGCTCAAATTTCATTAATTAAAAATATTAAATTCTTGACTTAGTATATTAAATTCTTTAGCATCTCGTATGTAGCGGTCCTTTATCATGAAACGTTTTCTAAGAGTTAAAATAATCTTCTTTTGCGAATTACTCTTTCTGACACAACTTCTCTTTTCCTCGTTTACTCTTCTCTCTGTCTTTTGCACTTCCTTTCACTTTATTTGCTGTTTCTCTCTTTATTACTTTGCTGCCACTCATCCTCTAACTTCCGTTTTCCATTAAGCTCTTCCTTTTCGAGCTTCTTTTGTTTCCTGACACCTCTTCCTCCGCATTTCGCTCCATTTCCTCTCATTTATTATTTTTCTCTCCGCAAACATTCTTCAAAGAATAGCCGACACAAGGCAAACGTTTGTTTTGGCCATTCAGGTGTTATTAAACATCCGCAGAGTGTCATTTCCATTTTCCTTCTGTGTCCAGGAATCGCGTATTTTTCTCCGAAATTAAGATGCTTTTGTTTCTGTTTAGATTTAGCAGTTTATTTAATCATTTTTGAGGCTTGGAAACACTCGTCATTAGCAGATAACAACAGAGATGCCAAATTATTTTCGCAAATGCAACCAAATGCATTTTTTTATCACTGATCTTATAAATTGTTATTATAAATTATATAAAACATTAACGTAAATTTAATTCACAGGAAGACTTCATGTGGCTATTGTTAAGTATGAAATCGCTCTTTAAACACCTTTTTAATGAAAATGTGCCGTTTTTACTGTTATTTCCTGAACGCATTGACGATTGTCTACTCTAACACTGTTTAAATCACTTTTAATTTAAATTTGTAATCTTCGTTTCTTTTGGAACCTCTTTTTTGGCGTTAAACAATATCGACAAATAAAGAAAAAACGAATCATCTAAAGGGCGGCATATTTTATGAAAACTGTAAATCAATTTAACCTGTTTTAATAAGTCTTCGTTCGTTATCACATTTTCGCTTTTTCCTCTAAAATGAGTCCTTTATTGAAATTAACTGCCTTCGAAATTAATTTCTTTTATTAAATTTAATCGCATTTTCTGCAGTCTTTGCCATCTGAATTTCGGAATATCTACTCTTTCATAGGTCCTTCAAATTCGTAATTCCATCCAGTGTTTCCTGATTATCTGTTTCTATTGATACTAAGAGATCTCTTTACTTGTTATCTATAAATTCAAGCTATATTTTCACCGACTCTCTCGCATCATATTCTTCTGCCTCAATCGCACTCCGTCATAAAATTGTGTATTTTCGTGTAATCAGTATATTTCTTGTACTTGCATTCGTGTATTAGTTATCTTTATATTCCGATTAATATCTATTTTCTTATAATGCTAAACCATGAATCCTTTCTTAGCCTTTCTTTCTTAAGTGAAAATCACAGGAGTTATGTTTACGGTAAAGAAATAAAGAATCATTAGTTAAATACCTGACCAAACCTAAGGAATGGTTTAATCAGAAATAGAAAACATGAAATGAAATAGTGATTTGTACGTACTTTTCAGACCCTATAAAACATATATTCTTTTATATTTTTTTTAGATTTTGCTTTTTTTGAAGCAGCGCATCGGAAAGCAATTTCATTTTTATTTAAAACGAGCAACTGCAAGCATCGTTTCCCATTAAAATGCGCTGGGCATTGTTAGGACATTGAGGTAACTTAAGACCCGATTATTTTTGGGGCCTTGGAAATGGATCACTAAGGAAATTAGCCGTTAGAATTATTTATTTGATGACAACGGGATTTGTCGCAATTTATGAAAACAGTCGTACTCGAAGTGAGGCTTGGTGATGCATCAATTTTAATAAATGACGACTTCGATTAATGACTTCAGCGAAAATTACGACGTTAATTTTTATTTACATTTTCGTAACATTTCAATCCAATCAAACAGCTACGGAGTGCCTGATGTGCTTTCTCTTTGAATGTAATTATTTTGCTCGTGTACATAAGCCGTACGCCTACGAATCATTAAACTAATTAGCTGACAGTTCTGAGAAATGATAAATACCATGGTTTAATGAATGTTGGTTTCATAATTATCTTAGACATTCACTCATTTACCTATTTCATGCAATGTCTTCTCGAAATATTAGTATCATTTTTACCATGCAATGGAGAGTTCAAATATAAGTAAATATTTCAAGTCGACTTAACATTAATATCCGTCGTGTTTGGCGGATCTTTGCTATAAAATAACGAATCGCTTCTTTCGAATGACCATACTTTACACTACATCTACTCTTTTTTATCTTATGAATAACATTGTGAGAGAGTAAAAGCTCTCCAGCTGCTTCAAAGTACCGCAGAATAGGACTTTTAGGAATCACCAATGCAGGCCGCATATGTGATAATAGTTAATAATTTCTTTATTCATTTATACTGTTCTATCAAGTCCGATATCTATTCTGCAGTAGAAGAATATGTGGAGAAAAGTGGGTCGGGCGCTGCTTCGCTTGTTTTTCAGTTGAAAGTTTGAGGGATTTGCCTCGGGAAAAAAGGGAACGTTTTTATCGATCCGAAAAATCTTCCCTTTTTTCCAAATGTTATATAGCTTCTTTTTTTCGTACTTCATTACGTTTGAATCGTGGGTCGGGTCGATGGCAAAGGGCCGAATTGTTGGCGTCTTTTACAGTACACTCCACTTACAACGAGCATGTGTCCCTATTAAATGTACACACCAAGTAAATTACGTCTCTTATATGCGTATAACAGCACATAGATAGCTAATGTTTAGTTCTAAGGCTTGCAATGAATCGATGTGATTGAGAGTTCTCTCAGAACATTCCGCTGTTTAATCCACCGAAACCCTATGTTTTCGTGATGCGGGATTGGCGTAGATTATAAAAAATATAAGTTGAAGTGATTCCAAATCTATGAGGAATGATTTGTTTTTAAAAGTTTAATACTTTTACATAAATGTGCCGCCTTGAATTCACCCTAACAAGGGCTGTCTGGAAGAGGAGTCCTCATTGACACAGAATTCTATGAATGTGCAGCGTGATGAATATTTCTTCGTAGAATTCAGTGATGAGGATCTTTCGCCTTCACTCATCTCTTTGCAGCTTTCACTGTTTAAAAGAAACTAATCTGAAGTTAGTTGAGGAGTTGATTGAAAAAGTATTCATAACAATATATCACGTGTTAATAAAGGCGAGATTGAGACTTATTAGACACTTAACTCTGTTCAAAGAAATCAATCGCAGGATAACATGATGGAGAAGATTGCTATGAGAGCATAAGCTGTTATATGTTACTGATGTATGTGTTTATGTTGAGAGAGTGAATAACTGGTTTCATGTTGTGAATTTTGTGCTTCCTAGAAATACCTTCTTTAAATGTAATGAGGGAAATTTCGATCACATGTGCACTTCACTGATTTGAAATGTTGGCAGTCTGAGGATATGGTTATTACTTCTTATTTCGGAGATAAAATTGAGATATTTTTAACCATATTTAGAGTGCTACTTTGTCTCTGGTTCGTCTCCTTATCTGCTCTATTAAAATCGGCATTTTTTATTACGATGGATTTCCGTTAATGGTTAAATTAAATTTTCCGTTTGTTTTTTTTTCGATATTGCGATTACCATGGTTTTTATAAACTTAAAAGACCATCAAGGCGTTCTTTCTTTGTACTTTTAGTACCGAAGATACGAAGATAATTGTCATCGCCGGCAATTCAATAAAGGGCACGTGATAAGTTTTGATTTCCAAAAAAGCTGACGAAGAAAGTATTGTACGTGGAGCATATTTTCTTGGCGTCCCGAGGTAAGTCGTTTTTAAGCCTTCGAAAGCACTGGCTGTGAGCATCTCTATTCGAAACCGATAATCCGTCGATATTTTATTCCATATCGAGGTCTCCCAGAACATCGGCGCAATATCGGGCGTCACTCCAAATACAACTAAACGAGGCTTTTCCGTTAGTGTGACGCACGGCTGCATAATTGAAGTAAACCTATCCTAATTCACATGCGATTCCCTCCTTGTCTTTCTAACACTATACCGAAAGACATTTTAAGAGACTCTTCTACGTGGAGTTTCTCATAAGTTTAACCTTGTCGAGCTAAATTATACGATTTTTCTCAGACTAATTCATAAAAAATCGATATATTTAATATATATTTGAAAAGATAATGATTCAGGAATATTTTGCGATTCAATAATTTTGTAGTGTAGCAGATATTTTCGAATTGCATTTGGAGGTAATCCGATGGGTGCTCCTCGTTTGATGAACAATTACGAGATTCTCAAAACTCTACTTCATTAATATATTAATTAATTAATATATTATTACGTCATCCTAAATACTTTTGAGACGAGGTGAATTTCAAGACTCAGTCAGCAAGTCTTCCGTGAAATTATTTATCTGTAGATTAAATATTAAAAAATGTTATTGCCGAAAGAATAATTATTGAAATAAACTGTATGAAAATACAGCGTATGAACAATATGTTCGGTCAAACGAGAGGATCTTGAAGATAAGTGCTTCCTTCGACACCGAAGGATGAGCCCACTAAGTAAAGAATATTTTCGCTTTCAAGGTTTATAGCGTTTATTTAAAAATAAGAGTCCCATCCACGTTTGTTTTCTATTGTAAAAGAAACAAAACACTGCAGTATTCCGGTTATGCCGTGGTTTTCACTCGGTCCCATGAAAGAGTATTTTCCTCTACCAAAAGATGAATTGCATTTTTCGTATATCAGAAGGATCTCGAGTAATTAAAATTTTTATAAACCTTTTTCAACTAGAAGACACCGCCTTTTCCGTATTTTACTGTTTTCTAAAATTCAAACCCCTTTAATGGAGCGATCTTGACATATGAAGGGACAAACTTATCAGGAAGTAATAATTATTTTCTAGATAAACTCCAATAATCCCAAGAGACAGGGAAAAGTCTTTCGAAGAGAGCTCTAGGAGCGGTATTTCTGAGAAAAATGCGAAATAAATCGACACTTATCCTCCAGAAATTGCTCTTCCCAAGTTTCTTCTGTGAGTTTGCTCCATGAGTTGGGAAAACATGATGTGTTGGATTCAATGAAATCCCCTCCAAGAACAATAAGCTCCCGATGAGAATTTTGGAAATTTCGAGAAAAGTTTTTTAAAAATCAGATCAAGACACTTGAGATCGAAAGAATGAAATAATATCTACAAATATGACTCTCGAATAATTTATTATCCTTTCCTTTAATCTTACGAAACGACGTGATTTGCAATGACTGTGTATATCCGAAAATTATCGACGCAACAGTAAGCTTTATTCATATTTGATCGATGGACTGAGAATGAGAATCAATTCAAATTTAACTAACGATTCAGATAAATTTTCGAGGGTTTTAATGTTTAAAATTCCATTTGAAAATCTTCTGTCCGCAGTTGATGACGGTAAGACAAATTAGACGATAAATAAACGGTCGTTCGAAATTTAGTCTAAGGGCTAGAATCTCCGAGTAGATATGGTAAACTCTGCCGTGGAAGGGCATCATATGTACGTGGAGATCTTTTCTGGAAATTCCTTGTCAAATTTGTAGAATATTCTAATAATCGAGTTACGATTTTCCTTTCCCATTAGTAATTTCCATTGCTAGATAACCTATTCGGTCAATTTTTTTTACTTCAGCTTACAAAAGTGTATCGTTGGACTGGAATAATTTTAGAATTAATTTAACCGTAAAATCTAAAAAATATTAAAGTTTCCTCTTGATGAAATGCATGGAATGATTCCATTGCTTTGGGCACAAAACACTCATCATTCTACTTCATATTCATCCGTGGAGGCAAAAACGATTTAGAAAACTATTCTCATGAATAAAAATGAGCGGGGATGATATCGGAATATGAAGTGTTTAGAAGGATTATGAGATATGAAGTTTGAAAGAGATGGAAGTTTTCACAGCGATACGAAAGAGTTTAAACGGATTTTAGGAACGAGGTCACGACTTATCAGAAATGTTCTATAATCCCGCAAGTGTCAAGTGATGAGATCTTTGGGCAGTGCACTCCAAAGAAATGCATCGAGTTAACTTCTTCTGAGACAAAGGCATCCAAAAAACTGATTTCCTTGGGTATTTTATTCGGTGCCGAGCTTTTTAAAATTTTGAGATCAATACTTCTTCAAAGAAATCATTTCGTTGAACGATGCTGTGGGAAATTTGATTGGGTTTAAATCTCTCTCGTAAATTCTCTACGAGGAATCCATCCATGAATATGTTCGATTTGTAATCAATTATCGACACCGCAAATTATACAATCATCTGCATACTTGTGGAAGGAAATTTCGGGAGTGAGTGAAATTTCAACAATTTCCATTCTCACTTGTATAATGGCAAACCCCTCAAATTTTCACTTAATAATTTTCAGTCGCTTATAACCGAAGCCCTGCGTTTTCCTGTATTATTTAGTAAATAATCCGACTTAACGACTTAGTCGGATGGATTAGCATCGGTTGCAACTAGTGGAATTTTTCTAAATGCATGTGATATGCATTGAGGGAGTTTCAATTTATGCACTTTTTAGAATAGATTTAGTTATACTGTCAAAATGATAGAATTCGACTTTTCGCTCAAATTTACATATTTCGACGAACTGCAGTGAAGTAGATATGCCGTATTATCTCACTGATTACCTCTCTTTTCTATTCTAAATTTTTGTTCATTGACATTTTGTGTTTATCCGCTGAGTTATTCAATTAAAATTCGTTCTTCCGAACTGCGGGGCATCTCTGCTCGTTCTGTACTTCTCAAATTTTTCGCAATCGTTGCTTGTTTTAGAGCAAAGGTTAAATATTCAGAGTTTGTTGAATTATTACTTCGGCTTGTAATAAAACTTAAATCTAGTCTCTACCGACACATATTTTTATTTAGTATCCGTGATGATCCAATGCAAGAGAACTTTATCAAAAGTGATATTTTTCAATGAAAGAATACGGTAGTGGTGTGAAATGGAGTACGAACTTAGTGGGTTAACTAGACCAGAGTATGTTTTCAGCGTTAATTAGAATTTATTTCCTGCTGAGTGGAGCCGCCGCTAAGTTCTGCGAACAATTATGAGTTATCTCTCGCATACCAGCTATTACTGCGAAAAGCCGCGAATAATAAATTAGGATAAACATAATAATATTTGTTCCTTTAATAGTTTGCTTTATTTAACGCTTATCATAGGAATTTATTTTCATTCGCCATTATTGTCCTAATGCTTTGAAACTCGAGGTCATGAATAAATCGAATAGAAATTTTGCCTTTTATTTTTCTGTTGAATGCCGCCCACCTTTGAATTTTGAGGGATATTTCCGTATAAATTTTTCTTTGCTTCATTATTGCTATAGTCTGTTTGCTGTCGCCTATTTTTCTATAAATAAATGCATGACACCTCATTTTTGCGTAGATATCGTTCACAGAGGTAAAAGAAAACTTGGTAATATTTCCACACGATTTTATTAAGCGACATGTTCCGCTATAGGTCTTTTAATCCTTCTAATTCGCTTCTCTCTCCCTTTTCGCTTAGCTCTTTGTAATATCTCTTATATCTTTACTCGTTGTGTTTATTTCCCTTTTATTCATCTTTTTTTAAACTCCACCATGTAACTAATTCAAAATCTTTTAATTTTCAGCTATCTTGGAAAGAAATCACTTAGTAACTTCCACAGTAGATTTTTCATTCTTTATGTTTTGTTGGTATTTTTAAGGGACCATACGAAACAACAGGATACCAAACAAGCAGAATTAAAAATCCACCGTGGAAGTTACTGAATGTTTTCTTTTCTAGATGGTTGCTGCAAAATTCCACGAAATCAAGATTGACCATATCAATTCTATTCATTTAACTGTCCCATAACTTAATTTATTTTTCTAATATCGAATTATTTTAACTCATCTTTTATTTATACATCTCGTTTCTCCTTATTCGTCCCTTCTTCACCCATTCATACATCCTAATATCGCGCAAAAGCCTTATCTTTTCCCATTAAACGTAATTGATTGATTCCTCTGGGGCGGATTTAGTTGCCATTAGGGGCGCGCGTGCATTTTTCGAACTGCATTTCATTACTGGTCATCCGAGGCCGTGTATTGGAGTGGATTATCTCGAAATTGAATTACCTGTAATGGAAAATCTATTAAGAGTCCTCCGATAGTAGTTCCATTACTCCTCCATATTTATTTCCATTCAGGTCCCTTCGCTAATGAATGGGAATTGCCCCTCACCGTATCAATATTTATCAGCCATTCACTTCTTTCCTAAGGGAGATTTCAGCTCCCGTGACGCTCATTATGTCTCCTTCTCATGAATAAATAAGTATTTGAAAAATCCGTTCCCTCTGCTGATAACGTTAATTATTTTGAGAGGGCTCTTTTTTCCTTCTGGCACGTCCAGAAAAGGTCCGATTCAGCACAGGTTCTCTTTGTACAAGATTGAACTAATTCATTGATTCGAACAAATCATTCACCAATCGCATGTCCTTATGATTCAAGATAGCTTAAATAGTTTATAAATCCTTATTTTATTGTATACTGTACTGTACAGGAATCAGGACATCGAACAAAAACCGAGAAGAACTGTTATTTTTGTCTGAGTGAAAACCGGAATAATTAAAATTCTTGAGCTCCAGCTGAAACCGATTTTAATTCCGACTTTTGTTTTCCAGTTGTTCACATTGTCCGAAACAACAATTTGTGGAAGGTTTAATGACATCGATTTGCAACTAACAATTTCTAATTCTATTCCAAAATTTATGTAACGAAGTGTAAATGAGAAAAATCTAGGGATGATTAGGCAGACTTTCAGAAGTACGTACATTATGTTAAAATGGTCGGAGCGGTAGTTGCTGATTCGACAAAAGGAGTGAAACCGGAAATTAACCGCCATTTGTTTTTGTCATTGCAGCGAAAAGTTTGATCCCCTGGCAGAAATAGTTGGAGATCAGTTCTAAGGAGCATTCTGTGGCGTTCAATTACACCAACAAATCCTCATTTAAAAAATATTTTTTATGTTATTCTGTTCCTTAGCATCGTCAACTAAAATGAAATGGAGGGTTCATACAATTTCGATGATAAACTATTTGAACGTGAGCAAGAGCGGTTTGAATGCCGTCTGAAATGCGGCTTAATAGAAGTTTCCGGTGAGAAACAACACTACCCTCTTGTGTTTGATACATCGTAAAGTTATAAGAGGTATTATTTTATCGTTTCCTTCTCATGGAATCCAATTAATCGAATGTTAATTGTACTTACTTTAGGGATACCTTTAACAGTTAAGAATTAACAATTTTGGGGGACTTTTTATTTGGCAAAGTAGACCGTTTTCTAGGCCCTTTGCAACTGGAGGTTCAGAGAGAATATTTCACTTCAGTCATTGAAAGATAAACTCAAGCGATCTCCTTTGTTTACTAAAATGAACAGATCTCGAGAGTGTGTGTTATTAATCGTTGTATTCAACGGTCATTCGTCCTTTGCATTAAGTGTAGATTCATTAAACGTCGTGAATGTCTCTTCCTCTTTGTCCATCGATTGAGCCACATCCGAAGAATATGTTTCCGAAAGTAATGGAATTTAACCGCAAAAGCTGAGTGCTTCAGGACGAATGCCTCCTTTCAATTATTCATACTGAATCTCGTTCCCTAATCGCGTTTTGAACTACGTTTTTGATGCAACTAAACTATTGTTTGGTAACGTGTATTTGTTAAAATTAGCATTTAATTCTGTTATATCTCAACGCACAACGGATAGTTTATAGTTTAAATCGAAAATTAAATCCCAAAAGTAACGCAAATCCTTCGTCCTATTTTAGTTAAACTTCCTAATGATTGTAACGGAAATGCTAATTAGTATTACCGAGTTTATTTCCCAAGTGGGCCAAAACCAAACGCTGTCCATTTGACTGGAACCCTAATTAACACTGCTTTTAATCATCGATTTTAGAATTTGATTAAATCTTCAGTAGATTTATCTTCAAATGTAATTCAGGACAATGTCGTTCACGAGGTAAAAAAAATTCTCGCAAGAGAGTGAAATAACTGATGGAACGAATCATACCCTTTTCTGATTGTACGGATGAAAAGAAAAACGGAAACAGATTTCTTCTTCAGTATTACTCGGCATCAAAAGCGGAGTTAATGTTTAGTCCTTCTCATTGAGGTTTGTTCATATGTTGCCCTCATCTTATCAATCTTCCTTTCTCAGCCATTAATCTTCTGCTCCACCTTTTCTCATTTACCCTTTCTTCCGTAAATCACCTGCGAATCCCACAAATGCCAATCAGACATGGTTTCATTTTCAACAGACTCATTTATCGCCTCCTGAGTTATCTTCAGTAAAAGGCGAATTCATACAAAAGTTTCCTATATCTCTACAAGTTCAAAATTTTATGCTTAACCCCGATTCGCTTAGATTACAACCATCACCTCTATTCCTCCACATTGCAATAAGATTGCTAATTCTGCGCCTAAGGCAAAATCCGAGGTAGAACCAAATGAAAAATGTCATTCATTATACGGTTATAACAAATCTGAAAATATCGAGGACATACTGTCGCGAATGTAATTACGAAAGATTCAAATAAACATTTTCCACGATTGTATTTAGGTTAAAATTCTCGTTCAATTGCGTAAGTACTCAGAAAAGTAGTTGATATTTTGCTCGTGTCACTTTTATCAATTATTGAACACATTTCGATGATAATGAAACGTCTTAAAGGCCATTACTTAGGCTAGATTGAGACTGTAAAATCTCTTTCGTTAATCGTCAGTTATATTTATGCATACATAGATATTATTTGTGTAAATAGAAATAGAATGGAAAAAATTTGCGAATGAAGTTAACTAAAAGGATTCCTTTTTATGATGTTAGCCACTTGTTTAAGAATTAAAGAACCTTTCCTTTATTCATGTTAAAGAATATCGTTATTTCCCGGTTATCCTGCTTATAAAACGCTGGATTCCCCGAAAAGCGTCTTAACCGGGTTTTATGGTATTTCTCTAAAACCGTAAATTTCGGGCATTTGTCTGCATTGCAGGTGTACTGCTATTCCAAACATCTTGTGTTCTGCCGCAAAATTAAAATTTGGCGACGAAAAACCTTATTTAAATAAAGAAGCAGTCGATGTCTTTGGAATAAGATGAAATTGAGAGTGGTTGAATTGCTTTCATTTGCGACTGAAAATGGTCGAAATTCCCATGGAGTCGTGAAGGGGCTGCACAAGAATGAACCTAATAAACTCACCTCTGACCTACATTAGCCACAACAAATGCTGGATTCATATGTCTGACTTTTCTTACGTCGAAATTATTCTCTCAATTGACTCAAAATCCAAGCAATGTATATTCTCCCGTCCAAAACTCTCCTAATTTCTAAGGACGAATTAATAAATTTTGCATTGCATTATTACCAACTGAAGAACAAAATAATCGCCACCGATTACAAGGGAGTGATTTTCCGTAGTAAATGGATTGCGTTCTCTAATATGATAAATTTTCCAATTGAAGTTGTTTTCTTTGATATTTTTCCATTAGTATTACGAAATTATTGCAAATCACAATTGTTTACTGAAAATTTGCAGTGCTAACTAAAGAGTTAACAAAGGATGCATTGCTTTTGTAGTATAAGTAAGTAAGTAGTCGTAATATATAAGTATATCGTAGAGTATTTTCCATCTGTCAGTAATTACAAAGACTTAAAAGGACGGAACATGTGAAAAACGGTCTTATTAATCAGTTGAGAAAGTTTTGCCAATTAAGAGGGAAATAGGATGATAATTGAAATCCGTATACAAAATGATTTAAATTAATATTAGATTATAGACAAGAGCGGTATGATGCTCAGAAAACATTTACGAGTAAATGGAGATTTTGCATTGAGCCATCTGAACAGGTGCAGTTCCATTTGCGATGGTTAACCTGTGCTTGACGAAAAATGCTGTAGCGAAAATGCTAATTTCTGTAGCGATTAGTATTAACTGAGTTTTGTCCATTTCGATAGCATAGGTAAGAGCTGTACTTGTCTGTGATTAGCTCTTCATCTTTGGATCGAAAAACATAAGTAGAATTAAATCGAAGCTATGGCAATGTATCCATGACAAGAATGATTTTTGGAATAGGGAGATGTGGTTGCCAAGGAAATAATTGAAAAGGTGCTCGATATGCCAACCGTTTTTGTGACAAACTTGCCTTGTAATGGCTTTTTATTGATCCTTCCACGAATACCCATTTCACCGCATCCGTCTAATTTCATCTCGAAATGGACGCGCTAAATTAAATTTTAGGGTTTAATATCGTTTGTATTATAAGCACCAACGCAGTTCCTCGAATCGGTTTAATTTTGGACCGAAGTTGAGTCAGTGAAACCTTTCGTTGGATTCATCAGTTGATATCGAAACCAGTTTACGAAAATGAGTTTTCTTGGAAGTCCATCTTCTCACTCTTCCAAAATGCGATTTGCCATTCGAGTTGTTCATTGAACAATTCATAACCCTTTGACCTTTAGGGGAAGTATTTTAATTTGATTTTGATTACTGTTTATATTACTATGTTACTATAGGCACAATGTCACGAATTATTCCTTCGTAATAAAACCGTTGTATTATGATAGCTATTATTAATTATTGCAAAAGAATTATGTAGATGAAAGATGCTGATGATGTTACTTTGTGGCTGATAGACTTCCATCATGTGTATGCATTCATTATACTCCGGTATAACAGCCAACTCAATAATCTATTCCGTTCCCCGCTTTTGTATATATAAAGTGTTCTACCTTTTGGTAGGTTCATGTGCCCCCACATTCCCTATTTTATTCCCTCTCCTTCAATTCCCGGTAACTTATCCCACCCCTTAATTCGTCTAATAACTTCTGTCTTTGTCTTCCCTAGCATTCTTCCTTCGATCGCTTTCTTCAGTAATTCTTCTCCTCTCAATATTTGACCAACCCATTTCTTTTGTCTATTTTTAATTACTTCAATCATTACTCTTTTCTCCCCAACCATCTCTAGAACCTCCTCGATCGTTTTTCTATCGACCCAACTTACTTTCTTCATTCTACGCCATACCCACTTCTCAAAAGCCTCCAATCTTTTGACATCTTTTCTTAACGTCCACGTTTCACACCCGTACAACATTACACTCCACACCAAGGATTTTACCAATCTCTTCCTGATTCCTTTATCAAGTCCCTTTGTCATCAGTTCCCTTCGCTTCATGAATCCTCCTCGTTGCTTTGTTCCCTTTCATGTCCCGCAGTGCCCTATCAAGTTCACTATTCAGTATACTCGGTCCAACATCATATTCCTCTACTTCTTGTACACTTTCTATCTTTATGTGGGTAGGCTTCTGTCTTTGGAATACAATTCCTTGACATATTCTTTCCACTGTCCCCTTACGCTAGCTGTCTCCCTTAAGACGTTTCCCTTGTTATCCCTAATAGTGGCCATTTTATTACTAATTTTATTCCCCGTTAATTGTTTCACTTTCCTATAGAATAGGTCGACCCTCCCACTTTCTGCCATTTCTCTATTTCGTTACACTGTCCTTTCCACGACAATTCTCTAGCTCTTTTCGTTTCCCTCAATAGTTCATTGTTCAGTGCCTTGTACATTTTACGCCCGTGTTCTGTGTTAACATTTTTCCATTTCCTTCTTTCCTCCATTTTATTTACCATTTCAACCGTCACCCATGGTTTCCTAATTATTCTTTGGTTGACCCTTCCAATGGTTCTTTGGGCACTATCCTTGATGCAGGTTTTGATCTTTTCCCATCCCACGTTTACGGTGAGTTCCCTCTCCTTATCTTCTAGAGTCCTGTTGACTGACTCTTGAAACTCTCTAGCTTTCCTACCCCTTCTTCTACGGGGTACGAGGACTTCTACGTTCCATTTGGGTGCAGTTTTTGCCCTATAAATCATTTTGAATCTAAGCTCGGTCTTCATCATTACTAAATTATGATCCGAGCCTACATCAGCACCAGGATAACTTCGCGAGTTTTTAACACTATTTCTAAACCTCTTCCTTACCAAAATATAGTCGATTTGTACCTATCCGTGTCCCCCGGTTTCTTCCATGTGTACCTCCTCCTGTTATTGTATTCAAAGAGAGTCTTGGTGATACAGAGGTTATTCCTTATGCAAAAATCTACTAGTTTTTGTCCTCTGTCGTTTCTTTTTCCTAGTCCGAACTCTCCCACTTCGTTCCCATCATTGCCCTGCCCAACCACAGCATTCCAGTCCCCCATTACAATAAGGTTTTTATTGCCTTTCACCCTTCCAATAAACTCTTCTATTTGTTCATAAACTAAATCTACTTCATTCTCACTGTAATCGCTAGTAGGGAGGTACACTTGCACTATCACAGTGTTTACTGGTTCAGCCTTAATTTCTACGGACATTACTCGTTCGCTTATTAGTTTGGTGGCTATCACGGCATTTCCCGCTTCCTTGTCCAACACTATAGAAACCCCTCTTTGGCTATCATTTCCCTCACTGAATATGACTCTCACATCATCGCTCCAGAAATCTCCCCCATCCGTACTTCGCATAGCCCCAGAATGTTAATGTTGGACCTCTTCATTTCTATCTTTACGTTTTCTAACTTCCCTTTTCTAAGCATGGTTCTGACGTTCCAGCTCCCTACCCTGGTTTCCTTGGTCATCTTCTTCTCTTGTGTCGTTGGGTGAGGATTTCGTGGAATGACGACCGGGGTGGCCTTACCACCATCCCTGCCGGGCACGACACTCTCCCTAGAGGGCTGAGTCCCGTATTTGCCAGGGACAATATAATTATTGTTGCACATCATATTCATATAGTCGAGGATAGATAGTCGAGGTGGTCTTCCCTTGCCTTCCTCAACAGTGTTTTTAACGTGACACCATCACTCATATAGGCCGCCCCACTGGAGTACAGACGCCTTTGCAGCCGCCTCACTGAGGTACAGACGCTGCGTGGACTACCTTTCGTCTGGCCCCTACCTATTGACCTTTCTGGCATGAGTGACCCTACCAGGAACAAAGTTCCAGCCAGTATAGCTCTCTATGTCATAGGAACACGCAAGCCCCTTCACCACGTGAAGGTGTAGTCTGTAGAAGTGGCCGCTTTTGTAATTATCTTTTAAATACAAATATCGTACTAACGTTTTACGCGTCTTAGCTGTTATCGAGTAACGTCTCTATGTTGAAACGGAAATTTATAGTGATTCTTTAGTAAGACTTATTCAGTCTATTTATACTTTTCATACCATGAATTTTAGAAGACCGCAATCAATCGCTCTAAATTTGTGAGATAATCGGCAAGGAAGTTATTCGAACTCTTCCTCAAATACAAAATTCCGACTGAAATCGGAATACTATCTATATTATACTATCCATGAATCCCAAAATTAAATTCCGTGAAAGAGTATCCATCATCTTCGTGTTCAACCTTTCAGTGCTTTGATATTCCCTATACAATGCCCATCACTCTTAATTCATCTTTCGTCTTTGTCATCCCTCTGTCTTTGCATTCTTCCTTCAATCTCTTTATCAGCAATCCCTTTTCTCTCAGTATTTACCCACCCATTTCCTTTGTCAATTTCTAATTATTTCAATCAACACACTCTTCTCTCTAACCATCTCCAACACCTCCTCGTTTGTTTTTCTATCGACCCGGCTTACTTTCCCCACTCTACGCCAAATCTCAAAAGCCTTTAATCTTTTGATATCCTTTTTCCTTAAGGTCTATGTTTCACTCCCAATCAGCAATATGCTCCACACCAAAGCATAACTGATCTTTTCATGATTCCTTTATCAAGACCCTTCAGATTCCTCCTCTTCATAAATGCTTCTCTCGCTAATGCTATCCTTTTTCCAACCTTAACTGAGCATCTTCCATCGCTTGACTACCCAAGTACGGTAATTGATCTACTTGTTCTATTTTCCACCATGATCGTTGACTTAGCCTTTAGGTAGATGTGTCTAAATGGTAGTCAACTACATTTAAACTCACTCCTGATAAATCAGAGGATAACTATGGGTTGCCAAAGAAGTTAACTCTTATAAGATGTCAGTCTCTCCATCTGCTATTTACAGAAGATTAGGCCAATAATTGTGGATAGTATCAGTTTTTTGTCAATTTAGTTCAATTTTTTCCTTTAACATTACTAAAACTACAATAAAAAGCGAAATATGTAGTCGGCGAGGTAATATTCCACTGATGACGAAATAAATAATTTTACCTAAGTAGAAACAGAAATTCATTATTTCGGACCTCAGTTGTATTTCTCGAGGCTTTGAAACAGCGAGTGTAATGAATGTTTTTAAAGGAGATTCTCGTTTATTAAGTAAGACTCGCATAAATAATCTCATCATCATTACAGGATTCTTCGTACGAGATTCTTATTTAGCTAAAGGCGGGATTAAAAACACTCCGCTCAAAGAATTTCGCTACAAAGGATGAATTTCATAAAAGAGAGGAAAATAATCCCTAATTCAATCAGCTCTTTAAAGTTTTATTTACTTTCCCAAAGTTCCACGATGTCCGCATTTTTGGGATTTTTTCCAAGTTCTCCGGCGTTTTGAATTTTTAAGGGCTTTGGAAACATTTCATCGCCATTTAAACGGCGTAACTCCTTCTTCGCCGAACGTGACTGCAATTTTTATTTGATCTCCGCGCGGAATTAATTCCCGCGTAGCCTCTGTCATTTCCTTTAAAAGGATTATTACGAAAGCGGCCGTTTCTCCGAATTTATTCTCTTATCTCGCACAGCGTGGCTTAATTTTTAACCATGAATCCGTAATAAGGAAGAAAACGCTTATCTCTCACAACTCAATCGCTGATTGGATTTACTAAGAAGAGGATTCGAATTGACAAGGGAATCAAGTGAGACCTTACTCGATACAAGTTTTAGCAAAACTGGATCAAACGATGGGAAAATTGAATCTGGTGGCATCAACATGAGCCCTATCTGTCTATATGGAAGATGAAGCCTCTTACAGAGTTCACAGATGAGTTTGATGACCTTTTACAGTCTTGGGCCGTACTTCCGTTGGTCTTCCTCTTCTCTCCTATTCATCGTTACCACCTTCGACATTTCAAGTTGGTTACTTTCTTCATAATCTCTTTTTATCTTTTCGAGCTCAGCATTGAAGTTTCCATGTGCATGAAGATGGTCGAAACAGGTCGTGTTCAATAAGATTTGTGGAAAATACGAATCTTAGGGACAGCCGTGTAGGCAGCGCGTTCGACTTCAGTGAAAGTGGTCCCGGGTTCGATTCCCGATGGTAGTCCGGAAGTGCGAAATGATGCTGTCGAAGCACTTCTCACAACACTGCTACTACTATGAACCACTCTTTTTCTGTTTTTTATTCCTATTTATTCTTAAATATTCGTGAATCTCTTTAGTATCTCGTTCGCCACATTCTACGAGGTTCCCTCCTCTCCCTTTAGACCCTCATATGCCATCTTAGTCCTTCCTACTGTCCTATCCATACTTATTTTCCACTTGTATATTATTTCTTTTACTTGCCATCCATTAACCATTCTGATCGCTAAAAAATAACGCCGTTTGTCATAGGTTTACATATCTGAGTTTCTCCGTTTGTTTATGTTATAGGGATGTTCTTTCAAAATCTCGAATGTTTACCGAATTAGATGTATTTTTGACATAGTTTTATGTTAAAAATAAAATTCTAGGGCGTAGATTATCGTATTGCTATGTTACCTCAGGATTAAAAATAAAAATGACTTAGTAATCAAAGTCAACAAAAGCCAGTAACTAGTGATTCCCTGGCAATTTTGTTTCTGTTATTTATTGTGTGGAGATCGCTGAGGTTTATTTATTGCAGTATGATTTTTCTACATCAATTGTATGTCATCGTGAATTCCGCTACATTTCTCTGCAAAATCATTACTGTGCGTGCTCACGCATGATCACGCTGACAATCTGGTCATTTTTCCTCTCTCATTGCGTTCAATTAATTCAGTTCACGAAAACAAATACTTCCGGAAGATACTACAATTATTTCGGAATATTGCCTTAATATTTTTCCTCGAATGATGTTTAAGCATTCGGTGAAGCAAGTATTTGAGAGATACTCCCAGATTTTTCAGCGCATAATTCCAGCATCCCTTCTGGATTATTGCAGATTATCTTTTCATATACATACATATCATATAAGGTTACATAGAGACGAAAAATACATTTATGATAATGGCTGTTACTTCACTTCGCCAACAGTATCGTCATTATGTTTGATTTTATATCATAATGTTGTTACTTTTGTTTATAACTTTTTACGGTGAAATTCTATCCCATATTACTCCATTTTATCAGCTATTAATTCACTCTAAATGGCAACGTTTATCACATCATGAAATTTTATTGAAACCTTCCTAGCTTTTTTCAATTATTTGACCCTCCTTGTCAATCCTCTATATTCCTAGAGAGATTGCGTGCATCAATGATCAGTGTATGGCAGGGGTAATCTTGTAATTGACAATGATTTTGAAATATTGGAGTAGGTTACCCCATCTCCTTACAACATTCTGAAGTAGCTAAATAAATTCATTTTTCAGAAGCTAAAAGATTTCATAGGCAATACAATATTCATTATCGGTCTAAGTTTATGTAACATTAGCTGAAATTCTTACATAATGGAAGGGTCTTCATATTTGCATGACATCTATTTTAGAGCCTTTTCAAATTTTTTATTTCTTTTTCTATATTTCAGGTAAAAATTATTGGACTCGGCCATCAAATTAGAGCATGTATTCGTGAGTAATTTTCTTTTTCTTTATTGGTCAGAAGTCCCGCTAAGATCCTTTTTTTTATTTACATTTTTTTTCAGTTTTTCTGTACTTTTCATACCTTTGAACTTTTAGCAGTATCCATAAATTTAGTTGTTAAGTTCAAAGGAAGGCAGTATCAATTCATATAGCCGTCGTTGGAAATACTTTATATTTGAGGTTTTGTTGATTAGTAATTTGGCAATTAACGTATTTTGTATCTCAAATGATTACATTGCAAAGTGAGTATATTTCTTCATTTAGCGGCTTAAATTATTATCACAAATTTACAAACCACATCTCCTCTTTCATTTTTGTTTTACTCTCCCATAAAATAGACTCCTTGAGTTTCTGATAAGGTTGCTATTAATGTCACACGGGTGTGCTAATATTTATGAGAGGAGTCCAAAAGTTACACAATGCCCTTTAGCATTATGAACATTTGCTCTCAGACAATATCTCGCTTCACTAACTCCACTTTTCCTTGTTGCTTTACAACAATGTTGAAATGAAAAACACCCTTTTTGTGTTCATAGAACCACTTCTTTTCACGAGTTATCGTTTCCTCTTTACTCTTGGCGTTTTTCATATCACGCTTTTGCTTATCCGCACGGAAATAAACCCTCCTATCTCTCACTTTATTTTTAAATAGGACGAATGCTTTTATATAGGACAAAAGGACGGGTTATCTTTGTATCGCAATAGTTTTAATTTGAATGAATCTTCTTATGATTCTCATCAGCCTATGAATATTTCTTATCAACCTATGTAGTAGGTCAACTAATTTTATTCTTATCACTTATTCATGAGTTTCATTAAACATTAAGTTCCTTCCTGTACGGTTGACTAGCGTACTTTGTTTTTGAATGTCATTATAATTTATGTTGTATACATTTTGAATGATATATGAAGAACAAAGAGCGCTTTTCAATGTACAATTATAAAACCATATGTAAGCTGTAAAATTCCATAATGCGATTGCTACCAATAAAGTATACTGTCAATTCAATTCCATGTATATTTCGAATAAAATTGTTGTTGTGCATTTATGTATGTGACAATTTTAATGGGTGGTAAATTGTTTCTCCGTATTATTCGATCACTTTCTTAAGAAATAATTGACAACTTCTTGTCGCTAATTGATAAATAGATATTATAATCGAGTAGTTTCTCGTATAAAACATACAATGACATGATCTTTTTATGTAAGTTGTATGTAAATATCCTTATGATTATTTTATGTTTATTTGATTGAATATTTTGCAAAATATTCTTTCAAGTGGAATCCAAAAATTTTTTATTCTAGAATAGTGCTCACCGACAATATCAAAACTACAACACTACATTCATCTTGCAAAGCCTCGGCTCTAAGTGCTTTTGCATAGAGTGAAGTTTACTACCAGATGAATAGTCAAAATATATGGAAGTTTTAGATTAGATACTTCCTTGAAAAATCTATAAAGATATTTTCCCGTTTTCAGTTCTGATCTTTTTATTACAATAATTTAAAATTACTGTGTATAGAGAGAGAAATCTACGAGTACAGTATTGTTTTCGTGTATCTTCACATTTAGTTGTACAAGTCGCAGTTCGTCTTGTTTCTCTGATATTGCAGCAGAGTGACTCTTTGTCCGTCCGGTCTTTCCTTCTCAAGGAGACGTCTTATGGAAAAGATGATGGATTCACTCCGTATTGACATTTATGAAGAAATTGTCTATCGACCTCATTTTTCTTTCTCCCAATTCAATGTTTCTTATTCAGAAGAATTGGCGCTACTCTGAGTTTTGGAAAGGAAATGGAATTTGAATTGCGAGCGCATTGCATCTCTTCATAATATTGCAACTACTTTCTTTTGAGAATGACCGAAAATCATCCGCCCTTCGACGCTCTTCTTATACCATTTGTTTACTCTTTTATTTGCTTCAAATCCCATAGCTGCGTCTTATTTAATTTATTCCCTCTATGTCACTTCATTATAGAATCCGAAAAGCATAAACTTGAATGATTAAATTTAAAGTAAGGTTAAGTTGATAAACCATCTCATATGTGCATTTAATTCGTTGGGGGGCCGAGGCACTGGTTCGATGGTTTAGTCAACTGTTTTTCAGATTTGCATAATTTATTGATCGGGTAGTTGATTTTTTTAGAAACATTTCTTTTGAAACGGTTTCTTTAGATTGGTTTTTCAAATTAGATATAAAACAAAGGAATCGCGATGAAGAGTAGGTCGCAATGGGTACGTATATATTTATACCTCACATCCATTCCTCCTCTGAAAAACGCCCTTCGACATCCCTCCTTA
The DNA here is from genome assembly GCA_036926295.1 of Pachydiplax longipennis. Taxonomy (NCBI): domain Eukaryota; kingdom Metazoa; phylum Arthropoda; class Insecta; order Odonata; family Libellulidae; genus Pachydiplax; species Pachydiplax longipennis. The sequence goes on from JAVFKF010000038.1 coordinate 825,519, forward strand.
ATCCATTGCGATTTATGTTCTCGCCCTCCATTGATTTTCCCTCCTGCAAACATATCTTGCGTTTCAGCCGCATTTAAGATTTCTTCGACATAAATAGACTCTGTACTACATCGGGAATTACTTAATGCAGATGACCAGCAAAGAAAACACGCATTTTAAAAACTGTGAATCTCACCATCTTCATTCCACAATCTCTAAGGTCCATCTGATCACTAAGAAAAGAAAAATTGGAAAAAGACTGTTAATTAAGTGAATTAGTCGTTTGCCAGCGTGTTTCAGGTACCGCGATTAACGTCTTCCACGAACCAGCGCGTGTTTCGAAAGTCATTCCTCAGGGCTTAAGCCTAACTTCTTAGGATGATAGCTTACATTATTTCGATGTTATTATAGTTAATATGTAAATTCTCATTGTGTATAGCGGCAATCCCTGCTTTCCTTTCCCCTGGCATCTACGACTAACGGAGTCTTTCCAATCCATCTGACAGAAGAATTTTCCGAAGATCCCAAGAAGAAACGGACGTGATAAAAGTCTGTTGGGAACGAAGTCGGTCGGTCGGTTGCTCTACCCACTATCCGCTCAGAACTGTTCTAATCAATAAGTTGTTTTTCGGACCATTCGACCGTTCGCTTGGTTGTTCTTAGCGAATGGCTAAGATCCGAGTCTCGGAATGTAGGTGTACACCTTTAAGTTACCCTTTACCTTTTCTGATTTAAGACTCGTGAGAATGCGTTTCGTACGAAATCACGAGGCCGCTTTCCGCTTACATTCAAGCAACATTTAAGGTGGATATCAAAAGTAATCGTCACGTAAGCCCATGTAGAATATTTTTATTTGCTCTCGACGTGGTGAACGGAATAAGGAAACAAACTTATTTGAATGCGTTTATTTATTTCTGAGTGACAAAAAGCCCACACCGAACTCTATATATCAATTGCATTCATTCTTCTTGTAGAAAATTACAGAAATAGTTCTCACTTGTTTATCGCGAACATGAAATTGATCCGTTTTTGTGTCTTTCCTTTGAAAGGAAAGAAGAATGGTTTCGCTTCCCTTGATCACGCATCAGAATCCTCTTCATTTTCCTCAAACTCTGTAATACTGACAGTTTGCATTCATTTTTCTAAATGGAAAATAATAGATTGAATAATTCAATATTATAGTTCCGATATCATATGTTAGAATATTTTGCGCCTGAAATTTGAACTCTTCTAATGATTCAAATTGCTGAGATATAAACATCTGTGACGGTGACTTAATTAGCAAAGTCGTGATTCTAGCGTGAGAAGTTCATTTTCTGGTAAATTAAGATCTTACTCAAAAGTAAAATTCGGAGGTATTTGCTGTATAGTTCCTCTAGTTTAAATAAATATACGATATTGCAACGTTTGAAGGATTTGATATTCTCGGAAGCCCCTTTTACGAAAAATGAACTCTGTGGAGAACATCTCAGCCTTCTTAAAATTTTCTAACTTACGAATATCGAAGTTATCAGAAAATTATTAATTAGTGAGTTGGATAATCTCTAAGCGTTGGAAACTTTTACCCGAAAAGTCGAGAGGAAAATGTTACTTTTATTTCATTTTATTCGTTCAATTTCTCTATTTTCCCTCTTCCTTTGATTATTTTTCTTATCCTTTGAGCTTTCCTTGTCTTTCATCGTTTTATTAAGAGCTAATCAAAGAAGTATTCCATAGCCCCTGCATTCTATTTTTGATATTTTACCTTTGTGTTGTACTTTTGTTTCTCAGATTAATATTATGTTAAATTGTGTTACCAGAGTCAATAAGAGTACAATGAAAATTATTAATGTCTTAGTTTAATTCATATAAATATATCATAGATAAATAGTATCTTCGTATATAAATATTAAACGGGTTACACTATCGGTGATAGATTTTATTTCAGTGTTTCTTTCCTAAGTCTCCCATTTTCATTTCTTCTTTTCACTCTATCCGTTTGTATTTTAATCATTTCCTTTTCTCTGCTTTTGTATCATTAATCCTCGGTAAACATTTGTTCCTTCCGATTGCCATCATCTCCGTCCGCAAATTCCCTTCTGAGCATTTAATCTCGTTATCCTCCTTTCAAATGGATTTGTTAGCGGCAAATATTTCGAAAATCCGAGCTATTTTCACAGCTTAGGTCAGTTCGATACGCGTTTTATCGACGCAACGAATTCTCTGCGTTCCTGCGAATTGTTCTTTTGAAGGTTATATAAAATTGTATGCGATAACTTATTAGAATAATCCCATTACTGATTGGAGTATACCGAAATAATGAACCGCCGTTTTCTCTGTACATTTCATTCTAATAGGAAAATAAAACTAACACTTGAGCGTAAGCTATCCAAACTATAGCAAGGATTGGTGCTCTCACTGGTGCCAATGCGGCTAAAATTGGTTCAGAGGAAAGTCCTCATTATTCTACGGACATTCTCTATTCTGTAATTTTCCCGAAGAATAATTCGAAATAATTGTGAAATGGTGTTTGTTGTAGTTGTAGATTATTTTGTAAATTATTCTTGCTTATGGACGGGGTTGTTAAATACGTAGAGTTTTGTAACATTGTTTGTGTTAACTGTCCAGTGCAGAGTAAATTAATGTCACCATCTATCCTAGCGACAGTACTGTATAATAATTAAATATGACTTCCTACATTTGCTTGTTTTGTGATACACAAGTGTCCTTTCTCGTATGACCTGGTTCCTTGAATTTCTTATATCATTTGTTTCCTTTCTCATCTTTGACAGTTTTGGTGTAATTTTGGGAACTCTCGGAGAGTTCTTCATAGGAGTCCAATAAAGATATGAAGTGTGTGTACACGTCTTAATTCTCGATTTTATTGGAATACAACTATTCTTCCGATGCATTTTGCTCGTGTTTTCATTGCTTGGAAAATCACTTTGAATTACTGTCATTTCTTCATTATTTTTGTACCTCTAAAAAGTTCAATCTCAAGGGAACGACACGTTTTGAGATATCGTCATCTTTTAGCTATTGATTGTGATTCGAGTTGAACTTATTTAGCTCCTTTTCTTATCTCTTTGACTTATTATCTGTCTCCTTATTCGTAATAGTAATTAGTCTATAATTTTAATATTTATATATCGTTGGAACTTATTTCTTAACTTTATAGTTTTACTTAATACTGGTCAGGTTTCAGTTTCGACTAATCTTTATTAATGTTTTACCTTTCTGTAAGCTTTGTATTACCTTAGGAAACCAACTTTCCTAACATTTTTTCCTTTTCCAATGTTCGCTCTTTTAATATAAAATTCTTCCCCATTTTCTCTTCCAGTCTAATACTTTCGCCTCAAGAGTTTTCCCAATCACTTTGCCTCTCACTTTTTTTAACAAAAACCTTTTCTCTATTTATTTCCTCATCTATCATTTCTAATCTACGTCATTCGAACATTCCTTTTGATCTTTCCCTTTCTCATCCGATCTAGAGGACATACCATTTTTCCTTCAGACATAGACACTCATCAATTCCCTTATAAAAGCCTCTTCTTTTTTTCTAATATCTGAAGTACTCCTTTAACCTTGCGAAAGATCACAAACACAATTAGATAATTGAGGCATTCCCATTCGAACGAATCTTTACCTTCTCATAAATTGGTTGAACGAATAATCTTTGCTTTATTTGATACTAAACGAAATGGATTTCCAGTTTCATTTCTGTAGCAGTGAATGTCGTCATCTTACAATTTGAAGGATTACTCATGATCAGGTACTCTTCATATTACCACGGCCATGAGCAAAGCAGGGGCGAATATTATATAAGAAAGTATACTATTTCCATTACATGAATAAAATTGAAAAATTATCCATTAACCATGATATGAAATCAGGGCCGATTTAAAGCTTTGCATTCAAACGAAGCGGATCAACTATTATTTCACCCTTCTTACTATTTGTAAAGCTAGAAGTAGATCGCAAAACATCCTTTTTTGGAATGAAATTTTATTAATCAATCGCGAAAATATTTGCTACTGCTTTTTCAAAGTTAAGAAGTGTTAATCGGTGAATGGGTTTGGATAATGAAGACCGTGCTTCGCATACTTTTCAGGCCATGTAGTATATGTGTAAATGATTGTTCTTTAAGCTCTCGTGAGATGAGTGCCTTCTAGGAAAAGGGGTTCGAAAGTATACTATCAAATAAAAATTAGAGGATTTTTTCGTTAACTTGTGTTTGATCCTAAATCTAATTCAACATTTTCCAAGCATGCAATTTGAAATTTGAAGTAACTCACTTATCTGTGTTATCCTTATACCATTGGGCGAGATTCGTTATTTATTTATCGTTGCTATGATTTAAGCTTTCATATATTGTAATGATAGCATTTGATGCATATGTTTTCTCAGTTAATATCGATTCATGGATTAAACTCTTATTATTTTAATAGCACAAATACCTACGCACACAAATTTCATGTTTGTTATTTATAATAGTCATTTTTTAAAATTGATATGATCAAGCATAAGTCTCCAAAAGTTCACGTTTCACGTTTTTAAAAAGAAGTATTTTCTTTTTGAGATGTCACACATATATTGTCCTTTATCTCTATAAATTAAATTATCTATCTATTATGGATGGACAAAATATCTTTTTCATGACTGCTCCTGTTGATTTCAATAATTTCCTCTGAGATAATTTATACTCATCGGCGTTTTCATTAGCTCTTGTCAGGTAATGTAAACGTTTAAATGAACACATTCATTTCATTTTAGAATGCGATTGATGGTGCAAAGAAAAGCTCGTACCATTGAATGAAATTCAGACTCTAAATTGAATTCATAGTAAAGCAGATTTTTAATTTCAGTTTTTCCCCGTGACATTCTCCGCACAGCCGTCGTCACAGTATAGAATCTTCTTTGTGTCTGCGTTTTCATTTCGCTGCATTTTAGGAATATGGGTCAAGGAATATACATTAGCGTGTGTCATTCTCGTGAATATTTTCCGAATCGAGTAAAATGGAGAAGTGGGAGCGACGTGAGCATCTATCGCCGAAAAGACTTTTTAAATCGAAACTCATATCGAATGTGGCATTTCGACTTGCCCCGCCATCTTTCTTTTGTTTCCTTTCATTGTTTGCATTTTGTTGCCGTGGTTAATGCAGATTCTCACACAATGGAACACGTCTTTCGATAGAACTTCTCTGAATTTGCTTCTCAAAAATTAGATCTCGGCTTTAAGAAATGTTAACCTATTCTCTCTTTTCATCATAATGTTCATCACTTGGGTCGTCTACATTTTCCTCATGTCTTACGTCGATAAAAATGCTTTTGAAATTCTAAGGCAATGGATAACCGCTGAATATCCTATTTAGTGTTTCTTGTTCTATCGAATTTTAAGTGTTTCTGGTACAGAGATTCTGCGTATGACGATTTTTTTTCGCTTTTTACTTATGTTAACGAAGTGAAATGATGAAGGAATAAGGCAATGAGTGAGGATTCGTATTTGAATGTCTTCAAATATGGAATAGGGAGAATGCGTGTTTTAAATCGAGAGCTTATTTTAGTTTTTGTAATATTTCCTGAATTCATTGTTCTGCGCAATAATTAGCGAATTCCATTTTCGACCAAAAGTTCGTTCGGTGCACATTATTATTTATAGTTCAGATATCCTTAATTTAAAATGTCTGGTAAATTCAGCATTAACAAAGTGCATCACGAAAAACTCATAAATAAAGTACTTATATTTATTTATATTAAAAACTCGTACATTTATTATATAATATATATTATTATTAAAGGATCGCGAAATATCATCGTCAGATGGCATAAGAAAGGGAAATCATACGTAACTAAAATATTCATTAATTATCTGTCTCATAAACTGTTACGTTTAATATTATAAAATTCACCTAATTTCGAATAAAAAGCTTTTCTCGATAGAATCATGACAAATAATTTCGATATGAAGGATTCATAACTCGTGCGAACATAATTATGAAGGCAGTGCCGATGATTCGCCGTAAAAAGAGAAATCGATGAATCCCTTCCCCTCCTCCTCCCTTCACTTGTTTTATCGTCCCTTCCTTTCATATCGCCATATTTTTTCGTTCCCAGTTTTATTTCACTTGCCTTTTCGCTCCCCTCTACCGAATTTCCCTTTTTCTCACGTCCCTCGAAATTCATTTCCAAGCATATATCCACGTATTATGCGGAGATATATGTATACTATGCTTTTCCCTTCGTTTTATTCGGCTATTGAACCGCTGAATTATAACTGAAAAACTATTGAAAGTGCTACTGGAACAATGACATCATTAGAATCTGCACCAGTATTCGTGCAAAGATAACTTTTTGGCTGTGGTATTTGTGAATAACATTTTTCAAGGATAAGATAGGATGTTTTACTAACTTAGTTTTCATTAAATTCTTATCATACTAATTCCCGTTCGGTTAATTGAAAAACTCGGATTATATCGAAACTTACATCGATATAGAAACGTAAATGATATCATCATATAATTGCCTTTATATTTGAGCAAAGTTTGTAATTCTAGAAACGCTTATTTATGGGAGTATTGATGAAAATGTAGACGAAGTTAGACTTGAGGAAAAAAGCCGAATCATATCGAAAGATACATCTCCGATCTGTGTACAGCTGGAAGGTCAGTTATGGCATCTTTTCTAGGCAATATGAGGCGCTTGCTTTTCTCACCGAAATGGAAACACAAGGGCTGTGCGATAATATTTCAATTCAATGACCGAAGAATGTATTCAGTTTTCTGTGTCATCCATACCTCAGTAGCTTTCGCATTGTCAAAATGACTGAGGCAAAAGAAATGGAAGGCAAATTTTCCTCCATCAAAAGATAGAGGAAAAATATTCCAGTTATGAATTTATCGAGGCAGGAATATGGTTGTGATGGATTGAATGGACTACTTTATCAAAAAATAAATCCAAGAGAATGGGAGACTGGAATGAGAGAGTAGGAAATATAAGGATGGGAATTGATGTTAATTTTACATCACGTGTGGGGGAATACAGTTACTTGTTAGTATTCTGTGCATTCATATTTACATGTCTTGTTCGTTCGTATCTTTTAGCTTATAACATCGTTAGCTTTGCGCTGTTTTTCCGCATCCCCCTTTTTAGTTATGGAGTGGATTACTTTTCTCTTTAAAATTGTCCCTGTAAAACATGACGATGGTTTGGGCGAAAGAGAAGTCTCAGTCCCACCCAAATGGAGACATTTATTATTATAATTATTATTTTAATTTGAGAAGTCGATTTATAAGTATCGCGAAATGAAAGCCAATCTATCATCTCGAGTCATTTCAATTCATTTTTTCCGATAACAACACGCGAAAATAATCGACTAGGAAAATAGAGTCATGGTGCTTGCACCCCCTGCCACACGCCGAAAGGTGGCTTGTAGGGTACATATGTAGATGTAGATGAGTGAAATAAAAAAATCAATTATTTTAATTTCAACTTCTTGGCATTTCGATCGCTTTCTTTCTTTCGAATCGTAATATTGAGAATTTATTCCTTTTTGACTTATCGTTTCTGAATTTAGTCATAATCCAATCAATTATCCATCGAAATTCAGCTCACAGTGCCCTAAGCATTGCTTCCTTTCTCTCTTTGTAATAACCGAACTCTCTGATTTTTTCTCCAGGGAAATGGATGGGAAGGATGTGGCGATGGTAGGAAAGATTCCTTTTTTATTGCATCCCTTCCCAATCCCACCTTTATATTAGATGCCGTCCGTCTTTGTCCGCATAACTGCGGGACTTTTATTTAAAAAGGTTCTTTGTTTGTAAGACGGTTCTGAGGATCTGATTTGTGCCACGTAATATCTTTATCTTATTCGCCTCCCAAAGTAATATCATCGCCCGCTTGCAGTCATTTGTTTCATAACCGTACGTGTCTGTGATGTATTTATTTCCCTCGCCAATTTCTCCAGCGCTATCGATCCAATCTTTTCTGTTTGGTTTTATAGTTAATGAGCGATGCACGTCGTTCTTCGCTTTGGAAATATTATGCTCGTGAGGCTTTTGTTCAGGAGATGCTACATTCCGAGAGCTCGAGTTGACTTGTAGAGGTGTCGCTTCCAACGTGAAACTCGATACGAGTTCAAATATCGACATGGCCGTGTTAAGCCCGGGGCGGGTTTAGACTATCGCAAAGATCAGCCTGCCGTCAGGAATCATCAGACTGCTTTGGAAATCTTTATACTACGGAAGATCAGGAAAATGATAAATTAAATATTTTAACAACTCTAATTTTGCCTCATCGGCGGTCATGCGATCACATACGTAACTCCCGTGCAAATTAGGGACAAGAAGTTAAACACATTATATTAAACATAAACAAATCCTATCAATCTTTTTTCTTTGCTTTAGAAAATAATGTTAAATCACCGCTATGTTGTTTTTATAAACCCTTTGAAAATTAACATAACTAAACTGCATATTTGTTTTGGTTCACGCGTTATTTTCTTAAATAAGTAATATCTGTAATTTCTGCCTTAATTACGTAAAAACATCCTTTGAAGAAGCTTTGTTTCCTTCGCATTCCAAGCGTACCTGATAGAAGCCATCAAATCAAAAATTGATCTACCAGGAAAAGGTTGATTAAGTTTTGTTTTTACACGAAACAATGTGTTCTATATCCGTAAATATTTGAGTGTAGTTTAATGTGGACAGTATCGATTGATGAACGTAATCGCCTATTCGCCTAGTATCGAACCCGGTACGTCGCTGTTTCTCTCAGCGGTCGTTGCATTGCCGATACATCCCTAGAATTCAATTATAAGTCTTATTTGCATGATTGATAATGAGTTATGGATAGAATTAATATTTAAACGTAAATTATTTAATACTTTCTATAAATATAAGATGTAGAATTCAATTTTCCCGCTTAAAATAAAAAAATGACAACTAGTGAACGCACTTCTGTTAAATGCCCATGTCAATATAGAGATAGGAAACAGAGTCTTATTGAAGTACGAATGAGATCCTCAGTCAGCGTGAATACATTTACTTTTGGTCAGCACCGTGCGAATTCATACTTTCGGTCGCTTCTTCTATAATGATGCTTCATTTGGGAAGCAACTGGTATAGACAACCTCCTGAGCTAGTTCACACGCTCTACAAACAGGAAAGCGAATAAAAACGGATTATTCAATTAAGTCAGAAATTCCATTTGGTTAAACGAAACAACGATTTTCTGGATAAAAGCGTGTTTATGCGATGGTACAACTACAAAATCATTATCTATAACCTATTAGCAAATAGATTTTGATGATTAATGATTGGGAATATAGCGGTAAATTAACTCGTTTGTTTTGGTAGGAGTTCATGTAATATTTTATTTTCAACTTAAGGACTTAAGGTTATAATTTTATCCCAGGTCTACCGGATATCCAAGTGGGTAGTGAGTTCTACTTCGATGAAAGCTGTCCTGGGTTCGAATTCCGTTAGGAGTCCTTATGTACAAAATGACGTCATCTGTCCAAGCACTGCACTACTATTACTCGCAAAATTTCATTCCTTCCAAAAAAAAAGAAGTCTTTTGTAGCGATACGATTTTCTATCCCAGACTTTAAGATGTTGTCACCATACGTAGGTTCGCATTTGTTATAAACTGAGAAAGTTGTTAGGCAAAAGTTTGTTGGCGCTGTTTGGCCTATCGCCTTCACTTTTTTACAACTTTTCTGTCTGAAGGTAGCCATTTGTCTACAAGAGGATAACGAATCGATCCTCATCTATTTGAAGAGAGCGCCCACTGTTTTTCTAATATTTCGGAAGAAGTGGGTCAGTTTACGTATTAAAATATTTTTCCTCTGCTTGCAAATAGTATTTTATTAAACATATTTTTAATAGTCGAAGTCGATGAATGAACGAACCCGTTTCTAAAACATTTTAAAGGAAAAGCATATCAGTCGGCTCATGTTTGTCAGAGTCAAGCTAAAAGGGTGCACCAAATGAAAAGACAGTTTCTTCCGAATCAATTTCAAACATTTTCCAATCGAGTATCCGTTTCTTACCTCAGTTAATGCAATTTAGTGTAAGTTAGAGAGAAACGTCCTTATTAGTCTGTTCTATGATGTTATGAACGCTATTGAGTTATGGCACTCCTTTTTACACAAAAATCAAACTTTCTTCTTCTTTACTTCGGATGAAATATATCAAATTTCGTTGTTTTTACAACAAATGCGAACTGAGATGATAATTTGGAAGATTTGATACAATTCATTTGGAATTTTCTGTCGTTCGGTGATTTATTTTTATTGCGATTGGAAGTGATAATCATTATAACATATATATAAGTCTACTCGTTTATTTCAATTGAAGATCATAATCTCAGTCGCGAATTGCTGTTAAGTTTAACATGTGTAATAATGATATAGTTGGGTTAACACATGATTTTGTTATTAAAAGTATTTGAAATTGAAACTGTAGAATTTAACCGCGTATTTGTTTTAAAAGACAACGCTCTTTTTTAAACAAAATCCTTCATTTTATCAACTTGTAATGTGATGTTGTTCCTCGAAGATTCTCTGTGCAGTGCATTAGTTTGTCACCGAAGGAAGTTGTGTGGTGCTTTCCTATAGTGGTTTTCTGCCCGTTGAGATCGGGGATTTGTGCTAAGGAGGTGTAAGGGACGGATGCCTTTGGGATATCGTTGGCTTAGGCGCCGCAGCAAATGAAAAAGTAGTAAGTGATGGGTTAATGCCCAAGGCGTCTCATCAGTGGATGTAATCCCAAGCGGCCATTTTAGCGTGTGTGTGGCGGACTGATTGAAAGGTGTTTAAGTTGAATATCGGATCCTCCGGACCAAGCAAGTTAAGTTGGCCTTCCTAGGGATTACTGGCTTAGAAAATTAAAGAAAAAATTAAACTAAAATTAAAATTAAGAAAAAAAACGACTCGTCCATTACATTGTCTCCATACACCTCCTTTAATTGGCGATGAATATCACATGGGCGAACGTTTCTTGCATTGAGGAATTTAATCACTGCCCTCACTTCACAACTGACGGCGTTCTCAATTTTTTTAAACATTGTAAACAATCACAGAAACAACACAGGCAATGCTAGCGTCACGCAACTTGGCTCAGAGAAGGCAGACAAGCCACTGAAGCTATCTGACCTTGTCCAGCGGCTACTCGCGTCGTCAGCACTTCATGCGGCACTAACGGGTACTACTTTCCGGATGACCCTCGTACCATTGGTTTGAGAATAATGATGCCGTCAGTTGCATGCGTGCTCAACAACTAGTCAGTATTAATGGTGATGAATCACTTTTTACAGAATTTTACTGATGTGACATGTTTCGTTAGCGGCCTAAAATCATCAGCTGTATTTTTACATTTTAGCACATCAATACAAGTAGAACAAACTGATGATGTACTGGAAAGTAAAAATACAGCTGATGATTTTAGGGAAACATGTCTCATCAGTAACATTCTGCATAAAGTGATTCTTTACCATTTTTACGATGGTCTTCCACGAAGTAATACCTACGCATATCGAGTTTAATGTGAATGATTTGAAGGTAAAATCCAAATAAATAACGATTTATGAAAGGAGAAATGAAAGGAACCGCCTACCTACCGCCCACTAGCGAGCGATTTTCAGGTGGGCGCTTTTCTATTTTTCCCAGTTATTTACTGACAAAGTAATTGAGCGCTGAATTGAAGTTGCGCTGACGATGGGTGATTAATAAAAGGTATGTATAAAAGAAATCTTAAACACAAAGTTAACGACATATAGTGAATGTACGTACATAAATAGAGTTCGTTCAAATCAAATTCTCCTCAAAGAAAGCATTTATAAATAATCCCTGAAAAGCTTATTGCGTTATATAGCTCACTCTTGTCAATTAAAAAGCATTCAGCTTACAAAAATGGGCTGGCGAAGGATTTAGGAATGGAAATATTTGTCTTATGGTATCTTTTTCGTTGGCTAAGTAAAATTCTTTATTAAATAATGAAAATGATGTCGGACTGATCTCGAACCACTGATCTGTGCGATCAATATCAATTTCGCTGTGTTTATAATTGGTGATAGAAAGGTTTCATCCTAATTAATCATCTTTATTCGTGTGCTTTCAAAGATTCGTCTCTGAATATTTTTTAGTTCAAAATATAAATTTTTGAGGACCAAAAATAGGGGCAGAATAAATAACGGTTTTCGGATTGGTTCGGTTTGCGGAATAACCGTTTTTTCAGCTGTGGTCTCTGGTCGAGAGACTATCAATCACATTAAAGTGCATAAAAGAAGTACGGCGGTTTTAATTCATTCCTGTGTGGAAATAATGAAAGCGGTTGACCGATTCGATGGAAAAAATGGATAAATCCTTGAGATTAAGGAGATGTCCGAGGAAATGGCTGAATACATTTCCATTCTCTTACGATATTTACTCGGTGGAATAATTCATTTCTCTCTGGAAATGTATTTATATGCTCGGTGGGGTTTAAAAGCTCGCGGGGATTTTTACGTAATTAGTCCGATTTGGTGGTCATCTTCGTGTTTGAACATGGCGCTGTTCATTTTGTTTGCTCTCGCGGAAAATGGAATTAAAGTCGATTCGATGGAAAGGAAGGAATTGGAAAAACCGTATGAAATGCCTTTGATGGCCGAGAAATGAAATTTACCGGTTAAAATTAAAATACCGGTTAATCAAATACCAGGTGAATCATTATTTCGGTGGATTCTTCTCCAAGCATAAATACATTCCAAATTAGGATTCATTGTCATTGACAGAAAGTCGCAATACATTGAAACCCAGTTAAGACGATTTTCTAGTGAATTTACGTTATCTCCGATCTATTCTTTTACATTATGAAATACAGGGAATCTTAATCTTAAATAAGTGCTTTACTCCTTTCTAGGAAATCGATGTGCGATTGGCGTTTACGACACGTTTTAATTCGAAAAAGGTTTCAAATATAGTTCGATGTTTATCTGAGCCGTATCTCTTTTGAAAACTTCGATATTCACGAAAGAGAGCAAATTAATTAAAGTAAGTATTCATCTGGTAAAGCGTTCTCTTTCTTAGCATTTATTTGTTGGCAGTGGACACCGAATTCGCTTCAAGTTATCATATTTGCTTTGCTTCCACGTTTGCGGACTTTCTGTTGACTGACCAATGGTGACTGTCACAATTTCAGTGCACCTCGGAAGGTGCTTTCTCTCTCTCGTCGATGTATTCTCACCTACAAACTGTGCAAATAACTCCTCCTGAATTGAAATATTTACTTATCCGCAGACTTCATGTGTTTGTCACGAAATTTTAACTGAAGATATTAACAGGATTAGAGAACGTTCGAAAATGCTTGTTGATTTTAAAGGTCTTTATTTGGACGATATTGAGACTGAAACATCTCTTCATTCATCTAACCTGCCCTTAGTTATATTGATAAAAATGTAAGTAATGTGTGTAGAAATAGAATGGAAAAACTTATGAAGGCATGGATGCAAAAGAAAACCTAAGTTATTTCTTAAGAAAAAAATCCACAGCAGTAAAAAAACCCGCAGAGAAGATGGGTGTGAAAAACCTGCACAAACCTATTGACAGTGCAAGCTAAAAGATGTATGTAAAACTGTGTATAACAAGGAAATTACAAAGCTTAAACCTGTTATTAAAAGTCTATAATGCTCCAAATTAATAGCTTCTTCAATTTTGAAGTTCACAATAAAACATTTATGTTGGCGTATCCATCGGATAGCATTCTCTGTTTATTCGTTTACTGAGACGTTATCATTCCATGAGGCAACGTGGAAAATTCAATTTAAGTTTTATTTCTGCTACATATCATCTTGAATTAGTTTTCAAATTTATATTATCTTTCTTTTTTCTATTTTCTCAAGGTTTTCAAGTTTTCCGAGTTTCAAGGAAAGAATTCCCAGCGAATGTTATGTACGGTCGTTTTCTTTCTTTCCAAATGCATTCCTGAAAATTTCATAAACGGAGACTAAATTTCCGAAACCGACTCAGCGGCACATAATATTGAATTACATTCTATATCGAGTTCATCATTTCTATCGAATAGAAATCTTAGAAATCAGTAGAGCAAAATATTGTGAAATCTGCTCAAAAACATACGAAATTATTGCTCACGAATAGAAAGATTCAATTTGCTAACAGCATAAATATTGTAAAAAGAGGTTATATGACAGATATGAGCTCAAAGATCAGTGAAAATTAAATCATTAGGTGATTATACAGTATCTTTGTCGTATTTTAAATGCTAATCTTATTTCTAGTTGCGGATAGAAAAAGCAAAGATATTACAAATAAAATGCAAGTGCAAAAGAGAAATTACTCGAGAAGCTCCTCAAGAGGTATATAATTATATTATATATCGAACATGTTAAATGAAGAAAATTGAGTTATTAGTGTATGTATGTATAAACACCTGGAGTAGTTGATGATTTACGATACTATATATATTTAGATGATTTATCATTTACAATATTAAATGCTACATAATTTACAATAACATTTAACATATACAATTTTACTGCATGCTTAGAACTATCTAGCTACCACTTTTATTTCTCTTTGCATCTTTTTTCTGAGCCGTGTTTATGAAGCTGGAGTTGGTTGAATGTGATTTAGAACCGAGAGATTAATTTCAGTATTTTCAAGTTCATACGGAGTGGGGTTTCCAATTTATTCAACGATTAGTTCCTAGTTTATGCAATGCTACAATTAGGAATTAATTCAAATTCATTTTATTTGAAGCGAGGGAAGAATCGGTCCCGGGCAATTTACCTGATATTACTAACAATTCAAGAATATATTGAATAAAGGAATAATTCACTGGCGTAATATCCCTCAGTTATTGTTGCATCGATATTGAACTGAGTGGTGCATCCCGATATAAGCACGCAACAGGAGTAAATTTCGTTGCGATCCTCTAAATGTCCGCTTTTTCGGAGGCTTATGCAGCATCCCTCGCGGCCACTGTGGATTTGCCTTCGCATTGAGAAGGTTTGGAAGAATCACCTTTTAGACTAAATGGCTTCTTTATCATTTTAAGTATACAGCTAAAAAGCAAAGGAAAAAGGACTGTGTACTCTCCTCGATGACACTTTTAATTAATGGCAGCACATGATTTTTTCATGGAGGAGTTACTTATATGAATGTTATTAATTAGAATCATTCATACCGTGGTCATCTCATCCTTAAGGGAAAATGACTAATAAACAAGTGAAAATTATTTCATTCAAAGAGGTATTGCTGGTGGAAGATAGAATTTTGCAGGAATGAGAATCTAGTTGTCATTTTATCTATCTAGCTATCGGTAGATTTCCATTAGTATCGTTTCCATTATAAGACACAATTAACATTAAAATAATAATATAAATGAAGTAAAACATAGTTTTACAAACTATTCAAAATAACAGACGAGAATTTTAGCCCTTAATCGCCTTAATTTAATTCATATTGGATATTAAAATTTACCGGTAAAATTTCAAATACAGTACATTTTTTAAATCCGAAGTTCATTAATTATATGTTCCATTTATTTATTAACTTTAGTAAAAGTTATTTGTAAAGAAAAGATGGACTCACTATCGAAGGCCGCGCACAACTGATCGCATTTTCATTTCCTCGCAAAAGTCAAACTTAATTGAATATTCGGAAGGATGGAATAGCACTAACTTTTATAATATCGTTTCTTGACCTTCAATTGCGCTAGTTATATATTTTTAAGATATCGAAAGAGCTTGTCATTCCTAATCTCTCTCTCTCCTTATTTTGCCTGCTTTAACCCCCACATATTCACCGTCCATTTTATAATATATATAAAGTGTTCTACCTTTCGGGAGATCAATCTCAATGAGATTGATATTATAAAATGTTTTTCAATGACTTCATTAAATGTTTGTTGTACCTTAGGAGTCAGGGAAGAAAATAAGCCGAGATAAAAGCCATCGCTTTAAGTCTAAAAATGAATTTTTCTTTTCTAATGTCGCGTTATGTACGAGTACATGCGGTAGAAGAATATTTTCAATCACTGGCTGAGTTGTTAATATTGGCCGAATTTTCGATTGAAATGTATTTTGTCGATTGTTGGAGGGAATGCAACCGTTCGTCGGCTTTGTACTTTCATTAATCCAATCATTTAAAGTGATGTCTGCGCATGCGTCCACTGCAGGCAATCGCATGTTCATCCATGATTGCAACCTTTATTTCTTGGATTCGCCTTGGGAAATCCATTTACTCTAAGGATTCTCCTTATCATTCGTTTGGATCCATCTTCTCAACGTAATTGATGTCCGCCATTTTATTATTACGATGGTCTTTTCTTTTAAGAGGCTTCCGTGGCCTATATGGTTATCGAAGACACAGAACACTTATTGAGTTTTTGGTATAAAGTAGTTTTATTATTACCTCTTTGTTATTATTGCTGTAATATATTTATTATCATTAATATAATAATCATTAATATCATATTATTATTATCATCTCCTTAAGAGTGATTATCTCTCGCAGTTAGGCTATCTTCGGCGGGGGCGTTATTGTTACAGTTTTCAATTAATCTTAAATGAATCATCTAAGCCACAATATGCTTCTATTTTAATCGATTCTAATCAATAAAGACTTCTTTAATTAATTAATGTGTCGCAAGGAAATAATCGGCAAAAAGACTCGTTGATTTCCTTAGAGCAAGGGTGTCAAAGTGACTGAGACCCCAGACGTATTGTATTACACGATTGAACAAACTGCAATAGATTATAATACGAATATTGTAGATAATATAGCACCACGCCTCTATTGGGGACTAAATTTAAACAAGATTTTTACTTGTTTAGTTATCAATGATTTGCTCGACAGTTAAAACTCGACAGGGCTAAAGAAAGGCCTTTTTTATTACCGTGGAAAGCCAATCTCGTCTTTGAAGTCTCCCAACACTATGAATAATTATCATTTCTTAAAAATCGCATTACACCAGATAATTTGTTTTTAGAAAACTTTAGAATTGAGCATAGAAATCGTTACTTTAGAAGTCTGGAAAAGCTTACTTCTGTTTTTGGTGAAGTCCTGCAGTGTTTCATCATCTCTGAGTAGAAATGAATTCTGAGAAACTTCTTCGTATAGAGTGCTTACAATTCCAGGAAAGACTATCCATCGATCAAGCAGTGATTTATGTTCCACATATTATACAATATCCTCCTAGTAGAGTTATTCTTTGCGCTTGTCTTTTATGAGTATTTGGATTGTTTCGTCTCCTGCACGATGGTATTGCATCAGTACAAGGAAGGGATACAATCGCAATCAAATACAAATGTGAATATTAGCTTATTCGGCGCCTGCTGACAAGATCTGTTGCATATAAGAATGTTTTATCAAGGTGTTTGCCGGATGTAAAGTGGGTAATACATTCGGTTTGATTCCCGATGTAGCCACATTTGCAAAAGGTGAAAATTACTTCAGCTGTGGAAGTTTCTTTATGAAAAAGTACCGAATTGAATATAAACAAAAGTATGGCGTTATTTTTGGTCAAAGGAAATTAAGTATAATCCTTTAAGCGTAATAATAGAAGTAATTCATTAAAGTAAACATTTGCATTTCGGTCGTACCTGTTTGAGTTCTTAACCTTGCAGTACATTCATGATGAGGTAGTTAATCACGGAGAGAAAATGTTGATTTTTGTAACCGACCAAGTTCGGGGAATAAAGTAGTTTCTCCACGTGTTTTAATTACCTTAAAATGTGGCAAATCACTTGCGAGAATGAACCTTTGTTTCCTGATTATAACCTTTGATAGTTATTTATAGGGTTCTAAGCTGCGCCGTCTAACTTCGACACCGTAAGCCTAATTCCCTATCACCGTGGCAACACAATAGCTTAGGGGAAACAGTAGTGAAAGAGGATTATAAAGTTCAGTCATCCTCGGCTATTGTCGTCCAAGTTACGCCGTAAGCGCGGATTCAAACAACGAACCAGTTGAAATGAGTTTAGCGGCTTCATCCGAAACTCCCAAATATACCAATACGCTTATAAACTGTTTCTGAGTTTTATTTGTGTTTGCCACTTCCTCATGATGTTCATCCTTTAGGATTTAGAGGAATTACTTTTCGTTTAATTTAAATTCTGTGAAATGAAATGCTTTCCTCGCACCAGAAACAGTGTTAATTATATTGAAACCAACTATAAACAATGATTTCTCCATCATTGTTATTTAAACGAGTTTCGATCATCCTAAGGTATGCTTTAGACAGAAATGAGGAAATTAATAAATGATCGATCAACCGGTCGTTTAAACAAAGGTTTTTGTAAATAAGAATTATTGGTTTTAGTTTCCTCTTGATGGCAAATTTCGGTCGGAGTTTTTTTTTAAGTAATTATACTGTTTATATCCTGAGTAGTTATAATGGTTATTCCGCTGTAGCATAATCCTTTAGTATTTCCTTTCGGTCGACAATGAAACAGTTGCTTAGGAACGAGGCAGAATATAATGTGGCTCTAGGGTTAACAAATGACACCCTTCATTCTGCATTGCGGTACGACCTTGCTTCATGTAGCCGCACAACTACCCTCTCCCAAACACATCGTTTCATCCTTTAGAATTTACTGAATCAATTGGACATTTATGAAATTAGAAAGTTATATTTGGCGTGATTGTGAAATAACGGACTCACGGGCTGAACTTATTTTGTTTTCTTTTTCAAAAAAATAAAACCCGGTGAAAGCGCATTAAAAGGGAAACGTGTGAAAACTGCGATAATACAGATTTTTATTATTTTAAAAATAAAAAAGAATAGTGTTATGGCTATTTGATTTTTGAAGATGCGCTTTAATCCGTAAAAACGAAAAGTTTGCTTTAATCGACACAGCTGTAGACAGTCAAAACCGTATTTCTCTATGTTAATGGTCGTTTTCTCGTCATATTTTTCACAATGTTCTGCTTATCGAAGGACAAAGAGAGCGTTTTCCCTTTGTAACTCAATTTTGGTCTTATTTCTCTCTCTTTTTCGATGCAATAAATCAGGGAAGTGTAATTTTTTCGGTAGCCTCTTAAGTGGGATTATTTCCAACTGGTATTAACTGATATTAATATAATTTGTCCTTACTTATAGTATCGGTTCTCCATTTCGGAGAACATCCTTCTTACAATCCTGACAGCTATCTATTTTTCTATGTAACTCTGTGAATAGTTTTCTTTAAGTTAACACTTACATTGCGATGTATAATTGAATGTCTCTTTGGGTTCTTGCAGTACTCCTTCTTTTGTTTCTCTTGGCTGATTGCATCTCGAGTAATCCCTCTTATGGCGTCGCCACCGCCATCTGCCGGAATGACCCCGCACTAAACCCTATCTCGCTTTGCTAAAGGGGAAATCTTATCCTTTGATCTTAACTCTATCGGGAAGAATGTTTCGCGCTCCGCCATCTTCCCAGGTTTTGTCTGCGGATTCGACCGCTGCGATTCTTTTTGAAAATGCGTTTCATCACCTTTTTATTTACCGGAAATGAGATCATCGTGCGGAATTGCGCTCTCAGAGTCCATTTCCTCATTGGAAAGTGAGAGGAATGAAAATGCTACTGTTGGAGATGCCATTTCATGTGAACGTATTTCTGAGCACTTACAGAACTGAATTTCGGTTGGCCGTCGAGGATTAGGTCCAAAGGCATTGGACGATTTCACTGTCTCTTATTTCCTACGCACATTTCAATTTGAAACGCTGATTATTAAAGGTTAGAAGGAAGAAGAGACTTTTCAGTCTCAATCTCGCCTTAATAAAGACCTTATAGACCTTATTATTGTACCCAAAATCGTATCTAGCTGATGAAAGCAGCCAATAATTATCAATTCAATTAAAAGTAATAATGCCAAGAGTCCTTCTTCGCCCGTGGGCATCTACCAGGATACGAACCCGAGATACTTTTTGGCTATTCAGGAGCTCCCCAATTACTAATCAATTTTTCATTTGACATATTAGTTTTTGTTTCACACTTCTATTCAGAGAGTATGTTCAGTCTTCTGATGAATTTAACCCATAGGTTATGCGAAATAAATTAAATACTAATGAACGGCGAATTAAGATATGTATGTATATAAGAATTTAGTTATGGGTTAAAAACTCAAAGTTAGAGTCAAACTCAAGAAACTTAGGAAAAAATAATGCATATCGGGAAAGACCAACCAAATAGAAGGGATGGGAAATAGCAGTTACTGAAAGATACTTTATGATAAAGTATGTATAGAATGCCTTAATGATGGT
This sequence comes from Pachydiplax longipennis, assembly GCA_036926295.1. NCBI lineage: Eukaryota > Metazoa > Arthropoda > Insecta > Odonata > Libellulidae > Pachydiplax > Pachydiplax longipennis. The sequence goes on from JAVFKF010000038.1 coordinate 845,719, forward strand.
CTGGAAAGCGTTGTTCGCATATAATTCTCATACATGATGCAAAGGCATCTTTCGGATTTCGAGTTGAAGTCCGCTTTAAAAAGATTGCTGTCCCACATTTGCTAATAATTAATCCAACTTAACATGCGTGCCAAAATGCTTTCATCTCATGTCGTTAAGAATCATTTACAGAATAGTGCGTGCGTCGGGCCAACAGCACAGAAATGGAAAGGGAAAATAGGCAAATGCGAACGGAGTTTTCGAAAGTTATTTGTTTGAGTTTGGATGGAAAGTGGAGACGATGCTGGCGCCACTACCACTTGACGGAGAACTTTTGAAACTCGAGACCCTTGATTTCAAAGCCTTTTTTATTGAAACGAATTTTTTACGTCGGGTGTCACGCAATCTAAAGTATCCCTTTTACGCATACGGGTGTTCCTCAAAGGGTGACATCGGCCATATTTGAATTTCGGGCACTTGAATCCCCTCATTACTCTTTCTTAGCATCAGATAGTTTACCTTCTTATAGCCGTGGGGTGGAAAAATCAAATACATGCTGGGGATAGCCAAGTGGATAGCGCATTCGCCTTTGGTGATGGCAGTTCGATTCCCCATTGCGTCTATTTTTGCGGAATGCCTTAGTTGTCAAAACAGTAATACTTCTAATACAAATTATTTATGTACGTCTGTTAAGGAAGTTGTTTGAGCAAAAGTTGACAATAGCGAGCGAAAAGGAGTAGTTTGCTTTCCTTACTGAGCTCTGATACTGCGATTGGATAAAGTGGGCTTGAAGGATATACGAAAGATCCATGTATAGCGCATGTCAACTGAAGTAAATTGGAAGGAGAAGAAATAACAATAGCAGTCGATCCATTAATCGCATTTTTATAATCAGTGTTCTATCTGAGTCAGGAGTTAAGAAGAAATTCATGATGTAGCTAATAAATTTTATCTCCAGATTAGAGATAGATGTATACTTTTCCACATTAACTTTATAAAAAGTATAAATCTATCTCTAATTATGACGCAGTATCACGGCCGCATTCATCGATTGAATTTTTATCGTGTTTTCTTGTTTACATTATAATTTAAAAATCCCTAAAATGCTTACATTTGCGTGTGGATTTACCTGAAATAAAAGCACGTAATTGTATGTAAGAATTGATTATCATTTACTTATTAAGGGATTGCAGTTAAAAAGCAGCGTTAAGATGTGTTAATTATGTGATAAAATAAGTCATTGTATCTGACAGACGGGAAGCATCATAATTAAGTTTCCTTAATACTGTTATGTATGAGAACCGTAATTTCTGTTGCAAGGAAATTGATGGCGAAAGCAGGACTTTATTGAAAAATGTATCGTTAATTCATCAGCCGATGTTTTCAATACCACTTTTCCCTGTGATAGGCTCCGTTTAATAATGCGCTGTTCATAACCTCCGAAAAGCCACATAAAATGTTCGCCCGTTTATCGTGGTGAGAATGCTTTACAGCCGTCGAATTACTCATTTTTCTTTCTTTCCTCCATCCCGTAGATACGCCGTCGATTAACTTCTCCCATTCATTTTCTTCCGAATTTTTCAGAAATTCATTTTCGCTCCGCGATCGTCATCTCATAATTCATGCGAAAATATCCTCCATTTCTCATCTAATTCCGCCGCTTTTTAATAAAAATGACTCCATCTCTCTTCCTTATTGCCTCTACACCCTAAACATTTCCTATTTTCGATTTGACGAAAACTCATTTCTTAAGGTGCTTATTTGAGTCCATTGAATATCCTTTGGTTGATGGACATGCGCATTGAGTGAAATCCCGTACCGAGAAGACCTCGACGAACGGAACCTCTGAACTTACAATTTTAATCTTGTGAGAGTAAATTGCAGTAACGCTTCGAAATTTAATTTTGAGGTCGACGATTAATTGAATTAGATGTTTTCTTTTCGCCTCTGCGCAAAATCATTGGCCCGCCCGAATATTAGGCCTCCGGCTGTTCTTTCGGTCGTAAAATAAAGTTGTGTATTAATAGTAGCTCTCCTTCCTCATTTTCTACTCCCAAAGGAGCAAAGGTGCTCTCAGAAGGCCCTCCATTGATTGAGGTTTTGCGTCTAAAGGAGTGAAAGAGCCTTCTTTTATTTGCCGTCTTTAAAGGCTTCAAAGGATCTTGCTAAAGATCGCTACGGGTTTGTGATAATGCTCTCCTAGGGTTCGCCCCTTCCTGAGCTGAGGTGCTTCGGCTGGTCCTTTTTAGGTTAACTCGTGGTGAACATTAATAAGAAGTTGAGTTGTCAAATTGACTAATCCAATTTCGCAGTTCGCCATCATTGCGTATAATGTCATCGATTATCAATATCATAAATGTTTTATAGAATTTTCGATTCGAAGACATAATAAAGGTTAGCTTAGGGCAAGCAGTAGTTTTCCTTGGAAAATAACAATGGAAAATTTGCCTACATCTCACAAAACCGGTGTTTGCCAAGATCTCTCCGTTGGTTAAAGCCACCACCAGAGTAACCGTTGTTTATTTAGTTAGGAGCTTTTGGGGAAACTATCGAAATATATGTATTAAAATGGTTGCAAATTAAGAAGGTTTGAGTGGGTGATGGACGAAGGGACATTTGGAGAGGCGATTGTCCCCACAATGAAGAGCAAACGAAGGAATTCTCATGGACATCTCCTCGGCATCCTCACGCCGAAATGATGTAATTATATGGATCTTATCTATTTTGTGTTATACTTTATGCTAAATACCTAAGAATACAAATATAAATACAAATTAAGTACATACATAATCAAGTACACAAAAGAGCAAATGTCTCATTTTTATCTCTACTATCTCTCGGTGTTTATTTAATAAAGTATTATTTATTATTTAGGTTATTCTCGGTATTCGCAATCACACTTACTGTCGATTTTCCCAAATGTTTATAATTTTAATTTCTAATTTTATTTTTTTCTTGTAAGGGATGGAATAAACAATTCCTTATAGAAGTGAGTTAATATCTTTTTGTTTCGTCTTGGATGTAATTTACAATTATCCTGCGCTCATTACAAACAGCTTTTAAGTGCTCAACTGTCTCTGCTTTGGTGATTAAACCAATTGTGCGATGCTATAACAAAGTTCAATCTCATTATTACGTCTTAGACTCGGCAGCGGAATCCACTGTTTATTTTTTTAAGGTAATCCCACGAACTTTAGCTGAAAATGTGCTTCGTCATATCTGCCCTCAACAAGAGTGGCTTTTATGTGCTGTTGAATCACCTTAATGTTTTCCATCGTTCACGCGAGATTATGCAGGTGTTCCGTATTCGGCGCTTGACCTGAGGAGTGTTTTAATTCTCCTTCATTTTCATATCCATTTCTTTGTGCAATTCCCCGTGAGCCACATTTTTTCTCTCCTGGAGGCATTACGCTCCAACATAAATATAAATGCTCCAGTAATTAAAGGCATCTTAATTTTATGTTAAATGCATTCTAAAATGTTGTCATTCTCCTTTGATATAACGTTCGTAACCGGTCTTTAGGCCTCTTTCTGCTGCTTAACATGTAATTGTGTCTTTTTTGAGACGATTTAATGTAATTTATTTTCCCACTCTCTATAATCTGGGGCAATATATCGCTTTAATATCTTAGTTTTCTTTCGCGAAGAAAAAATAATAAAACACCTATTTTAAATTAAGCAGCCTTAGACTTACTTAAACTCAGGCCTTCGTATAAACTGAAACTTTGAACAAAATCGTAGGTATTAAGGGTTATTTCCATTCGCTTATATTTAACTCATTTACTGCTTGTGAAAATTTTCAATGATAACTACCTTTATGATTTGCGCTCTATGACTTCAAAACTGACGCAGTAATATAGATAAATCAGCCTTCTTTATTAAAGTCGATTGAAATGCTGATCTGAATTATGAGAACCTGAATTTACCTGAATGTATTTGGCACATGCACTTGCAATGATAATGCTTTCTCATTGCCAAGAAATGCGTTTATTTTTATAGTTATTTTAATCGTAAATTTATCTTCTTGGGAAGTTACTCAAAATGACTTTACCTTTGATAATATTCCTTTAAAACCATACTTTTAATGAAGTAGATAACATTTTATGAAGTTGTCCAATGTATAAATAAATTATGTATATCCCTTCCTACTTTTATTTATATTCATGTAATCGTATATTTCTTTACACGTATGTTGATGTTAAATAACATCATTGATTGTGAATTAGATGGAAAAAATTATTTTCGCTTTTTAGAAATAATTTGCCTGTACATTCCAATAATTTTAATTACATAATTCATATGTTGATTAAACGATTCCCTAGAATAAAGAAATCTGAGTTAATTTAAAACGACATAGTTCATGTTGTAAAGGGTCGTCGAATAATCTCATCAAAGTTGTTTTATTCCTTCTTGATCCATCTTGTAATTGTAGCCCGTCCAAAGCTCTTTTGAACATTTCACTTCTTTTCTGGCAGATTTCCTTTCTAAGACATCTTAGGAATGAAGATTGATTCGTAGTAAACATTTTCTCCGGTGTATATTCCTCATCCATTGCAGATTTCCCGGAGAAGCAGACGTCGCTCTTCTCAGTATCCGGATCAAACAGATGCCGATTTCCTTTCCAAGCAAATGTCGAAACCCCTTCAAATATTCACTTCAATAGAGTGAGTTCTCTAAATATGCCACGCCTTTCCCTCACATTAAGGATAAGAACGTATCCCTCTTTTTCTTTAAACTCGAATTCCTTTGCTCGTGTAATATTTCGATTCCTGCCTACGAATTACTAGCTCATGTATCGCTCTTCTAACTAACGGCATTTTCGCTAGTTTTTCCAATAATGTTTTACAGGTCCTCATGTTTAAGTTTGGCAACGTTATCCCTTTGTAAAACCACTCAGTGTTAGACTGTACCATCTGAATAGAGGCTCCTGTTTTCATACGTCTGCGTTCCATAGCAGTGAGTAGTGGTGAGCAGTAGCTTTCACATGGCGAAAATCAGACTTTGATCGAATATAAGACACTCTGAATCTAAGAAAAGTTTGATAGGTTATATATAGGTTATACTCTAGTATCCGTCTAGAAGAAAAATTAAAGAACTATTTGGTCACCAGAAATTATCCGTTATTCGTCTTAAGATATGGGAACGCTTTACACTTCTTAATTTACCTATATTATGGATTTAATTTCTAGCTCTTTATTAGCCGCGGGGTCTATAACCCCAGATGACGTATTTCTCTTAAGAATAACAAGAACTATTAAAGATATTTCAACCACTTTCAAAGTATCCTTTTTAATAACATTATAATTAAAATTTGAGAACCTTATTTTTGATAGAGAAAAGTATGATTTTTAAGCTGTTTCCGAATTTGAAATTTGAACTATGGCTAAGCCGCTGACCAAAAATAGAACTTCTCCAATTCTTAACTCCCGTAGTTCTATTCGATTAATTGATCATGGGTTTTCCTCCTTTTATATTCTCTATTTTTAAGGAATGCTTTGTGGATACCTCTCGCATGGAACGCACCCTTTAAAGCTTGTCCCATCTTTCTGCTTACGCATTCTCCTTTCCTTAATGGAGCCAATGGAAGGCCTCTACTATCGGAGAATGCATTACCTTTGCTACCGAACGTCCATCAGCCCAGATTATGATGTTTTATATGGAAGCACATTTTATTTTCTATCCTACTCCACGTGTACTTACCTTTTTCCGTTTGCTTTAAAGGAAGCATCTCACATTTTCCCATATCTTTATCGATTTTTCCCTTTCCAATAATTTATTCTTCGCTCATTATTTGCTACTTTTCCTTCGCTTGCCTTCTTCTTAAGCATTCATTCTATTTCTGTCTAAAGGCCGCATTTATCTTCGAAATAATCTTTTCATTTCTTGTTTTAATGTTCATTACGGTCGGATAGACCCTGCGGATGAATCAGATAATTCTTCTTTATAATCAACAGTTTTGGCGTTCAGACACCGTTTTTTATTATTTTGTCCTTTTTTTTACGAATTTCTTCTCAAAGTGTGCGAACTGTTGGCGAAGCGAGATTTGCCACCTGAGGATGCGAAAAGTGCTATGGCAGGAAGATTTAAATGAGGCTGAACGAAAGAAGTAGCAAAATTTGTCAAACATGCGAAATGTTGTTGAATCTTAATTTTTAAATTTCATAAGACGAAGGGTTAGATGTAAGAAGACTGAACTAGACTAGACTTAGTCTCACCCCATTAATATTATTATTAGGATCATTTATTGTTTTTATTTATATTTTTGTGATAATTTAGAAATCTTCAAACTGTGGAGCAGGTGTTATTATTGTTATTTCTTGTATTTGAGCGTAAAATTTGTTGTCTATTCCGATATTTGTTGTCACAATCAGTATCATATTCATAATTTAATTATTACAGGATCGCTTCATTTTTATTTTTATCCTTGCGTAATTCTCCGATTAACCACCTCCCTTAAGGTGTAATAGCAGTCTTTTCTTAGCTGTTATATAAATAAAATATGAATTTTCAGGTCTCGAGGCCTTTTAATCGAATCAGGCCTTTTAATCGAATATTTCAGGAGAAAAGGTAGCAAAAAGTACTCAGGAAAGAATAGTTAATGGTGATTAATTGCGTTACATAGATGCAGTTAAGTGAGGAAAAGCTTGTCATTTTCGGCTGGATAAAGTAATCCCAGAGAGTAGCGGCCCTAAACGAGCGTTTCCTTTTCGCCAAAACCCCTAGTTCCTTTGCATCACAACGTCCGCTGATATTTCCAGGAAGAAATCCCATCTTCACATATTCCTAGATTTTTTGTCTCGAGGAGTCCTCTCTCTTTCATCCAGAAAATGCTCTCTTTCCGCCTTTGACCTCCCCAAAAGAAACCATTCCCTCTCATCCTTTTATTACGCCCCGCATTTCACTCTTTGTACATCCGAAAACGACTCTTCAACTGTTTTTCTCGCGCATCTCTCTACTTTGTATTTTCCTCATCCATTTGCATCCAAAGAAATACTTCGCTTAATTTTAGCTCTAGAGGTCAGAATGTTTTTCGAATCCAATGTCTTCCTAAATTTTAAGTCCTGTGTTCCTGATTTATATCGACCATGAGAAAATCATTGTGCAATTATGATTTGAATCACCTGTTAAGCGTGGCCTCAGAATTGTTGAGAGATACTATTTTTCACAAGCTAAATCAGTTCTTAATTCATTGAAAATAAAAATGCAAAATAGTATATTGCAGTATTTACCTATTTTGCAGAACTTTATTTTTGTATTAAGGAAATAGAAACTTCATGAGCAGTCTTTATTTCTACATGGAATACCTCCAAATCTGTCGCCAATGTTTTGAGATTGCTAATGATTTCATGTGCAGCCTAATCGTGGCATCCTTCTAATAAAGAAGTATGCTTAATTCTCATATGAATCATAATCTTTCTCGAATTAAACAAGAAATTAAACACGTGAACTTGTCTGCGCAATGTTATTTAATTGCTCTCTGAAACTAAAGAATGATAAAGATGAAGTTAAGCGTGTAAATGCATGATCAGTTAATGAAACTAGTTTTAGGATTGTCTCTATGCGCTGTTATTATTAGAAGAATGTTCGAAAGGAAAGACCTTTGAAAAGCAGACAAGAGGAAGAGTTCGGGAAATATTACGGACATTTTTAGTAAAGCTGAGATAAAATATATTATAGGCATTTTATTCAGAAATAGAAAATATGAATGCATGTGAGCGAGGTCGAACGAAATTATACGAATGATTATTGAATTCCAGCGAAGGGAAACATTGTTTATAAAGTGAAGTGAAAAGGTGGTACTGCGCGGGGTAATTCGCTTAACTTTCGCCGCTCGGAACATAAAGAAAGTCATAAAGTAAGAACATAAACACCGAATATAAAGGCAAAATTCCGCATAAAAGGCGCTAAAGAATATAGGTAAATGAGGATTGGTAAACATTTATTGCAATCCAAGGTGATGGGGCAACTTTGGTCTTTAACTTTAGATGATGGAATATATATATCTATTATATATATATATATATATATATATATATATATATATATATATATATATATATACCGTTATGGATGTAAAACGGGTGTATGAAGCGAATACATTAAAAGAAGGGAATATTTTCATCGCAAATCGTAAGCGCTCAAAGAACTGCAATCAACACTCGTTAATAATTTGAGAAATCATTTGAACAGACGTGATTTTACGTGACCTTTAGTACTGTTGTATTTCAATTCACTGGTGGATTTCCGTAAGGGAATATTCATTTTAAAGTGATTCACAATGACCACATGATATGAAAACAATAACTTATATTTCATTCTAAATTCCTTAGCAACAGTTCAGAGCATGAAGTACAATGAAACCGCAGATATTTTGCCGCTTTTGAATTGCATTCAAAACGAGTTTAATCACTCATTAAAACAAAGTGAAACATTTTCCATCGGCAAGTTGACGGAAAATTTTAATAAATAAGTTTCTAAGTTTCGTAAATTAAATGGGAAATATAAATAATAATAAAAGACCGTTTTGTACGCATTTGCTTCTATATTTACTTTTTCATTCGTTCTTTTTGGTCTTATGATAATTCGTTCCGTTTTGAGTCGTCAGATATAGCAGTCTACTTAAAAACGCTTCTTATGTCTAAAATCGTCACTTTTGAGGACTTTCGGAGCTTTTCTTAAAATAAACGAATCCGGCGAAGAGGGACATAATTTTATCCTCCTCATTACCCACCAGTGTTTCGTTTTTATTTCCATTTGAAGGATTCTTCCGTCGGGCTTTATGTTTATCGTCATCTTCCGCGAGGAAAAAATGTTATTTTCCTCATTCTTTCCTCTCTTTCGTCGAAATTCACTTTGAGAAAAGTACTCATTTCCTTTATTCTTTGCTCTTTCGTGTGGTTGCCTCGCTCTTATTCTCCTCTTTTTCCCTGAAAATCGCGCTGCCATCTAATCTCTCTTTTGCACTCGGAGGGTAGACCAAAAAAGATTTGCACTGTCTTTTACACGTTTCTTATGAATATTGCCAGCGGATAATCTCACTGCTGCGTTAGTTTTGCTACAGTATCTTCTACATAATCATATCATCAGAATTTGATATGTTATTCCGAGGTTTCTTATTTTTCAAGGCCCTCTGAAACGAGACTCTTACTCACGATTTATATATATTAAATGAATACACGTTAACCATCTTAAAAATGTCACTTGATAAACGAAAGAGTTCTTTCCAATTGATATGATCGATCATGAAATTTCCCCTAATAACTCTCGCAGCAGAATATTCCAAACCAAAACGACCTCTCCTTTCCCATATTTAACTCCTGAATTTCAGTGATTATTCACCTGAAAATGTCAACCCGTTGACGATCGAATTAAAAATCTGCTGCGGAAGAAGCATTTTACTTTTTCTTATGGTTAACGTATCTTCATTAAATATTTATAGATCTTAAGTTAGAGTTTCTGAGGGCGTAATCCACACTAAGTCCTCTTGTGGTGGTAATAGTGATTGGCACGAATCAGAATTGGTCCGAAGCGAAAAGCGAGCTATAGTTGAAGTAATCGGAAATGTTTAGAGATTAAGAGAATTCGGAAAATGCAATATTAATAGTACTATGTTGGTAAATTTGTAAAATTATTACTAATTTTTGATTTTACAATAGTAAGAATACATATCGGAGTTAAATAATGTATATTTTAGTCGCAGCGGTGCAAAAAATCACGTAGACTGCACATTCGAGCTCCGTAAATAGTTTATGTAACTCCTTAAGTGCTCTCTCTCTCACGAAATCGTTTGAGATCTGTTTAGTGACAATCTTTAAAGTTTACTTCAAAAATGTGCTTTCTCCCGTGAACGCCAGTAAAAATATCGCATCGAGAAACTCTTTCCTACAAAATTTTCGTTTCTGCTCACGGAAACATGTGCTGGCGATTTGAACGTGTTGTTCACTATCTGAGTTATCGTCCGATATTTTCCTCTGTGTTTGCCCTAGTTGTTCTCGGAAATGCACACCTCTTTTTACTTTCTTCTTCGTCATATTTTGCCTCTTCTTCGCTCCCTCTTTTCCTCCTGTTGGCATCACCTATTTCTGCAACTGCGCGGAAAAATTTCCCATCAGCATGCAGAATGTCGCATAATTTATTTCACCTTCCCCTCAGATTATGGAAATGGCGGTGAAAAAGTTGATTTTCATCACACGTGCGCCTTTAAGATCCTTGAATTGTTTTATGCCAATATTAAGGGTTTTTTTCAGTTTCCTTCTTCTTTACACTGACTAGTCTATGATTTTAATCCTTTAGATTGAGAAATTTAGGATGATTATTAACTACCGTGAGAAGGAATGTCCCCATTTTATACAATTATCTACTCTGACCATCTTTTCTTCGATTAATACGATCAAACGTGAATTCGTGGAATTTTGAAAAGAAATACACTCCGTGACTTCCGAGGCTGATATTTAATTCAACGTATAAAATTCCTACTTATTCACCTGAATAAATCAACGCGATGACGAAACATGAAGAATTAAACCGACTGTTAAAGTTAAGAAGTGTTTTTATTTTCATTTCTTGGAGCCTTATGTTATGTTAATATGAGTTATTTTTAATATGTTTCAGGCTGATTATTTTTTACCATCAGTTTTGGTCCGATGTTTAATAACCTGGCAGTGTGTAATTTTAATTTCTGCTGTTCTATGGAAAATGAAATAAAAAACACTTACTGTTATTATTATCGAGGCTCATCTGTTCGAATTATCGCACGGTGACTGCGTCACGATATCTTTTATATTTTTTACAGTTACTTGCAAACCCTGCCAAAATCTCAACGGCGTGTGGCAGGAGGTCCAATATCCATGTCTAACTCTAGCTGTTATAATATTCTCTAATGCCTCACGGACAAAACAACCAGATGCAGCCAAACGCGAAGATTTCCTGTTTCTTAACTGGGGTAACAAAATCAACGATCTCTATTGATTAAGTTTTTCGAATAACTTCCGTCGGCAATAAAATCTTGCGCCCTTAAGCGAATCATAGCCGAAAAACTACTCTCGAATCTCCTTTAACAAACCTCCACATTGAATGGTATCTAGATCGAAGACTTAGCCCACCTCGTGAGGATACCAAACAGCAATATTATAGGATAAGGTGAATCAGGGAAAAATCCTCAATACGAAAACATTAAATTATAGAAATAATGAATAAAATAGAAACTAATTTCGCTGTTTCGGGTGTATTCTTCCCACTTCTTGAATTCGTTTCGAATTCCGTATTCTCTTTTCCGCGAAATTCATTCACGAACTCAATTTGCAGAAGCTTATCTTGGCTAATAGCGGAAGTCGATCTTCCCGCTGTCTTTAAGCATTCCCAGTTTAATAAGGAAGGAACTCGTTCTAGAAAAGTTATCTTCTTCGATATTTATGTGATAGAGTGACCAAAATTAATATTCCGGTCCTCTTCTTCAGTTCAAATCCGCTCTTCTATCGCAGCTTCCTTATCTCCTTTCAAGAGATGTAATTCCAGATCATTAGAGAATGGCATGGCGGTCGCACATTCTATGTAATCGGTCATTAGAACAATCTTTGTGCTAAATGCGGTCTTTTCTATTCTGCCCTTACTTAACTTATTACTATAAAATAAATTACAAAGTTGTATAATTTATTATGGCTTTCCACCAAGTAACGCCAGAACGTATTGATAACTTATTACTCTTTCTATTTACTGCATTCTCATTTTCTATATCCTTTATAGCTTCGAGCAAAAATGAAGTAAAACTGATACAACAATAAATGAGAATATCGTACTTTTAAAGCGCTTGTATTGTTTATTTTCTACTTTAAAAAATATTTTAATCTGTCCTTTTCTAAATTAAGTTAACTATCTGAAGGTTTTGCAGATTTTTCGTGCCTTCCTTCTTGTTGGTGTTTCCAGTTCTGGTGTATTTTTTCCCAACGGATTATTCAAACCACTTAGTTGTTTTCTTCATTGTTATTTTTTCATACAATATCTTTATCTTAAGTTTCAAATGAAATAGTGTAGCAAACTATTGTGCACGATGGGTGATATATTGACAGTATATCTTCTGAATTCCTGCAATTGCCTTTAACGGGCACAAATCAATAGAGCTTCTGCAGTTTCGTTATCGATAGAAAGCACCCCCTGCCACACGCCGCAGGGTATTAATGTTCTTTAGTAATATTTATGATGCTACTGAAGGTTAATTTTATTTAATTATTATTTCTATTAATTTATACTTGTCAGTTTCAAATTTTCGTTAGTTAACTCTGCATTTCTTTTATTTTCAGGTGAGGTTTTACTCCTTTCCGATGTTTGATGAAACTGTCGGTGAGTTAATGCCTTTTTCATCACAGCATTTCCTTTATTCTACTTTTAGATTTACATTTTAAGTGACCTTTTCCTTTCTCTTTATATTTATAATTTCCTATTTATTCTAAAACCTGTCTTATTTTCATTTTATTTAATCGGTCTTTACTTATAGTTCAATTTAAATTGCTTCATATGCTCTTCAGAATGTTTTTCAATCTGTGAAAAAATTGATAAGTTATCCTAACAGTTTTATCACCAAGTGCTGAATATTGAAGTGCTCAAGTAATAAGATATATCCCTCGTGACCAACATGTATTCTTATACGATAAATTAGCCATACTTGATATAGACTTAGTCGACCTGTAGTCGTTTTCAGCTCATGCATTGAAACTGTATTTAATTTTTCACTGACATTCATAATTCGCGATTCTGAAGATTAATTCCGACGACCAAATCTTCTTCAATTCCCAGAATTAAATTATACCTTTGCAAACCTTAAAATAGTTTAATTCTATTATAATTTAATAATTTCAAGTAATTATCGATTTAAAATTTTGGTGAATCGATTTCACTTACACAATATTTTTCTTTTTTGTTTCGATTAATTCCGTTTGTGATGGAGAGATCTGTGTCAGTATAGCACATATTCAGTATCTGCATTATCCAGTGCATCGATGCATTATTCATACCAAAGTCGCGTTGCATTCTTCCAACGAAATACAAATTTGTATCGAAAAATATTCGTATTCTTCCCCTTTTTCTAGAAATAAGGATTTATTATTGAATGGTGTTTTCGTTGAGATACTTTTTAAATCGGATATTTGCTATGAAACTGTCGGTTGATAGAAAATCTTCTGTTCGATACTTCCAACACGTCTCCGATGAAAAGCCATTTTCATCTTCAGTCGCTGTTTTTCTGTCTTACTCCATTTCCTAGTTTAAAATTTATTCCGTCTTATTCGTATCAAGATGTTTTCCTTATCGTTTCCTTCTTTTACGTATCAAATTTCGGAATATTATTTTCGTTTCTCTCGTTTTTAATGAATATTGTGATCGATTTACATCTGTATACAACGTGGAATCTCGAAAGAAATACTATGACAAGAATTATAGTACGTTAAATCGAATCCATGATTGGGCACATTAAAATCATTTACTCTTAAAGGGAAAGTAATAGATATCGCAAGAAAATTTGCATTTTAAACTGCTCAAATATTCGATGAAGAATTAAAATTGGAGTATTTATTAGAAACATTACTTACGATAGATAATATAAATTAAGAATACGGAGTATTAGGTGTCCAAATAACGCGGACGAAATCGCAACGTCCAAAGTCTCCCGAATGGCTTGAGAGAATGTTCCGGCGAGATAGCTCAACTGACAGAGCACCCGACCGGCAATCGGGAGACCCGGGTTCGATTCCCGGTCCCGTCGGACTTTTATCAAGTCTATTCTTCCTTGGGATTTTTCCTGGGTGCACGAGTGCAAAAACGCCCTTTACCCATTCCTTAATACGGAGAGATGACAAAATAATATTCAGCAGTATATCGCAAGTGGTAAAAATAAAAGATGGATCATAAATATCTTTTTAGCTCTTCATTAATATAAACAACAGCTCAGCTCATAAAATAGAGCCGCTTCTTAAAGTATATCTCCTATAAAATCGTAAGCTTTTAATGCTGAATTTCGATGTCTTCGCATTCCTATGTTTTGCTTAATCTCTTTAAATGCCCTTAATGTAATCTGTGTCCATTCAACTTGATATCAGTCGCCATATCTGTCTGAGGATTTATAATGCTTCATCCGTTATAATCTCTGCCTCGATTTCAAATCCGGATCAACGGCGCACTTCATATCCCTTCCGATGGAATCCTTTCTCTCTTAATTATTTCTTCGCTCTGATTCACCTTTTACTTCTCATTCGGACCGTAGCTTTTTCCTTCCTCTATTTAACCTATCCGCTTTTCTCTCCGAACAGCTCAAAGCATCTTTTATCGCATTCCATTGTATTCAATCTGTCAAGAGACTGAAGATCATCTCCAGGATTTATATGCAGAATTCGTTGTAGTTTGTATAATTAATATTTTAGCAGAAGGAGCTATAAAGCAGAAACGAAATACTTTGCATAATTCTCCGTAAGGAAATATATCGACCTATAAAAATAATTGTATTGAAATACTCGATTTTATTCTTTTATCTGTATTATTGCATCATTTCAAAAAGTTTCACCTTTTCGTGATAAGGACTAGGATAAAATAAACGTTATGAAATGAAATGTACTCTATTGCATTTCTGATATTGAAGTTATTTGGCTTATAGAAAAATGTTTTTAAGAGAGAAGTCTTTAACTTCTATGTGCTTCACAGATCGGGCTTAGGTCCCCAATTCTTTATAAAATTGTATTAAAAACGTGTGAAGGATGCTAATCCACATCATAAATGTTCCTATCCATATACACTATGCTTATCTGTCGATAAACAAAGCTGCGAGCTCAATGACACAAATCATCTTATTATTTGCTCACAATATAATAGTTTCCGTGCAAAGGTTTTTCGTTTCGGGTTCGATGCCCTGATTCTTGAGACGGCGAATATTGGCGAATGCGCAATTTCAGCTTTTTATTTCACCTTTTTAAAACCCAAAGATTCTCTTTCATCTGCGTCATGCTTCGGGAAACATCTTTGTACTGTGTTTGTGTTATTTTTTCCTCCATTCCATATCTCAAAGGAGATCGTTTTGCCCCATTTTTCTCCGTATTTTATCCGCGGGAGTTTTTTCTTCAAAGTCTTAATCCGCTTCTCGAAAGAAAAGTAATTGCTAAAAGGGAGGATGGACACTTAAATTATTAACATGCGAATTAACTTACCCTAATGTAAATATCCAAACCTTATAATTTAGTCCCTTTGACGTAGCGCCTTTTTAGTGTTTCTTCATAATTAGTGTTTCAAAGGTATTCTCGGAAGTGCAGAATAATTCCCTATAAATTCAAAGTGTTCTTTCGAAAACACACGTTCGGATCGCTCTTTCATTTGAGCTCACGTAGTATTTCTTTATTCGGAGTCTTTTGAATTTCGGTCATATCGGTGAAGAACGTAAGGGTTGAAATTACTTTTGAAATATAATTAAGAGGCTTCGAGCGAAAAACTTAATTACTCTAAGGCGACCCCTTACGCACTGAAGGAAATATCAAGGTGCTTTTCATCTAAGTAATTTTTAGAAAAAAGAAATCTGTGTGAGTTCTTGGTTAACACATACTGGTTGCATTTTGGACGTTTATATTACAAGTATTTTTCGAACAATTCTCTCTTTTAGTTCATAATTTATATCAGACGTCGAGGGTATTTTTTGCCTCTTTCTGAAACTAGAGAATGTTTTGAAATAATTTTCTTTTACAATGTTGTTCATTACGCCGGATGAAAATAATGTGAAATTAATTACGCTTGTAATTTTGTGATCTTATTATTTAATCTGTATGACTATCGGCACTATAATTTCTTGTATGGAGTATAGCTTCTGAGATACGTTTTCTCTTATCTTCGTCTTTTATGATTATTGATACGTTTCATTTGTTTTTAATGTTTCAACCGCTATTTTAATAAAGCCCTATTCGCCTGCTGCCTGTGAACTGCATTGTGTGTTGTATTAACAGTAATTTATAAGACTGATGGAAATACTCGATAGAATATATAGATCGATATATAGAAATACTTGTACTACCTGTGTATGTATAAGCTTCCCATGTTTGTTGCGAGTAGTAAACTTTTATGCCGTTTCTTAAATTATCCTTCAATTCATTACTTGCATTTTCGAGGCTTCAGAATTTGAAATTAAGGCTCTTTATCTTTGGAAATATCTACAGTTGTCTACCCTGCTATGATAGATATGATACATCTCTGGAGTATCCTCTTTTCCTCCTTCATCCTCCTATCTTTTGATCTCTGTTTCATCTCAGAGTGGAAATTCCCCGACAGTGCTACCAACGTGCCCACGTATAATTCCCATCGCCAAATCACTTTAAGCATTCGCTTCCCCCTTTTGCTATTAATAATCCATGCAAATTCGCTCCATAAATATGATAACGCCGGTTTAGACGCCTCGGTCGGATAAGGCCTTCCTAACGAATATGATTTCCTCTTGCGCATCCTCGTCACGATTCCACTCGACGTCCCTTCTATTGGAAACTATGCTTTTTCTCATCATACATACATATGTACATAATAGCGCTACTTCCTTAAGCACGTATTCAGCCGCACGTGATATATTATCGATGGCTTATGGGAATGCAAGCTGTAAGCATAGGCTAAGACGAATTTCGTGGATCTTTTCTATTAGCAAGTACGTAGAATGGTGCAATGGAATTTCACTGGTTAATTATTCGGTCATATGAAAATAGATATCCGATGAATTACATTTTGATTTTAAACCTTCCATTTGAAGGAAATATTATTTTAAATTCAAATACGTTCAAATTATTTATAAGGATCCTCGTTAATGCGTCCTCTAGCTTTTGATGGAAATGCATGATCGGTGGAATGGCGTTCTTATCTATCATCACGGCGAAAGCTAATATGTAATACTCGGATTTTGCTAAATCGTTTTTAATAAAACGATTTATTTTTATTCTCCTCTTTAAGTATTCGCTTTCGCTAATGGAGGCGGAGCCATTTTAAATTTCGCTTTTGTTTTTTTTTGGTGATTTGTGAGCTATGAAAAAACTCTCAGCGGTATTAAATCGGTTTACAACGTTTTTTCATCTTCTTCTCGCCGTAAATTTTTCTCCCAACGCTTTTCTTTTCTTCTTTCGGAGATTTTCTTGCCTTTGATTGATCGCTTCGCAGTATCCTTCTTAAATTAGCCTTTTTTCATCGTTTACCGCTCTATTCTGTACTTTTCGACGCCCCTAATTTATGGAGCGCTGAAAGATGGACCGTTAAATTTCGTTCCGCTCAGATTTATGTTTATTTACCGTACACTTTCCAAGTACTATTCGATACCCTCGTTTCGCAACGGCAAGTACAACGTTACTCTCGGAAGCTATATTTCTCTTCTGATATGAATTCTTCCGACATTATTTCTCCTTCTTGCATTATGAGCTTGTTCGCAACTGTAGCATCTTGTTTCGAAATACCGTATATAATTCGACTTATTTAGAATGGTGTTTGTAGTAAGATGCATTACTCAGTGTTTACACATGCATACGTTGGAGGTGATTTCCTTTGATTCATTAAATGCTTATAAGCAAGTTACTTTTTAAATTATATCCTTTGAAAGCTGAAGAAAATATCCTTATTATGTAGTTCATAGAAACGAGGTTATGTAAAACCACCCTGTTCTGCCCCTCCAGTTCTACAATCTTTAGTAATCATTGCTTCCACATTACGTCCACATTATAACTCAGGTTGGTAAAGAAGAAAGACACTGGTAATTTTCCACACTGTTTATTACTGTCGACCGGTTTCGCTACCCGGAGTAGCATCTACTGGTGAGTGGATAACCAGAAGATGCTGGAAAATTAACAGTGTCTTTCTTCTTTACCATAATGGCTTTCCACAAAGTAACGCCTGAGCATGTAGATTTCATAACTCAGGATATTCTTATGCCTCCTTATTCTTTTCATCCTTTTGTTTCTCATTTTAATAGTTGAAGGATAAATAATTTCACCTTTCTTGTCTTTTAATATTTGTTTTGGCCATACATTTACACACTCAGAGTTAACCGAACCATGCGAGTTGTTTTTAAGCCGCTTGAAACTGAGTGTTTCAAAGAAATATAAGTATCTCAGGATAAAGTTTGATCATAGAAGTAAAGTAAATAAGAGGTAAATGACAGGATGGAAAGAAGAGGCTTACGAAAAAGCTAAATCCAATGTCACAAAGAGAACTGTACGAAACAGTCTAAAGAAATATGATATAGGGACAGAATTATAAGAATAACCAAAACAAACAACTGAAAACGGAAGAGATTTCGTGAAGTTTGTTAAAGAGAAATGACACGATCTTGGAAATGGATAAAAAAGACTTATTATTAATAAATAGGAAAAGATATATTCCTGAACGATCATTATTTTTGTTTCCTTATTAATGCACATTAGAAATAATTTGGAATTCTTTTTTACTAAGATAGAGGTTGTGTTTTGTTTAAATCTGTTTTATCGTCTTGCTTAACATGAAGAAATCTGAAGTTAATTAAGTTTTCCTTTCTCATTCAATTTACTGTTTACTCCAAGAATAGTCTTCGGCGATTCGCCGTTATGCGTTTCATCGAAATAATTCTAACAAACTTTCCCGCTTATTTTTTGTGATATTTCGGATGCCTTATGCTGTGGATTTTTCATAAGTATCTAAAACTCGGCTAGTTTGCGCTTCAAGGATTCGTTTTTGTATTTTCAGTTCTCAGGTTCCTCTTCAAGAGTGCGCTTGTTACTTGAATGTAGATGCAATTTGTATGTAACTGGACGGCTTAAAATGTTGCTCATAATTATTTGACTGTTTGCAATTTGTATTTGCCAAGAAAAGGTAGTTTCGCTACAGTTTTGGGCGCTGAGAAAGCTAAGAGGACATTAAGAAGTTTCCGAGTGTTTGTCCATCAAATTCCTATGTGATCGCAGCACTTCAAGTTAAACATACTTCCACAGTGCAAACGCAAACCACAAATAAAGTGGAGGATATGTTTCGGAGAGAAGTTCGTTCGTAGGGAAACTCCGGTATGAGTTCGTGTACATGTTGAATTCAAAAGATTGGGACGTTGAATCAAAATGAGAATATTCATAAAATTAATGATAATTCTTAGCGTCCTTATTAATGACCCTCTTTTAATCTTAATTAAATCTAACCTATCGTCTTTGGGCATTCAAAAAGAGAAAAAGTAGATACTGTAGATACACTTCAATACTACAAACAGGAACAAATAATGCATTTCATGTAATTAGTATGGAGGGAATAACCGTATGAAACCCTGGAATTTGCTTTTAATAAGTCAATATATGAAATAATAAAATAGTATTAGTTACGTATTTGCGTCTGTATTCACAAAATCAGGAGACATTTTAAAAAGCAGCAATACAAATGCTCTGCTAAAATACATCCGTGACTACTAATTTTAAAGAATTCTTTTTACGTGTTAATTAATAATTGATGATAATATGAAATATTTGATGATAATAAATTATACACCAAAATATACGGATGTGGATAATTTGTAAAGCCTTAGATAGCTAAGAATTATCTTACACCAGTTGATACAATGGCAGTAACTTTGGTAAGATAAGCGGTAGATAACCATTGCTAAAATTTTCATAGTACAGGTTGGATTCAATCCAAAACAATATATTAAATTATTTTATTACTCTTCATGATTATTATATACCTTTTAATAAAATGATTCTAATAATTTTTTCTTAGCGCTTTGAATATGGCGATGTAATGACGTCTATCATATATAAATATTACGTCAGGGATATCATTTTGAGTATGGAACAACTTCTTTTCTAATACAAAATGCCAGTTTCAGTATTTTGCTTTTTATTCCTGAATATCACGTTACGCTTAGATGTACCCGATTAGAAATTATTAAGAGAATACTGGACTATAAATACGAGAGATTAATTTTAAGTTTAGTAAAGTGATTGGATTATTTCCTTTTTGAAGACTGGGATGCTCTTTTATTATACCTTATTCACCATTCATAGACGACTTGTAAATGCTGTATAGGCGCCATAATGGTGCTACACGAGTGTGTAGTGTCCTATCTGTTTCGATATTGAGAAATTGGCTGGCCTTAGTTGTTATCCTTAATATTGAATTCCTTCCTCTTCTCGTCTTTTCCTCGATTATCTCTTCTTTTATTCTCTGAGAGAGAATGTTCAGCGAAACCACTTTTCCATTTTTAATTCATCCATTTACTTCCATGTTTTCTTTGCCCCAACGTACATTCCTCAGTGAATTGCAAAGTTTATGATCAACATCATTCAATCATGGTTACTAATTTTGTGATTTATCTCTCTCGCTTACTTCCTTTAGCCATTTTTTCAGCGATATCTCCACGCAGAATTACCCATATTTAAGTACTTTTAATTTATCAAGTTTGATTTGTTTATAAAGCGAAATAATATTCAATTGGAAAATGACTTAAAACTCACGTTACGTCGGAAGAAAACTTTTGCATCTTACCACCGATTATTTATTACGCTACTAGTATTTAAAATGTTTTTCGTATCTTTGAGTGTGTTTTTGTAATTCTACAACAGATACTCCGTAACATATAATCAGAAATAGCTAAATAACTTTTCACCGATGAGCAAACCTTTCCATAACCGACACATTGTAAGGCATCATTACACGAACGATTAATCTTTGATTTGGGAGGCCGCAAATAGTCCATTTCTTTATCCAATAAAGCACTCCTCCTCTGCGCTCTCATCCTTCTCTCTCCTGAGATTGATAAATTATTCTAAATAAGAAACCGCATATTTATCCTATTAACCGAATCTCTAATTCATCAACATCTTACGTAACTGAAAAGACGGTGGGAAATATTGATTCGTAAATTGAACCGTAAAAGAAGGAACATATCGAGATATTCTGATCCAAGAACTGACGTTACATAGCAGGATAGATTAGTCTCATTTGTGGATACATAAACTACTCATGCTTTTTAAATTTCACTTTTTTTCCATAAGTATAGCAAGGATTGCTTCCAGTAGAATTCGGTAGTGCTCCCACAATAATCAAAAGATTATATATTTATTCAATAATAGTGATATGGCCATTCCCACCAGGGAATCGAACCAGGGCCTCTTTCACAGAAATCTGCGTGTAAACTAATTGGCATATGAAGCATCTCACCTGGCGAATGAGTCCATGAGGCGTACTTAAGCGGCCGTTGTCGCCCCGTGACCTCTTTCCGCCTACATTAATCCGAGAGGCGCTTCATTGCTCATTGTCCCGAAAAAGCGCTGTAATTTATCGGGACTCCCTTTTACAAAGGCTTCGGGTGAAATATGGAGCTGGATTTTTCATCTCCATTGTGCTCTAGGGAGCTGATTAATACCCCAGATATCCCTCGATTAAAATTGTCCTGGGATCGAGTAATCGCTCGTTTAATTACACAGTTAAAATTTATCCGGCCGTGAGCGTACCTTTTTTTCATCTCCTTGAATAACAGTGGTTTTCCTTGAATTATAAGGTTCGCTCCTTTTTTACGGCCGACGGATGTTCGTCCATGTAAGATGCCCCAACTCAATCCTTCGTAAGTGAGGAATGGCCTTCTACAGTCCTAGAGAATATTTTGCTACATCCGTTTTAGACACGCATTGTTATGGTGAAGATAAATATCTTAGACCATATAGGCGTACGAACCGAAGGATAAATAGAAGAATTGGGGCATGACGTGGATTCGAACCCAGGTCTCCCATTTTAATGGTAACCACTGAACTACTACACCATATTAAGTGGTTAACATACCTTCCATTTAGAGTCCTGGGTTCGAGTCTTTCTCTTCTGTTTTTCTTTCGGTTCCCAGGTCGCTCACCTGTGGTCGCTGTTTATCATTTCCACTTTTCTTCGCTTTTGTCATTTGTAAGTGTAATTCTTGTGTACCTCTCTTATGGTCTCACCATGGAGTCGACTCATCAAATGGAATCTTTGAAAATACTAAATCAAATAGCTCGATAGTTTTTGAGTAGTTTTATAAATTATTCGTTGCTATAGAAATTGAAGTCCCTCGGGTAACTTTGTTTCGGGCCACGGTGACCCGGGTTCGATTCCTGGTGGGGTCCCACATTTTTAGGCGTTATTCCTGCATCATGATGAACACGAGTATCTGAATTGAGCGGATATTCAGCCCTCGATAGATGGCGTTTCAATCGATGCGACAATCATGCATTGATGTTCGACGAAATCTAGGACTTTTATATTGTGGAATAATTTTCGTCTTTGATCGAGGGAAGAAACGAAAATGTATTATTCCATTGCTTTTGTTTTTGTCACGGCTATAATAATGTGAAGCTACTGAAGTATAGGTAATTATTTGTGATGACTTCTTGAACGCCGTAAGAAATTTTATTCTTCGTGTTGGGTTTTCGTAGAATTTTGCCACTTTTAATCCTCTGGCTCATTGAGAAAAGCAAGGGAGCTCACTCCTCACCATGCCTCATTCCCTCTCCGGGATTTTACTTCATTTAAAAGGATACGCTAAAGCCGGTTCTAGCTAATGGTGTTTAGGATTCCCCTTGTATTTATGATGGGTGTTAAGGAATAATTTGTTAGCAAAAAGAAAGCTGTCCTTCTTTAGCGATAGTGGGAAAGCGGCAGTCGCGCCGTTTGTCAAATGTTTTCGTATTTTGTGCCGATGTGTTTCGGGTGAAAGTGTCCAAGTTTTTCGCTGCTGCACTTGATTTGTTGCGCGCGTAAATCTCTGCTAATGCATTCGCCATCACCACTTCCACCGTCCTTTCCTATTGCGGAGAATAACAACTATTTACGCTTTTGTTGATATTGTTCCTTAACTAAAACCTCCTTGGAATCCTTAGCTTTCCCTTTCTATGTTATGATCTATTATTAAATTTATAAATTCTACATCTTAATCTGCTTAAGAGATGTACTGAGAAGGAAATGATCGTGAATTGTTCTTTTAAATTCTGATCAGTTTACTTTGATGTTATCTAATAATCTTTGTGATGGATTATTTGTTCTAAACGAGAAATGAAATTATGATGGAAAATCTTAATTTTGTTAAAAATCCTCATAATAATTTTAATCATGTTTGTCAATTCATAGCTACATAATCAATAAGTGCCATTAAAAAACTGTAATTCGAACGTAGTGCTGATGGCAATGAAATTCAGTAAACATCTCACAAATCATTACAATTATCACAAATTCGAAGCCTGAGACCTGTCATATATGCTCCTTTTCAAATGAGAAAAGAATGCAAATTTTAAGATTAACAAGCAAATTAATAATATAAAGAAGCATAAACATCATGTTAAACAATTATAAAACCCAGGAAGATGGAACTGTATCCCTAACTTAGCATTCATTTAGTTTGGAATTCTTTTTTTTTAAACTAAGATTGATAAATGGGGATTGCAGATTCTACTCGCTTTTGTTGTTGAATCTTACGTAATAATCACCGATGCGTGTAAATTTATTTGAACTCCGGTAATTAATACCCGGAAATCAATTTCACGCACTTGCCGACGAGATTTTTGGAGGTCGTTAAAGATCTAATGGAGTGATACATATTCATATTTGTCTATCTAAAGTACCCTTGGTTCGACTCTGGATGGCTCGAAAACACTCTTATAATGAATGCACGTAAAGTTAATTTCTATCGATGAATTTTCTCCTTTTCTAGAATTAAATCAGAATTGATGGCCCGAAGAAATCGAGACAAGTTGCGAAAGAAAGAAAATTGAATAAATATTTTTATTTTGGTCATAGAATATAGTATTCGATTCGAAATTGATAGGAATCAGATAATAATAAAGAAACATTTGTGTAATTTTGCGAGTATGAAGAACAAGTCCCCTTAGCGAAAAAGGCGATCAACCCCCAATGGTAAGGAAAGCATTAGTAGGCTTTGGAAATCCATATTCAGCAACGTAAATTTGCAAATAATATAACCTTCTATATTATAGATGGTTTAAAACTGCACGTTGTGAGCAAATGGTTAAATAATAAATGCTTTTGTTCTAAAAATTATTAATAATTTTCGAAAAAATAATGATTAATAATGTCGAAAAAATTCCGAAGGTAGAAATGTAAATATAAGGCGATGTTTTTTAGCTACGAAATAAATAAATACTCTCCACATAAATATCTTATGTGAAAGCTATACTTAAAGTTTACGGCGAAAAAATCGAACATTTCAAAAGAAAAGAATTCGAATCTTCTTCCATTAACAATATAAAGCCACTGTATTAGTGAAGAGTGTAACGGTTTATTATTCAGAATGATTAGATGTATGCGGAGAAAGTAGAACATTTTCCTATAAATCAAATTGATATCCGTCATTTTGATAGGAAAATTCACCAGATTGTATATAAAAATACATGTTACTTGTACTTGTAAAAATACATGTTATTTGTAGGCTAAAATGATATATTGAGTAAAGGGATATTGATGCTAAAGCAATTCGGTTCTTGATTAATTTTTAGAAATTCTGTATCTGAAATAGACTATTTATGAAAGAATACATATTGCGCGTACCCTCTGCCATACGCCCAAAAGGGTTAGGTATGTAGATATACGGATAATTGAACATGATAAAAGTACCCCATTAATTCATTTTTAAGTAGGGAGGGGATATTGCTTTGTTAAAGCAAGCCAGCTGTGGAAACTTTTTAGCTTCATCTGATGATGCTTCTTAGCAAACCTGAAATTTACCGGGAAAAAAATTCCGTGAACAGAACCGAACCACCGATGATAAACTTTTGGATTAATCTTTGGGTAATTTGAAATTTAATCAGATATTCTAACCACTCGGCCATTTTTATACTGGTGACTGAGATATAATGCAGTAAGAACTTGGTTAAGTGGACTACTGCATGCCAGATAATATGACAAATACATTTAAATTGATCCCTGACATTTTTGACGGGGTATTTAGCATACATCAGATGTATGCAATGATATTAGTACATTTTCTATAAATTTAATTAATTTCTGTCATTTTTGACGGGTGAATGCACTAGTATTTATACTAAGTGTTTCTGTATCTTCTTAATACTCATACTTTATTTTTACTACCAGAAAACCATCCTCTCGTTATTTCTTTTATGAGCGACCAAATCAAGATTTTCGAATGATTTCAATCTTCCGATATTCAGGAACTGACCACTTTCTATAGAATGCGTCCAGTGTTTCCTCTTTTCTTTGGATTGGATCCATTGAAATTCCCTAATAAATGGCTTCACCCCAATCACATTAACCCTCTCCTTGATAGGTTTTTTTAATTGCCCTTTCTTCCCATAAACACTTCTTTTCTCCATCGACCCTCTCAATCTCCCCACACTGCCAATATTTCACGCCGCCCTTACTTCGTCCTTCTTCCTCACTTTAGAAATTGGAAACACCTTACTCACAACACCTTAATAAGAACTTAATAAACCCTTTCAGCATTACGAAATGTTGCTGTAAAATAATCGTGTTGATGTAAGAAACTTTTTATTCGGAATATTTCGCCTTCTTATTCATATCGCTCTCTTCAGTAGTGTCTACTCTGCGTGGACATTTCTTTATCGGAAGCAATACTGCACATGAAATCTCCCTCAATTTCCCTCTTATTAGCTCCGTCCCAACATCTACGGATGTGGTGTAAATGCACTTCAGAGCATGGAACCGAAAAGAACTTTTGCTGGAGTGGCAACCGAACCGAAAAAATTGTAACTTATTTCGAACCGAATCCTAATACCAATATTTATGCAGTTAAGACTTTTGGTTCCTTACGATTAACCTTTTACTTAAGTGTAATTAACTAATATGCGATAATTTAAGTTGCAACTAACTATGGATTAGTTTTGTTCTAGATTGATTGTATGGTAGTGTAAATTGAAAGAGCAAGATATAATAAACTCGCAAAAGTGTATTACATCACAGTGGTCGGAATAATTAATAAAAAATCGGAACGAACCGGTTCGAAGTGAGAGAAAAACCGGAATTGAACTGATATTTATTTTTTCGTTGGAACGAAAAATACTCCGTTTCGATGCCCTGTAACGATATTGGATTGAAATTAGTTAGGAAAGTACGTTCCGTTGAATTGTAGCCACATCTTGTCTAAATGCGTACGTCCTATCTTGAAAAATGCAATATCTAACATTCAAAGTGTCTGCCAAGAAATTTCATGTTGTTCAGTTACGCCTTACAACATCCATCTCTACTTCGAGTTAAACTCTGAAAATGGTTCTCGTCAGCGAGTGCGACATTTCGGCTGAATTGAAAAACATCTCATTTAAGCAGAGACGTGCGGAAGGAGACGTCGCTGAAGAGAAATCATTCGAAAGTGCTTCGGCGTGTCAATTCTTTCATATTTATGCTTCCTTGTCTCTTTTCGATCGAATCTGTGAAAACTACATATAGCGAAAGAGTTCCAAACATCGCTATTCTATCTGTCCTTCAACGTCCATTCTTTTTCATGAATTATCTTTTGTCTTCCGTAACTTTTCTTAGCATTCTATCCCTTTCTCCGCTATAATTACTAATTACTTCAATTGAAATCTTCTTTTCTCCCATAGTGTTTCGTTTGTTTTTCTGTTAATACAATTCAAGTTTTCCGTATAACCTACAGTTTAACCGATGTTCTTAAATGTATTTAATTTTCATCCATCTTTCATTTTTCCAGATGTCTTCTTTAGATGCCCTTCTCGCGCGGCTTCTTACTCACTTCAAAAGCCTATTTTGCAATAATTTTCTTCCCAGTCTCGCTTATTTCCTCTACTGAAAATAAGATGGATAACATTCTACTTATAATTCAACGCGGCCTAATGGATTGGACGGCCTCCATGTGCATCATGAACGCCTCCCAACTCATAATATATACCTTCGTTTTTTTCTCTCCCATATTCAAACTTTTGAATTGAATATCACAGCCTTAGTTATCGGCCCTTTGTTAGAAGTAAAAGATATACGCATAGGTGAGCGGGTTTTTCCAAATCTTCTACTTTGTGTCATACAAAGTATCTCTGTGAATGACTGAGAGAAATAGAATGACCAGTCTGGATAGGAAAATCTGTCACCAGCTACTTCATCAAACCTCTTAGCTTCATTTTTTCTTTTACATCTTATAGAAATTCCTTCATCCTCTATTTTCGCAGCTAGACGAAACGTCGTTATGTCGACAAAAAAGCTCCCTTTGTATCCAGATGTTGATTATAACTCTGTATCGATTGAGCCTTTTTGGTGCGAGGTGTTGATCATGTACAATGAAGAGATGCTTCCTGAAAAATACTACTTTTCTTTGATAAAAACGACCACGTTTCGATGCGTCATCATTTGATCGTTGTCACCTGATCATGATAATTATTCATCCAAGTTCAATAGAGAAATATTTGTTTCTCGAATGAGTTTCCAGGTAGTCAAGTGGGTAGCGCGGTCGCCTTTAGTGAAAGAGGTCTCGGGTTCGATTCCTGGCGGGATTATCTGTGTTAAATGACCCTAACTATCGACGTCCTTTAAAAATACTACTATTATCGTTTTATATGAGTGACTGAAAATAGGGGAAAATCTAACTATTTAAGTGATTCGATTCAATTTATCTATGAATCCGCTGCTTAAATGTGGTGAATATTCTTCGTA
This sequence comes from Pachydiplax longipennis, assembly GCA_036926295.1. Lineage (NCBI taxonomy): Eukaryota > Metazoa > Arthropoda > Insecta > Odonata > Libellulidae > Pachydiplax > Pachydiplax longipennis. The sequence goes on from JAVFKF010000038.1 coordinate 873,313, forward strand.
AACTGGGACATTAATGTGAGTTAGCGAGGCAAACTTCCCACGGTCTGCTGAGAGGAAGATATTCATATATTGTGTGAAACTCATGGGAGGATACGCCTCTAGAGATCGATGCGTGAATGACAGTTGCGACTCAACTCCTCAACGCCAGCTCTGAAGGGAACAATCCCACGTAAAGCTGCTATATCATCTACAGAAAAGGGTGGGAAACTTCACCATTTGTCGACGACTTTTAGCATCAAGTATGACGCGAGTTTTACTCAGTAATGGAAACTACCAGCGATACACTGCCGATCGGTGGAAAATGAAGTAATCGAAGCTTCAAACAGAGCAATCCCAAGTCTGACCATAGTGATAATATGGTAGATTCATTAAATACGAATATAAAGAAAATATAATCAGAGTTTTATCAATACTAACTAACCTTGTTTAGTTAGTGAATTGTTTAGTAATTCTGAAGTTGATGTTTTACTTTTGTTGTTTATTAAAGGTATTTAATAATTTATATTATGTTTCAATGCTCTTTATTTTGTAATTTTATAATATTGATATGCTATTGCTATATTTTCTAACTTATTTGTCTTGATGCAGGATATGTTGATTCTGTTTATTTATGATTCACATTAGTTTGTACATTTTTAACTTTTCTAATTTTCAATTTTTATTACTTTTGAAAATTAATACCAATAGTGTGATATTTTCTTTTATTGTATATTTTGATTTTGATTAGTATCTTAGAAAAAAGGCGTTGAATGCATCAAATAGAGACTAGTTTACAAGGAAATAGCCAGAAACCTGTTTTCACAGAAATGTTTAGAAAAGTTTATAAAATATCTCGTTTTCATCTCATTTGTCTCCTCTGATAGCAGAATTGCAGCTCTAATTAATTCTAATGTTATTACTGTTATTATTCTCATCGCATAACTAATATTTAATGCGAAATAATAATTGTTATGAAGTGAAATAGATCTGATGTATGTATTCCAGGAATGATAAATATATTTAATCTTAGGAAGGACCAATTTATCCTATGACTATATAAGAAAGCACACTTTAATGAGATATTCCGTACGTATTTAATTAAGCTGATCAGCATTAAAATTTCATATACGTTTTCATACTTAAGAAAAAATATACGGAATATTTTCCGTGTTTTTTTTTAAATTTACATATTAAATTTTTATAAGCCGGGCCTCTTTAGTGGTTACCGCTCCGCAAGGGGTCACTCTCAGTATTTAAGTCCCGATTGGCCAGCATTCTAATTGTATAAAGATTGTGTTGCTAATCCTATCTTCGAGTGGACTCTTCTTGCGCCGAAGCCTCCAGGAAGCGGAAATTGTGGTCAGAGATGTTTAATCAACAAAATGGACCGCAGCATAGAGAGAGGAAAATAATGGAGGGCGTAATGAAAGGAGACAGGGCTTTGCTTCCAAGTAAAGAAGTTTGAATGATTTGAGCGGCGAATTCGACAAGTCAGAGATAGAGGAATATGTCGCAACTTGAAAAATATTGGTGAAATGGATAGCTCTCCTTTTTTCCTATTCACTATCTTTCAAAGAATCACGAGCTGCTCTTAGGATTCTCCGGATCGAGTGAATTGTGGAAGGCATACTTTCCTCATTTCCAATGCATATTCGAGAAATCCCAACGTATACTAAATATTAGTAAATGTTGGTTTCATAAAACATGAGTTGCATTAATCGATGGGACTAATTTATTGATGGTTTTGTTTCATTCTACACAAATGGAAAACTATTAATATACTACTGCTATCTCGTTTTATTGTCAATATTCAGTTTGCTATGAATGAAATATCAATCAATTTATGAGAAAAGGATTTTCCTCGAGCAAATTTTACTCTGCGACCGCTTTCGTCTAAGCTATAAAATGCAATTCGCATTTGTGATGATTTGATGACTGCTATCATAGATAGAGATCATAGTCATTCCTAATGGAGTTCCACTTAATGACAGCTACTTCAGTTGATTTTGTACCGATGATTCCTATAAATCATAAAGGACAATAGGATCTTCAGAAAACCGATTCTTTACCATGAAATTTATCTTCAAATTTTTATTCGTGTATTTTTCTTTGTAAGACAAATAGGAAGTCTGAGAAAAGTGAAGTCAATGTATAAAGCAGGCTCATGAGGCCATATAAAAAGCATGGCATACCGCAGATCATCCGTATTTTCAAAAGTCAATTATGATTTTAAAATGGTAAGTTATATTGTTTTCATTACAGTGACATTCCACACTTGCAGCATCTCAGGACTTTTCTACGTTGTGATAATTGTACTATTAAAAAGAAGGAAGTTTCTGGATACAGAAGACAGATTTCATCTGTGGAAATTGAACCTCGAAAGTCTCATCTGCAATTATTTAAAAGGAAGTTAATAAAGTGTTCGGCGAATCATCCAGCCTTGAGGATTCAAGGTTCTGATCGCTACGAATTCCCTTAAAATTCAACAAATTTTCCGTTTCGGTAGAAGGGTTCCCCTCAAATGAACCTCAAGATTAATGTGCCTCTTAATCCTACTTAGTCGCACTCTTTTGCACTAATCATGCTCCGTTGCAAAAGTGTTGACGAGATAAAGCGGATTATTCCAGACGACGCGAATCTCTTTTTGTGTCCATATTTTTATATGCCAAGGCCAGTGCATTATGGCTGAGCGCTTCTCTTAATGATTTACTTTAATTTTTCTCTCCTTTGCCTTCTTTAAACTTCTTCAGCGCCTTTACGGGTGTCTTTTGAAGCTCTCGTTTCGTCATCATGGTAATCTTCGCCATTAAAATCGCTTAGAATTTACGCTTAAAGGAATTTTCTTCATCCAGATTCTTTCATATGTTCGGCTATGATAACGTTTAAATCAGTGAGTCTTTCTCATAATACTTCGACACAAATCAAAGTGAGACTTCGTGCTTCGGAAATTTAGTATGCTGGATACGAATTGAAATACTTTTTCAATTAAAAAGTTTTTACAAAACCTTCCCCGTCCGTTATTTTTACTCCGAAGTACCAATTATATTTTATTAGAGTTTTGTCGCAATAGGAGTAATCTAAGGAAGGTGCTGAATTTCGGCTAATGAGAAAAGCCGGATCGATCTTTTCCCACCACAACGTATTCAAAATATCTTTTCCCCACTTTCTGCATTGATTCAGTAAGCCAAGCAAATGAAGTGAGGATTCATAAAGAAATGAAGGATTGCGCAATAAACCTCCAAGTCGTGTATACCTTATTATTATATAGTTAAAATTCGTAATTATTCTCTTTCCTATTGGCCCACGCCTCGCTTTTACTCTCACTGCGTCCATGTTCAATTAATTCACAAATGGTCATTCATTGCGTTGAATCTTCCTGCATTGTTATCCAACATCACTCAAATCAACACATCCTTGCTTTTATCATAATTAGTAGTGAAAAAGTATATCTTTCGTGGCGAATGTTCGCTCAACGTCTCACTCCAACATATTCTAAACGAGAAGTGGCACCCACTTTCGCCACAAAGAAAACTTACAAAGCACACAGTAATAATTTCGTAGTTTATGTCATACCATATTCCATCACATTTTAATCGTATTTTCTTTGACGCCAATAGGAATCTTACCAACGCTTAACCATTCGTCGATTGGAAAACTTATCATTAACATATATTTCTACTCTTCCTCTGTATCAAACTACAGGATCTTTTCAAAAGAAATGAACATGAATCTTTATTTTATTAACTTATTATTAAAATTTCACGAAACTATATTTTATTCAGCTTAGAAACCAGTTCGTCAGTTTTGAATGTCCCTATACCTTTCGTTAGTAAAATTTAGATTATTACGCGAGATAATTCAACGTAATCCTGAATTCAGATCATTCGCTTAAAAGTTTAAACGCAATCGCTAGAATTAACGCTTCTAGAACTCGCTATAACGCTAGAATGGTGTATTATAATGTTATCGGAGAATATTCTGTTATTATCGCGTTAAGGATATAACTTCCCCTTTCGATTCATAAACAACACAATATCGCATTCATTCTTCCTTTTGGCGTGGATTCCTTTTCAAACCTCTTGCCCATTGATGTTACCAGCTAAACCGGTCGTTGAATAAATACTGCGAAAGAAGTCTTTTCTATTGAAAGACAAATCGTTTCGAAAATCACCTTTAGTCTGAGCATTTTTCGGTAGGGATGTGATTGATCCTCTCCTTTCCTACAGGAAATCCTAACGAAACCATTAAAGCGGCAGATCTGTCTTTCCTTTTCATGCTCTTCTTGCCAAAATTTCAATCCTTCGCACGAAAATCCCTTCTCTTCCATCTGCCCTCTCTTTTTCTTTTCCCGTGAGATCCTCGCCCGGGGTTCGCCATGTCTATACATTTCCGAAAACGCCAATCCGCCGTAATGCGGTCGCAGATAAACACCTACACGCAGACGATTTTTATATAGTATCAAACCTGTACTTCTTTCCATGAAAGAGTCTCGGGTTACGAAAATAAATTGGATGCATTTAAATACATTGAGCGTCCCGTGTCTGTTAGACGGTGGGTTGCTTTCTTAAGCATTTTACAAATATTAGGCTTTGTAGTTGCTCATTGTTTGACTTATCGTATATGTTATGTGAACTGTGACGGTTCCTGGATCTATATCCACGAACTCTGTATTTTTCATTTGCCATTTAGTTTATCCAATTCTATGAAAATTGTTATTCACGTAGTTCTGCGCTCATATTTTCGACTGTTTCCGTGAGATAAGCAAGAACAAAGTCTGCACGGCCTAGTTAGCATCGTTCTCTCTCCAAAGCGTTTACTAGATAATGAGTTTGAGGATTAAATCGTGTTGATGGATTTACAGAAAATGTCATGTGAACACTCGAATCCATGCTTGGGCTTATACGTGTAAAACACAGCTAATTCTCACTTGTCGCCCTTATTACATATTTCAGTCATAAAATGACGAGATATGTTTAATGTCCGTCGTATAATTTTTACGGTTACTTTTCTACTTGAATCCCCTTATTCAGATACAAACGTCATCCTTATCTAGCGAAACAGGGACTAGATGTTCCATCTAATCCTCTTCAGTATGTAATACAAAGTACAGATATACATGAATTCAGATTTAAGAAATAGTATAAAATATATGTTCAGGAAAAGGAATAAAAGTATGGTTTTGTGGAGAGAGAACGAGATAGATTTTTGATTATAGAAAGCGTATCCATCGCAGGAAAATACCCACGAAAAGAAGGCATAGGTATAATAGCATAAAGAAGTACTCTCTCGCTTTCCTCGTTGAATGCTGTGAATGGATTAAGGTCCAAGTAAGAGTAAGATACATCTTATGGATTATATTTTTCATAGCACGTAATGAGGAGTGACAAAAATCAATGCCACTATTCAACGTTTCACTTAGCAGCCATGAACATAACATGGACGGAAAGAAATTAAAGTTACTTTTCCCTTTATCTTGCGTAAAATGACGAGCGAATGAAGTTCATCTTGTTGTTCGAGGAGAAAGATAGAATGCGTACAACCGTTCATTTTCTTAATACAGTTAATACACTGCTGCTCGAGACTTTTTAACTCATAGCTGTCACTTACACTTGAAATAATTTATGATGTTGGAGTGTACATTTCCTCATATGAAGAGTGTTTAAAGAATGGTGCGCTCCACTCGGATTATCACTCTCTCGGCTGTCTCAAATCGAGCGGAGATATCTTTCAGACGCCTCGCTTTCCACTCGGGAAATTTCCAATGCGTAGGCTTAGCCTTTATTTCCGGACGGTCCGCAAGGGATAATGGGCGGTCGCGAATTTCGCTTCCTATCTTTAATAATTTCTTTTCTCTGCCGCACATCGTTAAGGCCATCCCCTGGAAAATCCACCTTTTCACCACCTCAAGCGAAATATTCACTTCCAATGCATTTCCATTTAATCGGATCGTTAAACGCTCTCTTATTTCATCTTTTGCTTGTTCACTCCCGAATAACTTATTTAAGGCGAAATCGAGGCTCAATAAACCGTTATTGAGTAATTAATTAGAAATCCAAAGATAATAAAATAGAATACTACAGATATGGAAACTTACATGCCTATCAAATACGAAATATAAATCATTCTTTGATTGAAATAAGTGCATTATAATTATAATTATACATAAATAAATGATTGAATGAGGAGAAAGAATGTTTATATGATCGATATAAGTGGATGGAAAGAAATAATGTACTTTTTATTTTCAATTCATCAAATTTTTAATCCAACTATAGACAGAAGAACATAGAGAGCAAAAATTCGTATATAAAATATGTAATACATGCAGAATAGTATGTGTGGAATGAAAGCCGCATAGAGAAGGCGATTATTAGTCACCGTGTTAAAGAAAAACATAATTTAAAAAATGATTGCCCCGATAAGAAATAAAGATTACTAAAATGTACAATAACTTAAACACACGAATTAAATATATTGCTCGTTTCGATAATTATAACGACTACCGCTGCGTAATTTTTCCTTCTCTGTAATTATTTATGTAGATTTTTCTCCACTTTTATTCGATATGATTTTATATTCTAAGTTAAGCGAATAACAGATTTTCTATCATACAAATAGAAGTATCTATCTCGCACCATTAATTTCAGTATGATGCCATCACTTATGTTGAATCTCTTTTAGTCCACATCACTTCTCATTGCCGACATATAATTAGTATCCGCCACACTTTTCCGATTTGAGGCTTTTTCTGCTTAATTTAGTTCTCGAATGTGCTACTTCTGCCGTCGTATTTATTAATCAACGCCTGTTTCTTTTTCGGAACACTAATGCCATTGCATTAATACTTTTATCTCGCGGTAATTATATAGTATTTATATATTTTAAGATACTTATGTCCATTTTCAGTTTTAAGAAAAGTCTATAACGTTTTAGTTCTTTAGCACGAGATTCTCTGCTGTGTAGAAGCTCATATGTCCAATATTAAGCCTCTGATACTCCTTTAAACAAGTTCATTAGAGTTATTTTAAGAGCAACTTACGGAGAAATTTTCCTTCCATTATCTGTTAAAACTAAAGTTTTACCTTTAAGAAACTTTTATAAGGTTCTGAGATAATTTTCAATCGTAGAGAGGAAGGAGGTTAACATACAGTATACAGTTTGAGATCACATAATGCTGTAATCTTAATGCCAAACATTCAATTATTTGGAGAGTTGTATATATACTTCTATAATTAAAAATAGCTCTAAAATGTATTGTATGTACTTTGCCTATTTTAATAATACTTAATATTTAGAAACTAATTCTGTTAAGAGTAGAATTAAATTTGTCATAAAATTAAAAGATTGGCTGCCGAAAAATGATTTTGTTAAGAAAGATGGTATATTTTTTTCATTTAATGTTTTTCTTTTAAGTTAAGTATTTTTTTTATTTTTGGTATCTCTGTCAAGACAGTTTAATGAGGTTTGAGATCCTCAAATACTGTTTATTTTTTAGTAGCTTGATAATCTAAAAGAGTCGGTACTCCTAAATCAAGTGATTTTCACTTCTAGGATACCTATATTCCTTCAATTAGTGTACCATAATGTGTATTTTATCACTGAAAAGGAATAAACATTATTATTTTTATAATTAGCAAATTTTAGCAGAATATCTGAAGGAATTGGACGAAAGAAGATGTTCGGATTCCCGTCGTTCTCCATCTTACAGTCTTGCACTTTGATATTATTCCGATTAACATTTTCTCGTATTCTTGCCTTATTCTGTAGGATTCTTCAATATTAATGTATTGATCGCTTTGTGTGAAATGAGGTAATTCATGTCACTTTAAATAGACTGCCGACTTCGCTGCAATATGTAAACTCCTTCTCGTGAGAGTCTAGTCTTGAAGGAGTTCTTTGACATTAAAAATTGTGATTTTCTGTAGATTAATGGAAAATGTTTTGCAGCAGAAACTGTTATCAAGTATTTTTAGAACTTATTTTTCGCTCATAATCGTTTTTCAAAGAATTTTAACAGGAGTGTCTACCACAGGTGCTATTGTATCATTCAAGAGGAAATACAATAGACATTAATGATAACTGTCTGTACTCGAATCTAGCTCTCCCACTTATTAAACAACCATTTCGAATCAGTTTCGTTTCCTTAATGTAAGATGTTTATACTACCTGAAAAGAGAAACGCATGTGTGTTCGAATGAAGGCGATAATGGAATGAGCAGGTGAGAGTCGTCCAAGAGATCAGGTGTAAATTGGAAAGCTGTTTAATTATTCCCTCCGTATCGATCATTCGCCCAACTTTGGCCTCTCCAAAATAATGGAAACGAAGATTAAACAGCGAAAGAGGGAGCGTTTTTTGATCGGATATCATGCATCAGTGGCGCGTTTGAATGAAGTCGCATGAATAATGGCTAAACTCATCCACCTTCGGCAGCTGTTTCCCCGCACTCGACGCCAATAAATGGAATGCCTTATTAATATCGATTATACTCTTCGTGTCTATGATTATCTCGGCGCCGTGTCGATTTTCTTAATTGAATTGGTTGCTGCTCGCAGTTGATTCTTAATTTAATAAACCAGGTTTGTGTTCTTGAATGATATTTTTAGCTTAAAGGGCAGCACAAATGGAGGTGGAGAACTCGTTGGACCTTCAAAGAGGCCTTTCTTACAAGTCGGTTGCTTCAGGAGGCAGGTTGGGAATCTTTAGAAAACTGAAAGACTTAATTTACTTAATAAATTGAGAGAAAGAGAGATACAACGCCCTCTTTGTTGCTTAGGCCGTTCTGATATTGCGAGGAAGGTTAGATTCGATTCCAGAATTCATTTTGTCCGCGGACAATACGCGAAAGTAATCGATTAGAAAAGTCATGGTGAACGCTCCGCCTGCCGCACTCCGGGTACATATGAATATGTAACTTGCGGGGTACATATAAAACGAATGTTTTTTTATTTTTATTGAAAATATAAAATCTGACTACTTCTACAGAGAGAAGGACGTTCTGTCCAGGATTTTAGAGTTTTCCTCTAGTAGTGAGGTTTTCCGTTATGACTCCGCTTTCTTTATATCTTTGTGTTCTATGTTTATGGATAAGTAAGTATTCTTTCGCCGAATTCTGTGTACTATACTTTTATTCCGTATAACTTAAAGGCCTTTCTTTAGAAGGGATTGAGATTAAGTCTCTACTCCTCTCTGACCTGTCATCAATTTCATATCATTAATTAAATTAAGAAAATATGAATATTTGTGTATATGTAGAATCAGAGTGATAAACTGTAAAAGAAGTGGAAATACCTCAGGTATCATCGTAGGATCCACAGTACTAAAATGCCTAATAAGAAGGGGGTGTGAAAAGCGTACGCAAACCTTCTGATAGTACAAGCTAAAAGGCGAAATTGAAAACTTGGTATGAAATGGAAATCACAAAAGCAATACAGTGACAGCAATTATGTTAACTGGACAAATTACAGTCAATCATTTTTCACAAGTTACAATTCTCAAGAGAAAACAATAAAGCTAACAAGTATATTATTATTTTACACATACTACTAAATTATCTAAATATTAAAATCGATAAAGAATTAAAAGTTGGAGTTCTATTATACATATTATAGTATTCCTATAACTTAGGGAAGACTTATCATAAATTCCGTTTGATGATTGTTCTAACATGTCATGTCTTTTATCTTTATTCTGATTATACTGTATTGATTATACTGTAGCACCGTAACACATTAATCTCTTACATTGCTGGAGATTAAATTCGATGAAGTAGGCGAAATTGCAACTTCTGCACTCCAGCATACGTTTCTCGGAGTTCATGTCTTCTTGGCCGCCTATCTTGCCTTTATAGGATGCAATCAACAGTCATTCTTAACAATCAGAGGAAATTTTCCGGCACATTTTGCAAATAGTGAATGTTTCCGACCCTTTACCAAAAGGAACCTCCATTAATGACACGGAACAAAATTAGAGGAACAGAGCAAAATTAGAGCAATAATTGCGAGAGAACAATGGCTAATACTTGCGGGATTTCATGGCATCGCGTGATGTGCATTCATTAAATGATTCTCCGAAGTCTTAGAGATCATAAAAATTGCAATTTAAAAGAAACGATAATATATCTGCTTGAATTTCCTTTATTTTCCATAATCACCTATTAGCATTTTATATTTAAAATATACGTAATTTCCTGAAATCACCGCTTGGTTTTCATCCCTCAGTCGATTTTTGATGTTATTTTCAACGCCTGTGCAAATAAATACTCGATTGAGCTATTGCTGATTAAAATATTCAACATCGTAATCTCTGCTGAAAACAATAGATGTCTGAGGGAAAAACCCAAACTGATCAGTTCAATTTGTAACAATAGCAGAGCTAGCAACTTTCTTAGCTTCCAGGTATCTCTTGCATAACTATTGTAGTATTTTACCCTAGTAGTTATAGTCTATTGTCCTCTTGTTTACAGTCTATTATCACAAATACGTCAAATTAATGCTGAATATTGAATATAGTTATGCTTTCAAATGGAGTTGCGTATAACCTTAATTATTTCATTTTCTTAACTACCGTTCTTGGTTTTACTGGTCAATAATTTGAATTTCAAATTTAATTCGGATGACTGGTTGACCTCTTTCTTATCTTTTGTAAAATCAGGTGCGTAGGATTTCAGGAAGTTTTAAATTATCACGTCTCCTTGCATCAAAGCATACCTTATAATCCATAGATGTCCTTGCATTCGTGATGTATTTGGCGATTATAAAATTAGAAATATACGATTTTTTTGCAGCTCGTGGCGAAGTGTATTTGATTTTTTTCTCTCTTAGTCGAATTAAGTAGTATCATTTGTGAACCATCTGCTTAGATGTTGGCCAACCATTAATACCCTTTTGTCAGAATTAAGTAAATAAAATATATTAAATTCTGCATGAGAAATAGAAATTTTCCATTTTCGGACAGTACCATCTTTGAGCATTTATTGCTTAGTGAATAAATATTAAATTAACTTTTAATAAGTAAATTACTAAGTGTAACAACACGCATATATATATATATATATATATATATATATATATATATATATATATATATATATATAATAAAAAACCACCTAATGTTAAAGTTTGTTAAACGAAGAAAACTTGACATAGGTCAATTTCTCGCTGTTAATGTTCTCGTAAAGGTTCAATGAATTAATTCATATTCTATTTATATTTTTAGGATGTAAATAATAGATAAATACTGAAACTATCCTCAAAGCCAAAGATGAATATTCCGAAACGTAAACGCAAATACTTGAAACCCTTATTCCCAAAAATCTATTCACGATAGCTTAAAGGTAAATTAATCATCATTCTAGGTTGCCTAAAGTATCTGTCCTTTTTTCTATATAAAGTTGCAGTACTTTCTAAGAAATTCCATAAAATAGAGAATTTGATCAAAGAGGAAGACATTCCGTCAATAAATTACATAGATAAAGAGGTAATTTTTCAGAGAGAAAATGTCTCCACAACTCGAATTATTTACGTGACCCTTTGCGTGCACTTTTGAGTTCTTTTTCGTGAAAACTTCCTTTGATTTTGGTTAATGGAATGTTTATGTGCCCTTTTTCAGCGGAGAATTGTCCCTTACTCTCGTCCCTTATTTAATTTAGGGCCTCTACTGATCTCCCAAAAGGTTAACATACTTTCGGCAACCTTCCGTCTAATCTCGTAGAGATTCCAAAATATTATTTTCCCGAAGCCATAATCCGATTCAGTCCTCTTTTCTTCCTTCCAATAAGATATGAAACACGATTTCTGTACATTTGCGGCCGTATCCATCATCAATCTAATTTTCCTCCCAAAGGATTCACTTTTCGAATCACGTATCGTCTATTTGCTCCACTTTCATTCGAAAACATCTGCCCGATTATATGGTTGCACATCTTCCTGCGTTCCGTAAATTGTTGCATATTTGCATGGTGTTGTTAACTTAAATTTTTTCATTTAAATATTTTGCGTATATTATTTACAAAATATTCTCCATATGGTAACTCAAATATACTTCTCGGCTAAAGTAACGCCGAGAAGTCTGTTATGAGAAGGAAAGAGTAATGAAAAAGTTAACGAGTTTAAAATTTTAAAGGAGGGAGCCAAAAGGTTTGGGCAACCTCCCGTTGGACTACGTTAACTCGCTGTGAACATCTTTGGAAAGAGCTGTACCATATGCGGGAGAAGCGAAGATCGCAACACAAATGAGATTCCGATCAAAATTATATCAGAGGGAAGGAATGACTCTCTGCTAACCACGGAATGATGAAATGAAACTTCATTATTTTGAAACAGGGATCGTTACTCCACTGTGCCATTTCATTGCGTCTCTTCTTCATCATCATGTGCTGCAAAGGATTGATTCCAAAGCCGATTCCTCATTATTTCCAACATTACTACAAACCAAATCTCTCGCAATAGGTATTTGAAGGACTTCCTCGTTTGTTACTCCATATCTAGTTAAGCATCATTTTCGCAGTACACATCTATGTTAATGTAATCCATGGTCTTGTAAAAAGACATCCAATCCGCACGTTTTTATGAATCGTCATCTCTGATCATGATCACCGTTTGGTTTATATTTATCTATCACAAGCATGTATCCATATTACTCCCTAATTTAATAAAATTACTTGTAATTCAAGGAAAATATAAAATATGAAAAAGTATTTAAAGTGTAATTTAGATTCACATAATTCAAAATTATATGAATAATTATCGATGAACTTAATATGTTTTGTTAGTGTAGCTTATTTAAAAACTTCGGAAGTAATTACTTGTTTGTGGCATCTTCTTTCCTTTACTATGGGGCTTAGAAGAGAGTGAAATATTACAGCTCATCTTAAAAGCGGCATCGTTAATTAATTATTCACGAAAACAAAATAACTTCATAAATGATTCGACTGCCTAGCTAATTCTATTTTTTCGTAACATAATGCGTCGTTACGCTTAATTATAAACAAATACTGTCTTCTCTATATATAGTCGTTTTTCGCTGTAATACATTTCCAGCGAATGCCTCTCAATAATTTAGTCCATGAAATCGGTGTATATTTAGGAAATATGCCTTAACGGGAAATATAGGTCATTCGAATTTACATTAATCGTTAAATATTTTCACTACGTTGTGTTTATTTTATTACATGATAAGCTAGTAATTTGCTTTCGTCTCCCTTTCTTGTGTGACATATGAGGTATTTTATTTCTTTTTCCTGTTCGATTGATTTGACTGTTTGTGTCGTCACCTGTGAATTGCACTCTCGGAGTGATTTTGTTTACCATTCCAGAAATCACTCACTTGGTAACTCCTTACATCGGACATTGCAATACTTCCTTTGACCCAGAATAATTGATTCCGCACTTCATATGTTGATTACTGCTTGAATGTTGAAGTTGATAATTATGTAATTGTTTCATTTATTTTACAGAAATTGATAGAGGAATGAGTATTATTCACTTTTATCTTTCACTGTTTTGATAATACCTGAGATACGAGTTCATAATGCGAAATACAGACATTTTAAATATATTTGCATTTAACACGAAATCGCGCAATTTCAATTTTTCGACCATCTTTAATTAAGAAAAACAATTCGTACTTCAAACAGCACAATTCTGACGTTTCATCAACGGTTGACGAAACATGTCAAATTAAAATTCTGCTGTGGGAGTTTTTCTTTTCAAGTTGATGGCATTTTACACCGGAAATTTGGCGAAGAGTTATCTACTGTACTATTGATTAAGTATTATATGAAACAATCAAATCTTCGATGTTTCGTATATACCTATCAATAATACTGCAGTTACTTCGATTGAATTCTCCACAAATTTGCATATCCTAATGTGGCTTAGTTTTAACTTCTGTGTTTTAACAGGTTTTATACTTGGCTGTGATCGAACCCAGATTTCTCTCCTGATAGTACATCCGCTGTGGGAGATCCGGGTTCGAGCCCAAGTCACGCACGTCCCGTTACTTTGGCAAGCGATTCCTTTCTTGAATGCATTCTGGCGTCTAACACGATACCTGCATCCTGAATTAAAAGATAATTCAGCGGATGGAATTCTGAAATTGCCGATCTCTTCCTCTTATTTGCATAATTCGGCGGAGAGCATTTTTCGTATCGCAATTGCGCTAATTTGGGATATTGCGTTTTTTTCCGCTGACTCCGTCACGAAATGAACTCCAACAAATGCGCTTACATGGCTGCAGACGCCCGCCTACGCTCATTTGTTTGCCTCCGCCCCTACGCTTCCATGTTTAACGGGGGAAATTTAATTACATTTTTGCAAAAGCCTATAAATAATTACGAGTGTCTGCGGCGTTTTTTATAAGAAATTTTTTTCGGTAAACATTCGGTCGGGCGGTCGCCTTAACCATTGAGGAATCTGCGTTGAAATTCTCTTAAGTGTATTAAAAGTTTAAAAAACCTCTTTTGGATATCAGAATGCTTCAATATAGATGCTTATTTCCGCTTTATTCTCGAAATAGATTCTCCATTTCCAGGAATCACTTTTTGAAACATTTTGATAAATATACGCCAGAGGGACTCTCTGTCGTCTTATTCAGCAGCTAAGCTTACATCAGTCTGCACTTTAATGACTTCTTTTAAGCGATCTTTGTGGAAAGCCTTCTAGGGCCAAATAAAAGTCCTATTAAGCAATATTATACATGATATATATATATATATATATATATATATTTCCCAAAGTTTTTATTCTAAGGACCAGTTTCTCTCAGAACTTCTCGAGATTACGCTGTGTTCGATTATACTTAATGAAATCGTAAAGCAGTCGTTGGAATCTTTGATTGGAAAGTGGACATATGAAAATATAATGATTTAGTTTCGCCCTCTTTGAAATGCAATCGTTGAGTAAATAAAAGTGGAATATCCCACATCTTTCAGCGACATCATCATGTGAACTGATTGAACTAGCAAATTAACTTATTCAACTAATTTATTTAATTCTGTAATGACCAACTGAAGACCGAAAACATACGTATGGTTGCCGGAGCGAAATGTAGAGTCGTCTCTCTTTCTATGCCCTCTTTATACCGTTTCCTTTGAATTTTATTATTTTTTCATCCATTTCCTTTCAATAATTGATCCATGCTCTGACTACATTTCTTTTTCCTTGTAAAATATTTTCCTTCTTCCTTTTCCTGCTCATTTCAAACACTTTATTTTTCTAATACTCACACAAACTTCGTTATCTCTAATGTCCTCCGAAGTACTTTAAGTTTACTTTGGAAATGGAATACTAGATTATCAGTCAAATTAAATTCAATATTAATATTTAGTTTTCTCATTCGCCAAAGTTTCAAAGGTAATATTTTTCACTACTGAACTTTCCTTTCACAACCATCCTTTGAGGAATAGCTTTTAATTCCTCCAAAACTTGATGATGTGGATTCACTTTGAAGCGTGCCGATAGCAGTGCATTCCAATACTCAAAGAATCCATAGAATTCGAGCTATTGCCTAGCTTCCTTTTTCCAGAATGTATTCTGCTTTGAAAATGATTACACGCTCAGGTATGTGCGGTTTTGTACTACTTTATGTATGCGTGCGAAAGATGATTAATTTTATGTATCGACGTTTATCATCCCAAGTAAACAGAATAACTTCCTCGTGAACTAATTATTTAGGGAGTTGAATTATTTCCCGAATTTCTCGTTCTAGTTGTAAAGATATTTTAATAATCACCGTCGTCAATATAAATAAGATTTGCCTATAAAGTTCATCTTTTGTCTTGTTTTCTATTTGGAAATGGTGATCGCACGAAATTTAGAAGAAAAGAGATTATTATTATTGTATTAATGAAATCGCGAAAACTTTCATAAAATATTTATTTTCTTTAGATGTTTTGCGAATGAATTTTAAGGTGTATTTTCCAATGGATTATACCGTCAATTCGATTGCGAAATTCCTTTGAAATCTTTATTCGACTAATACCAAAGACGAATTACCGTTTGTTTACTAACCTTATTATTTACATATTTGATTTTAAACGATTCAAAACCCTCGAAAGTTAGTAAAGCCTTGGTAAACGCAATATCTCAGCTATAAAAAGACGTGTTTATCTGGAATGACTTTATTTGGATTTCTAATGGAAGGAATGAATTAAGTGCTTCAAGATAGAATTTGATAGCAGTCGTTTCTAGGAGGAAAGTTACTCATTCAGTGTGTCTTAGCATTCTATACTTAAGGAATTCTAAATTCCGACTCAAACCAAAAGTTTATTCGTAAATACAAGCAAAAGCGATGCTTTTAAGGTTAGTGTTTACTGTAAAATGTCCTTCCATTTGTAAATCCTGCGCAGTTGTAGATGTTGATGAATATATATTTAGAAAGGTCCACTAACTGTATTTTTTGGTAATCACTGAAGTTATTTCAGCAATATTTAACGATCGAGATTGAAAATTGGGTCAAAATGTGATATGAACTGCAGTAGGCTATAGAGTGAGAATTTTTGTCAGTGACGCTTTCTTTAGTGAAATGAGATGGTGACTTAATATTGATCGCGAAAATACTGCTCGCATTAATGAACCTCCCCTAATTATTATGCTCCAACTGTGATGGATTTTACATGGCTCTTTCATTCTCTTAATTATTTGATCGAAGTATCGCATCGAAACGCGTTTCAAGCTTCGGCTTAAAAAATAATTAGAAATCTGCAATCGATATTCATTTCTTATGCATTTTTGGGCCACGAATCGAAGAAATTAGTTGCTACTAACGGATGTTCAGAGAATCCTAAGAGGCCATTGCAATTTACCCGTCGCACATTGCTCTGGATAAATTGCATGAAAGCCTTATCAAATAATTCCTTTCGTACGTGCCATTGAACTCTAAACGATATAATTTACTATTTAAACAGTTTTAAGAAAGTATGATTATACTAAAATTGGGGATGACCAAGCGCGTCTGTTTGGCGAACGCAGCCCCGGGTTCGCATCCCGGTGGGGGCGTAATTGTCTCACCTGTCGTCTTCCCTCATGTATAACACACTCCTGCTGGAAGATGATGCAATCTGATTCACTTCATAGGATGTGATAGTTATTGTTAGGACAATATGTATGTGCTTCAAATAATCTATTCCTATGTTTTCGTAATAAGTGTAGATATATAAATACATACTAAATAAATATTTTACAGAGAACATATTGAAAACTTAATTTCACGCAGTATTCCTTTGTATGTTTCCTATTTGTACGATTGTGGTGCCATCTCGGATTCGACGCCATCTGGTGTGCGGAAGCAGTGAACGCCACTTATTTTCTTTTCACATTTCAATCTCACCAATACGCAGTCAAGGCGCTTCATCTTTGCCTCCTACGGTTAATTAATTATTATCATTTACGCGACAACTAATTATTTTTAGAGTTCGGTTATGACGACGGAGTTTGCATTCGCGTTATTACGGGAAACTGTGAGGGAAAAACATGTAAAATGAAATTGTAAAACTGACTTATTTGCGGAACAGAAATTGATGTCTCCTGATTTGAATGCACTTAACGGAAGTTATTGAAATACTCCGAAATTTTATTTTGCCGCGATACTCGATAGAGATCCTTTGTCACACAAGTCTTAATGTTTTGCAGATGTAAAAGTTACGTTATCTTTGGTTGCGGTTCCAATTAAGTATGCCCCGTTGGCACTTCCAGATAACCAGACAAAATAACGAAGAAAATTATAATTATTTTCGGGGACAAGACTTGAGACTCGCGAGTATACAAAATCACAGCAACGTTAGGCGCTTCAAAACTGGATTTTTAATTACTTATTGTTATTCCTATCATTGCATTTTATCACCATTGGCTCGTGTAAGTTTCTAGAAAGATTTTGCGGGTTGCATAATATCATATTATGTTTCTATGCATTGTTAATGCGAAAATATGGGTGACGTGTGGATCCAGAATGTTAGGCGTGGAAATTCCGGTGTAAAATAGTACAATTACCCTCAGGATGAAACTCCTCTAAGCATAAATTGATATTTCCTTTAATAATTTAAAATTTAATTTCCATATAATATCACAGCCAATAACAAAACTGCAACTTAAGTAAACGGAAAATAATTTCTTCTTTCTCGTACCAAAAGATTAGTTTGAAGTATTACATTGGATCTTCTTATTTTCGTATACATGAAGCGATACTCAGTTTTGGTGAATATGTAGTACTTTTAAATTGTACATTCCATTCATCAATGTGCATCTTTTTCCGCAGTCACTTCTTGTGTTATGTCTCGAAATACATAATATCTCGTACGATTTATACGTGCAAAGCAGTGCATTCCGTCCGTTTATCAACTGTGTTATTGAACCAATATCAGCCGTGTGACCCCATTCCTTCCTCACTAAAGAGCTCTGCTCAAGAATTTAATCCAAATTCGTTGCACCAAAGGCTCTTTTCACAGAAATTCGTGCGTTTTCAAGGGCCGTGTTTTATTCACACTCTTTTCCTGTGTAGGTTAAGCCGTTATGATTCAAATTTGAGCCGAATCAAACGTTGCCCTTCTTTCTGCGCATTGGCGAATTCCTTCATTTCCTACTGGAATAGTTCGTTTTGTTTAGTTCTTCCGATGGTTTATATTTATGCCAAATTTCATTTTTAATTAATATTGTAAAATTCCTGTCATGATTTTTCCCTCGTTAAATCTGATAAATTACCCATCTACATTGTAACTGAAAATTCATGTAATAGATACTTCCGTATATATATATATATATATATATATATATATATATATATATATATAATGTATTTAAAATCTGGAAGGCCCTTATTGCCATGGATCATGAGGAGGTTATATTTAATTTCCTCAGGTATTATAATTTTTTGTAAAACTTTCAGGATAATTAGTATTTGTAAATTGCACGAATTAATTTTCTGAAATTATTCCAAGAGGAATCCCTTGCATATTCATTGTGACACGATTGGAAATGTTTTATTTTATGGAAATTTTTTGCATTATATGTGTATATTTTATTATTAT
The DNA here is from genome assembly GCA_036926295.1 of Pachydiplax longipennis. Classification (NCBI taxonomy): domain Eukaryota; kingdom Metazoa; phylum Arthropoda; class Insecta; order Odonata; family Libellulidae; genus Pachydiplax; species Pachydiplax longipennis. The sequence goes on from JAVFKF010000038.1 coordinate 892,311, forward strand.
ACTGCAGTAAATAGACGTTATTCTCTCTTATAATTCGTGTTGAATAGCAATGGTAAACTCTCAATTTGGCATCAGAAGTTTGCTTAAAGATCTTCTAGTTTAGAGGATAAGAGCGGTCTTGAAGCTAATTACTTCAAAGACATTCTTAGGCTTACATCCGTACTGAAAAAATCATCGTAGTATCATGTTTAATAAATAAGTTTCACAATTACAAATAGTATGTGACATATTTGAATTTAGGTTATGAATATTCGAGACGGACAGCAGATCCTGTTTTGGCTCTAAGAAGCAGTTTTTCTGCAAATTACCTTATTTCATCATTATATGATTTTTTGATCCATGTCTAAATCTGGAATGATTATTTAGATCTGTGTTCTAAATTTAGTGATCAGCTACACATTTTGGTCTGTATTGCGGAATAATAGAAAAAAAATTTAACTGCATAAAAAAATGAAACCGTAAATATACTGTGGCATTTTTGCCTTCGAATGATTTCTTTGCGAAATGAAACTTATAATAATCACAATACATATGGACTCGTTTTGCCAAAATTATCATCTTTCATTTGAGATTCCTAAAGTGAGAATATTTATAGTGAATAACCTCAATCTTAAACGGAACTAATCATTCTGTGTAAATAACTAAGTTATCTTCCCCTGGATATGCCACATTTCGACAGAGCTGAATTTGATCGCATCTGATACATTATTTCGATTAAGAATCATAAAACTAATTTAAATTAAAATATTTTTGCCAATAATTAAGGATATTAAATCGAATTATTCAATTTCAACTTCGAAATGAGATTCCAGGGTTTAAGGATACTTTAACTTTGAAGTGTATTTAATATTCCTACTTTTGAAAAATCGCAATTGGATTTTATTTCATTTTTCAAATTGTAATCTTTTATGCAAATAAAAAGGGCCAACGAAACGATCTTTTTTTCCAAAATCGTTTTCTTGTTGTTGTTGTCAAATTTGCATTTTTAAAATAGCGTTTTTTCTATGTCGATCTTCTTTTCATTCAATAGTAACAATAGATATTCATGTTTGAGCTGTCGGACATTATCCCTGTTATGACGCCAGTTATTATTTTGAAACCCAATATGGTAATTATTAATTTACAAAGGGCAAACTGCATGCGAGCAAGTTACATGCGAATTGCAGCATTTTTTATCAGATGAATTCAAATTCTATCATAGTATCAAAAGTATTTTCTACCGATCATTTCCATAAAAATTTATGGTTTAATTTTTGTATCCGTTTTTCAGCATTCTCGTTAAAATTCAAGGGGAAATTCAGTTAGCTAAAACTAACTCAAATAAAATAATTAATGGCGTCTGTAAAGCTTTCAATGCTATTGCTTGTTACCTGGCTAACATCAAATTTGCAAACGGTGTTATTTGACGTTACTACGGTACATATGTTTTCTATTATGAAATATTAGTCCTTCTGATCTAATAATCCTTGTAACTTTGCATTCATTTTATGCTTATTTTTCGCTGCAGTTGCTCCTCCGCAATACGGAGTTTTGAAGACTATCATTAATACACTTTTAATATTACTTATTTTTCTCATTTGATGCCTTAGCATTTTACTCTGTCATAGAATTTTTGTGTCTAAATTTATGCGCGATGAAGCTGAAAGAATTTCCTTGCAATTTATTAGCCTTAAGTGTACATGATATAATTTGTATTTACAATGAAGGAATCAATAATATGGTAGAAAATAAAGCAATATAGATCAGAAAAATGCTTAGAGATGATGAGAGGTCCATAAGTCCTGTATTTCAAACAAATTAACAGGTTTTGTATAAGCAGGGTTGATTGTGAAACGAAAACCGTACTGACGAAACATAGCAAATTGTGTTCAAAGAGAAATTGAAAAGATAAGAATAAAAAGATCGGTGAATTAAGGAAAGTTTTAGCTCGGCAAAATGTCCGATACGATGAACATGTCATCTGATTGTGCACTTGCACTGTAAAAGATAAGCGAAAAACGTCTGTGAAGTAAGAACGGTAAAGAATATCACATTGATGATAAAACGATAAAAATAGAAAAATGAAAGAAGAATAGTTAAGAGATCAAGAATAAATTAAGAGTTTGAGTAAAGAAATGAAGTAACGCCTCTGAAATGAGAATTTCAAGTCGACGCATTATTAGAGAAACTGTTTTTCTCTAGTAATTGGTTTTTTATTCTTGTCGTGTGATTCTTTATTAATCGTTTTCCTTCCAGAATTTCGAAGCACATTTCCCAAAGAAATTCATCCTTAATTTTGACATAAGAAATGTATAAATTCTGATCAATCCTAGACTAGAACATTAGCATTGCTATCTTTTTTGCTCGAATTTGATTTTGAAATTCCATTCATTGCAGGAGGAGCCATCGATTGATGCGGTCGAGTAATCGTCTGAGGACCACTCTAAATCTGTAAGTATTGAAACATTTTATTTTTAAGTCGTAAAATAAAGAGGCAGCACGACTCTTCTAATTGCAATCCACAACGCCTATATTTAAAATACTCGTCGATGCTTCTTTCGTTGAGAAAAGTGGCTTCAGTTTGCTCTTTAGACCGTTTGTTGTTTGGTATACTAAAATAACCACTACGACTTTATTTTCGGGAATTTTGATGCTGAAAGACCACTCTTACAATTAAGGTTTCAAAGACGAATACAGACAAGCTTTCCCTAACCGCAATTCGAACCCGGGACTTCGGCTTCGGATGCACCAGACGTGCAGGGGTTTGTGACGTTAATATTTTCATAGCAAAATAAAGGGATTGATGAAGGGAGCACCAGTTAAATTGGAATGGGTTTTGAAAACATTCTGATAATCCATATCTATTTGAAGGAAAATATTTTAGCTCCGATAAACCAGATAAATAAGTTGTATTATGTCGGTTGCAAACTAATGGGATCCTCTACTGTTCTATCTTATCAAGTTTATATTTGTTTCCTACTTCTGCTTTGCGATGCTTTAATCATCATCGGCAGTTGTCATTTGGCATTTATTTCTCATCTATCTTCATTTTTTTCACCTTTTTGCAAACACGGTAACATATCGTTAATGACGTCCCCGTCAAGAATATTATTTCTCTTTAGCTCACGTTTGCTATCGATAATCCCACTTCGACTCTCTCATTTTATTCTCCAGGTTTTTCATTAACGGAACGTGCAAAAAGTACGATTTTAATGGCGTATACGCTATCTAAATAGGAGTCCGCAAATTAAATGGTAAACATTTGGTAGCGTTTCAGTGATCGTCATTTGTAGTGGCGGAAGTGACGTGAATCGCATTTGCGCCACGTGAACCCGATTTCGATCTTATTCATTTCGATTTTAATTCCATTCCGTTCTTATTCCCTTGCAATCCCACGTTTAATCGAATCGATTCGTGGGGCGATTCGATATAATTTCGATTCCCTAGATCGATAGTACGCTCGTCTGCTCATGACTCGCCCATCAGTGTCTTCTCATGAGCGGCTTCAGTCAAAAATATTGAATCTCTCAGTTTTGTCTCAGTTTCAACCATAAAAGTGATAATTTTATCCCTCTTTATAGCTTCGTAACTTAAATGCAAAAGTCACAGATACCCATAAGGTGATTAATTTCATTAAAAATGAATCAGAAAATTACAGTTTATCTTTTCCACGATATGAACTACAAAGGTGACTTGTTAAGCCATTTCCAATACGATAAATCATTCATCGCATTAAAAAAATCCAAAAAATCTATTCAAAAAGATTGTTATCGAATACTGTAACTGTAAGTTATTAATTTTCTCTTTTTTATATAGTGGTAATTTTGAAAGTGTTTCTACGGCTGAGGTAATTTGCCCCCTTTGGAATCGAACCCGGGAATGCTTTCATCAAAGGTCACCCACATCCCCTTTGTATTACGTTCTATGTTTATTTGTATTGTATGAATTCGAAATCATAATATATTTGATTGTTTGTTTCATTCTTCCTCGATGGTAAATCCTCGTATTAAATCAACCGGGAAAATAACAAGTCTATTACAAGTTAATAAAATTTTAGAAGTAATTTATGATAATGAAAAAGTAATCTCTATCTATTGAAAGTTTCCTTCTTTACGATATGCGTTCCTTAGTTACTTTTCGTTATTTAATTCCTGTGATAATTTTCTTTCACATCATGGCGTCCCCCACGCCTTTATGGAAGAAAAGATTTTCTACTGAATTCCATCTTTTTTGATTGTATTTCATTTCGACTTTATCCATCGTATCGATCAACTTAATTATCCGATTGTCCCAAAGAGTAAATGTCGTATTTCTATGAAAATGTATGCCTCCTATAATTGATCCACGTGAATTATTTCCAATTTGACGTGTGGCCTAGAATTCGATTCGCCGGAGAAATGCTTTTGTGAGCGTGAGATTGCAGCCGCCTTCTCCGTGTCTGAGCCACTCTCAGCTAAAAGGATTCCAAAGAAATAGCCTCACTCCCATCGGATGATATAATAACTCCACACATTATCTATTGCGATGGACCAGAAAATCGGTAAAAATTTGTGTTCGCTTAAAACACTTCCAAGAAAGCCATAAATATGTCATCTCTTTATAAAATAAATCGATTATTACAGTTTTAAAATTGATTCAATTATGCGAAATAAGTGGACGAAAAGAAAGTAACAAATGCAATAGGAGCGGACAGCGGAGATGAATTATATCGTGAATATGAAGGGATAATTCAATGTTGAATTAGAATGATTTTCGTCCCTGCGAAGGGGATTATGCTAAACTTAGGTTAATACGTTGAGGAATATTTACTGAAAGGCTCCCAAAACAATTTCGTACCTACGTCTACATGGGTGGTCTGAAAAGTTTCCGACATTTCGCCATATCTCGACATGTTTTCTGAAACTTTTCAGACCACCCTCGTACATATGCCTTTCGGCGGAACCACATGTGTCGCACCCATATAGATTTTATAGAATACATCTGAGCGTACCAAAGGTCCGAAACCAAACCGCGAATACAGAAACATTTATTAGAATATTAGAATATTGTATACAATTAATCTGTGGTATTGTACAAGTTACTTTTATTGCGATTAAATAAATGTGTTTATTTTGTGGAATTCCACCAAAAGTTATTTGAGCAGTTTATTTCAATCCACGAATTTCCCACATCATCAAGAGATAGCCAAGTATTCGCATTTGGTGTTCGATTTCCAGTGGGGCCTATTAATGATCTCTGATGCACTTTCAACAATACTTCTTTCTATTGATGCACAAATTGTCCATATCAGATAAAATGCTCTGCCAAATGAATGTTTGCTCCTCTTTCTCTTGTACACTTGTGAATAATTTTGGGTGTCAGAGCGAAACGGAGGATTACTTGCAGATTTCGTTAAGGATATCTAATTTTATCGTAAAATATACTTTGTTTCCGAAGAATTTGTTTTTATTTTCTTTTTCTCCTGTAAGATCAAACCTGCAATGTATTTTTAACTATTAAAAGTTAGAAAAATCGAAAGAACAAACGAAGTATAGAACTTTGCAGCCCAAATGAAATCAGACAAGTATTCCTGCTGCTGTGGAATATTTGGTACTTGTTTTCGATGTGTTTCACCTGGATATATTTATACAAGCATGAGCCGAACATTTATTGTTCACTTTTAATGCTTCTTTTGATTGCTTTAGAATACGCTTGCCTCCTTACTTTGGGGCCATATTTTATGCATTAATATTTTACGCATTATTTTAGAAGGATAAAATTTTAAAGTTTTAGTAAACCCATGCTTTGGAATAGACTGAGAAATGCAAGTTTAAGTTTACGAAATTACTTATAATTATCATAATGTCATGAAAATAAATATTGGGAAACATTAAAAGCAGTCCTTTATTATCATCTTGTTAGCATCATTCTCTTTCTTCGCGGTATATTAAATGAATTTTGCATACTATCATTCTTTAAGTAATCGCTATTGAATCACCAAATATAAATTAAAGTATTACGAGTTGGCTGATTATTCTCCATCCTTCGACTTCCTTGAAATTCAAGTGATCTTTGAGTAATTTTCTAATGCGTTCTCGTAAAATCACTACGAAGATGTTGCGTCAAGACTTAAACTTCACAAAAGAGCGGCTTTTCAAGATAGATAAGTCGGGTAATTTTGGATATTACCAAGATTCCGCTTCAAAAATCGCAACCTCGTTCTTGAAAGTAGAGCAAGTCTTTGCAATTTCTGACTGAAAAGTATGAATCGGCATGCCTTACCTTTGATATTTCCACTCTATGATGTGTGGGTTGAATGGGAATGAAGATACACTTGGATTTAAGCATCCAAAGGAAGAATCCGCATCTGATTTTCTCCTTTTCTCACGTTTCGAGCTTTCGTCAAGATTCCTCCACTTTTAGCAATTATATTTTATGACATTTTCCCAAAGGTAATATTTTCCACAAATTTTACATAGAAGGATGAATTTCTATTGCATTATAGTTAGAAAATTATACGCTGTTGAAATAACCTTCAAGTTACATTGTAAGAATATTTGGTGATTAATGTCTTTTTAATTATTTTCTAAGTGAGCGTCAGGATAATGAATATTATATTTATAATTTGTTTTATAAGTAGTAAAGGTTATCAATCTTATAATTTTTGCTATCGTTGTTAAATAATGATAGTGTCTAAAAATTAAATGTATAGCTGATCTGCCGCGATGAATTTTAGATAAAGGCAGAATAATTTTCGTATTTAGCATTTCGTTTGTAGAGCGTGTGTCTATTGTGAATTCCATGGAAGGGAAAGTGAGTGAGAAGATGTTAATTCAGAAGGTTGTCTCCTGGAAGTAATAAAAGCAGCGGAGGTCCTCTTTACGCCACCGAATGAAATATTCTCTCCCTTCGCTTTATCTCGGGCATTCTTTCATATTCCCCTTCATCCATCTTCTCCGCTTTTGCCGCCATTTTTCAATCGATCCAACATTTATAAATGAGGAACATCCCTCAACATGCCTCTTTGCTATGAAATCAGGTGCAGAGACCGTGATTTCGTGGAAACTTTCATTAATGAAGATTAGGAACTTTGATCTAAGTGTTAGCGGAGTAATAATGTCCAATACCTTAATATCATCTTTTTTGTGAATGCGAGGCTCAAGTGTCTTATTTTCATTATTAATTCATTAGTTCAGGTACTTCAGCTCAATCTATTCTTTAGTATTTTTACCGCCATATCCTTAAGCTGTTGCTCCTTCGTAGTAGGATAGGAAGTTTTAGAATACAGAAGGTTCAACCAAAGACTTAATTTTCTTAATAAATTCAGAGAGAGTATGTTCATAGAAGACGCAGCCTATAATTTGTGCCCTCCTTTTATATAAACTGTTCTGATATTTCCAGGAAGATCAGAGAAATAGATGCTAAAACCAGTGGAGTCAGGAATTCATTTTTCCGCGGGCTATACGCCAAAGTAATCGGTTAGGAAAGTAGAGTCATATTCCATACGACCCCTGCCATACGCCTAACTGATTTAGTCATGGGAATTGTAACAATTTCGTTCCTAAAATGTGTAATTGTTTATAAGTCAAGATCGATAACTTGTTTTTAAAACTCGTTCTTAACGTGGATTTAACGTGGAGAACGTTTCTCTCGTCAATTTTCGAATTAAGATGCTCTTCCCTTTACGCCATCTTATCTTAGGCTTTCGCAGGATCCAACTAGGCTCTCCGGCTATGCAAATGCATTTTGAAAACACCTCCGTGGATAGCTTTGTTGGATAATGCAACCTGCCAGTATAAAGGAGATCGCTGGTTCTATTCCCGGTTCTGTCATAATTTTTTTCTAGCCTATTTTTCCGCGTGATTTTTCCTGGGTATAACCCCTTTAGTGCAAAAATTCCTTAACCGTTCTCGTATGAAATTATTTTTAAAGATACGAATCTTATCATTCGAACTGCGATGGGTCGCGATAAATTCACACCGCTTAGATGCATTCCATATTATTCGTCTCGATGAAGTCAGTCTGATTTACCTTTTGATAGGCATTCTTTTGTTGCCCTAATTTCGTCTCAATTCCTGTAGAGCGCGTATTCCTGGCACTTTCCCAAGTCGCACACACTGTTATTGATGGTTGTCTCCCTATCTATACCTGTTCTACTATTTCCAAACCATTCTCTCTTAAATTAACCTCTCTGCGATTCCAAGGAAATTAACACTGCCAGTGGCTCAGTTTAACTCTTTTCTACGCCGGATTTAAGCGTTATTTATTTGATTTTAAAACGGCCTTTGCTCGGAGAATTTGAATCCTTTTCGAATTATTATTCCTGAGCGTAACATTTGATTCTCCTTTATCTTGATTTTTTGGTATTCGAATAGTATGATATTTTGTGTTTTTTGCATTTACTTAAAATTCCGTCCGTTTGTGAATCTTTACTAGTAAATTTTTGGGATTTAAATCATGTACGTATTCTAAATTAAGGAACAGCTGTCAATTAGTAGTTACTTATCTTATTTGGGTGAAAAATGTTTTAAATTCCATTGATTTGAGAGTAATTTTGTATTCTCTTTGACAGGTGAAATAAATCAGAAACAGTTTTTGATGATAATGCTAAACCATAAAACTGCTGTGTTTTATCACATTACGGTACTTTGCAAATTTATTAAAACTGGATGTATGAATCTATAAATTGGCTAATTCTATTGTCCCAGTATTATTTGCTATATTTGATTGATCTATGAAATATGGCGGACGAGTGCTAATGTATATTATCATATATTCCGTTATCAGATAATGTGTTATTTCTTAATCTTTTAATTAATTTTTAGGTAAAATTAATTCTTTCCGTTTTATTGATTACCGTTCCTAGTCAAAGGAGTATCCTGACAATGTAATGTAAATACATTCCATCCCCCTTGCGTTACCGCATTATTATTTTAACATAAATAACTGCTCTATTAATTTAAAAGGTTAGAATAAGGGAAAGTCTGAGAAAACCACCCATTCTATTCGCCTCATTTTTTCAATACAACCATTCACTCTTTCACACACCTCACTATATCGGTGCAGATAATAACCCGATTTCTAGGAAAAAATCATAAGATTTAAACGTTGATTTCAAGCAATGAATGTTTTCTACGATTTATTCAATAATAAAGGAGTGTACAATCAGCGATTTCGTAGCTTTCTTCTGAATTCGCAACTTGATATAAAACGAAATGTTCGCATATTGCCCAGTTCAAAGTTTGCCTTCATAATCCTAGCGGATTAAAATTTCCAGGTAAATAAATATATTCAACATATTCGCAGGTTCTGCAGATAATCTGCATACACTAAAAAGGTGCGAGCGCCTCTGGTGGACTTCTCACGAAACAGTACACGGCGGATTTCCTTCTTAATTTATTATCGCGTATAGATTTCAATTTTGGAAATATTTTTACGGTCCCGAAGAGAATTGGATCCGCGACGTATGCAATAAAACGCGGCCATAAAAAAGTTTCCGTAAAATAGAAGACGACTCGAGGTATAAAAACATTCTCAAAGGGATATTAAAAAAGTTTCCGAGGACAATTCTGTGTGGCTATAGTTGTGCGGCATCGCGTTAACCTCTTAAATATCGTTTTTCGATTCTATAATCAAGCGCACAGAAAGCATAGGATAACGTTCTTTCCCGCTGGATTTGTGATATTGGGATCTCTGAATCCGCCGGATTTATTGTCGGTTGTAAAACTGTCACTCAAAATATATCAGTTTAGGGTTTGGAAATGTAGCACAAAAAAATGTAATGCATAGAACCTACATCAGTACATGTGATTGTATAATACTACGATTTGTAAATGCTAAACTATATAATAACATTTGTATCTTTAATTTTTACGTAAAAAAGCTATTCAATTCTACACTAAATGAAACGGAAGACAATCTAAGATCATATCCTCGAAGCAATGGAAAATCCCAGTATGGTGTTAGATTATCGAAATTCGCAGTCAAATTTAAATAAATTTAAATATTTCCTAACTTAAACTACCTCTCATTGATCTAATTATCCAACAACATCCTTGGTTGAAATCCCACATTTAATAACAAACAAAAGCATTCGATGCTCTACGTTTTGTGGACCCGCTATTTCAAATTATTAGAAGGGATTGGTTTCTCTTCTTTTCGTTAACTCAGTTTTATAATTATTGAGTTTGATTTATTGTTTTTTTGCGCCACGCATTTACATTTAACTCGAAAATTGAGGGAAATATTGAAATATTCCACGTATTTTGGGATTTCAGTGAACCTCCAAAATGTTCTCCAAGAATCTTTTCGTGGAATTCCCGCCGGATATTTAAGTACTTCATTGCAATGCACGTAGAATTATGATTTAATTTGCACAAATTACAAGGCTTGCATTTGTAGAAAATATCCACTTCGTTTTGTATGTGTGCTAGTAAGGAACTTGGTGTTCCTTATAGCACTCTTTAATTTAAATTGTTTCCATCACTGCCTCAGCTAAGATAAGAATAACCTTTTGCCCTTGGAAATTCCCATGAAGCAGGGTAGTATATAAAAAATACAATGAACGCAAAAGCTAACACCAGACATGAATAGATGAAATATACAGACTAATACAAAAATAATGATATAAATTACTTTAAAAATATAAAAGAAAGGTAAATTCGGGTTTGGGCATCATTAATAGGTATTTAAATAACCTTTTTAAATATGGACTTCTTTTTATTGAAAGAAATGCACTGAATTCCAAGTTCTGCTGAGGTGGCTTTACTGAATAGTGTCTATTAAGATGCATTCAATATATCTGAACTAATGAAATAATAGTTTTTGTTTACTAACCTCGAGAATGCTCCATTTTCGCAATTCTTCCGAAATTCCATAAATTAATAGCAAAAGTATCCATTTCTGCAACGAAAAATAGCAAAAAACTGTGTCTACAAGATCGCCATTGAGTTTCTTGAGGATGCCAAATTACAGTAATTTTTAAAATTTGCCTGTTATTGCGCACTATCAATTGAGTTTCAAGACGAAACTATTCTCCTAATATGAAAATAAATTAAGAAGAGAGAATATATATTATTAATCTTCATTTATATTTAAGCTTTTATTGATTCCAATTCCTTGTCACGTGATTCGGCTGTTTTTTTAAGCAAACAATCTTCCGGAAGGAATATCGCCATTTTATCCACAAAGTGTACAAAGTTGTCAAATCTTAATCGGATTGTCTCGCCTTCTTTCTTTCTTTGACCTAAATCACGTCCTTCAGCCGAATGCGTGCCCTCACACTTCACTAGAGCAATCCGATTCTTTTCTAAATTAATACAATACGTTTTAGCCTTTAATAACTTTTTTGACACATTGAGGTTCCACGGTGTAAAATACCACGGAAGTAATAACATCAATATTCGAATGTTTGGCAGTTCTGGTTTCCTGCCAAGCGAAAACTGGGATTTTCAAGCTTCCTTATGAATTTAAAATGGCGAATCAGAGAGAAGCTTTCACATGAAAATTTGATCACGTTTGCTGCTGTATGTAACTTTCATAATATAGAGTATGGGGCAGAGTCAGAAGTAGATACTGTGGCACTGTCGAATGCTATGCGGCTCATTATGAGCGTAAGTACTTTCATTTATGTCCGCAGTCACATATCGAGGAACACTGATTGTGAGTTAGAACCTCTTGTGTCCTTCAGTTCTGATAATGTCAGACTGCGCCTTTAGTTATTCGTCCTTGTTTTTCATCCGTCCTTTTTTACATTCATTGGTAGAACCATTTCTTTCCGCTCCGAGCATTTAATAGAGGTTTAGGAAACAAAATTATTGATTCTCCGATCGTAATGATAAAGTAATGATTTTTCATAGTTTATTATTGCTTAATGACATTCCAATTCGAAGTTCGTTTAATGTTTAAATTTAATCTCTAGAAATGTTTATAACCCTCTCTCCAATCACCTTTAGCTTCTCATCAAATGCTATTTGTTATAAAAACCCTTCAATATTGTTTCCACGTGTTTATTCGGTACTCATTCACATTTCTCTTATTGATCATCAATTAGATAATGCCTTGTCTATATAATTTGGATATAGTTCACATTTCTGATGTATATAATCTATTTTCTGAGTTATTTATGTATTCTTTTTAAGCGTTAAGTATAACTATTAGCTTCTGAACGTGCTTCCAAATTTACTTTCTAATGAGAAATTTCATCTCACTGTCGTCTATATCTAAAAGAGATTTCCTCCACTTTTACACTGCCGATCATACAGAAATAGTGAATCCGAATCGTCGAATGTTTTTTATTTTCATTGCATAATAATATTGGTCCAAACAAATAAATATTTTTTATAATAATTATTTGCCATCAGATCACTTTTAGCATCTCATCACATGTAGTTGGTTATAATAACCCGGTAACATTTTTCTAATGGTTTAAACTTTTCATATTTAATATATGGATCAGTTAGTCCTTGTTTGCTCCGGTCTTGAGAGAAATAACATTCAATTGCGCTGTTATTTGTCAGCTCCGTGACTGACGTCGAATGTAAATCACTGTTTCGTATGTGATTATGAGTTGTTATATCCTTTGCTTCGGCATGACATTGGTAAGCCTTCGTTCGCAGTGTAATTGAGCTGATCACTGAGAGGCTTCCTTTCAACAAGGAAGCACTCGTATCAGGAAAGTTACTTTACAATTTGATGCTTTTGTATGAAGATACCAAACAAATTTAATTGCTGGAGTAATTTCCTTTTATCCTTTCATATTAAGGTATTTAATAAAATGTATTTGTTAACTTTGCTAAAATGAACCCTAGTGAAATATGATCGGTGTCGGTTTTATTAAAATTTTTTATTAAAATCACGCCGTTTTCGGGGTGTTTTTTAATGCTAAGGTTTTAGTTTTTGATTTAGAATTTCGGTGCTTATAAAATTACTTTATGCACTCGTAGTGTATCTTCGTATATTTTTGAGATCAAGTTGTTTGCATATTTTTTTCTTTTTCTATATTCATTCTCTGCGATGTTTTCATATATTTCGAATTTTAGATTTTTTACGCCGCATTTCTATTTCCATGTGTCATAGATTGTCAATTGTCCTGCCATTCTACGTTTACCGTTTCAGTTGATAAATTGTTTCAGTGTAACTTTAAACTCAATTTTTAAATCATTATTTCTATTTTAATTTTCCAATTTTCGTATATTTAGGACGTAATCACTCTTAATAAATTTCTCGATATTTTTCATTTAATTTAATAAAGTTTCATTTTTATTTTATCTTAATCATATTTACATTTCTTTATATTTGATTCTGTATGTTCATTTATCACATAATATTTTAAATTCCATTTGTTTCGACTTTTCTTAAACAGCGTCTTAGATCTCTTCATAATTTCTGCCATCGCATGAGCAACTCGGAATATCGTGATGTCATCCTTCTTCTTAACTTGCAAATGTCCTCTTTTTCTCTCTTTTTCCTTTCGCTCTTTGACCCTCGCATTTATATTTCATAGTAATTCACGCCCGCTTAAACTCCATTTAACATTTTTTTGCTCCTCTTTCCAAACTTTTTAATTCCGCTGATAACAGTCTTCTTTGTTTGCGCGAATTTATTCCTGTATCTCGGTGGAGCGACTAAAAACGCCGAGTTTTGGGCCGATAAATACTCCTCTTGCCGCCGATATAACTCGTGGTGTCTGCAAAGGTGGCGCTCCCAAGTATTTCCTCTAGAATTTTATACGATTTTGTTTTGCCGTCTTTATCTCGACTGAAGATTCGTCTTTCTCTAATCCATCTCAAGATTTCAACGCCTCCTAAAATCTGTTCCTCGATGTTAGATAGGAAACGAATGTACAAATTGCTCAAAGTGAAAGTTGCGCATGACATGAACCCACCTTTCGTGAGACAATTAATATTACTATTAACGATGATAAATTGAAATCAGAGATGGAAGATTGGGTTTAAAACAGAGAAATTTCGAAAGCAAAGAAAATTAGGTTAGGAATCCTCCGAATCCGAGGTCCAAATAGTTCCGATCAATTGTCCCATCAAAGAAACAAAGTTTATTCGTTTGCACCCCAGTTCCGAAATGCGCTTCACTGTTTAAACGTTAGCCGAAATAAGAACTTGTGAAATACTAGAGTGGAAATTGAGTCCGAATGAAAATTTAAAAGATTAGATTAATTATTAGATTAATCTACTACCGTGTTTTCTGACTGTATTTATAAGGCATGCTGTTCTGCGTACATGAATAGGTTAATAGAGTTACTCTTTCGTGGATTTTGTTTAATGAAGATCTCTTAATATCTGTATGTCTTCCAGTTTCTTTTTTTTAACTGCCGAGTCTCTGTTGCTAACAAATTTCGCCCGAGATAAATTGAAAATACGTTATTCTTTCGATTCGATTATAGTTTGAGAGGTGACTCCTTGCTGAATTTGCTACTGACGTTTCCGCTGCACGTGCAGTATTTTCAAGTCTGAAATTCGCTTTCCCGCATTAAAATTAAACAGAATAGACGTGGTAATGACAGACTATTTACAAAATAAGTTATTTTTGCATTTTCGTACTTTTCGCAGATGTTTGCGTAGCAGTATGAAAACTTCAAGCCAAAGGAAATAGATTTCTCTAGATTCTAATGGTGGAAACGTTGTGCTCATTTGGACGTTTCCGATTAATTAATCTTTTAATCGATCAAAAACTTACGCGAAGAACCTTTCTACGATTGTCAGAGAAGCGGGTGTAAGAAAAGACTCGAAAACAAAATAAAATACGAAATCAATTCAACAATCATATAGAAAAGAAAAATCAGAATACGATAGATTTTGGAATCGCTATATGTAAGGAGCAGCCAGTAGTGACTGCGTTTGGTAGATTAATCCGGTGCTTAGAATGTTGCTGTTATTCTAAGTAATTTGAGTAAATAAAATAAATAGCATCTTCATTTTGGGCGGGATGGAGACAAGTAAGTCTCCTTTTCCATTCAACTCTTTGTTTATATAAAATGAATCATATAACGAAAGAAGAGATCTTAAAATTAATAGTAAATAAGAGTACTTTAGTTGTGGATTTAAATGAAAAGTGAAGCTTAGGAAAAATAATCTATAGCTGAAAAGCACCCACAAAGGAGAGGGTGTGAAAAACCTGCTCAGAGAGAGTTAATTGAAAGATAGGAAAATGTCTCTTCATGATCTGAAGAATAGGAAATATTTGTGATTTTACCTTTTTTTCATTCAAAGTATCCCGAATATTATTTTTCCATCTGAGAAAGCTACTCTTAAACTTGGCAGTGAAGTGGCTTGTTTGTTTGGTGCGCATTAATTTTCGTGTAGACTGCAAATGATGAGAAAGTATAGCAGACGCATATGAATTCCGTAATGTATGAGGAAGATTGTAAGGAGTCATTCAGTTGCGCATCATAACTCAATGCCCATAAACTTCGCTCCATCTAAGTGATTTAGCTCCAAATACAGTGAGCATTTGTCTCTCCTGTATTTTTGCGCAAATCGTAATTCAGCTCTAGCGACATCTGCCTCGCGAAGATGTATACGCGGAATTAGTCGTTCCGTACGTCTTAATCTTGAATGCGAAACCGAACTGTGGCATATTCTCTCTTCCATACACACGGGCTTCATTGCGTTCTTTCCGACCTGTTTCCATGCAAAGCAGATTCCAGAACACCGATTTTCCTCTCATTTATCGGCTCCTTATGCAAACTCCACTCCTCCATAGCAAATATATTCCGCTCTTAGAATGGAAATGGCCACAATTGGATCGACGCTTAAAATCGGCAGTTTAAGGAAGGCTTTTTATTTGACCCTTCCAAAGTAATTACGCAGCCTTCTTCTTTCATACTTAAATTGCTCTGTTCGCTCAATATGAAGAGGTTTTCTCCACCACTTTCTGTGTGTTTGATTTCGCTCCTGAAGATTTTTATCTCCGGTGTCTCCATGGTTAAAAAATTAATACTTGCGAAAATTAGTTAATGCTGAAAATACACACTCTTTGGAAAAATTCCTTCGTGTTTATAGACTGAAGTTTACGATCCAAAATCAGATTCACTGCCGATCGAAACAAAAATAATTATTAAAGGTCTCATAAAAATGCACGTATCCCATGTTACTTATTTAGATCGTGACGTACAAATAGATGAAGTATTCACACTGAAAAGGAAACTTAATCAATTAATGAAATTTATTCTTTTAGTACGGATTATAATGCTGTGCAATTATCCGAAAGTGAGGGAAATCATCTTTAATGGACTTTGTTTGAACAGCAGAACGGATTGAAGGGAGAGTACTTCCTCTTGGCTGATGAGGATGCTCGAATTCTTATGTTAATAAATCATGAAGAAAGTGTAGCATTAGGTCACATATGAGGTGGTGCTTATTCTAGCATTGATGCCTTCTCAATTTCTAGTTAATCGGTCAAGTGGTTGCCACGAAGTATCTGAGAGCTTTCCATTTTTTTGGAGAGAATGAATGACTGAAGTCATAAGTTTGATCAAAATATAATCAATTAATCTTGTATATAGGAAATTAAATATAATAGCAAAGAAAATCAATATAGGAAAGCAAAGGAACTTCTCTTAACTTGTCAACAAACTGATCTTCTTCACCTCTAAGTAATTCCATTCTATGGTCATTTTAAGTAAAATAATTCAGCTGATTTGTATACTTCGTAAACTTATTCATCGCCGTCATATTTTAATTTTATAATTATGAGAAATTTCCTATTGTTATTCTAACGAATATCTAAATCAATATATAGGTTTGCACTAATTTTCTCGCCGAGATGTACATTGCAGTTATGAAATGTGACAACTGAATAAATTTCTTATTCTGAAATTGTGTAAACTTCTTCCTTCTTGGTCATAATTCTTCCTATAATCACGCCCAACGCTTGCACGTTCATTAGAAGAGAGTAGTAGTTTAATAAATAGAAGGAGTCGAGGTACAAGTGAATTAAAGTTAAGCCATATTATCTCGTCGTGAGAAATCACCACTTTAAATTCTGGTTAGGATTTGCCGAGGCTATATAAAATAATTACCCAGGCAGAGGTGTGTGTGTTCTCACGTTGTAAAACAAAATATTTTACATACTTAAGGGATATTTATTAGGTTTTACTGGAAAATGGCTGAATAAATCATAGCCCTATTTTTCGTAATACGTTAGTGGGCATAGTTGTAGCGAAGGCATTTACCGCAGAAGGAATGAAGAACGTTAGCTGACATTCATATACGTCCTCCAAACACACGGAAAGAACTGCTGATCCCTAAAAGGTGTATTATCTGAACCGACCCGGAGATGGAAAACTATATAATTAACGTCATATTACATTGGAAAATACATAAAAACGACTAGCTACTAATATAGTTTTCAAGGATCAAATAAATCCTATGTTCCTATCGGAACACTAACTTACCAACAGGAAGATGCAGTATTTATATCTGTATGATTTTGAATATCCGTGGAAGTTGTTATTACGACTGCTTCTCGTGAACATGCCTTGAGAACTGAGGTCATTTCGCACGATTTTAATGTGATTACGTTCCGGGTATCGAACCAAGGACCGCTTATTTCTTCTGTATAAAGAGTTTTGCCGTAAGGTTTTATCGCATTTCATATTAGTTTATTTTATTAATGATTAGTTTCGCTATTTATTTATCATATTAAGGCAACTAGACTGACTCCTCCATGTTCCTACATTTAGATTATCCCTTGCTCTTTCGAAAGCACTTGGCTTTCCCTCCGTATCAGGCTGTCGCATGACTTATTCTTAAAAGAATGTTTGAATGAATATTCATGTAAATTGCTTAAATCATTTTTTAGTTATTGCTCTGAATTAGTTTCTGTTGATTTGTTTCATTCGTTCGTGCACACCTTTTATTTTGTTGTTGTTTTGGCATTCATTATAGAATGGCGTCAGCGTTTTATGCGAATATTCTAATAAATAAATAAAAATAATTAAATTTTCTTTCCGAAAAATCCATCGTAAAAACATTCTCCGATTCACTGGATTTAGAATTTTTAAACGTAAATGAAATGTAATGACGCTAATATCTAAATACACATGTATATGTAATTTGAAGCGATTTCTATGAATGAGTGTACAAATATGATCGAGAATATGATAAGCGGAGTAGCAACCATAATGTGCGATGTAGCTAATTCCACTCGATTGTGCTAAACTAAACGGCAAAACAATAGGCTGAGGATTACTGCGAAATTGCACCGTCGAATGGGAGGGTATTTAGTTGAGGGCCATCGCATTAACCAGCTCATAATTAGTGCTCTTTCAATGTATTCGGATTCGGACTTATCGAGTTGCATTCGTCCCGCTTTTTTTATTCCAAGCACATTATGCTCGTTACTTGCAAGGTCTTACCGAGATACAATTCAGAAGCATTATTCGTTATGATTAACAGCAATTCATTCTTGCAGCTTGAGTTGCATGGCTTCGAAATATTTGGGAGCGAAAAGTTTTTGTCCGAACTCTATCGCGAACCATCATACCAGCAGACATTACTTACAAGTATTACCTAATAAATAACATCAAATGTCACATTCGAAAGGCACATGAAAAAGTGATCAACGTATAGCGTTCTTGCTCTCTAGCATTGCAATGCCTTCGAGTGCATTGTAAAGTCATAATCTCTCCCATATTCCAAAAATATCTTAAGTCAACAGAGCATCCTCGCCTTAAAAACCTTCTATTCTATGTGTGTGATGTCCAGATCAGGATCAAAATACATCTCCCCTAAACTTAGAAGTGATCTCTGGCTGCTGATTCCGCCACTATCGGAAGCCCGCAAGAGGATGGATCTCTTTCTATTGCATAATGATGCATACAAAATAACCCAAACATCGCTGCAATTCAATATGCTGCAGCGTTTTCCCTCTACGTCATATATGCAATTTATGACTATTATTCCAATGGGATAATATTTTAGAATTAAACTAAAAAACGTGTTGCGGTGATAAACTTAAACAGTCTTTATCCCTCGTGAAAAGATATATTCTAAAAATATCTGCTCCCTATACGAGCTTCATTTATGGCAACATCTTCATTTCTACATGCATTCTTTACTCCAATATTTGGCGGTTTCACCTGTGTGAAAATGTTATTAGTGAATTCCCTTTCAAGCTTGCCTTTTCTTGTTTCCATTGTATATACAGACAGCTCCCTCCTTACTTAAGTTCCTTGATTCTAATCCCTTAATCACTTGTAATTTATTCGATCTGGTATCTTAATTCATCCCCATAAAACATCTTTACTGTAATATGACAGTTTTACATTTGCTTGACCATAATGCTAAGCTGGATACTTCAGGAAATCAGAAAAAAAATTCTTCCAAAAATATTTTACGAGTTTTCCAAACCCATTTCATACCGCCTTTCCTATGTCTTTTCCCATTGGCTAATTCTTTGGCAAAAACTTGTTACTTTCGCTAATTTGATCGGTTTGCTTATATTTCGCTTTTTGTCTCTCCTGATGGTGTACCTGGATCGTGTATTATTCTTTTGTGTGGTTTAGTAATAGTTTTCTGTGAAGCAGTTTTGGATGAGTGAATACCACGAAGTAAAACCAGAGTCTGTGTTGTTTAAAAGATATCTTCATTTGTACAATGAAGTAATTTCCTCCAGTACTGCAATCGGCCCTTTTCATTGCTCTGATATTGCTCATATGAACTACGCGTTGTACTCGCTTTGGCTCTTATTGATCCATCCGAAGTTGAAAAGCCTCTACGAAATGCCCTCCACGTCGACACTAATTCATTCGCGGATTGAGACGAATTCTCGAAAAAGAGGTGCAAAAATAAGCAGGTATGATTGAGATGTTGTCCTGATGGTCCATTATCGGAGGCGGAAGTTGTGTGTTTCCGCCCAAAACACAGGAGATTCGCTCTCTCCCTTTCAAATGTCGTTATTTATTCATTTGGCCATTACAACGAGTTCATGCGATAAGTGTATCTACACATGTATTAAAACGTTAAGGATCATTTTATAATTAATATCTATACCCGTTTATCATGTTATCTCACTTAAGCTTCCTAAAAATCATCATTTAAGTAATTATTTTTACAATAATACAGATATAGAAAAGTAAAATATAATGTGTAAAATTCCAATTAATAACTTAATTTTAGTTTAGGAACTCCTGAAGATTGATCATAAAATAGAGTTACCAAGTAGAATTTTTCATCGTTCCTTAATCCGTAGATTTTATTAAAGCAAACGTAATCATCAATCGTTCATTTCTTCCTAAAAGAGAACATTGCTACTTGCCAACTTCTGTTTGTGGGTGCATAATCTAGTAGTTTGAAATGCAGTAAAAGCATGTACATTGCTCGGTGGCAGCCAAAACAATTCATCAGTAATGGCATACCTTGATGCTTAGGGATTACATTACAAAAATATAGAATATATGAAGTTATGTAGATTTCAGGTATGAATTAGATAATGTATTTTTTTAATTACAGGAAAGAGAAAATCGAGCTTTTTTATAAATGTATACCAACAGAAATTAAAACTTGATACAACTTTTTCTGCGACATAAGCATTGATGTCGTACTGATAACGGGAATAATAAGCAATGGATTTTGTACGCAAGTACTACTGCTAAGTAAGATTATATTCGTGTAAATGATTCGTAGCTTTCTTGCGGTAATTTGAAATTTCCTGGGACCTCGAAGCGAAGTGGGTTAATGTAAAGAAAAACTTAAAATATTTTTATGGAAATCGCAAGAAAGTTTGGGAAAAAAAACCTTTAAAGGGGGCTCTTTTGTTATTGGTGTTTTTATTTTTTATCAATACCTCATCGTGTGCAATGATCCGCCTTTATCAAGATTATAAATAAGAAGTACTCTGACGCAAGAAATAGATGGACTCCTAAAAGGCTGTTCAGAAAGAATTGTAATTCAGTGGATTCGTCATTTTTAATACGATTGAGGAAATTGTGTTCGCGGAGTGCGTTTTCGACCTTCGATTCGTATTAATTTTTCTGTGGGATTGCACTGTTCTGTGAAGCATTGAATTCGTCGGCAGAATCTCTCGGCGACCCACGCATCGAAGGGATCAAATTATAATCTTTCACTTGGGAAAAGCAGTGGTCAGCATCATTGGGGTGACAGCAGAGAAGGAAAAGTCCCTTCAATTGCTGAGAGTCTCCTTCAAAGCAAAGACTGCTAGAGCATCAAAGATGGGAAAAGGACGATTTCAACGTCCATGAAAATGAAAGGGGATTCGAAACTAATATCGTAAGGAATTATTCCTCGATATAAATTAAGTTAAAATATTTTATTTTTGACTCTTAGCGTTACTTAACAAATCTGCGATTAACATTCGCGCAATATAAACTCCTTATCACCAAAAACGAATCAAATGAATGCGTAGACCACATTTATTCCTTTGACTTCGTCTATCAGAATGTAAATTTTTGTGGGAAAAGCTGTCATTCTCGAAGGTGCGAAAATATTTCCGGATAGATAAGTCAAAACTTATATTGCCTTGAATTTGCTCTCATAAATTCAAGGATAGATAATCACTAGTTCGTCACATAAAGTAATTTGAGTCATAAATAAACACTAGTTATCTCTAGTAATGCGATTTATGGTTCTTTCAACGTTAAACGTCAGGATATTAAAAATGGTAGGGGTATAGTATTAATGGTAAGCATATTTTAATTTCAAAATAAACATGTTTTGCTACTTAGCGTGGGTGTACGTTGCAGAACATGCTTAATATGCCGGATTTAGCCGAAACAGGGAGTCTCTATACGTGGATAACAATGCCTTCATTTCTCAATGAGGAATGGAATAAGTATTCAACTGTTCATGTATAACTCTTTTTCCGCCAAAGAAATTTAACACTTGGAATCTTTTCCGCTGATGATGGAAAACGCTGACTTGGTGAGTGAGTCATACACGGCGTTTTCGTTAACAGCTGTGTTCACTGAGGCGTGCTCATCATCAGCTCGAATATGGAGACACGAATTGCAAACCAAGTGAAGCGCCTTTTCTCAATCGCCCAACTGTTCTCTGCGGGAATGCTCGTCTTATATGGCACATACGGGATTAATTAGGTCTAATAAAAGCATTGCAGTGCTTGCTCGAAAAGAGGAATCTCTCACCTCTCAGGTGCGGGGCATTAATCACGGCTCTTCAGATGTTGCTTTGGTCCAGATTGATGCGGGTTATCCAATGATAATGAAACTGTCGTTGAGGCGGTGCTGAGAGTTTTGGGAGCAGTGCATCGCTTGCTTCATTCTATGCTATTTTATCACTTGATATAGTGTTCTTAAAAATATTTATAATGAAATAGCTTTTCTCAAATTAACGCAAGTCTTTATAAGGGAAAAGCCAGCTTGATATCCATTCCGCGTTTCTAATCTGTAAGAAAATCCGGTACTTCTGCTGCTGTAAAATTTTGAGAAATAACGTCAACTCCCTTTGATAATGGTAAACATGCCTTTCCAAGGAGTTGCTCGTAATAACTGGGCTTCGGAATATATTAAGCTACTTATTGAAGCGAAAACTTTCTAGTGTGAAGAAAACAGATTAATCTGGCACCCCGTAATTGATTCTGCCGTGAGTTTTTAAGATTGGTAAACTAACGTGGATTTTGCAGTGAAAAGGAAATCTCGGGAACAGAGCGGTGCTTCCTCGGGCACTTTGAATTATTGATCACAAACGATTCTCATTTTCGAGTTAATTAGAATTTTTTAAAGTCGATCTGAAAATTGATCTACTGCATCGATTTTACATACATTCTAACGTAGTCGTGAGAGCAAAATAAGGATTTTTTGGAAAAGTAAAAGCAAAGATTCGTATTCGAATAGATAACAAATTGAAACATGGGAGGTATGTTCTTGGTGTGTACCATATCTGGATCAATGCGATATTCGGTGGAAAATGCTGGAAAACCCGCGTAAGAAGTTCTCAAGAAACCTAGGCGTTTTAAGCGGGATTAGGGTTGTGAATATTATTAAGTTTATTTCTTTCACTTTAGAAAATAAAAGGGAATATTTTAATGGCACTCGAATAGCAATATTTAAATAAGTTCTCTACACAAATATGGAATATTTCTTTAGTTTCATTTACTTTGAATATTTGGAAAAGCGTTTCTGATGCGCATAAAAGGACGTTTTCCATTCTTAGCATTCAGTTAGATAGCGCCTTTCAGTGTAACGGATGGGATTAGGATGGCCTCAATATTGATGAATTAGATTAGATTTCGACTATCTTGGTAAGGAAGGAGTGGTTCTCTGAACTTAAGAAAAGAGGAAAATGAGCAAAATATGCTGATAGGCTAGTGAGTTAGTCCCCACGCCGAAAGAGTATTTATGCAGATTTAGATGTTAAAGAATATTTTTGTCTTGAAAATGTTATATTCTGGTACAGAGGAGATGCAATTGAGGGTCTTTATTGTGGGGGATTATAGGTGTTGTCGCGGCCCCACTTGGATTCCAAAATCTATTCCGTTGGAGAAGTGCTGTGTAACTCACTTTTCTAAGAATAGTCCCTAATGCAGCTCTCTCAATTACTCCTTCCAAGAGAGACATCTTTCTTACCTACATCTCGCCGATTCTGCATATTCACTCGGATTGATTATCTCTCTTTCCCTTTTGCACTCGTCTCTCTCTCGGTTATCACAAAGAACAGCCGCGTTTTTATATAATTTAGAATTTAACTGCATATATGAGAGCGTTTTCTGGTCAATAATGACGTTATTTTTCCCAATAGATAGGGAATCGTAATATTTCTCTTTCCCCATCTTAGTGATGAAACCAAATTTTGGTTCGGTTTCGCTCTTTTGTCGACATCGAATAGAGTCCAGCGATTTCCATGCGTTCCTGCCATTTTAATATCCTTCTGAATGTTTTCTAACTTCTTCAGTTGCACTTCATTATTTTTTAGGGCAAATTTTAGCCCAGAACTTATAATGGTTAATTACAAGGCGTAATTCAGCTACTTCCTCCAATTACATTTAATTAAAATGTACGTGTAATGGAACCAAGATTCGGGATAATGGTTTCAGATTTCGGTTTGGATTCAAGAATTTTAAAATTTTCGATTCCGTTTTCACTCCGCCAAAAGTAATGGTTCTCTTCGTAAAAAAACTGGAGCATGAATTAGTACATCTCAAAAAAAGAAAACAGGAACATGAATTAATACATCCCTTGCTCTCAAATTATATATAAAGAAGTGCAGCGATGGTAATCTTTTCTTATAAATAATATTGTAAATAAATGGTTGCGCAAGTGGCTTATCTTAAGTAGCCAAAATGTGGATGGAAAAGGTGACTTCAGCACTGAATAAGATAATGGTTTCGCATCAGGTCAATTGGAGAAAGAATGGCACCTCATACTGCTTAGTAAGCCTCCAATTAGCTAATCAAGACGTATTTAGACGTTAAAATAAATAAAAACAAAATGACGACGTAAGCATCAATTTCCTGAATGCAGCATCGAAATCTGAGTTATGTTTTTCATTCGGGCGAAGGAATCCTAACTAATTAATGCACCGTATGACGCTTTGGATTCAATTTCGATTTGCTTAATAAATTCCAAAGTTTTCTGCAGTCGAAATTAAAACTTTTAAATTGAACTTCCGTGTACATGGTTATTAGATGGCCAAGAAGCATTCCATTAATGAAAATTCTTTCCGAATTCGACTCTTTATAATTGACTTAGCTTTTGGTGTGCGGGAAGAGGCCTTAAGTCAATTCGGACGTGTTTTGTTTTCATTTCTCCCAAAGA
Organism: Pachydiplax longipennis; assembly: GCA_036926295.1. NCBI lineage: Eukaryota > Metazoa > Arthropoda > Insecta > Odonata > Libellulidae > Pachydiplax > Pachydiplax longipennis. Next base: position 917,017 of record JAVFKF010000038.1, read on the forward strand.
ACGATCTTCCGGTATTTCTGATTCGAGAATCGATCTTTCTCGATTCATTTCCATTTGTCTCCAAGAAGTAGAAATACGTATCAAGTACAACCCGTTTAAGACGTCATCCCGCCCATTTCTTAACGACGCTCAAGACGCGGATTTTTCCCAAGATGCACTGCGACCCACATTCATTCGATAGACATTTATTTGAGAATCATCTCACTCTTTATTTCTGGAATAGTTTCTTGCGAATTTCTTTTTTGAAAGACTAATGTGAGAATAAAATGAAGATATCGCGAAGCAGGACGATTTTTCCGAGTAAAAAGATTTTTAAAAATGCGATAAAAAGAGATCAACTCAAAAAGACATTTCTTTGTATGTGAAAGTAATAGCGTTGGCTTTTCTGAGAGATTGTGACATTAACCGAATCTTGTGAGTTAATCCAGCTCGCCAATAGATGTCTCCACAGGTGTGTATGGAAACCTTTCCCCTGCTATTTTAATTTACCTTCGTTAGTCAACTCAAGAGTTATGCGTGAAACTCCACAATTCAGTCGCTATGGTTTAATTGCTGCTGATCATTAAATAACTCCAATGCAATCTTATTATACTTATATTCATTCAAAGTATGAAAACGATCGAATTTCAGAGCTAAATACGATAATAATATGAAATTCGTTCCTTTTTTGGTATTGTTTGCCCAATTTGACGTGATATAGTTACCGTGTATACCCGAGCATTTTTTCACAAAATTTAGTTTAAAAAGGTGCGTAGGACTATTTAGATATTCCATAGGTTTTATATCTTCGATGGATATACGGGCCATTCCACGGGAAATCGGACAGAAATTGACCTCTATTTTTTAAAATCGATGAAAATTTTTTAACTTGCGTACTTCTATCGTAAACCCTTTGTGTCAAAGTTTCAGCTCAGAAAAAATTTTTTTTGCAAAGTTATTAATTTTTAAAATTTCGAAATTTTTGCAAAAAACGGCGAACAAGGGTCGTTTCTAAGGGCTATAACATTTTAATAAAACGCGTTACGAGAATTTTGTTTTCCGTTTTGGATAGCGATTAAATGTATCTTTGAAATGTTATCAATGAAAGTTTCACATATTGTTTATAAATTTGTTTAAATTAGCAACAAATTATTTAATGCAACGTTTAACCACAACTGCCCCCAAATAGCGGATTTTAAAATACACCACCAAATTTATCACTCTTTTTCCTGTAGAAAAACATTTTTTCTAAAGTGGGACAGCAACAAAAACATATTGAAAAAATTAAATACATTGAGCGGTGCTCGTCGCGCGCGCGCCTCAGCCTCACGCTTCCTATGGCTACGCGCTCGCTTAAGTTCGTAGTAAGCCTACTGGTAGCTTCGTAGACAGATTTACTCTACACTTAAGCTTAATTACAAGTCGCAGTAAGTGTAATGGTATTCTATGAGAATAAGTTCTCACAAATAATTACAAATCTGAACTATGTAAATTGGAAATCCGATGGAATATCGTAGCCATTCTAAAAACATATTATTGGAAGGAAATTGAAACAGACTTATGAATTCTGTTGAATTCCACAGTGTATTTCATATTATTTTTATAGTTGTACAGTTTTCAGAAATGTGCGTATAAATTACTAGCCATTCAATATTTAATTTACAATATAATAATCCTCTTTCATTTCAATATCATATACGTTGAAAAATGAAGACTAAGTTTTATATGTTTCCGAAAAAATCTTTTCACTGGAACGCTTGAATTATATATGCATATATAATTTATATATACCTATAATGTATAAATACATATAATATACAAATTTATATAATGCACAATTTTCTGGAAATCAAACCTGTAAACTGGTCTCATTTCGATAGTTCAGGCTTATGATTTATCTATAAGCATAGCTTGCCTCTCTGACGTTTTCACGATTGTATAGCTTATATTTCTTCGCTTTCTTGTAAACATCGACTAAGAGCTAGAGCCTAATGCATTTTCATCAACGCTCTCTTTTCTGGACAAAGGGAAGTATAGTCTTCAATGAACCCATTCTCCTGTCACTGCTTCGCTTACAGGACTTTTAATGAATTAATATTCTCCTAAGTACGAAATACCAGAACCTATGGTCTAAAATTTATTGCCTCTCGACACTGGTTGGTTTAGGGTATATTAAATTTTGCTCCAATTTGAATGAAAGCAGTATGAGATAAGTGCTACTCGACAGATGAGTTATCACATAAACATTATGCTTCACTTTCCACAGCAGAGAAAGATACGAAGCCTTTTCAGTTCAGTTCTTGTTTCCTCTCAGTTCTAACCTAACCGAAATCACAGTGGTAAAGAGTTTTGTGGTACTTGTGAAATTCTAAGCTACTTTCAGGCGTTGCTGCTTACTGATATATTTTCGAGATTAAGGTAAGGATTGGTTGAGATAAATACCGTTCAGCCTGAAGGTGTGAAGAACAGAAATGCATGATGTGACATTTGTTCTATATTTCTATTAACGAAAGATAATGTTATGCATAAACATATACAGATGGGACCAAAATATACAAGTAGCCGCTGTATCAATCCGCTTGGACGCCCTCATAAGAAAGTTCTAGCCAAGAAATTGAGGAAGATTTCAAAGGAAAATCTGCATAAGTGGGGACTTACTTTAAAATATCATCCAAATATGAGGATTTGTGACTTTTGCCGAAAGAAGCTGAGCAAAAAGGAGCAAGAAACAGCATCAGTGTCTACGACCAGTGACAATATCCGTGAGAGCGAACGGAGTGTTGCTTCAGAAACATCCAGATTAGAAGAACGTGAAAGTGGTAGTGAGGTAGACATTAATATTATTCAAGAGACCTCTCATTCTCAACTGAATGAAACCTTAACGCATATTGGTGAAACACCGATTTCATAAAAGAAACTCCGTCAAACGAAATATGTTAAAGAAAAGCTGAGAAAGGTAAAAAAAAGTGTTAGACGATTATTTCCCCGTAATCAGGCAGTGATAGATTCAAGTGATAGCAATGATGAGGCCGAAAATTCCATTTTGATTAACTTAAAGCGGGCGTTTAACATAACAGAAGATAGGGATAAGAAGATAAAGATTTTAACGGTACTTCCAATAAATTGGTCTTATAATAAAATTAAAGAGAATTTTAATGCCACGACGCATATAATCACTGCGGCGAAGGAATGCGCTAGGGCAGGTTACGTTTTGTCGCGTCCCAATAGGAAAAAAGGGAATCCGTTGGCGCTGGAAACGGAAAATTTAGTCAAAGACTTTTATGAAAGGGATGACGTTTCCAGGATTATGCCTGGAAAAAAAGATTTTGTTACCATATGGAAGAATGGAACTAAGGAGCACCTTCAAAAAAGGTTGTTATTAAGCAATTTGAAGGAATTACATTCGTATTTCAAAGACGAACATGCAGAATGTAAAATAGGATTCTCTAAATTTGCATTATTAAGACCTCGAAATTGTGTCTTACCTGGCTCATCCGGTACCCATTGCGTTTGTGTCTGCACAGTCCACCAAAATATCAAATTAATGATCGACTGCTCTCGAATACCAGAGTTAACGGAAGAAGACCATTTTCCTATTAAAAATTATCGCGATTGTGTCGCCAGGGTTATATGCAATCCCCCATTGCCAATATGCTACTTGGGTACAGTAATTTATACGCACATTTCTGAAAACTGTACAACTATAAAAATAATATGAAATACACTGTGGAATTCAACAGAATTCATAAGTCTGTTTCAATTTCCTTCCAATAATATGTTTTTAGAATGGCTACGATATTCCATCGGATTTCCAATTTACATAGTTCAGATTTGTAATTATTTGTGAGAACTTATTCTCATAGAATACCATTACACTTACTGCGACTTGTAATTAAGCTTAAGTGTAGAGTAAATCTGTCTACGAAGCTACCAGTAGGCTTACTACGAACTTAAGCGAGCGCGTAGCCATAGGAAGCGTGAGGCTGAGGCGCGCGCGCGACGAGCACCGCTCAATGTATTTAATTTTTTCAATATGTTTTTGTTGCTGTCCCACTTTAGAAAAAATGTTTTTCTACAGGAAAAAGAGTGATAAATTTGGTGGTGTATTTTAAAATCCGCTATTTGGGGGCAGTTGTGGTTAAACGTTGCATTAAATAATTTGTTGCTAATTTAAACAAATTTATAAACAATATGTGAAACTTTCATTGATAACATTTCAAAGATACATTTAATCGCTATCCAAAACGGAAAACAAAATTCTCGTAACGCGTTTTATTAAAATGTTATAGCCCTTAGAAACGACCCTTGTTCGCCGTTTTTTGCAAAAATTTCGAAATTTTAAAAATTAATAACTTTGCAAAAAAAATTTTTTCTGAGCTGAAACTTTGACACAAAGGGTTTACGATAGAAGTACGCAAGTTAAAAAATTTTCATCGATTTTAAAAAATAGAGGTCAATTTCTGTCCGATTTCCCGTGGAATGGCCCATACATTCTGAGAAACATAGCTATGTTCTATGCGTGGGTAACCCAAAGATATCGAAGACGAAGTGCAAATAGAATGTTTCCAGTAATGATCTTAATTTCGGTTTTTTCCTTTGGTGATCATAAATCCGGAAGCATTTTCAGCCAAAAGTGGATTTTACATTGAAATTTTTATAAGTAATATATTTCATAATCTCCGTCGAAATCGAATAACCTAAGAAGGATCCCGAGTTTTCCCATCTAAATGATTCGGCTTTTCAGACACGGATGCATGGGGTGAATTGTTTAGCAGAATAAACTTCGAAAGAACTCGCGAAATCAACCAGATGTGATTAAAACAACCCACGACGATTGGGAATGTTGAATTAGAATCCTAAATTTAACATTCTTTATTTAGGTCTAAATTTTCGAATATGTTAAGTATATAATCGTTAAGAAAAAGTCAAAGCGATTTAATTAGTCCATTTCTAGATTTAGCTGCGTATATCCGCTAGAAATAGAGTATCTTATAAATAATGTGTTAAGTTTCGCATAATTTTTAGCATAGGAAAAGGCTGTACACAAATGCTGAGGAATGCTGAATTTTGGAAAAAGATTATGAGTCAATTTTCATTGTGTCAGATTTATATGTTTCATCGCGTAAACCACATTAATTACGCATCAGTTAAGATGCGCCTTACTTTTCATTACTTGGCCTCAATCCGTTTGTTTCTGATTGAGATTTTGAGCCGAAGACTTAACTAACAGAGACAAAGTCTTGCAGTTTGACTTGAAAGACCTAAACCATGGTATCTCAAGAAAAAGATCGTAGGTTAAGATATAACTGCTCTCTTCTCATATCTTATATTTTTAACTTTGAAACATTTTTGAAATACATTGAGGAAACAATACAATAACTTTGTAAAATTCTACTGATCATAATTATAGAATTATTATAACCATTATAATTCAGTAGAACTTTGCAAAGTTATTGTATTTTTTCCCGTGATGGAGTTCTTCAAAGTTACGGCAAATACAATTGATGAAATACATTGAATTATATTGTCTTAATTGAATGGGAATGTGGAGTGAATAATTGACATATAATAAGAGACTTGCATTTTGGCTGATTGGATAGAATTCTTTTTTCCCGCACTCCCTCACGCGCATCCCCCCTGCGTCCCCTTCCCCCCTCTCCCCCCCCCCCTTCGGAACAAACTGCAAGCAGCAGGTTGGAAGTGTCAGTCCGACTCACGCCGGCAGACGGCGCTGGCGACGAGGCAATCCAAGGATAAAGCGAGAAATTTCGTCTGCAATCCGCGAGTCGGGCGGAAAAAAAGTCAAACTTGGAATTCGCTCTCCAGAGATGTGTTTGATCGCGGAAAAAATCGCCAATTCATTCGGTGGTCCGTGAGGGAGAAGTTTCGGCGAACTTGCGCTGTCATTGCTTCTTTTTTTGTGCGGAATTCGCGATGGATACGTAAGCGGAGTTTTGTTATCCGCGAAAAATGACTTGAGAATGTCGGAGGACGTTGAGATGTCCGGTGCGGTGCTGAAGAAGAGGTCCTTGTGGTGACGGAACTATCCGTCACGGACTGCGCGTGGAGGATCCAGAAAGAGATGAACTGGATGGGTTGTGAAGTTCGTTTGTGATATATGAACCTACTCCTACCTACTATGAGCTGTAAGATTCGAATTCTGTCTTTAGAATGGCGAGTTCGTGCAGGACCGTGTTGTCCTTTCGCATTGTTCTCTCCATCGTTTGAGCTGCACAAATTAAAATTCTCCTCGAAAATATTTCCCCGAAGGTTTGCGGTAAATTCTTCTGCGCCTTGTAAATACGTTCCTTGTTAAACATTTGAATGTTGTTGAAGGTGAGGTGTACATCGAAACCGATGTTAGCTGCCTCTCCGTCCAAATTAAACCGCGCGTGGGTTTTTTGTCCGCTACTTGTTAGTTTTGTGGTTTTAGCGTCATTCCGACGGATGATGAACGATTCTCACCAGTATTATATTCATTCGAAGATGATGTTTTAAGGCGTTGCTCGGCAGAGTGCGTATCTCATTGTGATATTAGAATTAGTCTCGTTGTTGTTCGGTTATCCGCTCTTTTTCCGACCGTTTTCTCTTAGCATTTACTAGTGCGTCCGTAGTAAAGGTAACCTCTTTGCAGTGCCGAGTTCGAAAGCCGTCCCTCCGTTGTCTTGTTAAAAAACCTTTGGGGATAAGTTTATTCGCTCGTGCATTTGCCGATCGCGAAATCGCGACATTTTCTTCGTCGATAGCAGCCTCGAGAGTGTATAAAAACTGCAAGTTTTTGTGGGTCAGCGAAATCCTTTAGAAGGCGTTGCCGTGTTCTATCTCCCCTTGTGCTGTTGTGGTGTGCTTGCCGTCGTGTGTTGGTGAAAATATGTGTTAGGAAAGAAGAGTCTGCTGCCTCTATTAATGTGAGTTGTTTTATAGTCTTTTCTAAAGCGTTGGATATCTCTTAGGTGGTGCTCCTAGACAGCGGCACCACTATGAGGCTTTCAGTTGTGTTCCTGCAGGGCGTCCTCTTCGTCCTCGCCCTCGACGCTGTTCATGGTGAGTACTCCACTTCTACATCTATATATATTAACATACTTTATCGGTAGTGAGCGAAATCGCAAATATTTCGGCCCACTATCAATCGGGTCAATTCTTTTTGTTTTTCAATCTCTTCAACTCACTCTCATTTGGGTTTAGTATTTTCCTATCATTCGTCCTCAGCCTAAAATAAATTCGGATTCCGCTTACTCTCAAGCGGTGCTAAGCGAGCGATACTGTCATGAACCATTGTTTCTAATATTTGTTGTTAAAATTCCATAACTAAATCACGCGCACGACGTTTAGACGTGATAATACGTTTGTGCGACTCTTTCGGGAATTTGTGTATGCCCTCGGTGTATGGCAGACGCTGCAAAATTGAATTTCATCCTCTCATTTAAGTGACGTTTACTGCTTGAACTGTTAGCCATCGATGAAGATCATCCCAAGTGGCGCCGAAATATTTCCAATTTTCCTCTTTATTTTTCTTATTTTTAATATTAATTTTGTTTACATTCTTTTTATGCATGTTTTCTTGGATATCTCGATACCTTCTCTTGCGAATAACGGAATCGTTACCGCTTCATCAATTAAGCATTTTATTTAATTTACCGTTTTATAACCAAACGGTTTTACTTAGTGTATTTCTTCCTTCAAGATGTTATCTTAGTCATCATCGTCATCCGCAACGTGCATTCCTTTACTGTACTATGCTTAGTTGGAGGAACCACAGAATGTTTCTTTATTATCTGGAAATAAACATCATATCAGCGATCAACGACTTTTCCTCTGTTTGGTTTCCATGGAGTTGTATACTTTTAAGGCACTCATAAGATATAGTGTTGTTCATAAGTATTACCTTCAGTATGCGTATTTTTTGTTCCTAATAGTTAATGATAAACTTGGGTCAATTCATGTGAGGTAAATGGCGATCCTAAGGTAAAATTCGTTTGGATTTCCGGTGTTGGTGGTGCTGCACTAAGTCCATCTCAACTTCGAGACTCCGTTTATAAAGTTACCCTTTATAGCTCGTCATTTGATTGATTAGATTTGCTTCAATTCCATTTACTTGTTTTTCATATCAGGCGAGGGGCTGCGGCAAGACAAATACCAAATACAGGACAAAATATCGTTAAAAATTCGTAATTTTGTATATTCTTTGCATCGAATCGTGTTATCCTATTCATTTGAGAAAATATCAGAAAAGGGAAGAAGAAAAGGTTGTGTAAGTATAAGTGTTTCTCAACTCATACCCCTATTAGTACTTAAAATCTTAACATGAGACTAGAAGAGACGAATTTCTATATATGTTATTTTTACTTGTTTTTTCTTGTTTGGTCTTACTAAGTAATTACTATATAGGATCGAAGTGTCTCTCATTCCTACCCAAGCTTTTGTTCTGTAGGTGTATTTTTACTGATATAAAAGCACTTTATTCCCCTGAAAATGAAATAAAATGTGGGAAGAACGACTAAAACATTTGAAAGTATAGATAATTAAAATGACGATGGAATCGAAATGAGTTGAAATCAACTCTGCAGATAGAAAGGTTGTTAGAAATGCTGTGGGCATTATTTCCCGCATTTCTGGTACTTGATTGAATAATAAAATTTTAAAAGGGAGTTGTATGGTTTCCATGTTGTGTAAATTTGAGTGAAACCTCACTAGTTACACCCATGTTTTGTCGCAGAAGCCTTTATTTCCTCATTCCAATTAAATTATCGTTTGAAATGTCGTATTTAGTCGCCTCATTTGACATAGGTGTTGTTTTATCTGTTTATGATGTAAATGTAAGCTAAATTCATAAGGGTGATTTGCTTGTGCTCATTCGGAACAGTATATACTGATTCGGCATTTGGAATAATGTTTTGTAGAGCGTCTCGGTGTATTGGAGTGAATTTATCAAGCATAAAATATAACTTTTTACCTGATGCAGTATTTTCAATGTCCGCCTAAATATCTAATTAATCTCAAAACATCCATGATTTTTATGAAAATAGCTGGACGCTTACGTAATAATACTTTAATCGATTTATTTGAGATGTTCGCTATAATTTGGAATGCCTTTCTCAAACAGTGTGATTAGAGTGCCTCAAATGCTGCACTGCTGCGAGGGCCTCTGGTGATAAAGCGTTCGCCCCACTGACCTCTCAGTATGCGGACATTCACGCACGTACATGATGCCCAATACTTAATTCGCTCAAATAAAGTTAATAAGACGCGTTAATCACACGAAGAACATAAGATATTCTCAAGTGTTCAGAAATTATGGAGATCAAATACGATTGAATATAATACATTCGTTTAAAAGGTCCGTCTTGGTGTTCGCTTCAATTTTCGACAGGAGAATCATACTATTCAGAATTTCGAAGAACTGTGAATCATTAAATATCGGCAAACGTTGGCTACATCTTTTACTTACAATTGATGTAATCCTCGACGCGGTAGAGCTCTACTAAACTTAATGTTGTATTTTCTTTCCAAAATTCTTCTAAAAATAAATTTTTCAGCAAAGAAATTTTTTCTCAAAACTGAATTATAATTTATGAAGCGAAGTCTTTAAGGCTTGATTTGAAGCATGATAATAATGGATAACTATCATGAAGTGTTTGAGAACTAAATTTATTGTCACGTGACCATTCTTAAAAGTAGCCCTAGAATAACTCTGGCCATCAGTGTTCGCCATGTGTACTAGACCATGTGATGAGACATAGCAATATTGTATAAAGGAAAAACAATGTATGGGTTCATATGTTATCCGTTCTGTGCGTTATCCAGATTCGCGGTAAAAAAAAAATCACCAGTCTTGGGCTCGCCAATTACGGTTCACAGATGTCTATCCTCCGCAGGAACCTAAGCCCTCCGCCCCATTTGACTGTCCCAATCGGTTAATAGTCCTATTCGACCCGTATCGACTTCCGTTTTGCTGACGGGAAATTGGTGTCGCTTTGGCGGTTTCGGACGTCCTTTCGATTCGCGCTTTTCGATCTTCTTTTCTGTTCCACTCAACCGCGCTTTTTGCTCCAAGAAAATCTCCTCAAGGTCCATATTTGAACTTGTCGTGGTATTTGAGAGTAATGCTGAGTAGATGCAGTGAATGTTATTAACTTGGGTTGCATAAGAGGATGCTGACGAAATAATCAGTTCTGAAATGTGTAACAGTAGAATTAAATATCTTCAGTGACACCAGGTTTGTTTTCGGGTCTATTTTGACTTTTCGTCCAGATTTGAATGAAAAAATTGATAGAACACTCACGGAACGGTTGTGTTGTACAAGAGAAAAATGACTAAACGGTGAAAAGAAAAGTATATTTTGCACACTCTTTAAACGTAGCTATCAACTCACAAAATTGATTTGAATACATTTCAGAATTATCTTTTTCGTTCTGTGTAGGATTAGCTGTCCTTTAAAATTTTCCGGGTTCTTGCTATCAGAACATGTCAGTCTTGGTAACATCCAAGAATCTCGAACATTCTTAACGATTTTTTCCGAATCCATAGTAGAAAAAACGAATCATGGCAGAGGGTTTAGCTACTTAGTCATTCTTAGCCGCTTAATCTTGCAAACATCTTTAAATTCGTCAGGTACTTATGGGTTTGCTGTGTACAACCAATGCTGAGAAGCTGCTTTACATATGAATCCTAGAAATTCTGCGAGAGGAAGCTCCTTTTTTATATTCCTTGGCAAAATCTTCACTTCATTGTATAAATTACAGATATAATCATATTTTTAGTATTTACAGTTGCGACAGAACAGTGGTAATTCCTTTTCATCAGTAATACTTAATTAATGAAAATGTTAAATGTATACAGTCGGATATAGAGCTGTTTTATCCGTTTGAAAATCCATAATCTGAAAGTTCAGTAGTAAAGAAATAATAGATAATACCTTTTTAAAGAGTGCCTTTGAAATCTATAACGACCCTGACATGCTGTTCATGGCCCTAATTTGTTAATTTAATAATTAAATGCGCACCTAGTAGTAAAGGTAGAACTCCTGCACCTTTAAGTTGAGTTTTAATTCCTGTAAATGGATTGAAATGGGATTGATTTTTTTGGGCGATGAGAAATTTAGGAAGCCAATGAGCAAAAATTGAATTAATTTTCTTGTGTAATTGGGATGACTTTTTGAGAGCTCTCTTTTAAGCGTTGTCGGTCATCTGGAAGTAGGTCGCCTTTTTATTTTACACGACGAAATAGCTCTAATTTTAGATGATTGCGGATATGGATTTTGTTTTTACTGCTCCACCGTTCAACTACAAAATGTTGTAAAATGAGCCTTAATTTAATTCAAAACTGTTTCCCGTGATATGGTTTTTAGACTTTCTGCGTCGAATATTTCTTGTTTCTCCTTTGGAGAACCAATGATTTCTCGTAATACGGTCACTCTTTTTACGTTTCATATTTACATTCATATAATTCCGTGCTAGCAACTTTTGTATGGATGACAAGGGAAATAATTCATTTCTGTTTTCGGAATAACTCTCTTTGCAGCTGTCTTATTATTTTCATTTTTAGTTTCATAGTGACATGCCGTGGTAGTAAATGAAGTTTTTATTACTCAGAATATGATTTGATCATATTCGTTTTTAAATGTTAAAATAATGAGCAAGTTTGGGTCAAATGAGACACTTGTATTGTTCTCTTTAGCTATCATAAGTCACGGAGTTGTGAAGAATGCAGAAACTTGCTATTTTTCCTTCCTCCTCTAGCACATATCAGAACGGACTACTTTATCCAACGCTTGTACGTTCCTAACGATGCATTGTTACTCCATATAAATGCTATTTTAGCCTTCTTTCATAGTCATTAAATGAAAAATATTCTCACTTGTTCTTTGTTTTGTTAAAAACACATCTAATTATCACTAAATTTCATTAGTTAGCGAAATCTTTTTAATTCAACAAATTTCCATAGCGTTTGTCGTTGTGAAATCGATGAGGCACAGGTGAATGAGGGATTTTTGGATCTTCCACTTATTAAAGCCACAATGAGGACTTTGAGGAATCCACTTAGTCAGTTGAACAATTTATCCTTACCAGCAAACTCTTTGAAAATGACATGTCTGGCAAGATAGATAAGTAGATAGAACTATCGCCCGTAAAGAAACATTGTTCGTCTTTCTATGGAGTACACATTTCATATAATGAATTCCTAGAAAACAGTGCATCTCCTTTCATTCCATTGAAGAATAGTAGCCATTTTAATGTTGGGTGAAAATCAATTCATTCTGGAAAAGAACGAAAGCATTAATTGATAAAGTAAGTTAATGAAGGTGCGTATTCTGACGTAGAATCGCGGTAGATTGAAAGCGTTGCCATAATGTGCTGCGGTTTGGGAGAAGGATGGGAGAGATTTGGCGTGGTCGCGATACATTTGGCAACTCTGTGCCCATGAATAAAAGAGTCGCACCAAGAGATTCTCTCCTGAGGATGCCATTTATATTTGCCGCGGATTTCTCAACATAACCGCTGCTCATTTGATGAATCGCTCACTTATTCGTCTTTCCTTCCTTTCTTTTTCGGTTACTATACATTATCCGTTAAAGGTGACGCATCTCACTGTTTGTTCTTTAATGATTTTGCTGTTGAAACTTTTATATATGAAAATATTTGAAAAATATATCTTTTATATAATTTAAACCTATTTTATCGTAAAATACAATTAGTTTTGGTATTATGATAGTATGTGCTTTTCCATTTATTGTTGCCCTTATATCATCGCATAATAATGATATACTTGATGATATAATGATTTATTGATTGTTTCTTATTTCCTTAATAATTCACCCATTGTCGATTTTATATTGGTTCGATTCCATGTTTATAGTTGGACTCAAGGACGTGGTACCAACTCATGTCTCTTTTATTGCCGAAAGAATTCCTTAATATTGATTATGTTAAAAGAAGAGACTCCAATAGGAATTCGAAGAGAAAAATGAAAGTCTGTGAAATTTCAAACTATGATTCTTAAAGGAGAAAGAAGCCTTGAGATTATGAATATATATATATATATATATATATATATATATATATATATATATATATATATATATATATATATATATATATATATATATACACACACACCCACATACACATTCCGTGTAATGAACAAATTCCTTGGTGTGCATAACAATTGAAAATTAAAGAAGAAATTTTGAACACCCGATACTAACATTAAAGTAAAAGGAAATAAATAATGGATGGCTAACATGATATTCTTAAGATAAAACGCTTTGAGTCAGGAAAATAACTTCTCCCATAACACCCACATTTCATAGAATCCGGTTAAGAGTTTAGAAGTTTCTATTTCAAAAAAGTCAAAGAAAATAATCGTTCGATGAATTGGATGTATTAGGTGATCCTCGATTTACTATTGCATGTACTTTGTGATGAAAAGGTAAAGAGTGTTGCTGTGCTCAGTACAAATAAAAAGAATCAATCCAAGCATGGACTTTCTTCTTGTTTCTCAATAATCTTATTAGTTATTATCTGAAATCGATAAACGGGTGCCTTTATTATTTTGAGCCGTTAATACCGGATTTCGTGGTTTACATTTATTCTTATCCTCAATATGGTAGAGGATAAGAATTATTTGGTTTTCCTCGTCTCCTTGCTATATCACCAACTGAGTCGGAATTAATCTCGACAAAAAAAATCTGCTCTTGATCTCGGTAATTTTATGTGAAAACCGAGTCCGCAGCTGCAATAGGAGCGGAAGCAAATGTGAGTGGCATTCCGAGCGAATAGCTTGTCTTAATTCGAATGAAGTAGAGCAGTTCACGCCCGCGGATTTTTCCTCATTTCGTCAGGTGACCGCAAACACTCAGTCACCCTTCTTTTTCGTTGCAGTCATAACCATGCGAGGAATGTTTAGCGTTTGGTTTGGGTCTCGCGGTAGAAATATTACGTCCAAATAGTAGGCATCGTTGGCCAAGTGTTCATTACATCGAAGACTTTGATGTTCTGGATGGTATGAGCCTCTTGTGCTATACAAAGCAAATTCTATCAGTTAGTGCACCATTTGGCCAATGTTGTAGGAATCCACCTATCATCGGCGAAAGCATTTTAGAGGACTGATAAATTATATGATTCTAAGCAAATGATTAGCATCATTACAGCTAATTGCCCGTGGTTTATTGTTTCTTGAAACCTTTAAAAGGTAATCCAGCAAGAATAACACCCGAGACTTACTTAATGTGACCAGATTAAGTTTTGGCTTAGGGGCATCATATGTAGCATTTTGGTTAATCAAATCAGTTGTTTGAGGTAATTATCGTTGGTAGGACATTACAGAGTTTATTCTGCTCAACATATCCTATCGCAGTAGCATAAAAAGTTGTCCTTTGAAACTTTAAATAAAATATTTAGCCTCGGATACTAAACTTTCGTAACCAACTAATGGTGATATTCAATATTATCATTTTAGCTATGAAAACTGAGGACAAATTTGACGAAAGTTCCAGAAAACTATATTTTGATGACTCATTCAAGTTATAAAAGTGGTAGTGAATAAATATAAATGAGATATTTTAATCCGAAATAGACGCGGTCCTTGTATATGCGTTTAGCCCCTTGAACTTATACCTCCCTTTTTGAATATTTGTATCGCTGGCTGCATAACATTCAGGATGTTGTATTTCCCCTATTTACTAACATCTTTGTCATGTATATACATAATATGTATTTTTACTTATATATTAAAGTCCATTTACCTATCTCCCCCTACTTGCTGCCTTTTTCTTTCTTTATAGCTCTCTTTTCTTATTTTGGTTATTTTTTTATTGTTTTGTCTACACCCTCCCACAGAAAACAAACAGAATCACGGAGAGTAAATAATGAAACTAATGAGAAGGTCTGCCAGGAATATCCTCGGCCGGGTTTTGTTTCATATAATTCCCGTTTGAGATCTTTACGTCACTCTCTTTCTTCGGCTCTTTATTGTTTCTTATCCCATTAACTTCTCTCCCCAACATTTTCTTCTTAATTTCCCTTGTTTACCCCCTTGCCTTTTCTTTCATCTCTTGGAGCCTCATTTAAGTTCTCTCAAAGGTGAGGTGAGGCTTAAAACCCGCATGAAAAAGAGATGTAACCAATTGACAAATTCACTTAAAACTCATATTTTTGCTCCAATTTCTTATTTATAAATTTCTTTTTTAATCTCTAAAGGAAATTGTATTTTCTTTGCTGTTTTGTATTATATAATTCTTCTTTATGTACTATACCGGATGACTGGTGAGTAGCGTTTTGAGAGGTATTCTTACTTGTGCTTAGACATTCATTATTATATATTAACATTCAATCTTTGCCTTTTATTCTTTCTTTGGTCTTCGTTTAATACTCCTATTTTCTTTCAGCTTCGTTTATCACGCCTTTGTCTGACTCTTCACCTTTGTCTTATTTTTTATCACATTATGCTTTCTTCGTTCATTCATACACTTTTCATCTATTTATCTTTGTTAGTTCGAGCATTCCGAGCCAGCACCGAATTGCGAAAGTCTGGATATTCTGATTTAAATGTTTACATTTTATAACAACTTACCTACGTGAAATATATTAAGCGTCACATGACAGGACCTCTCATTCTTCCTTAATTCACCGTGTTAATTTTTTTAAGTCTGCTATTTCTTACAACTATAGTGTGATATTCTTTACTGTGGAGTAAAGGATAAATCTTAATGAAATTTCCGTTTAGATAATATCATTTTTCTTAGATCAAATAAATGTGGATTCGTCAAAATATTAATCTTTTTTATTGGCTATGATCGTCTTCAGTTTATTATTTTTATCAATTATGTTTGAGGGTTCAAACAATCATTTTCTTATTTTCAATAGAAAATATCCGTGGGTAATAACCAAATAACGAGAATTATACGTGCAAGAAATGGTCGTTATTTCTATTTGATTCCCAATGTATTTTTCAGGATGCAAAAAGAGTTTTAATTTAAAAATTCTTTCACGCCTGGATCTCTCAGTAAAGCACAGTCCGCATGATTCCACCGTTTTTGTAACAATTTTGTTACTGGTTTTTATTAAGATTATTATTCAACGAAAAATATATTTTTATTCTTTGGGATATACTGAATTTCAACCTTTTATTTGGGAAAGTCCGAAAAGACCGTAGCGGGACTGAGAAGGAATGGAGATGATTATGATTCTGTTTTGGCATAAAGCGACCATTCCGCTGTCCAATGATCTCCTAAATTAACCGCATGCGTCGCCGCTCCATTCCAACCCATAAATTCATTTCTACCGGATCGAAAAGACCATTTTTCCCCTTCATATTGTTATTTATGCTCTTTGCTTCGTTTCTAGACTACTTTTTCTTAGTTACTGGTACACTTTACAACTAGAATGAATTGAATGAAAGCATCGCAACTAGGTTGAATTTTGGGAAACTATATTTTTACCTCAGGAATTTGGTTCACTAATTTCTGTTTTGTTTTCTCTTTGTTTAGTACTTATTTATCTGATAGATGATATCAGTATTTATTCTGTGACGCCTTTTATTTATTTATTTGCTTAATTTTTACTCATATGTGGTTTTATTTAACCGAAACTTATTTACATCGATCATTTTTATTAATTCAACCGAATATCATTCTTCTCCTGTACAGACTCTCGTTTACGTATAGTTTATATAATATATATATATATATATATATATATATATATATATATATATATATATATATACAATGACTAGATATGTCGTTAATATTTAATAAAAACATATGCACTTTTTATTTCATCTTGATGATACACTTTTAAAAGGTAATTTCGTGAATATTATGCTCTTTTTTTGCTTGATGTTATCTATCAATTATCAGTTACTTTAATCGCTTTCTTTCGATGGAATCGCATTAAAATTCATTAATCTTTTTATTTCCCTTGTATTGACACAACAGCATGACTCTCTAATATTCGTTAGTAAATTGGGAATCCATAGTCTTAGGATTTTCTTAAATAAATCGATAAAATCTTATGCATGAAATATATTCATTTGCTACACGGATGCATTAAAGCGGAATTCGGGCGTCCATTCACGTAGCTCTCCTTTTCACCGTGTTTATTTTGAAATCCAGGGCGACTTCGCCAAATCAGTGAACCCAATTTAATGAGGACCACGTGATGTGAATGAAGCTGGACGTTTGTTGAAATCAGTCCAATGCATTGAACGCCTACAAACATTTCCTCTCAAATCTTTCCCTTTATATATCTTTCCTGTTCATCATGAGAATTTGCTTGAGCTACTCCGTAATATTATAATATATTTGTAATTTGTGATTTTTACGGAGGAAATTGATATTATTAAGTAATCAAGTTCCAAAGAGGAAATACACTAATTTTTATTCTAAGCGGTATTCTCAGTAGGCTTCATCTTTATCATGTTCTTGCGGTTCCCTTTTGTGTATCGAAGAATGGGAATTGATTATATCTTTGATAAAGGAGGGTTTTGAACTATTATTTGGTTAATTAATTCTTCACGATAATTTCAAATACTAGCATTTGAAGCGAAATTTTTACTCACAATTTTCCCTGTAGACTGTTATCGATGTTTTCATCAATCATTGAGAATGACATTTTTATTAGTAATGTAATCGGAAACCAATAATAGTACAATGTTACATATATGGATGTGGTCGACCCACTTAGTTTCGAACTCGTTTAGTGTATCATGCGCATTTTGTTTTACTTAAAGAAACTTATGCTGAAATTGATTAAATTACTTTCCAAATAAAGGGGGAAATGACAACTACCCATCATTTAACATATTTTGGGAGAACTAATGGGTGTCCTTAAATTCCATCTTGGGCCCGCTATTAGTATGAACTATTCTCTTCTTTTGACATGCTTTTACTAGTCTCTATTTCTTGTCTTCCCCAAGTTATTTAAACTACTTTTCCTTGTTTTTATTTGTTTACCGAAAATGTTGTTGTTTTACACTTTATATTTCATATCCCTAAGTCATACTATTTCTACACGTTGAAAACACTCCGTTAGTCGTTTGTCGGTGAAGTCGTTTTGAAGGTACCGAAGGACCGGGAAGGCCGGTTTTCTTCATAAAGCATTCAAAAATTAAACATTTTCACAGCCTTTCCTTGAATGTGTGCTATTTACTAATGTTGTATTTTATCATCTTAAGATAGACCGAGTTCTGTATTTACGCTGGTCTTCCCCTCACTTTATTTGGTGGGAAACTTGGAAACGCTTCGAATCTTAGCCAATTTTCGTCGATTCCTACTGCGTAAACACCTCAATTTTCTCTAATCACACTCATCTCAAAGTTTTCGCTTCTTTTCCCCAATCTATTTCTTTGGATTCCAAATTGATCCTATTAATTTGACGCCTTTACAACTGGTCTTTCGGCCAACAAATGGAACTACTTATAACCAATTGGTACCAGGGTATTCCAGTAAAATTATGCGAAACTCTCAAAAGGAAATACCTCCAGCTTTAACCCATTTTAATCATAGCCATCAAGTTGCACTAAATTAAAATACAACAAAAGCATGGTTTACTATGCGAAATAAATTCATTTTAAAGAAATTATTTAAGTTATTCTGATGTAAAAGTGATGCAACGCGTTCCTTCCCTACCTTTCAATTTTCCAAGCTAAAATCTTTTCTTATGTTATGGGGTTAAACCATAGGAATAACGATCATTAATTAATTCATTTTAAATTATTTTCAGTTATTATAATTTAAAAGTACCAAAATTTCCTACGTTTCTTGTCCTAAATGTCTTTAATGTCCGTCATTATGCAGACTATTCTGAACAAAATAAAGTTTTTGCGTGACTCTATGGAAAAAAATGGATATACGGATTTTTAATAATATAATATGTATTACATTTCCTTCTTAAAATGGAATTTTCGTTGTCAGATGAGATCTATCGAGGATTTTTTTCCTCTCGATTGTACGAGAATAAAATGTAATTCAAACAAACGGATTAATTATCTTATAATTCAGCGAACTCTATTGCTATTCCGAAGCGAAGCTCAAAATGCTCTAACCGTAATTTATAAACTTATCCTATCTTAATAAGGATGAAATGAAGCCGTATCGCCTAGCAATGCGGATCGTATTACCGATGCAGCGCAACTTAGTTCCCATGGAGAATATGCTTCATTTATTGTCTATTGCAACAGATTGAGGAATGCTGCAATTTTCGAACTCTGATAATAAATCGCACGTGATTCTCAATCACGCACAAATCACTCCATTACCTCCATTTCATCGTTTCCGCATTTTTTATACAAGAAATTCGTGCTCTCTTTCCTCCATGCGATATTTTGCTCGATTTCTTTGTTCCTTTTCTACTTAAACTTCCCATTCCTTTTCTTTCCCCTCACTTTTCCGCCCCCTCATAGCGTGACTTGTGTGAGACGCACCTGAGAAAGTCTGTTTCGAGATGATTGCCTTCTTATGAAACAGTCGAACGATCATGTGATCTACCTCGTAATATACCACGTGCCGAAATTTCTCATCATGTCCCTTACGGAAATATATCACTCGGAGTGTTTTCCGGAGTAATTTTACAAATAATTCACAGTGATTCGAATTCCCCGATCGCTCGATTGAATATTTTTCGCCATAGCACACAGAAGATCGAATGAGACGCATTCGGTATTCGAAAACACATATCGCGATAGGTTGAAAGCAGTCCGGGAATGGAAAGAATGATCCCGATCATTACTTGGAAGACGATGACCCGTTAAACGACTAACGGAGTGTTCTAATTCAATGACAGTATATATGTTCTTTCATTATTTAAAAGCAGTTTACCCGTTTAACCCTACTTCGGACACCTATTTGAAAGTGTTCTCATTAACTTCTCTTGCCAATTGAATTCGGAATCTGTTACGTAATTGAAATGGTATGAGCTATTGGAAAAATCGAATTGAAGCATAATTCTGGTGGGGCCTCACGTGAGAAATGACTTCTAAAATCATTCTAGTTTTGGTTGTTCTGTATCGGTGCGATGGAAGGTCCATACTTACTTGATGATAAGAGTTTCCTACCAATATACGACAAAACACTGATATATTACAGAAGCGTTCGTTACAATGAAATAGCGCTACTCTTATTGTTTCTGTATTACTTTCAGTACCCTCACTAGGTGCTTTAACTATTATGAATGAATTGTTATGGCGAGGTTGGCCCGATATTCTCCACCTAACATATACAGATATTTTATGAAAACACGCAGAATTAATTCAAAACTAATTAATTAATTCATAATTAACTTACATCTAGAGAAAAATAAATCAAACACAAACAAAATCCAAAGGAGGTATAAAAGACTTCCATTAGTGAAGTCTAACGTAGACAAGACTATGCTTTTACTATATGTTGTATTATGAAAGATCGTGCATTTTTAACCTAACGCTATTTTTTATTTCTTTGAATTTTAACGAACACCTGATGAATTATTGCCTATTCGGTGCCTTTCTCGTCTAAAATTTTATTTAATATTTTTCTTCTCTTGGACATTATTCTGTAGCAAGCATATAAATTTTCCTCCGAGATCTGATATGATTCCATAGCGTACGTCATTGCATACACCTGTAGTGATATCATAGCGTTTTATCGCACACACGGACAGGAATTTCTCTAAGTAGGCCACCCATCGATTTCTTGTTCTTTTTCAATGAGAGTAAGCGGAGAAGACCCTCCTTAAAATGATCCGACCTTCTAGAGCCAAATGAACCGAAATATTTCCATCTTTCGCCTTAGGCCACTTATTTTTTGCCCGATCATATCTGCCATCATATTAATTTTACTCTCGGATATAAATAAGAAATCCTTCTTTGCTTCAAAGGGAAAGATAAGAGAGATCGATATGGGATGCGATAATAATCGACCTCTCGGTATCGATTTCGACTCCGCATGACTCGTTAAGGTCGGCTTCTTTGTTTCTTCGTCATGTATACGGATTGCAAATCCGGAATTCCGGATCTCTAATCCGGATTAAGAGAATGATATTGGCAATGAAAAAAATCATTCTTTTCTTTGATCGATATTTTGTGTCATACACAGTTACAGATCAGTATCTAAAATAGTAAGTACTTAAAAATAACGACAATTTTGCGAGTTAAAAACCCGAATAAGTAACCGCCGAGTTGGCGTACGAACCGGTTTTCAGGGGACTGAAACATGGAAGCGCTGTAGTGTTATAATGGAGATATCAAATATTTAAGTGTTTCACATACAGCAAGATCATTGAAAGTAATAACAACTGACGAGCACATGCGACCATTCTCCAACGAGAAAAATTTATCTATCCGGGATTCGAACCCGGTGTTGGTAAGGTAGCGCAAAACACTCCGCCACCGTCGTCGGTCGGTTTAAATATTTTTATTTCGATCAGAAAGAGATTTTTGAATCTTTTAAATTAGCACCCATTCCTTACAAACGGAAAGGGATCTTCTTTAGTTAGTATTACTTGCCAAAGATGTAGATATATATTCATCGAACTATTATTGTGTTATACTGTTTTTTAATCGTCATATTTTATTAGGAAAGGACCGTTTTTATACGCAGACATCCTTTGCTGCTTAAATTTGATTCTCTTTACAATAAAGCAAATGTTCAATTTGGAAAAAAATAATGCAAACAAATTTCGGTCTTTCGACTGATCAGCGAAAAAGCGAGTAGCAGAGCGTCTTACACGGTATTTTTACGATTTGTTTAGTGCGAACGTGACAATGGGATACCGCGTTTTAGGCGGAATAGCGTCTTAAACGTTTTACTGCGTACAAAATGCAATCGAAAAGTGGAAGCAGTAATAGCATATTCAATTGGGCAAAATATTTTGGATTCATAAAACAGGCTGTATCTGAGGCTATCCGTAGAAAAGTTGGTTCACACAATTTTGAAATATTCGCTCGAGAATCAAAGTGTGTCTATCGTTTTTGCACTTCTCCGAACTGTTTATTTGAAATAATTTCCGCTTACGAAATAAGAATATGATTATCTCGAATTTTATGAAGTTATATTACTGAATGAATTCCGAGGAAATCCTACCCTTCCATCTACTTTATTTATAGTGCAACTAAGTGGCCTAGGATTAGGAAACCGAGATATCGGTCGAGAATTCTCGGGACTGCAATCAAGCAAGTCATGTACCCTCTCAGACATATCCCTTCTGGTGGCTTTTATCGGATCGAAGGCTGCGTACGTGGTCGAGCTATCTTTATGGGGGCGGGGCGTGTTGTGGGTGGAGGCACTTCCGTACCCTTTGGGAGTTGGTATGAGGCAGGTAATCGGCCTCCCCCCTCTTCTTGTTACCGACCAATCGCGTGCTAGACCCGGTCACTTTCCTCTTTCTTTCCCTCACCCGATTCTTCTTTATCACCGCTTTTTTTGCTTCTTTTTAAACGCCGCCTCTCCCATATTTTCTGCAAATTTCTCTGTCATTATTGCAGCTTATGTTCCGCTCCGCTTCTTATTTGTTCTTATTATTTGAGCTGAATAGGGTTTCGCATTGCGAACGTTGAATTTCGACCTTGGGATTATGCGTACATATTCCGCTGGAATTCGGCGAAGAATTTTATTCGACTGAATGCACGAGTAGAAAATGCTTCAGTTACAGTATGCGGATCATTCCCACTGTATGTTCGCTTCTTGAATTCACGATTCCTGGCAAGTTTCATTTTCTTTTCGTCAATCATAGATTGCCGTTCTAAATAAAGAGAAATTTTAAAAGATTGAAAATATTCGCATTGGATTATCCGTCCCGTTGAATGAAGGTAATACGAGAATTGTTAGATTTTCTGATTTTTAAAATATTATTAAGTACGCTATTACTCTTATCTCCGTTGAAAATAGACCGGTAATTCGATTAATTTCCATATAAATCCATGAAGAGAATAAGGCATTTACAATTGATTGACAATCAGTAAAAATTGTATACGTATCGCTGATAATGGACTTATTTACCATGTCTATTCTTTTTCATTCGATTCCAGAGTGAGAGATTCAAGCACTCTCATAAGAAATGCAATTTAAGTTAGTTTTCAGGCTCTATATATACTGCAAAATGAGGTTTATAAATCATTGTACGCACTTGAGAGGTTTCATGTGAAAGAAATTATATATATATATATATATATATATATATATATATATATATATATATATATATATATATATATATATATATTCCGGGCAAACAGGACTACTATATTTAATCTAACTTCTATTTTCTCCTTTCATAATTATAGGGCAGTACAGCTAGTCTTATATATAAAATACAAAGTATGTTTGTATGTGTATATTCTGTAAGAAATCGAGAAGCAGAAATTGCACAAATATGCTCACGTGCTAAATTAACTCAGCTGTCATTTTTTTAAATACTCCTAATATAGTTAAATATCCTCCTGCGCAGACAATAGACTACTCCTTAATGTCCTCCGTTCGACCCCAGTCAAAACGTTCTCATAAGAAATACACTCATTTTCATCGGTTGAAGGCGTCATTTCTTTTCTAAAGTTAAACTAGAAGGAATAGACGCACAAAATCGAGAATAGCTCCGAAACAAGGAAAATTGAATAGCCTCTTAAATTATGGTTGTGGAATATCGTTATCGAGTCGAAATTTTGAGAACAATGCATAAAATTACATTACATTAAGTAATAATCTCTTCTAATTTCTCGGATATAACTGATTTTAATATTATATAATAATGTTAGCAAAACTTATAAAGCCGAAGGATAAACACAAGTAAAGTCCACTTTCCTTATTCTGACCTCCAATTGCGCGTGATTTTCACATAATGTACTGGAAATTGAAACGTGTTTTGCTTCCTTTTGATTTATGAGCAATATATTAAGGGATAATATCAGACGATTATGTTCGTAGACTCATGTCCTTATTCGTAGGATATGTTCTGCCTGAACATGGCAGACCTAATATATATTTAAGGAATTCATGAACTATATGGCCTGTAGATCCTTCTTGTGTTCATCACTCCTGGATTCCCTCTTTCTTTCCGCCAGCATGTATAGAAAGCTCATAGTGTGGTAAATAATTGTGATGCCAAGTGGAGGTGATGAGTGGGTATCGAGATTTCTTGAATCAATCACTCGAAAATTGAGTGACGAACAGGTGCAGAATGCCTACATTTCTATTGCTATTCCATTACATCGTTTGGTGGATTTTATCGACTCTAATGGGAGGGATTTAATGTGATAAGAAAAGATTTGCACTACCACTGCTATTGAATATGTTTCATCGAACTGAAAACAAATCTTGAGTTTTCATTCGAACATATTTGCGAATATGTGAGTGTAGAGACGCGGTATGTCTTAATTAGTTAGTTTTTATTCGGTGTTTGCTATTTTATGTACAAATTTCGAGTTTAGCAATTACTTTGTTTCGTCATTTGGTTAAATTGCCGATGCATTTGAATGGATTAAGAAGGACTTTCAATAGACCTGTTTACTGCCAGCTTACTCATCGTCTTTTACTCTCCAAACATTACCTCTTACATTGTTTAATTCTGGTTTAGTTTATTTCCTTAATATCCATTTCTTGAAGCCATACATTAATCATTTAGCCTCCTTCGCTTTGAACTTATGCATAACTTTCGATCGTTGAGATCTTATGAATTACATTTTATGCTCTGTTAAAAAGGCATTCGAATCTCACTATTCACTTATCGTAAGACAGCTTCCTGGATTTTGTCTCTCATTGGAAAATATGCATAGAAATTAATTTCGAAAGAAATAAAATCTTTTCCAACTTCTATTGGACCTTATTTTCCTCATGGCTGACTTTGCGTCGATTTAAAATGACTGCCAATTTATCTTCTGGATCAGCGAATCTATCTTCTTCGATATTTCCTCAAATTTCCATTTTTCTTCCACGTCTCTATTCCTCACTCAATTACTGTAGTAAATGATTAGAGTAATTCCGCCAATTTCCTCTCCCATTTTAACGAACCGTTTTACTCCAATCGGAATGATGCGCCGTAATTCGCCGTCTTTTCCGCAAAGTGAACGCTCTTCCTCAGAATGCATTTCGGTTGCTCTGCCTCGCTTAAAATTCTTCCACTTCACCTAATTGTTGATTTGCAACCAATTTTTCCCCCGAATTCTACCTGTCTTACGAATTCGTCAATTAGCAGTGTTTCACGATTTATCGGTGTGAATTTTTATTCCTGCATTTTGCCATCAGTCTGATCTTCTGACCAAATTAACGTTAGATCCACGTTAAATGTTTCATAGATACCTTCCAATCAATCCATTTTCCGTTATATTCTAAGTTATTTATTCTGTTATTCCTGCTGGAGTTTCCAGCCATCACCTAATGACTTATCTTCAACAAATTCTGACGAAATTTCATTATGATTTTTTCAGTTATTCTTTTTCCTCCTTCTCCCTTTTACAACGAAATAAAGTTACTCAAATTAACTATTTAAATTTTCATCAGATATTCAATTTCCCCACGCATGTGGAGTATTTTATCATTCTTCCTTATAGCGGATTTAGTTTCTTGAACTAAGTTGGCCGTACTTGACAATTGAAGGTCATCATCGTTCGTAATTTTCGTTCAAAAGGTGTCATCATCTTTTCCAACTCCATCGTCATCCCTTTTTCGCAAACTAACCAGCACTCGGCATGTCCTGCTTAGTTTTAGAAATTATGTAGACATTTCCTCTTTCGAGTCTATTTCTTGCCGATTAACTTTAATCCAGAGCAATGGCTTACGCTTGACGTTATCACTTTATTAGTACTTACGGAGGGACTCACACTTGCGAAGAAGTGGTAATTGCAGACCGTCTTTACGTTACTTTCATCCATAAAACTCTCCAACATTCGTTTCTGAAGTGGAGAATTGGCCGCCCGTGAATTTGTCTGCACTTGCGCATTATTTTCTTTTCGTTATCTTTCTTTAGTGCTGCTGCGGAGCCTTTTTAATGGCATTTCTTTCTCGAGGCTCTACTTTTGATGCATTCCGCAGTTGCCTAATGGATTAGCAGCACAAACTGCACCTCCGCTTCTCTCAGACTCCGAAACCAGTCGGAAAGAAACACATATCTATTTCTTCTTTAAAGACTGAAGAAAAGGCTTCAATGCTTTCTTTAAATATTTTATTATCTCAACGGAGTATTTATTAGCACATATTCTTGCTTTTACAAATCCGAGCAATTGCTCCGAATTTCTATCCGATGAAGAAAAATGTCAAGCAACTTAGCTTAGGTAATTTTTCTCGGCATCGATTTGAGGTTATTCATAACAGGGAACTAAAATACAGCACTTTTAGTATTTTTGAAGCCTCCTTCTGAATTAAAGTATGTCAACCAAAGTAAATTACATCGAATTTCTTGATGGCGATGGTCTGTAGAAATTACGAAGAAGCGTATTTCGTGAATTTTCCCCAATTTCAGGTTCTGATCACATTATGAACCCGCGTCTTCAATGAGATATGTTCTGAGAGGTAAGAAAAACCTAGGTTGGATTATAAGAGGTTACGCTAATTACCAAGTTCCTGGATATTTAAAGATTCAAATATCTACGCCAGTACCCGTAGAGCCATGAAACTCAGAACTACCTCATAACCAGAAATTGATTCAGAAGGTGGTGTGATTTGTAATGACCCGTCATATATTTCTCTTGCATGAGAAAATTCCACAAAAGTGTGAGTTAATTAATATTTAAACTATATTGAACAATCGTAATTTTCCGTTAAATAGTCCCCTTTACAAGCTCCTTACTCTTTTCCTAGTCCAAATTTAAAGACAAAGTCTCTCATTTTTTCTCCAAGTTTGTTCTTATTACTACTTTAGCAACAGTATAAAATCATGTCTTTCTACAATAACTCAAGATAATGATTGTGTTTTTTTTCTAACAAATTGTAACAATAATTTGGTTTTCCGTGCAATTGTGAGTGTGTGATGAAATCTCTCAAAAAGTGAGATTTGCTCCGTGAGACACATTTCCAACATACCTTAAGTAAGCCTTGCGTCACTTAAGACCAAAATATTTGGAAAAATGGACTTCTACACGAAAAAAATAGAGTATGCGAGTGTCGGCAATACGGCATGCCGAGAAAGTGCATTTCCTTTTTTGGCGGGCATCCGATAAAAACCCGGTTTCCCCACAACCGAATCAACCCATTGATAATCGCAGAATCGCACTTGGTCTATATTCTAAACGATATATAAAATGTCTCGTGGAAGGATATGTGAAATATCCTTTCGTTGAAAAAGTGGCAGCTCTTGCGGTGTTCGCTGCGAATATCCGGGAGTGCACTAATACAGTGAACGAGGTCAAAGCGTTTCCCTCGAAAAAAATACTGCGTATGTGCGACTGTATTTGGATATGCACTCGTTACCAAAAATGCTCTCCAATTATTATTCCGCGGGGAACATCTCTGCTGAGTGCTTTAATGGAACGCCATTAGGTTTTTTTGCGGTTGGCGTTGATGGAGTTGTATATTTGCTGTGCATTTCGGTCGTCTCCATTACGCTAAGTAATCTCGGGGCCAATATTTTCGTCACACCTTTCTTTCAGAAAACGTCTTTTGCCACACCAAGTGCTAACTCACGGTATTTTTACTTTTTGGAAGAAGAATTTACGAATGTTGTTTTCTGCGAAAGGTTTGGTTCCAGTGTGTGGAATATTTTTAAAATTAGGATAGACTGTATAGTTGGTAATACACTTAAGCTTTTTATGCGAAATGACATTTAGAATAAACACATGAAAATATTTGAAGCCTTCCATGTATTGGCCTTTAGGAAAAGCAGACGTGGTTGGTTTCGATTGAAGTGACGAAGGAATTAGTTGGGTCATATTTTGAGATGGATTGCTGAAGAAAGTAAATGAAGAAATAATAAATAAAAAAAGACAAATGCAAAATATGTTGCATGCTATGAAGGGCGACATAAGTTTTCTATAAATAAAAGGAGTTAGTTAGAGTAATTTAGGACACGTGAACCTTTCATAAGGAAGAAGAAATAATCGGTTAAGTTTGATGATGGTTTTTATAACTTTAAATTAAGTTTTTCTTTAGAATGGATAAACCAGTAAAGAATGCGATATTGTTCCGTATAGGTTTGAAACGTGAACTCGGTGGTAGATGGAAGCAATTAATTAGGAAATGGTATCTAAGGTAATAAGAAAACACAGGAAGCATAATTGGAAAAAGGATTTTGATCAAAGTAATAAAATGGAGGAATCGGGCGGTTCCAATGTTAACAGATGTTGAATTGGGATTTTCGTGGGAATTGCTCTAATGAATGAAAAATGCAAGCGAATATATGAAAGTTCTTCGAAAGTTGAGAAAAGGTTTTTTAATGAAAAAAGGGAAATCGCGTTCAATTGGGGGAATTATAACATGTGAACAAGCGGAAGTTTTTGAGACGAAGAAAACTAAACTTATAAAAAAGATTCTCTTTTGCTAATTTCTATGCTGAAGCAGTTGATTACAATTCTCCTTCAGACCAATGCTTGGTGACCGAGTTGAAACTAGACAAAATTTATTTTTCATCAAATATTAAAACAACTCACTTTTATAAAATCATATTATGGCAATGAAACCGGAGATGAATTGTTATTTTAAAGAAATGCTTCATCTGCAGCCCGCTGTAGGATCTTCTGAGGACCGCAGGAGTCAATGGTACTGCGTTGGCGATCTACCTTCAAATTCGTTTATCTTTCTCCTCTTGAGGTTTCCAACGCAAATAGCGTTCTATTTATGATTGACTTCGGAAGACGTGTCCGAAAATCATTTAAAAAATATGCTCTCCGTGCCACTCTCATGGATTCCGTGTAAAGAAAACCGCAGGTTGATTTGATCGCGTTCCTTTGTGAGATTCTCCAGCGTTGCCGAAATTCATTTCAACTTTACACCGCACAACGGCCCAATTAAGGGGATGAATTCAATTCAATTGAGTCTGCTATTATCTGCCCTGATTCAATCTATTCATCTTTAATAAAATCAGACTCGGTTCAATAATAAAATTAGGTAATTACTTGTGTGATATTTATTATCATTACAAAATTTTTATTATTTATAATTTTTATATCGTCTCGCAAATTTATCTCCGCGACCTCCGTAGATGTATCGTAAGGAAGGTCTGTTGATGAATTTACATATTATGTTGTCTCTATTGATAGTCTAAGGGGTGGTGATTATTAAGAAAACGTCATTCTCAAAGTGTAACTAGAGTCACCTCCAAATCCATCGCATACATATTCTTAATTTGTGAACGGTGAGCCCGCTTCATAACTGTTCTATGTTTTGATTTAGTAAAATTATAAGAAATATTTGCTTGAAAAGTGCTCAAAATAAATCTAAGTGGTTGATTTAAATACCTAATTTATTGCGTAGGAAAAATTACTTCACACCCTTTTCACTATCCCCTCTTGGGGGTGTCGATAATTAAAGATTAAATTAACGGAAAAGGCAGATTTAGGTATCTGAAAGCTTAAATCGATACACGTATACTTTACATGGGTAAAACAAAAATAAATACGTTTACATGAAAAATAAATAGTAAATGATGATTCTGGAATACAATAAATAAAGGTTACGTGAGAGTGATTGAAGAGATCAAATAGATGCTGCTTTTCTCAAAGATGGCCGTTGAAAATGTGGCAACAGCGCCAAGTTGTTTGGGCGGTCACTCGTAAGGCAGTCTTGTTAGCCATCACGCAGTTGTTGCCCTTTGTCTTGCGGCGGCCTCGAGGGCAGGCACGGAAAGGGTTTCTGACTCCTGCCCTTGGGCCGCTTCAATTAATCCTCTTCGCCATACATCGATTTCTTTTTCGGCTAATTATTCCTTTTTCGTTCCCCATTTTGCCTCAAACGAAGGCATTTTGGTACAAACACTTCCATTGGAAGGCATCTTCTTAACTAACGTCGTGTCATTTTTATTCTGAGCGTTCGTTGTTCAGTCTTCGACCTGTGCTGTGGGCAGCCGGGTTAAGACTCCGCCAAATCACTCGGAAAATATATTTACAGATCTTTTTATCTGCCATTGTTGCTTTTTATCATCAATTATCGATAATAGGAATAAAATAGGCTAAAGAAACCGGTTCCTCGCTAACCTCAGCTGATGCGCCTTTTGAAAACAACTTCGGAAAGATACTTATCTACGTATCTCTTGTGAAAGTTCACTTTTCTATCCTCGTTATCTGTTTTCTGAAATTAACCTCGGAATTAACAGGAAATGGTTTGCAACCGCTCATAAGCATTAATCTATAGCGTGATTGAAAATGGTACGTTCTCTCTTCTTTGTCACCAGAATTCTACACTAATTGTTTTCAGACTCTTATAATAAATTTAATTTAGCTGATAGATTTCTTATTAACTTCTTCTTATATGGTTTACAGCATTTTGGTAACTTAAGCACGATTTCCCATATCGTACCTTTTCACAGTTTTAGGTATTTTCCAGAAAATGTGATTGAATATGAATGCAAAAATCGTTGCATTACTTCCATAACGAAAGATTGGTTGGTGTGTGCGATCAGCTATGACATTTTTCTCGTTTCAATATTAAGCGGATATTTTCCTACGAGAGGCATCTTATGTAATCTTTACCACCTACAGAATGGTGTCCCCTTAGCCTTTTCCCTCGACAACTTGTAAATTCATCCGAGTTTCTTGGCCGAGATATTTTCAAAATATCCCGAGGTATTTTCGGTTCGGGTTAAGCTACCTAATACGATTACAGCTTCTCATTGTCTTCTAAAAGGCAAAGAATATCCACCACGAAAGGATATTAAAAGGCTTCTGTGTATTTTTCATGCGTCCATTCTTACGGCTCTCTCCTGTGCTTTGTTTTTTGACCGAAATGTCTTGGAAGGGTGTTACAAGCTTCTCTAAATTTCAGTTTACGTATCATATTTTTATATGATTATCGTATTATTATATTTATGATGTCGAAGCATTCCAGCCTAATTACAGGGCAAAGGTAAAAGAACGTGGAAGTTGAAAAGTGTGACTTAAGGATTTTATTGCAATCAGATTTTTATTGCATTTATTTACATCTGTCAACAGTGAGAGAATAAAACCGTGTGCTATTTGAGCATAAATGATGCATTTAGCGTCTGATGCATCTGCTCAACTATTTATACTAGGCAATTGTTTTTCAATTAGCTCTGAGTGCGAATCGTATCAGTTCTTTCCTAAATTAACCTCCTCTGAATTCCTGTTTCAGCGCGCAATAATTCACCTAACCAGATTTTTCCAGGACTTTTGCAATTCAGAATTTTTGTTCAATATTTTATTGTATTACTGATGTAATGATTATGTATATTTGTTTGTAATTAAGCAATGATTATGTAAATTAGTCATCTTATAATTCTAATAATCTCTTTGGAATTTTTTTACTTGTCAAATTGACCCTTAGCAAAATATGCAGCCTTCTAATCTTATGAATAGCGATTAACTTATAGCCGTATTATTATATCCAGGGATTCTGTAACCATAATGGGCAGCATCGAACGTCCAATCAAATGTTACTTACGACAGTATATATTAAGTTATAATCCAGCTGCTTTTTCTGGAAGAACGCACGTCCCAATCCAACATTGAGTAGAAGTATTTATGGCCTTCTTAAACTATGAAATATATTATCAGCCGTTAAACCTTTTCGGGTAGACATAAATGTTTAGATTTTCATGTAAAAATTTGTACCGAAAATTTGTATGCCTAAGTCTTCTTATAGTTATTCTTATAAATCTTTCTTTATCCACTGCAATACTGCAATGGTTCCCTTGGAAGGCACTTGTTGGCACTTTTGGAGTTTGGCAGTGCGAAGAGCATTGCTAAGGTTTCTCAAAGGCGACGACACCGATATCGATTGATCGATCCAGCGACTATCGACCTACAAACAGCTCTCTTTCATATCTCGATCGCTTTTCAACTGAGAGCTGAAATGTGATGAGGGCTCTTGGATGGACAGTAGATCACCATTTCATTGCGTTCGACCTTCTTGAATAAAAGATAATAGGAGCCAAGCTGTGCTAAACACCACATAACTACTCGTTTCGCTATCGCTAAATATTCAACGGCGAAAGCCTTAATTTGAGGAATAGGAAGCATGTTTCATTGGCTGCTTATTGCTCGGCCGTTTTTAATGAAATGTCTTACATGTTTTGTACTATCGCTTGATATGAACATATTTGTTGGAAACAGGTCGCAATTAAACAGTCTTCTGTGGAATTTACGTAAACATTTCTTTTCGAAAAGCTTTCTAAAATAATTTATTGCAATCGCTTTGTAATAAACATATATAACTTATACAATAGCATAGATTAATACACTATCTTCCATGTAATCCATGACATTGTCCAAGATTATTCTCTATATTTATTTTAGATTTAATTTAAATGCGAGATTTTTTTGAGCATACGAGTTTCAACATATTTTTGAAAGGAGATAACGCGGTTATTTCGTTCCAAATTAATTTGGTAGATATTAATAATAATAATAATACGGCCTCATTCGGGCGAGATATGATGAATAGTAAATTGGAAATCAAATATAATCTTGCTTTGAATTATCTTGTCTTCCTGCTAATGAAACGTACTTTATGTAAAGATTGTGAAATTCAATCAACTTGTGCCTGATTTGCTGTGGCTAAGAATCGCAAATACGAGTAATGGTAGTATTTTACGAACTATACGTAGTGATTTTAATGTTGCGCTTTAACTTTAAATGGCCGAGTTTAAACGATAAATTTATATAATATAGTTTATATAATAAATTGTTGCACTCCCTTTCTATCATTTTTCGTTTATTAATTTATATTGGAAATAATTTGGAATTCTCTCTGCTAACATGGAGATAATGTTCTATTCGAAGTGCTTTTAGCCTGGAAAGAGACATCAGCTGCCTTTTACCAGCTTTTTTTAATAGTTATTCTTGGGCTTTGCTTCTGCCACATATTCATACAAGACTTCTTAAGTTTCAATATATGACTGCCTTATATGCAAACTTATTTAATTTTCCTAGAGAACATGATACTCATTTAATCCTTGTTTATTGAAGTAAATATTTTTAATGCTTGTAGGTATCTTATACATATCTGTGTGTGCAATGCATACATTTTATCTTTATTTATCTTGGTAACTGGTCTTTGCCCGAAATGAACTACTGAATAAATAAATAAATATTTCCCTACATTTTGAAACGGTCTTCCTCAGTAATAAGAAAGTAAAGCCCTTCATCATTAATATTTGCCACTCAAATCAGCTTCGCCATTCATAATGTTCTTCATTCTCTCTTTCTTCAATATTTTACCCAAAATTGAGCAATTTCACCAAAAGCAGCCAGACGTACTCTAAAATTGCTTCTAAAATTGCTCTCATTTTATAAATAATATTTCGCTAACATTTCATCGGATCCATCTAATTTTTTGGGTCGTGTATAAAATATTCCTTTTCGTCA
Organism: Pachydiplax longipennis; assembly: GCA_036926295.1. Taxonomy (NCBI): domain Eukaryota; kingdom Metazoa; phylum Arthropoda; class Insecta; order Odonata; family Libellulidae; genus Pachydiplax; species Pachydiplax longipennis. The sequence continues at coordinate 950,431 of JAVFKF010000038.1, forward strand.
AAACTAATTTCAAACGTTACAATTTCGTAAAAATTGTATCGTTTTCTTCCTGAGTGTGATGCTTCGTTATTCTCAGGAATGTTTCTTTACCGAACTCGTAGAAGGCATTAACAATTGAATGGTTGGCCATTTTTAGCCTGAATATTTTCACTTGCTTGTGAAACATACGTTATTTAAGTGGGAGAAGGCGAAGGTTTATACTTTGTTTAATTTTATCTAACAAGTTCCGAGAAGCAGTGTAATTAATGATTGTGTAGTAAATTCGTCTTCTCTTTGGTAGAAGCTCATTTAGAGGTCAATTCATCTTGCGTAATTCTCATCGAAGAGAGCGGTAATCTGAGCGTAACACTCACTGGTGTTGCATTTCTGAAACACATCTTTACTCGGGAAAGACGATGCCTTTTCACGCACTCCACAGTTTATTCTCAGGTTTTAAAGTCTCAGGTGATGGTGACATTCCCAGCCGATCTCTGGCGTAAATTCCCGCGTGGGAACCAACATTTAGTGCTTTCTCTCGCCTCATCTTCTTCTAAACTCTTTCTGTTTTGGGTTCTTTCTCTTCATTTTAATCGGCACTATAAAATGCGTCATATCTGAGAAATTCTATTTTTTCTGTAAGTAAAATTTTAGATCGTTTTCTTATTCATTTTAGCCAAAGTTATCCAGAAAAACACTTTGTGAAGAACTGCGTGCTCTTCCCTTTCTGGGTAAATAGCCTCGAAATGTCCTCTTACGATATCCACTCTTTCATATCACACATCATATCCATTTATTTAAACATACTCGTATAGCGATTCCTCATCATTTCCGACAGCCTTCTTATGCCTGATTAGTTGGTCTGTTCTCATCCAAACGAAACGTAAATAACTAAGTAAACCCATTTTATACCCAGCACTTCCTTCAGTTATCATTAATTTATTCATCACTCAGCAATCCTTCCCATGTTTCCTCACGTCTAACATTATTCATTTGTTATTACATTTATCTTGATACACCATCGTATGCTCACCACTATATCTTATGGAATCTCTACCACCTCCATTCCCTCTCCATCCGAGATCAGAATTACATTTCCCTCTTTTTAACTTAGTATTAATAAAAAGACGCATTGCAAATTTTATAAATCATCTGTTAGCATCTACAAAAGCGCTCAAATTTGGATATCCCTCCCCTAGATTATTCAAAATTATATAGTATTGGAATTGTTGTAGGTTTAAGTATGAATAAATTTAGCATTTTTAAATTTTTAGGATAAAGGTATCTTTCATTTACAGTTTTGCTTATGACAGCATGAAAGCATTGGTGATCTTGACTATGTCATTCTGGTAATCGTTGAATACTGTTAGAGATGTCTTAAGGATCCGCCTTTATTCTTGTGCATTGCATCCTTATAAAATATACTAAGAGGATCGTCGCTGTACACTCGTGTGTACTATTTTCACTCATGACTCACTAATGCATATTGATGATTATATCATCTTGAAGTATAATTTATTATTTCTTCTGACATCTGGCTATTATTAGAGGGGTTTAAAATACTTTTTGAGTGTAAAGGGGCAGTTGTTGGGATGGAGTAAAAGGAGAAATGCTTTCATTGTGATCTCTTACATGAATGGCTGTTGTTGAAAACTGGGATGAGATAAGAACTCAAATGGGCGTTCAAATTAAGGGACCCTCTTTTCTATTAAATATATTCTCTCACTCGTAATTGGTCTGTTATGACCAACCCCATTGAACGCCACTCTTCACCTCGTCATTACTGCTAAATAGCGATATCTCTGGAGAAGTAATGATTTGAAGGTGACTTAAAACTGTAGGGTTGAAACCGGCCTCAGGGCTGAATACTTGATTTCATTCTTCACTTGATAATACCAATAACTCATAATTTTATTTCCATATTTCATACACTTCAACTTATGTTGCATTATTAAAGATATAGTAGTGATAGTGCTATGAACAGTGCTTCAGTCGGAATCGAGGAAAAGGTTTTCTGATATGGAATAGATTTATCCACTAAATTCTTATCTTCATAGAGTTCGCATCCACAGTTTATTATTATTTTTAAACTTTTCTTATTTTTCAATCCCTCAAGCGATGAGTATCTGAAAAAAGCCAAGAAAAGGGAATTGTTCTGTTTGCGTGCAGAAAGTGCGGGATTTTCGCCGTTTTCTCCCACGCTCTAAAAGAACTTCTAATCTTATAATCAGAAGGATAACATAAGCTGCATTGAATGCCATGTTTTTTAATTTATTGAGGCTCTAAGTGTTGCGTGAAATATTTCTTTGGAGAGCACGCAATTTTCGATGTTTTTAAAAAGGAAACTTTTCCCAAACATAATGCTGACATTCTAATCATAGAGCGTTAAGATTCCAATAAGAGTCGCTAAGGCATTATGTGATACTTTAGACAATTGTTTGATAAAATTTCTGAAAGTTGTTTTATTAATGTTAAAGATAGGAATAAAATGGTATTGTTTGATATCGAAACAACCAATCGTATTATTTGCTATTCCTCGTCAGGAAATCACTATCGCTGCAAATAAAATCATCCTTAAAAGCTTTATTTCAACAAACGACGTCTTTACTCAACGCATTTAATTTTTAAAAGCTTAAATGTCCTTTGCTTAGCAATCCTTTCGCTCGAAATCGAAATTTGCCTCAAAATTCCAAATTCAGAACTGAGAGATAAATGGAGGTTCTAAAATCTAATTTAATCTTCATTCCGATGCGATAATTTCCACTAATAATACTTATTACTAGACGTACATTTTCAAAATTATCATCGTTTAAATTTCATTTCTATTCACAACATAAACGTTAGAATTCCTCGATTAGGATTCTTCCATGTAAAGCAGAACTCTATGTAGAATATTCTTTTTCTTCAAAATTGTCTTATAAATAAAAAAATAATTTTTGGATACTTAAGGCGTAAGAGCGATTTTTTAAATTCTACACTTGACATTGTTTTGATTAAATAGTGGAAATAGCATATCCTCTGCAGGAGGGCACCTTCGATAGTGAGATTGTAAAATTACAGAAGTTATCATTAATTACAGCACACATAAGAATATTTGTACTATATAATCCGTTGCATATCCTCGCCAAAAATTAAGGATAGAAAGGAGGATGCGTCTTATACGAGAGTTTTGATTTATCATGATAGATCAAGAATAGAGCCCCTTCTCATACGCACTCCTTGCATTGACATTTGCAAACAACGGGATAATGTGGTAAGAATTCCTATTTCAAATCACCTAAATAGATTCTCAGATTCTTACTAGTGGACATGAAAGCTTTTTAAATTCCTCCTCTTTTTGAAAATTGACTTTCAATTCGAAGAATGTTACGTTTGTCCCATCCGAGACACGAACAACATATTTTTGAAAATCTGCAGCTATTTTCGTCTCTGTAATAAATGGAAGTGTTTTTATTCGCTTTTAAGGAAGAGAGAGAAGTAAAATAAGTGACACGGGGAGGCTGAAGACATTAATTATCAGAGGTCTGAAAGGAAGATGGGAATAAAGGGGAGAAATAATTTAGGCTAAAGGAGATTTCGTAGGGAAAATATGGCGAGAAAATGGAGACAAGAAATGGCGGAATAAAAACAGCGCGGAAAGTGATGATGATATTAAAATGTGGTGAGGAACGGGGACAGCTTTTCATTCCGCTCTTCTGTGGTTTATTAAAGTAATTTATATTCGCGGTTTCTCAGGTGAAATTAAATGCGGTTTCTCTGAATGTAATCTTTCATGGCCACCAAATGTGAATACCGAGGATCATTGAATTAGTGGTTCTTAGGGAATTCTCCTTCTGCTAAGCAAATAGATTTTCCGTCCACAAACACACATCTTCGAGAAGTAAAAACGCATTTAATCGCGGTTTTTAGTGAGAGAGCTTCTGTTTTGTGATTAAGTCAATGAAAAAATATCGGGGCTACCATCTTTTATCTTTTTGAAAACAAAATAAGAATTCATACGTACCATTATTTCGTAGGATATCGTCGTGTCAAGAAAATCCGCACAGCCAAAATGTCATCAATCAAAGAAATTCATCTACATAAAGCTGCCTTTCTTCGAGGAGCATAATGTCTGAGCTGTTTCTTTAGCTTGTTGTTATCGCGGAAAGAATAAAACGACTTAGCATAGTTATTTTACGCTCATTGTCGGATCGCGCTGTCGAAATATTTCATTGGAAATGCTTGCAACTTATGTGCTGGCCTCTTACAGGATTAATAATTGAACGGAAATTTATCACTGCGAAATATATATTATTCAAAGCCAAAATAAATTCTTGCGAAATTACAGAATACTTTGCTGAAAGAAAAGAAAAGTAACTCGGCGTTCAATGTTTAAGAGGCAAAGGTATTCTCCAAGCGCCGAAAGCGGCAACCGTTGGGGTTAATTCCTCGGAAAAAGATTATCACCCTGGCGGCCGCCAGTTTTCAGAAGTATCCATTGAACTTTCAGAAGTACCCATTTGGGTGCTTCTGAAAACTGGCGGCCGCCAGGGTGATAATCTTTTTCCGAGGAATTAACCCCAACGGTTGCCGCTTTCGGCGCTTGGAGAATACCTTTGTCTCTTAATACAGAATGTGTGTTTGTGTATATACGTATGTATGTGTGTGTGTATATATATATATATATATATATATATATATATATATATATATATATACACGTATAAATCTTTTTGGTAAGACAAAAATATTTGTTCAAGATTCATGGGCATTTTACGAGGATAATATTTCTTGTTGATTTTCGGAATCATAGTGATTGTAGGCCACCACTTTTCTTGATTATATAGCAAACTGCCATGATAATGTACTATTCCTCTGTACAATCCGCCCACCCACGCTTTCGGACCACACGCGAAACTCAGCTTACAATTTTCCCTTTCGCCTCTTCTCCTTCCGTACGTTTCACCGCCCTTATTTTCACCTAGACGAATCTTTTTTTCGTATTTCTATTTTCCGATTTTTATCAGCATACTTTTCATTCGAGGAAATAAATAGATTTTTCAGTCTTTGTTAGATTTTCTTATTGTATTGTCCTTTTTACTCTAGTCTTCTTCAGCAAATCTCGAAATGTTATCTCAAAGAAAACCTTTTATGTCAATAATTTTATCACTTATATTAGTTCATCATCTTTGAGGGTTATTTTTCTCCTCCATATTCTTTGTCTATCTTATTAATGGAATATTAAAATTAAGACATTTTATTCGTATTTCAATAGCACTTCATCTGTATTTTTGTGCACCTTTTGGGCTACGGTTTCCTACAGGAAAGGCCAAATTTTCGTTTAATAATTGGATAGTGTAATAGAAATCCTAAGTTTTCTTCAGGATTAGCAACGGATGCGTTAAGCTAAAATCATTGAAGGAAATCAAGATGTTTTTATTTTCATTTCTATATCATTCAGTTGTTTTTCTTAGAGAATTTTCAGTTCTATTCTCAGACATTCAAATATTGGTATCCAGTTTCAGTGGAAGGTTCTTTCAGTACCAGGATGGGATGCTCTTCCGCTTCTATGTCGAAATTCAGCAACATATCGCCTTCGTCCATATGAACTCAGACAAAATTTATGGAACGTCTTATAGAACTAATTAAAATCAATACTTAAGAGTATATTTTCGACTATAATTCGAATAGTTTATGACCGACATTTTGCAAGGAAAACGAATTTCATAGCTTCGTAAGCCTATTAAGTAGATGTTTTGTATTCCGTTTCATAATAAAATTATTATAGACAATGTTCAATTGAAAGAGTTCTGCAGCACCCATCGTTAAATGAAAACGCCAAGTAGATTCCACGATAGGTTTTTTTTCGACAACGACACCTTCATGTCTGAAGATTCACCTGAAGATGTCAACTCGATGACCCAACATATCGAATTGTGGCAGCTGATTGCTGTTTTCATAGGGTTTTTCATTTCACATTCTCTTATTCGTGAGATTGGAAAAAATTACTTGAATTCCTTCTGCGTCGATAAGCCTCTCTTTCAGCATATACTTATTTTTTTTTTAGTATACCTGTTTGATCATGTTTTGGATTTGAGCCCCTCTCTCCGCCGTCTTTGATCGAAATGTTTGAGGAAGTTGTATCGAACGGCTCCAAGTGTAATCAGATATCTACGATAATTCCGATGTTTATTTTCTCGAACAAATTGATTTCCACCGCAGCGGAGGCTCCTTGTCGCCTTAGTTTGATTGATTGATTCCATGCATGCATTTTATTCTCTCCGAGATGTTGATTGATTGAGTTCTCTCGCGTGCTCTCCCTCTTTAAACATTATTTCCCCGTAATTTCAGTTTCCCAAAACTTTTCTTTTGCGATGGAAATCTCTCGCGAATAAAATATCTCTGAAAGGAGCTCAACTTGGCCTCCCAATATGATGCACTCGGATCAGATCTCGGGATGCATTCGTGATTTATTGACAAATTGAAACTGCTAAGTCTCAAATAATAGCCGCTTAACTTATGTGTTCTGAAGGAGTGTTCGAATAAGCAGGAAATAATCCCGTCTAAATAATTCCGCACCTCGTGGAAGTCGTGCTGTTAATCTGAGTTGAATATCCGCGAAGAAAGAAATACTACTAGCACGAATATATACAGTCCAACGATCTAGAAAATTAAGAAAGGAATAGAAGAGTGGTAATCATAGAAAAGAAACTTCAAGTGGGTTTTTCTAGGGGAATGGTGCCCGAAGTTGGCGATTTGAAGAGATAGAAAACACAGCGTTTTTTTATGGCCAGCGTCTTCTTGGTATCAAAGGACCGGGAATAATGCGCATTTCGATTGCCATCCTCTGGGGTTAAATATAGAACGTTTAAAGTTTTCCATTAATAATTCATTTACAATCTTGAGACATGCTTTAATATTGATATAGTATAACCCGATCAAGTAGAAACTTTTCTTTTCCGTAAATGGACTACTATGTTCTCATGTAGCGAGTGTTTCTTGATGACAGGCGATGTGCGTATCGAATGACTGCTCGATCAATGTTAACGGCAGCGGAGGGAACTAAACAAACGAGGAATTCGGCACTTGCAAACAATACCGAATCACCATGAAAAGTCCTTTATCTAGGCTGGAAAAACGATAGCTGTTTGCATACTGTTGCGGTTCCTTTGTTTTTCGTAAGAAGAATCGAGTTAAGAAATGGAGAGCCCTTTATCGATTACTCATTAATGTAGTCGCATTTCTTTCGGTGTGGCATCTAGTTTCAGTGATCTCAGGGGTTATTGACAAAATGGTTCATAGAAGGAATCAGAAGTGGTAAATTATAATAATATGTGATGTAATATTTTATTTCGTCATTTCGAATACATACATGTGCACAAAGAATAAAATAGAATTGAATCATTGACATAGAAAAGATGACATTGTAATATATTTCACCAATTTAGTATGATATATCACTGAATACAGTGTATTCCTTTTCTTTAAAGAATAAGAACTCGATTTGCTCTCCCTTTATAAAAGCGTAGTAAAATGAGATGAATGAAACAACAGTCTATTTGTTATTTTGATGTCACCGCCCCTTTTTTAATATACATACATTTCCTTATCTCCATTTTCACGATGATACATGTACAGCCCTCTACGCAGGGATGAAACTAATTTAGGTAATCATGAGCTACGAGTGTTGAAATGGCACAAGAGGTGTGTGTTCATGCAATCCTTAATTAGCTTTTATTAAATTCGCGGTGTGGTAGTGTGCGGCTCTGAGGAGGGCCATCGGTCATCAATCATCCGTTTGACGTTATGTACTCCCATCGCATCTTCGGATCCAAAAGGACGTAATTAGGATGCATGCGCATTAAGGCTGCCTTGTCCGGTGTTCATTAGACACACAACTTTTTATATTAAAACTCCTCAAAGGATATAATTTACGTGAAGTCCTAAATTATGCTGCTCTCGTATATGCCTTAAAAGGGTTGCTCTGCCCAATTTAATGCTCCTAATCATGTTGTGTTGTCATTTCGCATGCGTACGAAGTCTCGACAAATATGATGCCAAAGAAAAGTTACACATTAAGCTGCAAATATTCGTGTAGAAAGAGAATGAGAAACCTACGGACTTTACACCGCTGCGTGAAAATAGGAAATACTTATTCGATAGAAAGGTGCTATTAATTTTTCCAATCTCGTAGTTAGACTTCACGACGAAACATTAACTTTTACTAACACTCGGATAGCCAAGTGGGCAATGCGTTCGACTTAAATGGATGCGAGTTCGAATACCGGTGGAGGCTCACGTGTGAAATGACCTCAGCTGTCAAGACACTTTTTAAATTACTATTACTACTTCAGGCTTTAAACCGTACGTCGATATATTTCATTCTGTGATCTGTTTTATTTCCCTTGAAAATATCCTACTCTTTGCCTGATGATGACAAGAAGCGTTGTAACCGTGGTCGGGGAATGAAATAATGTATAACGTGTTCCGGATAAATGTTCACTCTTTACATCGAGAGAATGGCGGTGTAATTTAAGAGATCCTCATTGGTTTGGGTGTTTCTTAATTATCAAACTCAGCCCGAAAATTATGTTAAATTTACTTTATGAATATTTACTTATATAGACTAATAGATACTTTTAAAGAAATGTGATATATATAACTCCGATTCAGAGAGTAATGTCTCCTCCTAGTGTAATTTGCTTCGTATAATTCACTATTTCGGCGGCTTATAAACGACTATTGGGTGGTCGTTGAAAAATGCCCTTTCAATCGTGACGTGAATGCAGTGGATTTGGGAATTCGGAGAGAACGCAATCGCTATTTGTTTTCTGTCGCCATTTCGAATCGACGTCCTTCACTTGAGACTTCCCGTGGGACGCGAAATTAATTTCATCCGGATGTGTCACTAACTCTGAAAATAAACTCGGTTTCTTCCCCGATTACGATTCTTTCAGGCAATTGCGATCACGGTATGCGCAGAACTTAGATTTCGTGAGCTTTCATTCTATAAGGAATAGTGATTTCGAATTTCAGGTAACATTTTCCCACTCAAAAAAGCAATTTCGTCACAGTGTCGAATATTTTGATTTAAGTCCAGTCATTATTTTTGTTTCGCCCTGAAAAAAACCAATATAATTCTTGGAGAGAGAAAACAAAAGTAACTCGGCTGTTAATGAATAAGAGATTCGAATCCAATCGCCGAATATCGTTCGCTGAGCTTCTTTAGAATGTCGAATATGTCTGAAAGGATGCTTTTTTGGAACTCATGTTAAACGGAAAAAAATATCTTATCTTCAAACAAAGTTTATTACTCAAATTATGGTGAAATCGATATAATATTTTTTATTGAAGAAGTCTTGAAATATGTCAAGTGCATTCCAAGGATGTTCATTATATTTGCCTTGGTGTATCTACAGTATAAAAACAATTCACTCTACATCAAGAGTTTAACAAATTAATACTGTTATGTATCATCTTTAAATAGCCATCCTCTAATAGCTTCCGTGAGAAATGCAAAAGTCCTTCACTCCTCATCCTGGATAGTAAGCCTCATTTCCTCTCCAAATCTATGATCTTGTACGGATTACATTAAATCTAGTCCTCGGGCTGAATATTTTACCAACAAACTATTTCTTCCCACTTAAATTAAACTTTATCTAAATTAGAAACTTAGTAATTTTTCTCGTAATATTTTTTTTCGTCATCGCGATAATTTTATATTTGGCAGAAAGAGGAGTTGTTTTTCATTCAATGCCTCTTAATTTATTTCTCGAGTATCCTCCAATTTTTTTCGCCATCAACGTAGGTGAGATAGCCGTTTTCAGCAGCAGCAGCCGCCGATATCTGCCGTCCTCTATTCCGTCCCTAAACACGGCAAATTTTAATGCCCCAGGTATTGCCTTATCTCCATTCCCTAGATTTCTTTACTCCCCACGTAATTCAACAATGGAGTCCATTGTCGTGCCTCCGATAGCATCTTTGTAAAGCACCCCGGCCAATCTTGCATCAATCCGCCCAACGTGTTTGAATAACTTACGTCCCTTTCTGTGGCGCCTATCAGTAGCGCTACACGCATTACAAAATGTCCTCTCTCCCTGACCTCAAGGCCGCTTTAATTTCCTCTTCTCCTATCAATCATTTCCCTTCTTCCGAATGTGCCTTTATTCTCTCCACAATTGCCGCGTCAAGTTCATCTCTCCTTAGTGCAGACGGAATAATTCCTCTTTGCCATAGGATATTGCAAAGAACACATTCCAATTGCAAAAGAAATCATAGTCCGAACTTTATTGATCTCCTCTATGACTCTAAATACAACTTCAAGTTTATAGCAGAAATATATAATTCAGTTTAGCACAAATCAATTAAATTAAAAGGCTCCCGAATAGCCAGATATGCAGTGCATTTGAGTATAGTGAAAGCAGTTTCGATTCCCGGTTGATTTGCCATCAAAGCACTTTTATCTCAAGTTCTTTGATAGTAAAGATCGTTATAAGGCTATACTTTGAAGGCAAGGATATCCGTTGACAGTGTAACATTCAGAATGTAATTGAGAATACTTGTACGATAGCTATTGAAGTAATAATTCTTTTATCGTGTGTATAAGTATATTAATGAGTAAGCAATGAAATTCTAGTGTTCATTTCGTGGATATATGATGATGTTCTAGTCGGAACGTCAGATTGAATAGAAAACTTTTCATTTCCTCTTCTCTATCTGAATGCTATGTGTGTTCAATGATATGTGTTAAAACCAATTGCTGAAGAATTTTGTTCATTTTATTGATTGTCGACTTCTATGAGAGAAAAGTCGCTAAATCTTTGCCTATATACCACGTACAATTGCTAAACTGTATAAGATTTGGCTTATTCGAGTGAAAAATGTGAAGAATGAATTCCAACCAAATAAAGAAATTCATCCAGAAGTTTCCACGTTGAAGCGAGGATGTGTTTTCAAGTTTAAGTGAATCCTTTTTTTTTCTCGTCAACACAAAGGTCAAAGGTCACTAAAATCCATCCACATTTATGTGACGGAAAAGTGCCTATTGTATTTGCCTCTCAGATATTGTGCAACGAGTCTCGGTTCTGCACATCGTTTTCAATTAGGTTGAATTACTTCCTCTCATACGTGGTTACATTATAACGCATGCTACTACTTACATTATTAATATCCATGAGAAGGAGTCGACAGTTTTTCCCGAAGTTACTACGAGAAATCTGGTTCTTAGATAGGAGTAATGTATTCCTTTCTTTTGAGGGGCCAATTGTCCGCCCCCAAGATCGTTCGGTCCGCGACTCGGCAAGAATTTCCTTTTAAGTCGTGGAAGTTTTTCACTTTTCTCGCGATGCTGTTATTCCCCTTGAAATTTGCTCATTTTACTTCTCCGAAATTGGAATGACGGAAAGTTTCCAACGGAAATGCCCGAAGCGCATTTCCGAGTCTATCTACAAAAAAGTCATCTGAAATTGCGAAACGTTAATTTATGTTTTTCGGTTCAAGAGGAGGAATAATTTAATGTTTCGAAACATTTTTTATTAATTGCTTTCTTGGTACGCTGATATTCACATCTTATCCGGGGGGTTTCATCTTTATTCTTGCGATGATAAAATCCGTCGAAATATCTTCGAAGGACGTCTGATTTGTATACTTAGCGCTCGCCTTTTTTGCTTAACATCATCTCAAACATTGCGCGGAATGAGAGCAACAGTTTATTCTTCAGTTTATTCACTTGTGTACATATTTGCGTCGCAGCTGTTTGTTTTTCCAGCGGAATGTTTTGTTTTTGCAGAAATGAGATTAATGGATTTGGAGAATCTTTTCTTAAATTGCGAACACGAATTTCTTTCTCATCAGAACTTTGATTGACTCGCTTTTAATTTTATTCCGATCTAACAAAGATTTCAAAGAGGTATTTCCCATGATCGGATTTCACGAGAAGAAGTACTTCTTTATAATTATAAAAATTAATTATCGTCCAAGATACCTATGAGCTTTTCAATTGTTCGATTTACTAAAGAAGAGATTGCAATCAGAACCGTGAAGTAAATCAAACAGAATACAAAGAGAAGCGCAATATAAATGCCACGGAATAAAGCTTTAGCTACTCCACTTCAAAATTACTCTCATATGTTTCATCAAACGAGTTTTAATGTCTTTTTTCCACTTGATAAAAATAAGGGACATTTCAAGCCCATGTATCGGACGCCTTATGAAACATACCTGTTATTAAGTGAAAAATGTCACCCTCTTGGTTAACTTACAGGAATTGTATCAGAATCTTCCTTGAAACGGAGATTCCTGTATTCTTTTATAATCAAGCATAAAGTTGCCTTACTATAAAATACGTAAAAATACATTGTAATACATAAAAACATTTCTCACGCATGCCTAATGGTAATCACTATTGCGTATTATCATGGTAGCACCCAAAACAAATGAAAACTAATATCATCTTCGGTATTTTAGTTCGGAAATTCTAGAATTCGTAGTCTCAAATAGACCTTTCGAGAATTTCAGTGACGAAATTCGACAATGAGATCCTTTGTGCACTTGCCTCGCTTTTTTCAAGAGAAGGTGACTTAATTATTCTCGACTTGACGCACTAATCCCCTCTTTCGAGCACAAATGAAAGGCTCGCATCTACTAATGATGCCCAAGACAATATTTGCTATTGTTTTGTTTCGACGGAGGTCGTTTATTGGTCCGTGTCCGTCTATTTTGAAAATTTCGGCGGATAAATATTTGGCTTTCGTTGGAACGTTGTCAAATATCCGCCACATCAGCATATGCATCCTCGTAAAACACATTTAGCTCACGTAATTTATGCTCTCAAACATTTGGAGGAATTTTATATTTTGATGCAAATCGGCACATTATGTATGAAAATTGCGATCGTGGGAATCAATAATATTTTGCTGTGAATTTATTGGATTGTAGAGCCGCAAAGTTCATAATGTTCTATTTTAATTTAGGACTAACGATGCTTAAAATAACGAATTGCCGAAGTTTATTGCCTTCTCATAAATCTTAAAATTTAACGGTAATTTTACCATCCTTTTTCAAATTTAAATTCTCATCTGTTATTTTTCAATACTGAAATATTACCCACACATATCCCTGACAAGTAATATGGATCATAGAAATACTTGAGAGGGCTTCAATTTACTGTGTATATTCACATTTAGTAACCTTTCTTATAATTCCTTTTAGTATTATTTAATACTAAAACTTCAGTCCATTCCTAAATAGGCCGTTATCTATCTGTAGGGATCCTAACCGAAGCATATTTCCTACATAAATTTCTTTTTATATCTGAAACATTTTCAGCAGGACTGTCCTAAAGCAAAGAAGAGTAAATTACTAGAATTTTGTATCCAATTCCGTCATCAAAAGGACGTTTTCGTGAGCCTTGCTGAGATATAATGGGCGTTGCAGTGCACCAAGGTGTCATCGATCCAACCGAATGATCTCTATATTTTGAAATCACCCTCCGGTTAGACAACGCTCTTCTTTTTACCAAACAATCTGTTACTGCAAATGTGTTACCGCAGTCTCTATCATTGTACACACCGCATGAGTTTCATAGAATCGGAGGACATTCGACCCTCCAACTCAGCTTTGCTTCGTATTTTACACTCATTCGCATCTCTCTCAATTTGTCATTTGTGAGCATAAATAACATCATTTACTGTTTTCTCTTTTGTTCTGAATAAATCAAGTGTTTCTCCACTTATCCACCCAAAACCATCTTCCAACCAAATTTCCATCTTTTAAATAATAAAAGAACATTTTCCAATCCGGGAATTTCTTCTCCGACCGTGTTGGAGGAGTGGTTAGCTTGCTATCGCTGCAACCTCATTATACTCATGTTACGATCGTTGTTATTATTAAAATAACTTATTATTATTATCTTATTCATTATTGTTATCACTATTGATCTTGTGCTTCTCTCGAGAGACCTACGAAACACGTACGTCACGTATTGAACCGGATTTTTCCGCTTTGGTCATCTCGTCCTGATTGGGCTGAAAATTCTTATGATGAGAACTCAAAGATATGAATGAAAAATGATTAAAGCATTAAATGACTCGTTTTCCATTCCATGGAGTGCATTAGGAGTTGAAGCACCCACTTCAGCGTTACCTCGGTCTTGGCGGATTATATATTTTAAATACGGACCTTTCGTCGAAATTCCTCTTAGTAAGGATAAACCGTGATGTCGGCAGTAGCGCTTCTGCGGAATCCAGGGAACTACTCGGCATTAGGCAGTACATGATCCGAAAGAATGCGTCGATCCTTTCGATTTTGGTTCGATCGATTTATCGATCTTTTGGCGAAACCGTAGCATCAGTAAGCGATTGCTTCTAATTAGGGCCCTCCAATGGAAATCGCTCGTATCCAAGTCACAGTTTGAGCGGTCTTCTATCACCACCGTGCAATCCCATCTGCTGCCCTTTTCCTTTATCTGATCCGTGTTTTTTCCTATTGGGAAGTGATTTTAATTTGGATATCCTCACCCTCACGACGTCCCTAACTGTTGATGCTTTATTCTACGGCTACAAAGTGCCAAAGATAGGTAAAAGTTAATTTATGGCAAAAAAAATTGTCGTTTCCATCCGAGGTCGTTACTTCTCCTGATACCATATCCAAACTTCTTCGCATTAAGCTGATTCTTCGAGATTCGCCCACGCTGTACCAGGCTGTATTTTTAAATAAAAGAGTATTCAAAATAATTTCTACTGGTATTTTAATAAAAAGATTGTGTTTGTTTTGTTGTATTGTATTTTCACGTAATTTTAAATCTGTTTTACCCCTCTTTAATCATGAAGTTTCGGTTGGAAAATTCTATGAAAGTCGCAAGAACAGATTAGCTAATAAACGGATTCCAACATTATGGTCTGTTAAAAAGCATACATTTGATCCCTGGTTCGTTCCCTGATCGGTGGCCAAAATTGACTTCAGACGATCAAAAATTTGAACGCAAGGTAATATGTCTAAAATAGTATGGCATTATGGATCCCTGTTTCGGTTAGTGGTGTAGTAAGTTTTGTGAATCTGATGTAAATATGTTTATATTCGGCAGAGCGGAAACTTGCAGGCATAAGGTCAGCTTCGTTTGAATCTGAAACTTGAGAAATGGGAATTTCCGAAAAGTAAAACTAATTCGATTCTGAAATTGGAATTGTGGATTTATCGCGATCTCTCGCAAATCGATTGATGTTAAATTACATTTCAACACATCAATTCGTAGCGATGGCACGGAGTAATTTTAAAATGCAAATGGACGCGTCACCATGGCTTCAAAATACGGATTAAGGGCGTTGTTATTGCATCAATCTCCAGCGAAAGTCTAAGCGAATATTAATCTTAGCCCGCATATTCACCGTTTTAAGGTGAGGATGTCGTAAATGGCTAAAAAACGTGCATCAAATTAGTCCTTAAAGTGCTGTTCATTGTACAAGTTTCATTGAAACGACAACCTTTTTATAATCGATGTGGTTTAGTTTTACCTCGCTGAACGATATAGAAAGAAATAAAACAGGTATTACAGATTAACCTGAATATGGCTTGAGTTTAAAGTGGTCGGATTCAGCATTTGTTCTGTGAAAACAACAAAGTAATTTTATTTCTCCTATAAAAATCGAGTGAGAACATCAGATATCGCTTCAGAAGATTAATTTTAACTTTCTTTCTTTCCGTTATTGACTCAATATTTTTGTGATTGAAATTCGGTTTTTATAATATTGTCATTTTATGAGCCTCATATTTTGAGACAGTTGAGGAAACCACAATCGTAAATTGATTCCTTTATATTTCTCAATAAAGGTTTACCGGTTAAAACCGTTTAACCGGCATTCGAACTGGGAACCTTGGCGTTGCTTCAATGCTTAACAATCCGCCACGAATTTGGGTGTGAAAACTATGTTTCTTGCCGGCTTAAGATCTCTTCACTTTTCGAGCTCTATGTATTTGCATAACTGTGCTGTTTAATTTGAATTTTAATGTTCGTCCCCTCATATGCTTGCACTGCCATGCGCTTAATGACAGAAAATTGCTTTCCCGGAGCTTATCTTCGCATCCATCTTCTGCCTCTTCGTCTTTTCTATTTTCGATTCCTCGAGATTACAATTTTGCATTTCTATTCGATATACGGTTTCAATCTGGCAATATCATTTGATCTATTAGAAAAACTTTTTAAATTGAGTATTCATGTAAAATCTGTCGTGGTCATTACAGCAGTTTTATCTAATCTCTGTTCTATGATTTTCTTTTCACAGCCGCTCCACAAATTCGTGTCCTGATATATGATTTAATTCTTCAAAACTGATTAAGCGAATATGTTTCATTTTTAACTTCATCTAGCAAAAATCGCTTTGGGAAAATTAATTTACTGAAGAAGAGTCCAGAATTGTAAGAAACGACCCTAGAATTAACATTGATAAGACTCGTCGTAACCTAGAACATATCTGCAAAAAGTGTTAGTATTTTTAGATTGACATTCATCTAACATTCATAAGTGAATATTCTTGCCTAAAATTTAATATCAGTGAAATAAACTATTCGCAGTTCGCTCCATTACTCTCCGTTCATTAACATAGTTTTCTCTTCTTAAATTCTGTCTCACATATTCTCTGTTTTTTGTTTTCTTATCATCCATCGCTATCCTTGTTTTCCCTTCTTATTTGACTTTCTTCGAACAGTCTTCGGTGGGAAGTCCGCATTGAACCACAAACCTTACCTTTTCAGCCGAAAAAAGTTCTGGAATGAGGCTTACCGAACAAAATGAGGAATCAGTTAGTTGGCTCTCCTCGGTGTAGCGTAATTATGTGCGAAGAAAATGTTCCTGTGAGCGTTGAAAAAGAATCTAAGAATAAAACTTTATATTGCTTTCATAAGGTGGTGACCAAAATGGATTCAGGATGTCAATAGTGGTATTCTGGCATCGGTAGTTTACATATAATCACAACCATAAAGAACATAAAAACAAGAGTACATTAATGGTACATACATTTAGCTCCGTAGTATCCCAAAATAAAAATGAAAAATATTCCATTCATCAAGATATGGAACCGAATTTATCCACCGAATAGGAAAACAACTATCTTTGATATATGCGAAATTATACATGTATCGAAAGGCTTTCCATTTGATTACAAAATCTTCTACAATCGCTTCGCACATAGAATTTTCCCCTCAAATAATAAAACACTCCTTAATTATAAATTTCGGTGACATGTTAAAGCGGTCATAATCTTTCCTACCTTTTGTTTCTGGAGGCAGCGGTTTTTCCCAGGAATATTTGGAAAAAAGGGGTGGAATGTGACCTTTTTTATCGCTCGATCGCCTTTTTTACGATTCCAATTACGTCCGTTTAATGCGGCCACGCACGTGAATGAGCGCTCAGATAAGATCTCTCTCCAGAAAAGCGTTATCCTCATTTCTGCGCTCCGTATTAATGCATCCAGGAAAGTCGCCTTCCCTTGGGAAATTATCGGCCAACGCGTCGTATTTCTCCGTCTTTTTACTTACAAATCGCCCGCACGGCGACTGTCGTTTGTTAGCGCGCCAAATAAATTGGCGCCAAGGAATTGTTTGTTCCATTGTTACGCATCGGTTTGATTGCAACTGATATCGCTTTGTCTGCGCTTCCGAGAAATTTCTTCGCTTTTTTTAATTTGAGAATAATTTTGATAAATTCGAAAGTTTGTCTCTTCGGAGATTGCATCGTGATTCTCTCCTATAGTGGCGCATTTAAGAGTCGTGATTTATGGGTAAATTATGAAAACAAATGAAAGGGAATAATGTGAACATTAGCTAAACTAGAATTCATCTTCAGACAGTACTATCAATTTCCATTAATATAAAAAATAACATTTTAGGCTTTTGGTTCTTAGTAATATAATAATAGCATTTCCGACTCACATTTCTCATCAATCAAATACGACCCATCTGTAAGAACTCGTTGCTTTGAATGACGGTGTTTTACGCAAGTTCTAAGGCTTTTAATGGACAACTTCTTAACCTGGAATTTAGCGAAGTATTGTAGGATTCGATACCATCGACCTCAGTGTGTCAGATTTGTCTCGTATTACTCCTAAGATATGGAATATGTTGTGGATATATGGTGATTAATATCATCTCTCCTTGCCGTTAGAAATATAAATAAATATTCGTGCTGAGCCTCTCTCGGTATCTGTCCGTCGGCCGGTGTCGTTCTGTCAAGCTTTGGTTTATGGCGATGTGTCGAAAATAAAAAGCGTGTGACCCGAGCAAACCTCAATAACTCATGCGGTCATCTTCTGCCGCTAATTTATATCCCTGTTTTAAGTAGAGCATCCATGGACATCTGAGAACTTCGGGAGGTCCCAAAGCGCTTCTTGATTTTCATCTGCTATACCTCAAGTTTGACCACTGCTTTCTGTCACCATTATCAAGCATTTGATTTATGAAATGAGCGGAATTTTTCCCTCCGTTTTCTAATTTCCAAAGAGTGATCGAAATCGCGAATTACAAGTCTAGAATTTTAGTCCGCAGACTGCAAAAGTAAAACAATACAGTAAGTTGGAATTTGTGAAAAATTTCTCGCGAGAGTCGGTTTCTCGTTGGTATTTCTTGTTTTTGTTACACTTTGGTTGCTTCGTATCGATTCCATCAATGTGCTCAGTCTACTTTTAAGTTTGCTACGCCATATGTGATAACCACTTTAAGACTATTGCGCAAGTATAGCCTATGTTGTCTAAGTAATGTAACATTAATGTGGATTGATTTTCAACACTTTCCTAGAAGTAGTTATCATCCAGTTGAGGTCTTCCTTTGGAATTATTTCGTCTGAAGTGGCATAGAATGTAGATAATTCAATATCATCATAATTGGAAATAAATTTTGTAAGTCGGTGTACTCTTGTGTAATTGATTTACGGTTTTGATTATTTAATTATTAAGCAAATAAATTCGATTCGATCTATTCCTTGCTCTGTTTTCTTTCATTCCCTATTTTATTTTCCCCTTTAATTTTTCATCTTTAGTTGTGGAGATTTTCTTCAGCTTCCTCCTCTTTTTGCACGTTTTATTTTTCACATTTTTCTCTCTCCTCATGAAAGAACATCATAAGAGAGGCCCACTCTGGCAAAACCTCGACTGATAAATGGTCAAATAATAATGATAAAAATACATTAAATAGGACTACTGAATTCAGCACATCCCAATTTATACGTAACACCGAATATCTCACTCGATAACAATTCTATTCTCAGTTATAATCGATTAAAACTGCCTTTTCTGAAGATCCTCCGGTTAATTTCTCATGATGGAATATTAATTCTCGTGACAAAGTTATCCTATTGGCAGTCTCTTTAAATCGATGTGCGTCCCAAGTTCTTCCCATTGACCGTAACTTCCCATTGTGTGCGAGTTCCTTCTCTGATTTACAGATCCTTGTTCGGATTTCAAGAGAGACTTCCGAGAAAAATGAAAATTTATATCTATGTACGATAGAGGCTCTTTCATTGTAATTGCTCCTCTTTTCAACTCCCATTGATAGAGAACCTCTTTCGTTATAATGAATTTACCTTGTCTCGTTTGCTATTATGAGTAGCTAATGATAATAAATTCCACCGACTGTACTATTCTATAATAGGAAAACAGCAGATTTTCGCTACATATTTCGCCATGTAAACAGGGCCTAACTTTGATTCGATTAGAGTTCGGTTTCACTCGTCAAACGGCGTCCTCCTCTCCTAAACACAAATCTCTGGATTTGCCATTCTCATTACGGCTTTTTGCCTCGCCTTAAATTATACGTTTTCTGTCCACCTTTTCTCAAATAATTACTCCTACGCTTGACTCCTTTCTTTTATCGGAAATTCATTATTTCTGTCATTTTCCCTCATTTTCGGTATTTTCTTGCAACAAGTTATCACTGTTAAAAACGCTCTCTGGATTTATTCTTCTTAATTTGAAGGAACAATAACAGGTATTATAACAATAATTTAGTTACATTACTGTTATTTATAGAGAGATTGCAAGTCCAGATGACATTGTTTGCTTACAGAACTTGAGATGGTTCAACGTATGGCAGCTAGATTTGTTAAGGCAGATTTCAGATTTGAAAGTGTTTCAGCTATGATAGAATCCCTCCGTCGGGATTTGCTTACTGATAGAAGACTTGAAGTAGGAAGCTTTTTAATAAATTTATCACTACGGATCTCGGGGAGGAAGTAGTTGATATTGTCCTACCAAAGCTCCTACTGAAGCGCAATAGCATATAAGCCACAATACTCAGTGGAATGGAGAATACACTCAATCTTGTTCAACTTCAGTTTCGATGACGTAAAAGTCGAACTTACAAAATGGAAAAATAGTAATTCTAACCTCAGCCATCAATTGGTTGTACAATCATGAACAATATCTTTTGTTTTACCTTAGGAAGACGCAAAATAAGGTTTAAAAGAATTATGTTGAATGAATGTTAAAAGAATGTTATATTGAATAGTATTTAAATAAAAATAAGAAATTTATATATAATAAATAGTAACGCAAAAGTATATAATCTAAAACAATAATATGATAAGAGAAGGAAAATATCTCAGTTGAACAATATTGAAAAGTGATTAAACGAGAATAAAATTGACTTTGTTTTTCCTTCGTTCGATTAGTATGTAGAATCAATTGGGTACTGACCGTAGTGAGCGGTCATTTTTCTATTTTTATGCCTTCATTCTCATAACAGATTACTCTTCGAGCGTGTGATGTCAAGTGAATGTATTTTATCTGAATGATTGATGCCCGGCGATTACCTAAGGAACGCCAGAAGAGCGGGAAATTATAAAAAGCAAAGTCAATTATTTAGTGGAGCACACTTGTTTTATTGTAAAAATATTCTTATAATTGTTGCATTAATGATTAATTGCCGAGAATTGTTATGTTCTTTCGCAATTTGAAGAAGTTTTGTTCGGTTGCTCGAATAGTTAATATGGAAATTAGGACGTTTATCGAAATCATTCATTCTTTGCTTTCCAAATTAACTTAATAGAAGAATTCTCAGCAGTTAAAAGAGAAATTAAGAACTTATTACTACTCATGAATTTATTTTCTCTAACAAAATCCAAGAACAGCCCTGTGAAGAATTGTAACTGAATTTGCATCGTTGTTATATTCTGTTAGTTTTTTTCTTTCTTTCCTTCGTAATATTTTTTCGTAACTATTTTTACTCATAGTTAACGGGCACTATTTAGTCCAATTTCGTTTGAAATACAGTCCTATGATTGTATGATTTTATATTTTTTATGTAAATATATAGATATATATGTAATTTCTCGATAAGCGAGAGTAAAATACAAAACAAGAGATGTGTGCCAATTGGATTTACTCTTTTTAATGCATGCGATTGATATGTCAAGATATTTATTTCTTCGGTAAATAAAGGATCGCTGATAAGTGCTTTCTTCAGAGAATTTCTTATCGAAGAAGGAATTACAACTCTTCCGATATCTCACCCTCAGCTCTACAGAATTGCTCCGTTTTTAAGTAATATTACAAGATTTAATGGAATAAATTAATTCTTCTCGTACTTAAGCAATCATCTTTTTATTTACAGGAAAGGGTTTCCGTTGATCAACCCTTTAAATTCGGATCATTACCGCAAGAAAGCTGAATTTAAATGGCAGCCTCTGAGATCCCTTATCATAAATATCCATAAATATTCACTGTCCGTCTTTTGTAATTCACTCTCTCGACGTGCTCACTCGTCATATATCGATCCATCGCTTGCCTTCGAGATATCGCTTTTTAAAATCCTCGGAAATATGGAAATAGTGAGAGCATCAATTATTCCTCCAAGTCGTATACGCACTCATTCTCTCCCCAGTTCATAAACAATATTTCGAATTAGGCATGGACGCTCCTGGTGTGAACTGTAAGAAAATGAAATATTTCGAGGAAGATCGGAGAAACCAGTCTATTTAAGAATGCCTTCTTTCCACGAACGGAAGTATTTGAGGGAAGTTGAGGGTGCACCCGCTCTATATTGTTCATTTCGGTGCTGCATTGATGGTGCACACGAACCCTTTTCATCTCCTCTTAATTCCTACCGAAGGCGCAACTGCTCCGCTAATCCTTGCCTATAATTTCTCGATCCAATTACCTCTTTTTCTCCATAACCTCTCGAATATTTGCTCGCTTTTTTAAATTGCTAATCTCTCCACCCGACTAATCCTTTTTCATTAAGCCTTTGGAATCTGTACGCCTCCCATTCTAACGTCGCTTTCTTTGTCACCACTCGTGTATTAAGGCCTCTCACTTGCCTATTCTAATCGCCCTTTATTACTCTTCTTAAACATTCCTTTTTGCCTTCGTAATAAAATTAATTAGCGTGATTTCTTGGAAAGGAAAAAGCTAACTAACTCCCGAAACAGAAGTCGATATTTCTCGTCTACGTGTTGACATCTTCGTGTGCAGAATTTCAGGAATGAGATGGGAAAGGCGGGTGGATGTGATCTTTAAGAGTGGAACAAAGTAGTAAATAATAGTAAAAATAAAGGGAGGGGTTGGGGAACAGATATTCATTGGTTAGAAATGTCTCGTTTTTACTCTTAATCATATAGATTATAGAGATTGGTCGTTTTTAATGCAGTATAATCTCAATTCGGCTCTTCTCACTGTAACACTTAGTCGCAGGGACGGATTAGGCCAACCCATTAAGAGACCCAAAAAACGACCATTTCCTAAGGTGAATGGTCTTAAGGCAGTCGTCTCATTTCACCCCTTCGTACTCATCTCATTTCAACAATTTACGTCAGATTTCTGCGCATTTGGAAGGTACAATGATCCTGAAATATTAAATCTCATTCATTAAGGAGAAATATCACGCGCAATCACCTTACGTGGTAATTTTTTTATTATTTATCCAATACTTTTTCGATTATTTATTAATTATTAAGTCTCAAATTTTTATTATACGACGTTTTAGTATTTACAATGAATACACGTTCAGGGGCTTTTGAGGTTTATGTGAACTTACTCTTGATTTCCATTTCTGTAAATATTGGACATAATCTTAAAATACAACAAGGCCTTAGTTTTGGATTGTTAAAAGTGACACACGCAAGTAATTAGGAAAAATCCCATAAGTTAGTATAAATTTTTTAATATCTTTTTTATAGATATTTCTTATATTGTAGAACTTCTATCTGTGTCATTTTTCTAATGAGTATTCACAGATACATATTTTTAAAGGACTTGTTAATAAATATTTTTATAGGAATAATGATTAAAATCAAATTTATAAATGGCCATATAGCTATTATAATGTATTTCTCATTTTAAAATAATTTGGAATTGTATTTTGAAATGTTTCAATAATCTGCTCCTCTCCTTAATACTCGTCCATCGCTGTATCAAATTTCGTTTCTGTCCATTCTGATTCATTCAACGAAGGCTTTACGGACAGAATTCGTCGAAAAATTCAATTTCCATTTGTCAGTAGAATTTGCGTTTGTATGGAATGCGATCAATATTGGATCGGGGATTTGTATTTCCTAAACTTCCAATACTCACTTTGATACGCCCTCTCTTTAATTATATTACGCAAAGTTCGCTTTTAACATTTTCTAACTTTTTAATTGAAGACATCTTGCCTTTTCTTATTTCCTGCGCTAATGAGTACGGTTTATTAGCAGATCATTGCCGTTGGGTTCTTCGGGAATTAGTCTTCATTGAATTCAATTATAAATTTCGTACGGTAAACCGAATAATAATCCCCGACATTGTTCATATTAATCAGTAACAGGATATAATTCCTAATGATGAAAGAGGTGACGACTGTAACCCAGTTAACATAAATATTTCTCAATTCGCCCAACTGAAATTCTGAGGGATTCCATGGAGTAATGGTAGATCGTCTATTCGATATCGCACTCTATAATTTAAGGAAGGATTTGAACTCGCCGAAGCAGTAAAATCACTCTTGTTTGCTGTTGTACCGAATTAAGGGAGGTAAAATATGTAAAATTCCCTCGCGGCTCCAATTTATCGCTGTTTACCTTTATGCCTAACTTTGAGGGTGTATTTTCTAATTAAATATACCGTAGGGAAAGGACTAATTTTTCGAGTGAGAAGGAGTCGAAGATTAGTCCCATAAATCAGCACGTTCATTAACAAACACGGACGACCATTTGGAATATCCCGCTAAAGCGATTACCGTTAAAAATGTGCCCAAACTTGAAGCCGCGTCCATACTTTTTCCCTCAGATTTGCAAACAGCCAAAGACGTATTGAAACAAACATATTTGAGTGCGGCGCCATCCTTAAGAAAAATATTTGAGTTGCATATAGAAGGGGTATTTGCTTCGTTTGTTTTCAGGTGCTTCCGATTCTATGAAACTGCGAAGAATCACTCTAACCGATAAGAATGGCTGAACTCTAAGAGAGGCGCTACGACTATGAGCGAGGGGTAGAAAAACAAAGGCGCAACGGAAAGCGCGTTTCTCAGGCATTAAGGGTTTATGTATACGCAATTGAAATCGTTCGTCATATTATCCGAGTAATTGATTTGATCAAAGTGAGCTATACGTATTTCTTTTAAATTATTCGACGCCAAATACTCTACCAAGAGAATTTCACTGCCAACTTTTAGAGGAACTCTCCAAAATGATATCTACTTGACTTTCTGAATATAGTTTGCTGATTCCATATCGTAATACATAATGAAATCTCCATATGGCTCTAGATTATGACGCCATGACGGTGCAAATGTATCCCACACAATGGGACCATTTTCGTTAATTATTTGGAGCGGACATATTGTCAGCTGTCCCACAAATTGTGTATAGAGATTGTATTTTTTCCAAAGTTCAGTGGTGCAAACGGTTTTGAAAAGTACACTTGTAAAAAAACTTGTACAAAATACAATTGTAACTCCGTGCAACGTTACCGAAAGAGATTTCTGAAAATTCTGAGGAGTTTTTTTTTCTAGTTTCAAAGGGCTCACTTGCTATTAATTCGATATTTTTGATCGTGAACTCTAGTCTTCAGGAAAATATTCGCGAAATTCGGTGGAAATTGTAAAGCGTGAGTGTAGTGCATACGTCCCCGAGGGAATATGCCGTTGATTGCTTCGCACAAAATAATTCCTTTCGCCTTCATTTCGCAAAATTACCTCCGTTCTCATTTGCACCGTTGCATCGCAAATATTTTTCACATTTTCCTCCATCTTCTTTCATGTTTGCTCGGAATCAAAATAAGCTACTTCTTAATTCGATACTCTTATTTTTTGATTGAATCATCTTATTTTTTGTAGAATTCAAGGTTTGTTCTTCCTTAATCATTCGAAGATATTTTTCAAAGTCCAAATGCTTCCCTTTATTTTCTTTGATTCACCTATGATATGATAAACTTAGTATATTTATCGAAGATTGGATGGAACAGAGGCCTAAGTAGAGCGTCTATTTATCCCAAGGGAATGTCTCGGTTGAGACTAAGACCGTTGTGTGCATGTGCCCTTCCATTGATTTCTTTAGGCTCCCTATTTGGGAATGTATCACGGGATGCTCACAGGTGAAGATTAGGTTAATTTGTTCATTATGTTACGAAATAATTCCAAAAATAATCCTTTAGGAACATCTTCCATAGTGATACTGCTCAGCGGAATTTCCGTTCTTCATAGTATTACTTGACCCAACTTTAAACTTCATCTCTTATGCTCCCGTTCTTTTGAAAATCAAGAGAAAATATGAAAAAAGATTCCTGTTTAAGAAGGCAGATCATTAAGCATTTTATTCTGCTGAAAGTAGTGCTTCAGGAAGAGATCTTACCTGTATTCGATTTATCGATTAAGCGTATTACATAATTATTATTAATATTTTATCTGAACTTCTGTTGAATTGACACAAAGAGGTGAATTTGCCTTTATAAAGTCCACGTTGAGGCTCTTCGATTAGGATGTTTTGGGCATATCTTCTACTTTCTCTGTACTGAACTGCGGCTGTTCATAAATCCAGAGTTTTCGAGAAATGGCATCTATTTCTTATATGAATGGAAATAGTACTTTTAAAATGTCATCGAAACTGCAACGAAAAGGTGCGACGGGCGTCCCCCAAAATGCAGTTTCTCTACCTCTGGTTTCGTTTCGATCTAAAGTGGAACCGATCGACATTAATATTCAGCATTGTTGTAAGCGTTTTAATAATGAAAATCATTGACTAATTTACACTTAAAAGTGTGAGACGTTAAAGTATCTCCTTGCGAACTATAATAACTCATTTACTGAACGACCTGCGTATATATTCGCTCCTATATTTTTTATTGAATTTTATTAATACGAAAATAATAATACATCTTCTGAGTAGGTATACTAATGTTTACTTCTGCATTTATCTCTCAAATCCAAATTTGAGTTGTCTATTTAATTATATTATGATCATTATGTATATTGAAGTCTTGTGGAAGCCATTTTATCATAAAATTTAAAAACAACCAGAAATATCTACTTACATTACAGAAATACTTATCTACAAATAACTACACATCTTATATATTAAACATTGTATAATACAGAATACATAATGAAAAATTTTCATCAATATCAATTCATCATTATCCTCTATTTTTTATATCGTGTTAACTTATGTGTCGCTACAAAATATTAAATTTCTGGTTATTAAATAATTATCTAAACACAATACAAATATACGAATATATAATGTTTCATATACATTAATACCTAGATACAAAGGAATTGCCTCAATCGTACACACCATTAGTCCATACGAAAACACATAGGAAACAGTTGCAATGAGAAATTAAACTCCTCTGCGTTTATCTCTCATTAGAAGTATGAAATATTTTCAAATGTACATGGCAGTGAAGAATGAGAAATATCTTACAACGGAAGATAGAAAACTTTAGAATGTCGTCAGAGTGAATATTGGCTGAAACTGCCGAACGGAAATCTTTTGCTGATTTTGAAATTTCATTCGTCATCGAAGTCCTCTTAAATG
Source organism: Pachydiplax longipennis (assembly GCA_036926295.1). Lineage (NCBI taxonomy): Eukaryota > Metazoa > Arthropoda > Insecta > Odonata > Libellulidae > Pachydiplax > Pachydiplax longipennis. The sequence continues at coordinate 977,378 of JAVFKF010000038.1, forward strand.
AGAATATTTATTTTCATAGGTGCTTTTGTGGTCTTATCAATTATAAAATAAGTCAGAATTAAACGTCAAAAATAATATTTCCAGTATTCGTCAAATAAGAAGCGGTCAGTCGCTTGTCATTATTTCAACCCAACGATTTGTTTTTCCGATCGTGATTTCTTTTGAAGCTGATCAACTCGACCCCTGCGGCAAACGCGCTTTTGCTCTACCTTTGCTCGGTTATTGTTTCATTTCACGAGATAATGAAATACCAAAAATACGCCCTCTGTAATTACGATCCTCATATTTCCGGGTAACCAAGCGCCCGCTTTTTGTATTTTCACAATAATTTTCGGAAAACCAGAAAAATATTCGGGATATCCTTAATAGGAAGCAGTTTGATGCAAGAAATCTAATAATAGGAATAAATCGTGCATTTCCATGCGAATAATTGCCTTTTACGTCTTTTATTTTTTGCGATTGAATATTTTGCTGCCACTTTTATGTGAACGGAATAGTTTTCACTTGTATTTTCTACGTATACATCTGCATAAATACCCTGCGATTCGCATTTCGGCATATGGAAGGGGGTTTACACTATAAACACCGCACTTTTCAGCTATTTCTATTGTTTATTGTTATCTTTTATCCGCGGAAAGTATTAACCGTCTGCAAACGCTCTTTCTCTGAATTTGTGAAGCAATCGCAACATACCTTCTAATTTCCCTTCTTTCCCAACTTGCAGCTTTCCCCTCAGAGCATCATTCTATCATTTTTCTTTCTCTTGCTGTACTTTCTCCAGTTCACGTTTCATCCGGATGGACATCTCATTCTAGCCTTTTCATATCATTTTTGTTGAAAATGGAGGTCAATTGATCGGTCATTTATTTTCTCTTGAACTTGCTCCGATGAAAATCTAATAAGGTACGAGTAATGGTGATTCATCTGAAAAGAGAAGTGCCATTGCGTTGCATTCCTTGGAAATGTGCAATTTAAATAATTCCGGTGAGAATAGGAAGGACAAAATAACTCCTCTTACAATTAAAATTCCCTCTCCAATTTTAATACATGATTAATATGATCTATGCTCGTGCAATTTCACAGCAAATGTCTTTAAAAGAAAAATACTTCGTGACTCTCTCAGTTGATTTTTAATTTCACACATGGTCAACATGTTGAAATCTTGAGGTCGATAAGCTCAAAAATTTGAGTTACAATAAGAATAATCCACGGTTATTCTTTCATAAATATAATCCATACATATATCCGCAAATGAAGATGATGCTCTACTAAGTCGTGGTCCATTCTCTTCTCCGAGATGTATAAATAAATGCTTGCCTTCCCGTGTATTAAGGCCAAGTCTATCACTTTTGGCATCCAATTATTGTAAGTCGATCAGTGGAGGTCAGAATTTGCATTAGATTCCAGCAATAGACGTAAATTACAATGTAATTATCTGGAGAGAGAGAGAGTGTCGCCGAGACAATCCGGCGTGTAATCGATTTCTCTCAACGGCGTCATTATTATGTCCTCTCTCTCCATCGGTGGATGTCAGATTCAGACGACCCACTCGCATTAATGAAGAACACGTAGAAATTGCAAATGAAGATTATATTTCTAATGAATTCCGTCGAAACGAGGATTCACTTCAAGACCAACTAATTAATGAACGCAAATTTTGCACTTTCTTAACTATCATGCCATTGGCTATAGTTAGTCAGAAGTCATTGGCAGTAGCTTACAATTATAACTCATTTCCTCGATCATCGTTAAGAGGGTTTGTTTGGTGTTCGAGTTTAATTTTAATTCACTCTCGAGTTGATCAGCCTCTTTTGTTCCACTTAAGTTCCAATAAATGTTAATGTGAAATAATTATACATATATTTCGTTTGTGGTTCTCAATCAAGGATATTCTTGCTTCTCCTGAGAAAGAGATGGAACGTAACAGAATCGCTTTCGTTTCTACTTCCATATCATGATGAATGGCATGTATTTACTTGTCTTTTGGCGCTCGATAGAGCATCTTTGGCATGTTTTTGTCTGGCAGTGATAAGGAAAGCCATCAAATCTGAGAAATTCATACTGTGCGTCCCTATTGGAATACATGTAAAGTGTCATTGTGTTCAACTTACATACTCCACATCTTGACTTGAATGAGGACTAGACTCATTGATCTACGAAGCCTTCTTCTGAAATCTTGGGGATGTGATGATTTAGCTGAGAGCCTTAAAATTAACGTAAATGTTCATGAGAGATGAAATTCAGTTATCTTGCCTTTACCTTCGTGGGATTCCCATGTTATGTGCCTGAAACTTCTCTATCGTATATTTTTCACTCGAATTCGTGTCTTTTATCATTCTCCAACATAATCTCTCATAATGGCTCGCGGTCCAGCTTGACGGTCGCCGAAGTTTGCTCTCCAACTTTCTTAAAAATTTCGATGTCACTTATTGTATAAAAGACATTTCGATAGAAAGAGGTGTATCATATCTAGAATTTTGTACGTAGAATCTATCGGGATTATCCTTGTTTTTATACCACAATTCCTGCTAAAGATTATTTGTGCACTGAATTCATTGTTAATGTTTCCGATTCTAGTTTTCGTGATATAATCAAGTGTTTGGTGTAGTGCTATTTACGTGAACGAAGTGCACCAAGGTATGATAGGAATATACTTGTGATATATGGTGGGCTTAATTCCTGGATGTCTCTCGTGTTTGATGACTCCCGAAAATATATCCCGTTTTACATGAATCACTTCAACTCAACAGAGTAAACTCAAATTATTTGCATGAAATACGAGAGAGCTTATTCATGGATCATTTTCAGGCTTAATTCGTGTTTATCATTCGTTCAGATCTTTCCATTTTGAGCTGTACGTTAATAAAAATATCTAGTGATTTTGCGAGTATCAATTTGCATATATTATAATACAATTTATGTAATGACTAACAATATCGAACGAAACACAACTCGAATTCCACGAATATCAAGCCACTTTAATTGGAAGATGTGAACCAATGAATAGACTTATAAGTGGGCAGTCCTGAGAATAAATACTAAAACCGTATTGTAAGGATGGATTTGAAGTGGATAAGAGTGAGAATATTGATAGTGCAAATGAGAAATTTGGAAAGCATGGAATTTGAGTTTGGCCGACATGATAAAGGTCAGCATTTCTTCAATCAAAAGACGGCATACATTCCATTCATAGTCTCGCTTAATTACAATGGCCAGCTCTATTGAAACTCGCCGATTCGGTCGAATAGATGGCGGCCAATTATGGGAATGTAGAATTGAGGCGGGCTATTTATGTCACGTGAATACCTGCGATCGGTGTGTTTGCCGCTCTTTCATCGACACACAAAAGCCCTCACAAAAGCATCATTGGACCCCTCAATGTGACGTCATAAGCTACTGTTACTCTAGAATGCTTAACTTCTGCGATGGAAGCGGAACGAAACAAGACGAGATTTTCCTTTTAAGTATTAAAATATCATAACAGTTGATCTGTTATATAGTTGACTTATAAACTACAGGAGTTCTGGCCGAACTTTATGGGACGCCTTCTTGAACCAACTGGAAACAGTACTCCTCTAATAATCCCTCCTAATTTCCTCAAATTTTATTTATTCGACCGGTTTCGATCATGAAGATCATGCTGGAGTACACTTTACTCGGAAATTTTGGTATTTACACAAATGCGTTAAGTTGATACTATATTTCTCATATAGTTTAGCCGAATTTGCTCTACTCGTATCGCAGATAATCTCTAATATATGTATAGTATACTTAACATGCATGAATCCCCTCATTCCCTACTATGGAATTTTTTCGGTTTTTTATTTTTCTATATTGATGTCTGACATTCTCAATATAGAAAGTAGGAATTGCAAATATTCTTGAGACATATTAGAAACGATTCTAAAATTTTACGATACAACTTCTGGAAATGTGAGACATCGATAAAAATGAAACACACAGACCCGCTTAAGACGCTCTTCTCGCTACGCCAAATATTTTTACCGTACAATTCGTGAAGAAAGCAATTTAAACGAGAATCACTATGAAATAAAATCTAGAACGTTTAGGATCCTGATATTAGGACGAATGCAAAATCCTTCCGATGCCAATAAATTCCCACCTTAAGCCCTTTTCCTAATGACAACGGAGAACATTCCTTATCAAGTAGAGTCGTCATCGAGCAGATAGAAAGGATTGCAATCAGAGGAATGTATTATCCATCCGAACCATGGATATCGAAAGACGTGCTCCACTTCATAGGAAATAATTGGAGGACAGAAAAGATGAGTGGAATGAAAAACAAGAGTGGTTTTGGTGGATAACTTAGTTAGAGCAGAAAAAATGAAATCGATCGATTTATTTTCGGAGCGAAAAAGAGGGGCAAACAAAATGAGGGACGCCAACGAGGAAGTGTTTGGAGAGGAATAATTAAAGGGAGCGAGCAAAGAGAGAACGGAAAATACATTTTCTCAGGAAGTATACTTTCGATCACGCAATATGTAAAGGGCCCTCGTCTTTCCTTTCTTTGGAAGGCCAAAGTGGTTCACGGAATGTATTCTGCAGACAGGTCCGTTTTCAAATAGATCGCGGTAACGAACGTCACATTTAGATTTGTTTTAGAGGTTGACTATGTAGTGGGCCTAGATCACCTACGAATCGGCCATTTCCATGCTATCATCCTAAACGTAGAATCAACGTATTTACGCAAAATTCCACGAAAGTCAAAAAATGTGGAACGTATCATATCTCTAGAAATGTTGCTTCATCGAACTCTGCTTTGATTTTTATAGTATCTTCAGTTCGATAGTCCAAAATAATTATGGATGCATGTGTGTGAATGTTTCACTAATGCCATTGGTTACAATGTCCAATATTACTTCGACCTGTTTATGCTTGGCGAGGTTTAAGTATAGTATCGTATAACTTTAGTTTAAACTGTTCGGTTTGCACATTTCTTGTAATATCATCTATCATTCCGATGTCAGTTAACTTGATTATGGAACAATTGTTATAAACTTTTGTGCTTCCAGTTAATATACAAGGATGCATACCTGGAAAAGGAATAATTACTTATCTACCTACTTCCTTGTTATATAATTTGCAAGAAGTAATGTTATAGCTATTATTAAGTTGCATCAAGGAGAATGAAATGTTCTCAAATGAAAATTTTGAAGATTGATAAACTAAAGATCCACGTTTGTCTGATGTGCCGCAGGGAATTCCAGTGATTAAAATTTGCATTGGGGAATGCAATGAGGGTCTAAATAAGACAACTTTTCCCACCTTATTTTAGTTACTACTTCAAAATCCAATCTCTGCTTCGGATTGATGAGGCACTTGTAATCCACCTTGTGGATTTCGGTGAATAAATTTCTCTTTTAACCGTCACACTTAGTCATATCAAAGCCCAAACTTCGTAATCAGCAATATGATTGTGGTGAGGTAATGAGTCTCTTCTCATATCTCAAGTCCCATAAAAATAACTAGGAAATACCTGTCTGTATTGAGAGAAAATACTCCATTGAGAAGCATGCGAAGCGAAATAATAATTCAACTGAAATCAGAAGCGTAAAGTGGTATTTAGGAAAACTGCAAAGTAAACAGAAAATATGCAGACTGTGTCACAGTGGTGAAGCAAACGCAGTGCAAATTAAATTAATTATAACATAGCATTCTACTTACAGACCAATGAAATCGATTCTCTGATAAGTGACACGGAATCAGTTGTACCATGGTTTTTTCAATATGGCTACATCTGGTGTATGCACATTATGCTGGTATATATTCCTGTGTTTGTCACCTGAAGATGCGTGGCGAAACTATCGTGTATTGTAATTCTTTTCTTTTGGTTTAGTAAAAGATTTGTTGAAATGGAGTTTTTTATCTGATAAGTCATTGCAAAAAGTAATTACGTGAAATCTGTCTTGTAATTGCGAAGTTAACTCTATGTTTACTAACATTTCTTTTAGCACATCAAATATTTCATAATAAAAATTGTGCTAGAAATGCGTCGGTGTTCTGATTAATTATATATAGAAGTAGTAACTTTTTCTATTTAGATATTTATCTTTTGAAGAAGATCTGTACAAAGTAACTTCAAATCGAAAAATAATTTCCTGTCTAAAAGAAAGGGATGGATGGAGTGGATGGAGCAGCACATGATCGTTCTATAGCGGGGGATATCTTGGCAGGAAAAATCCATGTCGAACGAGAGTTTAAAAGACATTTCTTTGGCTCGCATTCGTTCGCATAATCCATCGCAAATCCAAGGGATTTGAGGGCAATCTCGCGTTGACAAGCGTCGCCTTCCATTTAACGGCGAAATTCTCTTAGTGTCATTGCAGCGGTTCACCTTCAAATGTTATCCCTTTTCTCTATCTTCCATAGCAGATTAATGTGTTATAACGCGTCTTTTAGTAATCAAGCTGTTTCTGAAGATATGCATTAAGTCTGCATCATTTTTCATCCTAGTATCCTTCACATTAATCGCTTCGATTCAGTTCTAAATTCATTTATGTTATCGATATGCCGCAGATTGAATTTCCTCAGCTCTAATCATTATCTAAGAACAATCCCTTACGCTACAATTCTTATACAGATTAACAGTTTATTGATCAAAAGGTTGATTTTGTCTGCTTATGTGAGATGTTGGATTCGCCACCAAAAGGTTCGCAGAGGATGAGTAAGGTAGTTTCATCTCTTTATGTAGAACGCACGATTTACAACGTGCAATGTCGGGTAAGAATATACATTCCTTTCGCTTGAGTAGCTTTCTTTATTTTCGTGCAAAAAGAACGAGTGAAATACAAAAGCGAATGAAAGGTTTATTGCGGTCTATACCGAACCACAAGACGAATTATGGTTCTCTCTGAACACAGCGAAATGATCATTTCTCCCTCTCAATTCTTCAGGCCATTTGCAGAATATCCAATATTTCTAATCCACGAAATTTGACTTCGATGTATTCATTCGAACGCATTTCATTAAAATATGTTTAGCTTTCTTCCGCGCATAGTAATGATACGAACGGCAGTGATTTCGGCCATTAAATGAAAATAGATTTTGTGGTTAGGAAACTCCGATTTCCGTCAATTTAAGTCAGGGCAATCAAAATATTTTTCGTTTTCGGTCCAATACAAATTTCGATTAAGTTCCGCTCCTGCCTTCCTCGTATAGATTCCATTTTTTTGTTCTGACCATGGTGATACTATTTTTGAAAGCTTGTTTTATCATTCTTAGCTTTTCTCATTTACAATAAATCGCGCTAAATTTTGATAGAACTAATTAATAATCAGTTGCATGTCGATCGTATGTACATACAAATTTTTAGCAGAACTTCTCCCAACTGTACTTACGTGAAATGTGAATAGTTGAGAACGAGGAATCGGAAGGAAATAGATCTCTGTTCGCTTTTCGGTGTCCTCATTTATTTCCCTTTCGTCATCCTTCCCTGATTAGCCTCTCTACAATGCTGGACGACCACATGCCGTCATAGAGCACCAATTTCTTTTTATTTCGATTCTCGATTGTTTATTTTCCAACTCCGTTTAAAATTTTCTCCGATTTATTTTCCACCGCGTGTCAGTCAGCGTGTAGTTTACATGCAAATTGCTCACCTCTTCCCTACCAATACATTCGCTTTCATATTTCCCATCTCTGCGACTGTGTGCTCCACCTAGATCGACTTTCCTTTCTTTTCTACGGCGGAAATGACGCACTATTCGTTATAAGCGCTTTTACATTCGACTGTTTTCTGCTGCCTAGGCAATAATATACTGTTGAAACCCGTGAAAGACGCTCCCAATATGTGATATTAATACGCGATATTCTCTTGTTCCCTTTCTCAAAAAACTAATGCTAAGAATTCCACACATTCTACATCCCGCTTAAGACGCGGGTGACCCCAAATGCAAGTGCAACTCGCTCAGTCAAAGCAAAATTATAAATTCGCTGTTCTCAAATTGTAAACAAATAGATGTGACTGAGCACAGGAGAGATGGCTCTGCTGTTAAAAGAAATCGTTGATCTTCCTTAACTGGCTATCTGGCAATATTGTAGAATGAAAAATTAAATATCTAAGACGCTAAAAAAATTAGACCAATCCTCAAATATATTATGTAAAGCAATCCCGCTTAAGACGCGCTATTCGTTTGCTCTCGTACATAGCGGCTTTTATCGTAAATGTTTTGATATATGGAGGTCATTTTTCTTATTTTTATTACTTTCTCAATCTTCTATGTTTATATCTGTCTCTTTTGCAACCCTTTCTCTTTGCCGAATTTTTTTGCGGAAATGATTTTCCGTAATCATAAAATATCAGCACTTTTTCCTCTCCCGAACAATTCTACACTTGATTATTTACTCTTTATAAAAACGAAAATTTAGTCTCGAATTTTAATATGGTCTTTGTGATTTTATGTATTTTGGCGATTGGGCTAGGTAGCTCTAATTTGGTCCAATGAAGTCAATTAACGTTGAATTGTGTTGTGTTTTATGGAGAGGATATAATCTAATTCTAGATCTCTTTTATCCATGCGCTTTTGTTTCAGATTCAATCGAATTAGACGAGGTAACTTCATTTTGTGCGTTTGTTTGTTACAAACTGCAATTAGAGTCGTAGAATTCTCAAAGTTTGCTTGGAAAAAAGAATCGTTATTCTTTTTCCTTATTCGTCCGAAAATCTATAATGATCAAAAGCTGATTCAATTTCGTTCTAGCAAAATGGTAAGGCTTTTACTTTACAGTCATGGCTAAAATTTATTCAAATTTTTCAACGCTGTGCTAATGTCGAAATCGGAATATCTATAAAACAAGAAATATTCCTTACTTATCTGTAGTGTCGGGAATTAAAAAAAAATTGCATTAAAAGAATAACATACTATTTCTTTTCTCGATAGTATTTCAAGTAAAGTAACAAGGAGGACGCATAATGTCTAAATCTTCTACGAACGTGCCTTCTTTGAATTTATAAAGTAAATCAGTCCTTAATTCCTTCTTCTAAAGATGCCTCCTGAAGCATCCGAGTCCGATTTGTCTAAGAAATTCTCTCCTATAGTGAAGGACATTCGTTAGCTTATTCCTTCGGGAACCGCGAGGTTATCTTTGTCTTTGTTTTTCAAACATATTAATTTTAGTATCGCATTCCAAGCATCATCCTTTCCTTCGATTTCATTCCTTTATCCTTCTTTCCAAATGTTTACTCTTCCTATTCTCTCCGATATATTTTTTCCGTCTCCAGTTTTATTTTCCATTTGGAAGTGACCTCCCGTTCGCGATATATCGAGGGTATCGTAAACGTGTTTCGTTTCCCCTGAGGGAGTCCATCGGACAAGCGCAACGCAAACGGACTCTATATAAAAACAAAACGAACCCAGTCACATTGAGTTACGGAGAATGAACTGTTTTCTCTCCGATATTCCCTCTCTGGCGTGGCTATACTTTAAACATGTATTTTCCTTCCTAATCGAGTTTTTCTGAATGCCAAATTAGGTTTACTCCTTTTGTTTCCCTGCGTTGTCAAAGGCGTTCCGCTTTAACTTTGCTACGGATTGACGTTGACTCTTATTATTTCGGCCCTAAACTGGAATCTATGTATCGCTTACTCTTACGATTCCCATGTTGTACCTAGTCATTTTCTTAAATAAATGTCATCGCATAGAGCATATTTCCCTGTCAAATTCAGCATCGTTTTGTTTTAATACCTCCCTCTAATCATTCACTACAAATTATTACCTCGGATGTTTCTTCTCCTTTCCCTTTTATAAATTGAAGTTTGATTTCGTTTTTCACCTCATTTTTAATATGATAAATATGAATTGGTATTAAAAAAGAGTTACTTCGAAGCTTCAGGATGCAGGATAGCAATCTATTAGAGAAATATATACTAGAATCAGTCAATTCAAGGGTTTATTTTTTTCAGTGAAGGTTAAGCATTTAAAGAAGGATAGGTGAATGCACCCCCTGCCACACGCCGAAATGCGGCTTGCAGAGTAGATGTAGATTCAGCTCTTTCTTGGTCTCTCATTCCCTCTCGCAGTCTTAGTGTGCATCCGGAGAGCCAAGTAGGTAGCTCGTTCGCCTTTACTGAAAATGTTTCCCCTTTTACCGAATGAGCGTATCTTTACGACAATTAATTTCAAGGACTCCTAGGGATCGTATAATTCAAATAATTTATATATATATATATATATATATATATATATATATATATATATATATATATATATATATATATATATATAGTTACTGTCCTTTGAATCGTGTAATACGCCTTTAAATGAAACTGAAATCATACGGAAGTCAAGGATAGAAATGTTCACAATTTATCCAATCAATCCTATATTTTTCTCTCTAAGTGTATCTTGTTTTAACTCAGTTGCAGTTTGCACTATGTTTCCGTTTTTATACTTTCTATCAGATGCCAACGAGTCGGTAACAGACAAAAGTCTCAAATAACTCGTTCGAGCGAAAAGTTCGAGATAAAAATCCAAAATGGCGAGTGATATATGTTTTACATCTCCGTTTGTATTTTATCAAAGATCTTTTATTTCGCGCGTTAGTTTCTTTCTTTCTTCCGTACGCATTTGAGTTCCGCTTATATTTCCGTTTTATTGCTCCAATTCCATTGAAATTTACATCGAGGCCTTTTGCATATGCATCGCCGCTTTTTCTGATGTTTTTCTTCGAATTTCTTTTAAATGCGCTCGTGATTGCCCCGCAGTTTCATTCTTGTAATTTGTGACCAAATAATTTTTCATTCTTTGATGAATGTATAACAAAACGTTGGATCGATAGAGGAATGCAGGAAACGTAAAGACCATCTAGTTAAGGTCTGTTTTTAATACAAAAGCAGAGCATTTTACGATAAATCTATTAGAAACGAAAGATGGTTCACTTCGGAATCTTCTTCGGCGGTGGATATTCACGTACATAGAGTTAGGCATTTGATGACTTATCAAAAGATGCTATTTGCGTAGAATATTATAAGGAGCTCAAACTAAAATCTAGGAGAGCATTTCTTTTATCATGACTTAATTTATTGCGACGGAATGGTATGGTCTAGAGATAGTTAATGCTCTGAGTATATACTTGATTCTCCAAATGAATTGTGAAATACATTGGCACATTCCTGAATTCCGCCTTCCCTTTTATTCAATTATCCCATTTTGCTACTTTTTTATCTTTTACCTCTATGGACTCGAACATGATTGATTGATCATTTTTATTAACTGAAGATCGAAGGTTTTTCGAATGCAATTTAAGTCTAACCCATGAATGCTCTGCAAGGCAAGAAATATGATACTCATCTACGATACTTCGAAGGCAGGATTTTCATCTTGAAACCAAACTTTGCTTTCGGCAGGATGAACCTTGTTAACATTTAAATTCAGCGAGTACTTTGATTGTGAAAAAATCACATATTTTACTATCCTTTGTCATTTAATGACGCTTAAGAACCTATAATCGTTAATATTGCTCAAATATTCTGAAACCAGTTGGCGAAATTCGTAAGTCTTTTATACTACTTTATATAGTACATTTTATCTATGGAAGAGTATTTTTACTATAGATTCCTTTCGCCGATGGCTCTAAGTATGGCTAAAAATCGTTGTCTTCTTTTAACTAAGTCATGTGCGCAATGGAGCTCTGGAAACTCGCATCTTCGTAGATGACGTTGCATTCTTCCTTATTTCCCATCCGGTTCTGTAAATCTTTCATCGCCATTTTAATGCTGTGGTGTCCATTCCAACCGACCCATCTATCCTTCGCATGCATCTAACAATGGCCCTCAGAGGAGCGCCCCTATTCATTTCGGCCCTTTTAAAGGTGCTTCCCCAGGGCCTCGGTAAAAATACGTGTCGCCTTCATTCCCTTTGTAATCTCTTCTTTGCTCTCTGATTGGCTCTTCTTTCTTTACCTTTGCTTGCATCCCTCCTTTCCTTTCAGAATGTCCTTTTGACTCCTTTATTTGTTATTTTCTTATTATATGTATGAACACCAAGATCCCCAGTTAGCTGAACCGTAGTATTTTCCGTTCCGGTTTTCGCAACGAAAAGATATTTCGGTTCAGTTTCACTGCTTCCAACGTGGAACCGTTCCTCCTCCTCTCACCATTGTAATAATATATCCTTCTGAAATTATGTTTTATAATTTATAGATTTTCCATATACTACACTAAATTTTAGGACAACACTTAGTAATGGTCATTTGCAAGTCGAAGTTACATTAAGTACACCTTTCTCAAATTTCATTTAAATAAACCGAGCGTTGTTGAAAACCAAAAATCGGAACAAATGTCGCTTTTCTTCTTCCTTCGTTGCCTTCAGAATCTTCGAAAGATCCACTCACTGTTCTCATCAGAAGAAAATATCGGAAATTTTGCTAAGAGATGTGTCTTTAGCGTGCAGAAGAAGAGGGAAACGTATATTATTTTCTGTCGAAGAGGTTCTTAACTAAACATCCTCGGAGAGTGTCTAATCGTTAAGTCTTCATCCTTTTCAACATGAGCAGCATAAGTAAGGGAACGGCGAATCTTTCTCACTGACCCAGAATGCTATTTGTGAAGCGAATAAGTTCAGCTAAATGAAGGGCACTCTAACAATGTTAGAGTAACTTCATAAATCTATCCTTAGTCACTTTGACATTACCACGTGTCCATGAAGAAAACGATATAGAATTTCCATTTTCTTTCCTCCGAAATGTTTCATTCCATTCATTTGACATTTTTCATTTACATGCATTCTGCAAAGATGTTTGGCAGGGGATGCAAAAACACTCCCTATGTATTAAACAAGTTTCAAAATGAAAAATTAAAATTAAGGTCTTCATCCTCAGATAATACAATTTCATGAAAATTCGGCCCCAACTCAGCTAAATCATCAGCAATCGAACAAAAACGTATTTCATATTTTCCCTCCCTATTTATCCTTCTTTTGATTACCATCTGTAACGTTACTTGGTCTTTAGAGATATAATTTTTATAATCCTTAATGTTAACGTTAATGACAAATCATTTTAACAGCCGTAGACCAACCATAGTAGTCACTTTTCTAAGGTTTGAATCGAAACTTCCATAGATATCAGCATATGCTCGGAGGATTTCCATTTTTAATATAACCTGTGTAAGGGTCTTTTTAAATGGCCCCAACGGGCAGTTCGTCTTCCAATCAACGTTCGTGTTTCGGTCGTTGTTTGATTTACAAGTTTCCGCCGAACTCTTCCAACTTGACCGTGTCGTTTTCGTTCTCAGACGACGTCAACACGAAATCTTATTTACGAAGAGCTCTTAATTTCTTTCGAGATTTGATATTCTGAAAGCGACCTACTTAGATTTATCCAACGGAATAGTTGGTGCAGAAAATCGAGTAGATGGTCTAAGGACTGACGATATAGTTACTTTTTACTTTTCTATGGTTCTCATGGTAACATGCGAGTTTGCTCCCTTAGCCTTAAATTGTACATAGTGCGCCATCGGTATTGATTTTGTGGATCCGAGGCCACTTTTCCTATTCAATTATTGGCTATAGATATTGGAAGTTATGTTTGAATTTGTAATCTTATAAATATATGTATTAATGAAATTATACTTATCTTACTCTTACACCTGGTATGAAAGCGTAAGAAAGTTTAGTTTAAATATCCATAATGTATTTTATAGCATGAAATAATAATATATCGCATAGTTTTTTAATGTGTCGTTCATAGTTAATTTAAAGCAATACATTTGTGAAAAATCCAGAATAAACAAATATGTAGGCGATCATTTCATTCAAATCAAATTAGATTAATTGAATGAATTTTCGTAGTGACGATAGATGTCTAAATGTGACTATCGATAGCAAAGCACAGACAATTGAACGTTGGTGCGAATACCTTCGATCAATCGCATTTCATTCTTCAGAAAATGTTAAAGTAGCATCTCTCCCACTATTGGTGCATTTCGATTGCTCTCATATACTCTCCATGCATCAGCAGCATAAATAAAAATTTATTTCGATTCTCTTTTATAAATAGTTATTGATTTTACAAGCAGACCTGGTTACTGGTAGTGTTTTACCGTTAGGTTTTTTCAGGTAGTATTTCCAAGGGTCTCTGTCCTAACCCTTCGGAGCACCCGACCCTCACGGCAGGACCCCCCTCTAAGCAAAGGTCTAAGAAAAAGCAGACCGCGTGGAATACGATATAGAAAGTTATAAGCAATTCAAATTATCAACCATTTCTTATCTTTATCGTCCAAAGAGATCGGCAAGCGTCTTTTGATTGATTTCCTATGATGAAAATTAAGATTTTTCATGATTTCGATGCCTGTGACACATGGCAACGATGCTCAGTCAGATTGGCGGCAGTTTTAAAAATGAAAGGCATGAAATCTCACTTGGCATGACTAAATCCGTTTTTCGGCAATTCGAAATCAACAAAAAATTTCAATTCTTTTGTCAAAATCATCATTTTAATTTGAACTTTTCTACTGCTGTTTATTTATTGCATTCCTCGACAATATAATTGAGTTTTTAAGTGTAATTTCGAATTTACATATATGGTTGTTCTCTTCTTTGAACATATTCTCTTGGAAAATATTTATCACATCATCAGAATTAAATCGCCCAGAATGAGGCTTCCTTGTTAGTGTCATATACATAGTCTTACCTCATGGCTTCTGATTTTTCCTTATTTCCTTCAGTTATCCTCAATTCTATAGTTATCTCGCGAGCTTTTCAGACGGAATTAATTTTTGATTATCAGAGAATTTCGTTTCTTTTGTTTGAAAACGTTTCCTTTCCCTTAACATCAAGCATTCACTTTTGAAAACGCTTTTCATCGAATTGAATTAGTGTTCGGAAAAATTAGTCTTTCGCGGAGAGAAATTCAGTTGAATGCGGAGTGCTAATCGAGAAGATTGGCATTAAAGGATGAAGGCTTTCATTTTAAGAGTCTGCGAATAGAGAACATACAATCTGAATATTCATGGCGTCTCTCTTTAAGGGACCAATCCTTGCATCACCCGCTCATAATTAATTGGAATTATGCCGCATTACATTAAAGAGAAGCCACTGGTATTGACCACGGCAGTACCGTGGCATAATGTTTCTCGTGGAGGCGAATCTTTGCAATTTCATGAAAATACTTTAAAATTATGCACTCTGTCCATCATGCAAGTCATCATCCCGAAAGCCTCTTGGAATCACAAATTATCTTCCAGTATCTACAGATATGTCTTCATACGGAATCAGGCTTAATTTATTTTGATCACTTCACGGTAAACATATCAACAATAGCAATTATTAGTAAAAAGTATTTTCAAAATCTGCAGTATTGTAAAATTAATTAATTTTTACTCGAAAGTGATTGCAGCGCCAATGTCACTTGGTGGTTTAAATTTAGAATTATGCTTACTTAGCGTAATAAGAAATGAGTTGAATATACTTTCGAACAAGTTAATTCCCTTGTATATATGGTCACTTCTGGCATTCAATCGCTAATGATTCACTTAAAAAACATAAAAATCGTTTAATATAAATGAATAAGATTATAATAATAAGGGTTAGATGTAAGAAGAGGCTTACTAGTCTCAATCTCGCCCTCTAATAAAGTCGTTTTATTATTATTATTATAAGAAGTCTTGATGCGAAATCAAATGATTCAGTTCGCTTAATCAGCCATTTTCAGACGTTATAACTAAACAAGTCATTAAAAAAGCTCGTTATTGTTTTATTTAGGAATTGAAATATGGGATACCGTCGTCAGATATGGACAATTAGAATGCCCTTTATTTGTCCTTTGATTGTGAATGAAGAAAAGTTGGTCTTAAATTTATTGTTTTCAGTCTCCTTCATAAATATGATATTAGGAAAGCCAATGAGGTATGAGTGATGCTGATTATATACTGCTCACTTGTAATAGAATGCTGTTAAAACTTATTTAAGTGGTCATTGTCTCATATCATCGAGGAAAGATTGACATTTTTTAATAGTTTTTGGCTTTACTGAGCGATGTAAATACGATGTCGCCTCTCTTGGCGATCGCCAGATGGTCGTTCTTTTGTTCGCTGACACAGAATTATTCTCCATTTCCATAAAAGTTTTCCTTTTTGTAATGTGAACTCTTTAAAGATCGCAATGACCCCACTTTTTCCTGTGTATTCTTATTTTCTATTTACTTTTAAGAGGCGCCCTTAAATTACGACTCGTCCCCATTCCGCATTTTTCTACATTTTAATCTCTAAAACACGCTCTCTGCCGCCCACTTATCCAACTGGAATTCCTTTTCTATCCCTCTCTTTCCTCTTTCTTTACTTATTCTCATCGATAGTTCTCCTTTAAAAGATTTCCGCCTTTTGCTCGATAAATGCTAGAAAGAGTGTATTTATTGCTATATCACTTGCAAAGAATCCAAAATGAATGTGATTTCTGTATAGTTTTTGTTTTCTTTCCTTCCTGCAACTGTAGATATACTGAGAGGCCGCGAACTATTGCTGTATAACATTAGTTCTCGTCATTGTTTTTAAGATTGGTCTGCTTTTGGTTGAAGAGAGTGCTTCTTTTTTTACTTCATTTTAATCTATCTTTTCGCTGTAATTCTTTTATTTTATAGGCAGTTGGGGGAGGGTAATAATTTTCTGTCTATCGACTGAGGATTGGTAGCAGTGAATCCGCGCTATAAGCGGAAAGCAGAGCTGAATATTTGATGTGGGAAACTGCATCTTAAACGGGAGGGGGTCTTAAGATGGAGCGTTTTAAACGGGTTTACTGTGTATTATAATTATGAGGCTAAGCGCCTGGCTTGTAAAATCTCTGTCATGTTATCGACATTGCAAACCCGCCTTAAAAATCGCACGATCTATAAAAACGTACTCTTCCATCAATTTCCGTCGTTCGGAATTTGGCTTCGAACCAGGTGCGTCCCTCTCCTCTCTAAAAATCCTTGCACACGTTGGCAACTCTCCATTTCTTTGGATCTCATTTCATGTTTTCACTGTAGAGTGGATAGGGTCCGATTTTATAAAATAGCCCTATGAGAAATGCCATAAGAACTTCTAGATCCGTTAGAGCTGTGAATAATGTGCTTCTAAGGCTGATGACTTGCCTGGTGATTCCTATTCTAACAGTTTATAATAATTGGCGAGTCTCTCTAGGCGAATGTTCGTGTCCCTTTTGATTTCCACTTGATAGTCGCTGATTTTTGCTCCTGTCCAAGGGAGCCTAAGATCTGATGCCATTGCCTCCTTAGCCTT
Organism: Pachydiplax longipennis; assembly: GCA_036926295.1. Taxonomy (NCBI): domain Eukaryota; kingdom Metazoa; phylum Arthropoda; class Insecta; order Odonata; family Libellulidae; genus Pachydiplax; species Pachydiplax longipennis. Next base: position 994,611 of record JAVFKF010000038.1, read on the forward strand.
TTTGCATTTTTGTACTTCCGGAGTCCTTTTTTATTTAATTGTGCATCTAAGCTCAAGAGGTTCTGGCCGAACTTTTTGAAACACCGTCGTAAAAAAACTGCAGTATTAATCACTGTTTTTTTATGAAAACACCAAAGTTTGGTTTGTTATGCTAGTGCATCTCCTCGTATGCTTCTAGATCAGGAACGGCCCAAAATATTTTGCGCCCCCACCGAAGCCTTCATAGCGACCGGTAACATATATTCTTGAGGCTATGCAAATAAACATGGAGACAAAACTGTTAAACATACAGAAATTTGAAAAATTCCGTTATAAAACTTCGATTCATTTCTGAAATCTGACGGATAAATCGTTGAGGGATTAAATTTTAGATTGAGATTTATACTCCTCGATCCGTCTATGGCAGGGGTTTGACTTTTGATTTGAAAATTTATAGTAATATATATTCAGTTGAATGAAATACGACGAATGTGACATCATTAAGTATCAAGAATTAAGGTGAAGAACCTGTGGAGATGCCATTCGGAAACGTTATCAATAACTGCTGATAACGATTGGTTTTTTACTGCTGAAAGAATTCCAACTTTGTTGATTTTATTAACTTCTTTGAAATGAGTGTCCACGCACACGGAGAGTCTTGGTGGTTGCGAAAAGGTTGATATTTTGCCCTTTTCTCGGAATTAACACGAAACTGATGAAACCCATTTTCCCCGGCGAAGGTAATCTAAAATCTAATTCATTTGCTAGAGGCAGTTCTTATTTAGAAAATAGGTCATTCTTCAGCTTCCTTTTAGTGTGCTTTCCACCCAAACATCTCGTCGTACGTGAGGTCCTTGCAAATAGCCCTCGTTTTCAAATGCCGCTTTTCGGGGAATATGAATTTGAATCGTACTTTTGGCAGCGAAAAAAAGGAGAATCTGGATTCTTTGAACTTTTTTCCTTCCCTAGGAAACTTTGGGCAATCCTTTTAGGCGGAAATAAAAGCAGTCTTTTGAAGCGACAAGTGCGGCCGTGTATTGTGCTGTCACGCAGCAATTACTGACCCTGCGCCACATTTTTATCTACGTTCAGCTCCTGTGCGAACTCTCGATCGTTTTTAATTGGGCCAATGGCTTTACACGGACTGAAATAAGGTCTTTTTTGAAGCGAAGCACGTCTCTAGAACTACCGAAAAATAACAAACGGCAGAGTTGGTCGTGCTGAGTTTGTTTTTTGTGTAGAATAAACTGGGAGCAAGAGAGAAATTCTCGGAATGGAGAGCAATTGCCATTTTAAAGTGCACCGCCAAATCTAATTGCGGAAGCTGCTCTTTTCTTTACTCTTGATGATTAACGTTTTGCTGGTTTCATATCATCCGTCTTTGGTCTTCTATTCCTATTATAAGATAGGTATAATTTACGTCGTGGAATTATATGTACCAGTTGATAAAATACCGTTTCTGTCTTTAAGAAATTTCGACATTCATGTGGTTACGTATATTACGTTTTATTCCTCCCAATTTCGACTATTATTTTACAATGAAATTGGTACAATATTATGAAGTATAAAGTTAGTATATTTATGTTCCAAAAAATTATAAAGGTTATCGAAGAGCTTTATTAGTTAACTCACGACATAATATTTTGCAGTAATTTATCACTAGAGACTAAGCAAAGCTTGTTCACATTTCTAAAGTAATCAACAGAAAGGGTTAGGAACTTTGCACATAAAGGCATGCATCTCTGGAAAACTCAAGGAGAATGGGCTTGAAAAGTTTGACGGAACCGGGAATCGAACCCGTGATTGATTTCCGTTCTCATCAGACTTTCCTTTTTTCCTTGGGAGTGATCAGCATAGATGTTTTTAATTCCCTCATTAATTCATAACCTGGCCCTATCAGCACTTATGAAAAAAGTGTTAAGTTGATTGTAAACTTCGGTATTTTCCATGAAAATGATTTGCCACAACTGCCTTTGATGCATCGATAAGAAAATTAATATTATTAAACTATGTATCTAGCTATAAAAACGAGATCAGGGTTACTTATCTTAATGATTTCCATGACCTCTACCTGAATCTTCATATTTTGGTGAAAGCCTTTCGAGATAAAATTTCCAGAGGTACTTTTTAGATGTTTTTTTATTTCATCTTATAAGATGGATCTTTGAGGTCTTCTCGAAGAGTAAATCATTTTCGAAATTATTCGTACCCTTGTCAACGAGAAGGAAAACTGTTCCGGATCAACACTCTTGGAATAAAAGTAGAATTCGTTTCGGAGGACACTTCGATATATCCCTTCCTGCAATCGATCCCTCGCATTAATGAACCGCCCCATCTTATTCCGCCCCACTTTCCTAACAGCCCCTTTTCTATGAACGCTTTTTCGCTTCCCATCTGGATTTCAACGTAATCTCTCGGAAGATGTGCTTACAAGTGGACAATGAGGAGGGCCCATCGGTTTACCCAACCTCTTCGCATCTTTTCTTTCACCCTCTCTTCGGGTTAATTCATGCAAAACCGAAGGCTCTAGAAATTGAATAATCCGAGGTTTCCTGAAAGTTAGAGGGAACTTCTGGAGAATAAAACTCAGAGATGTTTATCGGAGGGTGGCGACGATTTTATTCCTCATCTCTTGGATTTTATGTGGGAAAATTTTGAGGTGAATATTGTGTTGATCCCTTCTCAATATTTTTATCCGATGGGTTTTAGAAGAGGAAAGAATCAATAACTTTGCGTGTGGCGTACTTTTCTTCAAAAGAAGATTTCCTGAGTGTAAATTTTATCTTTAAGATAACGGATCAGTAAGGTGAATTATTGATGTTGTCATTGGATTTTTGTCAGAACTCTGAATTCGGCAAAATGCTCTGCTCTGGAACCTTTATAATCTCAGCTAATTAGAACTAAAATACCGAATTAACGAATACCTAATTAAGAATATTTTCTGGAGTGTGATCTTAAGTAAACATGCAATGCTAAATTTTGCTTTCTTTCTCTTTCTAGGTAAGCATCTCGGTTTGCTGTGTTGCAGCGTGCTTCTTCTGGTGATGGTAATGGCTGGTAAAACTTGAAGCACTCCTACTGGTTGTAAAGACGCAGGAAATATCTATTTAGAAGAATTATTTCGAGCTCTCCATCATTTATGCTGGTGAAGTTCTATGATTCCGTGCGTGATGATTCTGGAATATTCTGCCAGTTGCCGATATATTTTATTTTCAAATTAACGAAAATGTGAGTGAGCAGCTTTGAAATCTTTCAAAGCAGCATGAGATATGAGATGACGTCCATATTTTTTTCTCATTTGATGGGTTCGAATAGTTTTCGAGGAAAACCATAAGGCTTCACTTAGGAAACTTCCTTCCTGATGAATTCACTAATTCACATGATGGTACGCTGTAGAATGAGACTCCCTTGTCTCGGTTATCGTATATTATATTATTATTGAACGACTGGTATTTATATCTTGGCTTTATGCCCTTTCCTAAGGTGCCACCCGTGGGCTTTTCAGGGATTCACGTGAAATATACCTCCGGGTCTGCTTACCCGCGCATCCCCTTGTAGATATCTACTTTTTCTTTTTCATACCACTCCATTTAGGTGGTTTATCAACTCTCTTACTTCCCTTCTCAGACTTCACAGTCTATACGATCAGTTATGTATAAAATTGTAAACAGAATAAATTCCATCACCATCTAAACAGCACTTCTTAACTGTAAATTTGTTCCATTTAATCTCCCATTGCTACAGCGTTATTAATATCGAAACTGTGAGTATTTTAATAGCGCTAAATATATACACTAGAACCCATTTAAAAAGCTCTTCCTTTGGCCATCGTGAAAATACCGCTTAAGACGCTTATGTCTTCAGATGCCTCAATAGGTAGACCTAAAACTGTTAACATTATTCTTCCTACTTGTCTATTGGGGTTAAAATTGCTTCACTTTGGAATGAAAATCGACCAAAATCAAGTAAAAAAAGAAGACGCTCTCTATTCACGAATACAATAGAATGTTCTGAAAGAACATGGCAAATAGAATCACGGATTCTATAGATATATACAGCTGTGACAAGTCAATTAAACTAAAGAAGATTAATTTTTCAAGGTGTGAAACACTTATTTGAAAATTAAGGAGCCAATTAGCCTTTTGTTTCCTAATGTAAAGGAAATAAAAATTGGTAATATCCCGGCTTATAAGCGTGTTTTCTCCTCCCGATTCGATCGATTTCTGAAATATGTGCCTCCGCTGTTTTCGTGGCGACATCATCAAGGTGTATCGTTCGTGGAAACCTTTCTGATGTTAGAGCACTTTATATTTCAGCCACGGCTGGCTTTTTGATAGTGAGGTTAGCGTCCGGGAAAGGTGGCTTTTAGTCTGCGAAGATCCGTTTTTTCTTGGCGAGAGAGTGGCTTCGCTTATGTGTTTTTGCTTAAAGGTGGATGTACTTCCTTCGATTGAGACTATTTGTGCTGCGCTTTCTTCCGTAGAATACGGACTTTCATGAAAGGGAATCTTCTGAGCTGAATGTACCGATCCCCCGCGGCGAAGACTCTTTTAAAAAATATCGAAGGCTCCCTCTTCAGCTATAAAAAATGATGAAATATCCCTATAAATTCTGTTTTCGTAAGCAAATTAGCATAATTTATCCAATTCTACGCCTACGTGCGGATACGCCGCTTCGAAACAGGAATCAATACGGCAGGAAGAAAAAGCGTGTGTTCTGCCAAATAATAGATGTAATACGCTGTAAATACGTACGTTACGTTGTACCAAACTAAATCTTTAAAATAATCACTGTTTTTTTTGCATTACTTGCAGTCACCTCAGGGAAAAGATGAAACGAAATATTGAGCTTAAGGAAGATCACAACGAAACCCAAATCCCAAGAAAACGAAATTAAGGAACGGGACTCGAACCAGGATATTCTACTTCAGGGAGGATGAAATGAATGTCTCCCAATTGTGTTGGTTAGATAGCTTAAGAATCCGCCTGGAAGACACGGGTTTGAGTCCCGGTCCTGTTTTTTCATTCTCCTTTTTCCTAGGGATGAAAACATTTCGTAAATGTGATTGTTTTTCTGTTGAAGCTGAGAAATACCACAAAGTCATAACCGAAGATTTATGTGTGGCGCTTTTGATGTACTCTCTTATTGAGACGCAACCGACTCTTTCGCCAAAACAACGCTATCTTATTCTGATCTATCTAAAGGCAACGTGGTTATGAAGAAATTTCGGAACATCATGTAGAAACAACATTTCCATTGGTAAACTAGATTCCGAATTAAATAACTTAGTATAATCTTCATTAACTTAAGGAACTCTGCGAAAAATTTTGACATAGATTCATGTTTGTGGTCTTTTATCTGTTATTTACGTTTTCTTCTATCATCCTAAAATTTCAAAGCTCTTCGTTTTAAATAAAATATAGTTTTATCTCCTAAAATTTATTCATAGTTTTAAAAGTTTCTATAATCGAAAAGTAAAATATACTGTACTAAGATAATAGAATTATCTTTAACTTGATATAAAAGGCACTTTGTCGCATACAAGGCATGCAGGAAATTCCTTTTACTTAATCATAAAGTCGATAACTGTATACTGAGGAAACTTTAAGGTAACCTTAATCGCCAAACCATCATTGGAAGCCGTTCTTTCTTATTTCTTTAATGTATACGTAATCTTATACTTTATGTATTATGCTCAGACATTCTCTCTATTTTGTGAGAGCATATATATATATATATATATATATATATATATATATATATATATATATATATATATATATATATATATATATATAAACTTGTTTCCCATTTGACCTTAATTTAAGAGACCGTCATTTATCGTTCAAAATATCTTTGTTACGTTGCCGTGGATTGTATTGCGTCTGGACTCAACAAAGATTTTAATCGCGTAGGCGACGCAATATTATCTCGGCCATCGCGAAGCACTTACGAAATTCCTTACGTTTTGAATTAATTTCGATAGCGTAAACTTCCTTGGGATTATAACTGCGTGGAATAACAAGGGCCCGATCGTTTGAATTTTAACCGCTCCGCCTATAATCCTCTTTGATGGAAAAATAACGCCACCGTGGAATTCCATTATGGGATTAAACTTCTCCCTGACTCTGGCTGATATCCGCTCACCGACTTTTATCCAAGTGCTCGAGCCAAAATATCTTCCATCGATTCTCGTTTGCTTGCATTCGACTGTCGCTAAGTTCGATCCATCGAAACTACAATTTTTATTTTTTACTATCCGCTGAATTCAGTAGAACCCGTCTAAAACGCTTGCCTCTCACAGTCCCTTTCAAATTGAACGCATGGTAAAAGTACCGCTTAAGACACCTCTCTGCGTGCTCATAACGCGGATTTCATCAGATGCACGTCAACTCACTCTAGCCAATCTTCCCTAATCTGGTAAATATTGCTTCTTTATACATGGGTGCTCTGATTTCCGACATTTCTCGACATGTTTTCTGAAAATAATATGAAGATTTCTGAAAACTCTGGAGTCGGAAACTTTTCAGACCACCCTCGTAAAGTGAGAAACGAACGAAAGAATTCGCTCTTTTTGTTCTGTAAGCAGGCATTCCTCAAAAAGTATAATTAAACGGCAAACGTTGTTACGTAACAATGCGGATTTTGTAGAATTCTACAGCAGTGACAAGTAAGTCATGCTTAAGAAGATTCCTTCTCTTTTTTAAGGTATTAAGAATCAAAAGGAAATTAAGAATTCATTTATTTAGGAATTAAAAAGCCAAACTTAAACCATTCTTTTTTGTTTCCGAATGTAATAATTTTTTGAGCTATTTAAAAATTGTTACTTGTATTAGACACGTCCGAATTAAACTTAGTTGGTGAAGGAATCTCTTCAAGGAAATAAACGAGTGTACCTACACTAAGTTGTTCAGTACTTTCGTCCTAATGATTTGTATCAATCGATGAAAGCTTTCAATCGATCTATTCATTTTGTTGAAATTTATTCTTTCTGACTTTTGTCAAAGAGTCAAACCTATCATTCCTTAATATACCTCACCCGTTATGTGACCTTTCATCGATCGATTATTCCTTCAATATCACGTAAATACACAAAAGGCTTACTTTTATTCCAAAAACTTTTATTTCCTCTACTGAAAAATTCGCGGCAAAACTTGCCAAAGATTCAATTTTCGCATTCAGTTTGAGCCAATTTTCATGATTTCTACGGAAATATTTTCGCATCCCTTGACGATGTTGATATTTCATTAGTGAAGATCGCATTTGATGAATATTGCTTTGGCTGACTTTTCGCTTCCTTTTTAAACCATTTTTATTATCGCTCGACCTTCTCGTTGAACCGATGAAATGTCTACGCTGCAAATTACGTACACTGGCATTATTCGAGTAACCGTGTAAGTAACGAGTTTTATTTTTTAATAATGTTTTATAGAACTTTAGATGACTCGAAAGCATTAAAGCAATTCTCACGACATGGAATCTCTCCGTCATAATTAAGGAAAATAAAAGAAAAGAGATTTGTTGTAGCCTAGCAAAGATCCTAAATATATTTATTTAAATGTTGTTTTCTTATTGAATGAAGAAGTGGTGCATGCAGCACTGCCGCACCACTTAAGTGATTAATGGCGTAAGGGCTCACTTTTGCAACAAAGCAATGCTTGCTAACTTATGTTTGCTTCGCCTCACTTAAACATTCACTGTAAGAGCTCACTAAAAAACTCGTTTGTTAGTCGAAATTAACATAAAGCAAGAAGAAACTCTTGGATTCCATTTTTTCTATTTTAATATAGTAAATACACTTAACGACGAAATAATTTTAAGTTTAAAGAATATACAGTGAAGTAAGTCTACTGAACTGAAGCGAGTCTACACCTGCGTTATCCGCCTTATAATGGAAAATAGTATGGGAAATAAATAAAAACCTGCAGATTTTATAGTTAATTCATTTGCGTATTACAATAGAAAGCGGTACTTACTTTAGCGGGAGAACTCATCGCGATCACACAAGTCTTAATTTAGATTATGTTCTCGCGGTTGCCTCTATTTTATTTCCACTGTGAAATGGATCTCCTCCACATATCTCTTCATTACCATCCTTTCTGTCTAAGATTAATTTTATTCAGATGTTAACTATCGAAAATTAAAGGCATTCAGCGACAGTTTAAGCGTAATTGTAGCTTTTGATAAACTCCTTTCAAGATAATTAGACGATTATTTGTTTTAAATTAAGCCTTATCCTTTATTATTATTACTCGTTCCTATCTAATGGAATTAATGGACTTGTATATATCGCCGCACTATGTCAATTTCGTTCACTTGAAAAGGGAAATGAGGAGTGTCATTTATGGGTGTCAATGTAAGTTTGCTTTCGTCCAGACCGTAATGTTCTAATCCAGTTTGAATGCCAAATCCGGAGAATGTTGTGCAGGTGTGTCTCTAATTGAACGCCCCATTTTACATATGTACGTCTTTGGTCCCTTCACTGGCAGACCGCTCAATTAATCCCTGCTCTAAATCATCCCCATTTCTTTGCGAATAAACTTCCCTTTCAATTCATCTCTCGCCTCCTTTGTGTCCAACCCAACCCAACCCATGCAGGATAAAGGGATAAAACGAGAGTGATCAAATTCAGAAGACTTCTAATATGATTCGAAGGCGGCTAAATTAGTGTTTAGAAACGAGTCACGTTGCTAAGGGAATCCCTCGCTGAATGAAACTTTGTATGATTCATTGTCAACTTAAATAATAAAGATTATTTTTATTATTCACAAGTAGTATTGAAATAGAAAATATTAAAAATAGATTAAAATTTCTACAATAAAATTTCATAGCTACTACCATTGAAACTAGAACTCAAAGTAACTTCGTCATGAGATTTCATTGCGACATGTTTCAACAATTTCAGAATTATGGTAATTTTACGAAAGAGAGATAAGTTGGGGGAAGCAATGTAGCAGAAAGGGAAAGAAGAGGGGAAACGAATATTCATTTGCTAGAAATTTCTTATCTTTATTGGAAATCTACGTGATTTAAAGAGCCATTACTTCTTTAGATGTAATACCAGAATTTTACTTTTATTTCCACTTGTGAATAGTAAAAATAATCTTCGTTTTAAAATGAGATTTCTCTCAACAAAGCCTGAACTTATTGAGTAATCTTACCGTCTTTTTCTGTGAATTCGATAGAAAGCAATTTAGATCCGTAATTATATTTATACTTTTAGATGAAAAAAAATTGAAGAAATGTAAGAGACGTTTAGATGATTTATGAATCGTTACCATTTATGTGAGCAGTAAAGTATCATCCTGGTCACAATGCGGCAAAATGTTTCTTCAGATATTTGAAGGGCTTCAATTCGAGTGTTCAAATGCAAAGCATTATCTGCTTCAATATCTCTCTCTTGATTAATGGAGGGAAATTCTCTGCGTATCTACGTATACAGCCGGCGTGTGGCAGGGGGTGTCGCAATCTTCTATTCTTTTCTTAAAACTTGTTTTAAAAAGACTGATTCTAATAAAGGAGCAACGGAATGCTGTTCGTCACCTATTTCAGTCGTAGCTTCTTTCCCTCTCACTTACCACAGAGTTCGGACTAATCAATTCAAGGGTTGAGACAAAGCTTTTCTGTAAGGAATCACATTTTCTTTCGCCATTTAGTAAGTTACAGTCGATTTCGACTTTCAATTTCGTTTAATTCTTTTCGTTTATCTTTTCTCGGAGGGAATCTTGGAAATGTTTTCTTTTTTTAAAAACGCGTTATTTATTTTCAAGTTTCTTCCAATTTATGCTATTTAAGATTCCGTTTAATTCTTCTTTTATTTCATTGAAATCGACCACTGGTTTCTGGGAAATTAATTTGCTGTACCTATCTGTTCACCAAATCTTTACGTTGTAATTCTAGATACAAAATTGTAATTTTACTTTACTGCGCTGTTGCGTTTAATCATGTGTTTAAAAATACTGAAGTAAGCGTTATCCTATCAATTGTTTCTGTAACTTCAACGTATTTCTGCAATTTTATCTTAATTAAACAATGTACTAAGTTATTACTCAATAATTTCTTATATACTCAATAACGATGTATTGGTAATATTATTTACGGTTTATGTTAAAACAAAACCTTGGTCAGTATTATCCAATCTTTGCAACATGTTTTGTGAACATAAACAATATTCTCGAGTGGAGTATTCATGTAGCGCTTATCGACGCAATTCTCTTTGAGTTCCCTTAAATAGCTTTACGGTCGTCATCTAATTTAGAAGTCGTTCTCCTTTTGTTCATAAAATATTCCACTTTCATCAGGAAAAGCAACCTTAATTACTTATATTCCGGGCATTAAGTTTTTCATCTAAAGGTCGGAGATGAGGCAGACCCCTTCTAATTCCCAAGCTTTTATAAAGTTCAGTTTGTGGTTGTGTTTCTGAGAAACAGAAATTTCCCTTATCTTTTGCTGTTCCATGGATCGTTGGAGGGCAAATAACAAGCCACTTTGCGTATCTGAGATTAGTTATTAATACTCCTTATTATCAATTAATTTACTTCTCAATTGAAGGATAGTAAATTTGACATCCCTGTGTGGCATTTGGCCAGCCTGGGTGCTCATCGCCAACAACTCTTCATTTTAATAGTTTCCCAATTGTTTCGATGCTGGGTAAACATATTCGCTCCCACCGGGGTTTTAACCCCCACTATGCAACCGGTGGCGACTCTCAGTAGCAATATAAATATCATTTTGATGTGTACCCGGTGTTATTATATGCAAGTTTCTAATGTCAAGTCAATCGTAATTGAAGATTAGTAAAAATCCCTAATTCAGAATCTTCATTTATTCAGCACATTTTATCCATCTTTACGAGTTTTTGACAATGTTAAGACTCTGAATCAATGTATCGCAGGATCAACTACGGTGAAGTTCTTACAAAGAGTGTTCCGAAGTATAATAAGGAACGTTAAGTAGAATTTCCAGTGCGTACATTTGAATCGCTGAGCAGGAAGCGCTTCTTCAAAGACTTATTGACATCGGAACTAATTCCTCGAATTGGAGTGAATGACTGCAAGAGATGCGTCTTTGGATCGAAGAGAGGCAATTTGCATCTTCATTTGTTACTTAATTTCAACGGCTATTTTGGTGACCATGCCTACTCAATGCGGAGTTTTTTTCGTTGCATCCGCTTAGAGATATCTCGCCAAAACAAATTTTTCAAACTTTCTTTATTAGTCGCCAAAACCGACTAATAAAGAAAGTTAACTTTGTAAATTTTAATCTTTTTTGGTTGTCTTGGTGAACTGGAAAGTGATATCTGTGGGAGCTTTTGAGTATCTGACTTCTTTATAAAGCGAAGTAATTCTTTTACCGAGAACTCTTTAAAATAACCTGATGTCGATTTCCTTTCTACGAAACGCGACAAAGGTTTTTTGAATGCTTCTACTCCAACCGAATTTTATTTCGATTCTTCGTTTTTTAGTGTTTGCAGTTCGCAAAAATACATTATTATAAAGCTTTAATATGCCAATTCTAATTAATGATAAAAACTTGGAATCCGAGGTAATCTTGCATCACTATTTTGGTCATTAAATGTCCGTACGTTCTATTGTAAGCAATCAAAACCTTAAAAATGTACACATTCATTCATGATTCTCGTACCTTGCGGTAGGTTCATGTTTAATCAATATTCCCTATTCATTGTCATTCGGTGATTCATCCCTCCCTTTAATTCATTTAACATCTTTTGTCTTCTCATCTGTTTTTACCTCTCTTACTTTACTTCTCTCGATATCTAACCTTCCGATTTCCTCTACTTCACGTTTTCATTACTTGAAAATCTCTCTTCTTTCCTGTTCTCGCTTTTTTCTAGCAATTCTCTTATTAATAACTCATTAGTTCAATTCTACGCCATATACCGAATATGTCCTCTTTTCTTATGTTTCACATTCAAACAACAAATCAATTCTAAATGTTGGATCTCGCCAATCTCTTCCTGATTCCATTATCAAGCACTCTCTTCTAAAATACCATCCATCTGGAAAAATAGAATGAAAATAAGGTCTTCATGTTTTTTTCGTTTATTTATACTTCCTAATTCATAAGGTGATTAGACACCGATTTTAAATTTGTCAAACTACGATGCTCCCCCCGTCAAACTCCGGAAGGCTGTTTGCATGGTGTGTGTGTGTGTGCGGCTTTTTCACAATATGAGGGACGAATAGAAATTCCTAGTCCCCAATCGAACGATAAATTCCGCCCTTGAAAATGTTCCCTTTAACTCACAAATGAATCCGATAATGTACGTAGCTTAATAATTCACTATTTTTTGGAGCGTGGCGATAAATGCATCTCCGAGGTCTTCGTGATTTAAACCCTCCATAACGGCGCTCATTTTGCCGTCATATTCATATGAAATTACCTTCGGAATCCTTTGAAGTCCCATCTTCATCGGACATTTAAATTGATATTCCCTACCGATGTCTTTTCCTTCCTCCGCACCGCGGCGCTGCTATCTGCCTCTCCCATCTCTGCCCATTGGAATCTTCCGACCCGTGAAATTAGCTTCTCTCTTCTGGTCATCTCCTCCTTATCTCCGAATCTTTCCTCGATCACATTTTTACTCCTTAATTGACTCCCATAAAGTTGTCGCCAACCTCCTCATTTGTTCATTCCGATATTCCACGTTTCCTTCGAATGGATATGCTTTGATACTTCTCATTCTGCAAATGTAAATCGTAAGTTCGATGTTTACGCAAACACCGAGCGTTTAAGCTACCTATTTAATTTTCTGTTTTCACGTATCGTTAGTGGAAAGAGTGAATCCTTAAAAGGACTTCTCTTCTTTTACGCTCTTTGTCCGAATAGCGTCCCCTGCAAACGTGCTTTATCTAGTAAAGTTGCTTCTATTCTCCTTTCTTTCGAGGATTTCCAACTGAGAGTATCTTTTATCTCAACTCCATTGATCAAGGGTCAACTCTTTCGTTTATACCGAAGCGCCACAATTTTTCTCAATTGTGTTTATATTTGAGAAACATTCTGTTTTTCATGTTTTCTCAAATGTTGTTCGTAATGGTTCTTTATATGCCACGTATATGTTCAAAATATGTGTCACTCTATCATTCATATGATATCAGTATTCATATTCTCTTGCGCCTATTTTACATTAAATTATATGATTAAGTAAAATTACTTCACTGTTTTTAAATTGTATATGCATGTGCGGGCGAAATCTGTATGTTTTAATTTGAAATCTGACAATTGCATAAAAATGTGAATCCTTTATTTTATAGCAATTTACCAATCAAAATAGCCCATATGTCCTTGGTACATTGTCATGAAATGAAATATTACAATTGTATTTTGGTACAGTCGGGAGACGAATGCATTTTTCGTTAATTTTTTCCGCCTTGCACACGTATGAGGAAAGGCTCCTATCTAAGTCAAAAATTAAAAACCAACGGAAAACAATACGTACTCCTGAGTTATTTTAAAATTTGTTCTTGAGGGCATTCTGTCAGAATACTTAACATTTGTGATTCGTTCAATTCTTTTAAAAGAGCCATTGTGGCATTCATTCTCACAGGAGAATTCTTCTCATCGGCAGAATAACTTAGACATGTATCTCAATAGGAATAGTAAATTCGATTCATGTCGTCCATTTATTCGGCAAAAGAAGAAATCTTCGGTTTGAGTCCAACGCGTCGTACATGCCTTTCGAGTGGCCTTCGAAAGATTCCCTCCGCCTTTCCTTCGACGCCCTAATGCAATTCCATTCCGATGAATTTAATGCCTAAAAGATATGTACGTAAGGGAATCATCGACCCATTCATTTGGCAATACTTGTGACTTAAATATATTCCATTGAACGCTGAATTCTTCAAATTAGGATAATCAACCGCAATTAATTTGACTCTGGTATAACTACTTCATTGTAAACGCCGAATTTCGGTTGATTTCCGGTTTTGGAGACACTGTCGAACCGGCTTTTGCTCTGATTCCCTTCTTATAGAACTCTTAATTATTTTTTATGTTTTTATTAAATTTTGGAGAACAATTTGTGGAAGAAACGATACGTCGATGGCTATAAAACGAACTCCGATCATCTAAATATGGAAATGAATTTTATCCGTAAAGTTTAACTTTATTTGGACTGGTCTATAAATAGGCAGAGAGAAAACGTCTTTATCGAAAGGAAGCTATTTTCAGCCTTTTAGAGAAAAATGCCTTGGAAATGAATGAAATCGTTTTAATTCAGTCCAAAAGCGTGTCTTCCATCTGACATTGTTATATAATCATAAATAATTTAATAACGTCTTAAAGTGGCTCCAAAGAAATGAGTTTTCTGCAGTTTTTCGATCAGGAATTGGGTCTACAAAACTTTGAAAATATAAACTAAAAGCCTTATGTTGAAAACAATCGTACTGAATAATATTCGTATAATTCATGTATAATTTGACATAAAGAAAGATTTAAACCTTCAGATAAACCATATCTTTTTAACTGCCTCATTAGTAACTATTTTTATAATAATAATCGTATTTTATTTGTATTTAATTTTATTCATTTTATATAACTTTAGGAAACGTCCACGTGAAATACGCCGGCATTTCGTTCGAATTCACCCTGAAGTACTGCATAATTATTTGTTACTAATAATTAATTTTCAACATATTCTTACATAAAAATCTACAAGTACCAATCATGTCTTGTTATCATTACTGTCGAATTCTAGTCACAATTTATTCTTATGAGAAATTTCGTGAGCTTGGTCATTGAAAAGACGGGTTTTGCATACCGTAGTATTCCACAATATGATAATCTATTTTGTCCAAAATCTCGTAATTTCAAATTGAAAACGTTATTCCACGACCAAAATAAGAATCTTCGTTTTGTGTTCCTTCCTTTAATGTTTGCCTAGATTTCGTACGACTATTGTTATTAATTTAATTTTGCGAAAAAATCGAAGCTTGCAAACGGTAAAAAAGAATCTTGCTTGCATTTCTTGTGGTGCTTTTTAGGGTCGAACCAAGGGTAACTTTTGTTCGAGAATATCAATATGCAAAGGTGAAATGGCGCTCTAACGAATCTCTAAATTTCTCATTTCTGCCTCATCGCGAGATGCGTGGAACTAATTATCGCTTTCGTTATTTTTTATGTCTATTTACCGACGTCGTATATATGAATCACGACGGTGATAATTATATCGAATCACGTCGCGGAAGCGCAGAAATGGAGTGTTTGATTTGAAAATGGACAATAGGGAAACCGCATTGGGTTCGACCCCCTTTTTTTCGGATCGCCTACAATATCCTGCGGTATTAATTAACTTCTCTCTGGATTCCGCTCATACCTCAATCTCCTCTAATCTACCTCGGGAAATATTCACGCCCTAATTCTTCTCCCATTTGGCGAATTCCTTCCCTCAACTTGGCTCTCTCAATTTGTGGCGGCACGTTTCCCCTTTCTCACAACTTCTCCTCAATCTCAGGAGGAATTTCGCGAACGTGGGCAAGATTATTCGCAGGTAACTAATGCCGATTTGATACGATGTCTCGATTTCACATATTCGCGTATCAAAGGAAAACAAATATTACCGATGAGTGGAGCGAAGCCTTTTCACGTAATGAGGAAACAAAATTATTCAAATTCGTAGATTTCTCGAGGAATTTACTGAATTAGGCATCCTTTGAGAAACGGAATTTCGTTATCGAATAATAAATTCGCCGATTGGTGAGCCAGCGAAAATGGTAAAAGAGTTGACTTAGTCGTTAGTAATTAGTTGACTAATTTAATCTATTCTAAAAGAGAATGAAAACGACCCGAAAATGATGCTATGCATCTCTGGGTCTTGTTTAATCTCTTATGGTATGATATAAATAAAATCGTTAATTTCAAATAATCGTTTTCCATCACTCGAGGTAATAAAGCATGTGTCCGCCATACTCTTCTTTCGTTTGTTTCTGTTTATCATTCGAGAGCCTTTTAAAACTCCTTTCTAATAGGAATCTGAGTATTTATTCGAATTCTATTCCTCCTGACGTTTCCATAATTCGGGAATACGATGTTTGTTTTGGAGTGTCGTGCTTACTAAAGAGAAGTAGCTCGTAATTTTAGAGCACAACATGGAGTGGCTGTTAATTTTGATGTTCAACTCCCCTCGTCATCTCACCTATTCACGAATCACTTTATTTTCATCCGAAGCGAGCAGGATTATGCATTATCCTGCATACTTATCGTGAATGTGATCTGCTTAACTTCACACCCATTTCTCTTCGGCTCACCTTCGAGAGTTCGTGTTACTGCCTGATTCGCAGAGAATTTCTCAGATAATAATCGTGGAACTTGCTGGATAAGTCACCCTTGGTTTTTACTTCAAGTTCACTTGCAATAAATAGTAAGCGAAACTTAATTATGCAGGATCTTTAAAAAACAATGAACCGATTTCATGAAACTTTATTTTTCTATCTATAACTATAATTTTTGAAACGATATTTTGCTATAATAATTACTATTGGGAGCTAAAAATTGCGGGAAGTATCTGAAAGAAAGAACTTGCAATGTTAGCAAATAAGAGCACACGTAAAGCGAATGTAATCCTAAAAGTTGAAAAATGACTTTTTTACTCAAGTAAGCTACGAAGTAACAAGTTTGCCCACCCAAGGCACTGAGATCATTTTCTGTGACTCATTTTCGTATATTTCTTCGGACCTTTTGGTGAAAATATATATATAAAGTGTTCTACCTTTCGGTAGGTTCATGTGCCCCCACATTCCCCATTTATCTCCCTCTCCTTCAATTCCCGGAAACTATCCCACCCCTTAATTCGTCTAACAAATTCTGTCTTTGTCTTCACCTCAGTCTTTTCCCTAGCATTCTTCCCTCGATCGCTTTCTTCAGTAATCCCTCCCCTCTCAATATTTGACCCACCCATTTCTTTTGTCTATTTTTAATTATTTCAATCATTACTCTTTTCTCCCCAACCATCTCTAGAACCTCCTCGTTCGTTTTTCTATCGACCCAACTTACTTTCTCCATTCTACGCCATACCCACATCTCAAAAGCCTCCAATCTTTTGACATCCTCTTCTCTCAACATCCACGTTTCACACCCGTACAACATTACACTCCACGCGAAGTATTTTACCAATCTCTTCCTGATTCCTTTATCAAGTTTCTTTGTCATCAGTTCCCTTCGCTTCATGAATGCTTCTTTCGCTAATGCTATCCTTTTTCTAATTTCTGTCGAACATCTTCCATCCATAGAAAGAAGGCTGGCCGAGTATGAAAACTGCTCTACTTGTTCTAGTTTTTCCCCGTCCACCCTTATGCTTAACTTAGTTTTCTTTTCCTTTGAAAACCTCATAATTTTAGTCTTTCTTACATTGATTTTCATCCCAAACTCATTTGCTTTATCGTTTAGTGCATTTACTAGTATTTGCAAACCCTTTCCCGAATCGCACACAATAGCTTTATCGTCTGCATATCTTACTGACTTCACTACTTCTCCACCAACCTTTATTCCCTTATGTTAATGTTGGACCTCCTCATTTCTATCTTTACGTTTTCTAACTTCCATTCCTAAGCATTGTTCTGATGTTCCAGCTCCCTACCCTGGTTTCCTTGGTCATCTTCTCTTGTGTCGTTGGGTAAGGATTTCGTGGAATGACGACCGGGGTGGCCTTACCACCATCCCTGCCAGGCATGACACTCTCCCTAGAGGGCTGAGTCCCGTTTGTGCCAGGGACAATATTAATATTTTGGCACATCATATTCATGGGATAGCTAGTCGAGGTGGTCTCCCCTTGCCTTCCTCAACAGTGTTTTTAACGTGACACCGTCACTCATATAGGCCACCCCACTGGGGTACAGACGCCTTTGCGGCCGCCTCACTGAGGTACAGACGCTGCGTGGACTACCTTTCGTCTGGCCCCTACCTATTGACCTTTCTGGCATGAGTGACCCTACCAGGAACAAAGTTCCAGCCAGTACAGCTCTCTAGGTCATAGGAACACGCAAGCCCCTTCACCACGTCAAGGTGTAGTCCGTAGAAGGGAAATTAATACCTAAAAATTGTTCTCTTTGCTATTGAGCTTTATTCTCTCAACATTCGGTGAATCTGATTACTTTTTGATGTATTTATACCATCCATCACTTCCCACGGCGTTTTCTCTAAGAAATAAATAATTAAAATAAGTCACTGTATCATCTTCGTTCTCTTGTCCCTTCATTGGCAATTGATTTTCAAAACTATTAAGTAAACGAAATCTGTTTTTACGAAATCTTTTTGAGATCCAACTTTTGAGTACGGTGACGAATAAGGTAACGAATCGAAATATGTGTTTATTTATCGAATTTGGTCATTTGCTATTTTCCTTTCCTTAACTGTGTATAACTTGAATTATTTCAATATGATCTGCTGAATGACAATCTAGCATTCGTATCCGAACCCTGAGCTAGAGAAGTAAATAATAATTTTGTAAGTAATCTCGTAGGTTAATGTATCCTTGACATGTGACAATTCAGATGAACATTCACATCCTCACTCATACAATTAAGTATTTTCCATAGATGCACTTGGTTTTAAGGGTGTTTACTTCTTAGTTAATAGTGATTTCATTAAGCAATTATGGTTGCTGACTATCGTGCTGATAAATGGTTGAAATTATTGATTGTTTGATATGAAAAAGCGTGTCATAGCACAAATTGCAAACTTTGTTCTTATACCTTGACTAAGTTCAGAATTCCGAATCTTGTAGGATGAAAGATTTTATCTTTGAATTTTCTAGGTCAGATTATTTACAGAAAAAAATTCCGACATTAGAAACTGATTTTTCGTTTTATCAATTTTTTTTCCAGATTAGAACTTCGATGTACCTCATAGATGTTAAAATTCTTCTGACAGTACGGATGATATTTCCACTGAATTCACGGCAAATCTCCTCCCTTTGTTTCCAGCTTAAAAAAGCCTCATTCGTCATGCGCTCTTCATCTGTCATCTCTTTACATCGATTCGCTAATCGCTTCCCTTTTTCTATCAACTCCTCTTCTAAGCATCACACCATTTCATTTGCAAGGAAATTGCTTTTCCTCTTTTCTCGTAGCGCTTCTGTTTCATCCAAAGCACCACAGAGAAGGACATTTCACCCACGAGACTCTTCACCCACGACGAGGTCGAAAGGTTTTTCACCCGATAAATATTTCATCCTAAGTTATATCTCAACCAGCGGATGGTTTTCAAATAGTATCTCAAAGTAAAGTCGATGATTATATCATTTCTATTATATAATGAAATATTGAAAGCTTTTTATTTCTTTTAATTCTCTCGAAGTATCAACGTCCCAAATATTATTTCATGGGCCAAACAACTTGTAATTACGCAATTGATAACAATTTATTTTTGCATTTATATTGTTTTATACTGTAGTTCTTTTCTTATTTTTTGTGAGTGTATGCAGTATTGAAATAATCCTTCTCCGCTTTTTCTCTGTAATTTTCTGTATGTATTGCTATTGATTGTGAAATGTAAGAGCCCTTAAAAAATTTTCTTATTATAACTCAACAGACGTAGAATAAGAAGTGGAATCGGTCTTTGTTTTCTTTGGGGTTAAAGTTACCCCAAGCGATGGTAGCTCATTAAGGGATTTGAGTTAGGGCAAAATTTAAATATCGAATGGAATTTCAGAATGGGTTATCGCGAATTTAAGTGGATTCCCGGCAGGTGAATCGAAGAATACACGCACACTACGTCCTTATGTGACCTTTGGAATGCGTGGGTTTCGCAGAAAAGCTTTTAATTCCACTTAAAAGAAGAGTCGCGAGATATTTTCGTCGGGCTTTTTCGGGAGAATGGTAGCCACTGGTGATGGCAGTGGCAGGTGACAAATGACGGTGCGGACGCGAACTCCTTTTCTTTTTTCCAAGTCTCGTTCTTCTGAAGAAAAACCCCGTTTCCTCAAAACTCTGTCCATTTCGCAGATTATTTTCTTTTTATGCTGAAGGTGGATAATTTTTCCGCATTTAACTCGGTGTTCTTAATTGTTACGCCTAGCCTGAAATATCTTGTTATATGACCTCGTCTTCTTAATTTCGTATTCGTAGCTGATTTTATCCTAAATAAACCTCTGTTATTGCCTGAAAAACCGGTCGGGTCATCAATCCCTTTCGAAAGGGTATTTTACTTCATTATTTTTATACTTGCGTGTAAATCATTATTCTATTATATTTTCATACTTGTATTTTCATACTTGCGTGTAAATCATACTTAAACTGCCGAGTTTAAGTATGATTCTTTTGTAAAGATCATGATAATGAAATGCTTCATCAGACATGTACGCAATTATTTCCATTTTGAAAACTACGCTAGTATCTTCTCTTCAGCATCTCATTCAACAGCTTTTGTTTGGTCTTCTTCTCCTTTTTGCTGATACACAGTAAAAGACGCGGAACAGAATAAAAACCAGTTTACAAACGAGATGCCGTTATAACCTGGACATTACATATTTTTATTCCTTTAACATCAAAAAATCATAAAGAGCGGAAGATATTGTTTGTTCGAATTTGTAATTGCATCTCGGTGTCATATTAATGAATTTTTACAATGAGCTTTTTATTCATTTGTAAGTTTCTTTCCTCATTGAATAGTGGCATCTATTTCCTCTGTAAGCATTGGATTCGTTGATCTCGTACAAATCGCTTTCCCGCATATTGAACTTAGACTGGGTAATTGCTAAGGTACGAACACAAACAATCCATTAGCCGAGAAAATTAAAGCGGCTGTTGATTCCTTTTCCGTATAATTGCGGTATTGAGGTGCTTCCGGTTGTGTGTTTATCGACATTAAGGTGATAGAATGGCCGAATCAACATCAAAAAGATCAAAGTAAACGGCGTAAATCCAGTGCGAGAACCCATCGAGTGGCTTTCGACCAATCGAAAACGAATTCTTGCTGCTCCCACCCATTTACTCTTTTGTTAACTTATAAATATATTGGGTCTAATTTGCGAATTCACTACCATTTACTGACGACCCGGGTTCGAATCCTATTTGGTTTTCGAACGAATGGAAGATCGATTTCCGGATGATAGTTATTGCGGAAGATTCGTCGAAATAAGAAAGATGACAGTGTGTGTGCAAACCGACGGAAAAACAAGGGGAAATTGGGAATCGAACCCACTTTTCATAAATCACTTCCGAAAAATATTGAAAAGGTATTTTTTTAATTGTTATTGAATGACTTTGATGCCAAAGGGGAAAACTGATTTATAAAATCTAAGATATATATTTCATGATAGTGAAAAATAAAAATTACAAAGGTATTCAACACATGCAATAACCACATCAGATAATAAGTATTTTTCGTCGTAATATCTGAATATAATAGGAAGCTCTTAAGTTAGTGTATTGGGAATTAAATCCATCGTAATGTATACGTGCACGAACGTCGTGTTTGAATCGATTATTTCCGTTAATCCACAATACTATGAAACTGAGTAAGGCCAACATTGGTGTGTGGCAGGGGTTGTATGCTTCGTTCAACCTCATTTCAATATCTTTTATGTGCTTCGTTTGCGGAAAAGCTGCGGGTATCGATATCGAAAGATCGACCGACGTAAGGGAGTGCATTCTACCGAATGATTCTTTGGTATTAATGTAGGAGTATTTTTCCCTTTATCTAATTCCAGAAATCTTTAAAACCTATTCCAGATATGGGTATAATATATATATAAACCTTTATCTTTTCCTAATGTGGCCTTTCTGGTTGTTCTTTGCTGTCTCAACTTCTGGAGCTAATTCCCGTATTTATATAAGTTTATGTTTCATTCTTGACACTATTGCCACTAAATAAAAATAAAATTGGAATATATTCATTCTTAGATCTATCAGCAAATCAAATCATTTTCTCGTTTAAAATGTTGATGTTAAACTATTTGAATGTAGGCAATCGAAGAGTGGCTTGACATGTGTCCTTTCTTATGCAGCGAAATGGTAAATAAAAGTTTCCCTCCCTGATCTATTTGCTCACTTTAGATTGCATGATCATCGGCATTATCTCTTCCTAATGTAGCGCATCTTTTCGATATCTCTCGGCGTGTAATTTTACTTTACAAGAATATTTGAATGACTTTTTGGGTTTCGTTATTTGATTCTCTGATATTTATTTCCGAATTGCGCGATACATTTTCCCGCCCAAATGTCTCCGCTTTTTTCGCCAAACCGACTCATTCGTCATCCACATCTGCCTCCGAGATGACGTCACACGCAGATGAGATCTTCATTTGTCATTCAGGGGGAGCGTTGCAGTTTTCGTGGAAATGCCGTTTACCTTCGCTTGTTTTTTCAGCTCCTTGACGCGAAACAACCAAACGACAATAAATATATAGTTATGCCCACCAAACAGTTTGTATTTCTGTTCGTCATATTTGCTTTCAGAATGTCAGCAACACATTCGCTCCATTTGTTTTCATGTCTTGTTAGACTTTTTCGCCCACTCATATCTCATTCTCATTGCATTTAATGGGGTTGTATTCTTATCACTGCTGAAATCTTTTTTCTTCTCGATTCCTTCTCGATCCATATTCATTAACTAACGATGAATATCTGTAGTTACTCATTTTCCCTTTAAAATGGTTGCTCCTAGGGATTGGTTTCCTTTCTGAAATACCTCTAAGGTCGCAGTATCTTTAGTTATACTCTGTTTTTGAAACCATCTCTTTATTTATAGTTGCCGATCATTCACCCAAATGAAGAGACAAATTAGCTTCTGTTAAGATTTCGCGGAACTTAATCTGCCTTTTTATGATCTGAAAATAGCTCGATTTCATTTTATTAATTGAAGAGGCTTTAAAAAATCCTTCTTTCTAACGCATAAGGGAATGTCAAAGGATTCAGTAAAAGGAAATGTCAAAATAATGGTCTCAATAGCATAACATACAATATTACCGTACATTCATACAAAAATACAAATTGAAAATTATAGAATTTACACATACACAGACTCAATTAAATTATACATTATTAATAAAAATAACACATATTGCATCAAGAAGAGTTCATCTTAAATCACTATGACATATAATGATAGTCTATTATTACACTTTTTAGGGAGAAATACATCCAATATAAGATAGTGATATCATTTCAGTTTTGAAAAATAAATGAGAGTGCCATGATTACATTATGCTACCCGAAAAAGTAACTTCTTAGAAAATGCTGGTTCATTGTAAACTATATGTCCCTGAATATCATTCGTTCGACTTTCCTGCTTTTGCCTTATATGTTAATCCATTTCAACCACAAGCCATCATTTTGCTATTTATATCGTAAGTTCTTTCATTACATATTTATGAATATTTTTATTTATGAAGAATAACATACAAAAGTGTGAATAAGGTTTTTATCTGTTCTGAACCGTTGTTTCGCCAGCGATACTCTCAATGAAGTCTCGAGAATAAGTTTATTCTGAGGACCTCTTTTCTGAGGCGATACATTTCCCTCCTGTGTTTTATTCAACTGCATCTCTTTTCATATACTTCGACGCGTATATATGAATAATAACTGACGCACTTTATGCCGTCGATCCTCAGCTCTTCTATTTCCTAACAGAAAGGAAAGAGCGCAGTTTTGTGTTGATAATGTTACACGACAGGAATGTGTTTCATATGCCTTACGAAATAATGTTCTTTCAAAAATTTGAAGTTCCCCTTAAAAATTTAATATGTTGGAATAGAAATAATCACGTTTGCCATTGATTTGTTTTGTATTTGATCGATATTAGCGTACATTATTTTTCTCATTCATTTACAATGTTTTTATTTGTACGTCAGGATAAGGTCCTTGTTGTAAAATCTTTCAGTTAATATTCTTATAAGGGTCTTTTCTGTCTTTTACACCCCACTTTCTTCTGTTTTTCTGCCGTGAATTCTTTTTCTAAGCTTGGGTCAGGTTTTTAAGTCCGTTATAACTTTTTCCATTCTTAATTATTTCAAATTTCCGTTTATTATTACTTAATAATAAGTACTATTTTACATTGACATTGTGTTTAGTGAAAGAGAAGCCTAAACCCGCCATTTATACTTATATATTGATGAATATAATAAATACATTGACATGCGTGAATTTTGTAGGGTAAATTTCTCGAGTAAAACAACAGGTTTAAAATCTAAAATAAATAAGTGCATTTATTTCAGAAACTGAAGAAAATGTCGCGTAATACTCCCGAAAAAGGTGCTCTTTACCTTTGGTAGCGGAACAAGTAGAGGCGAACAGAATTCCGTAATCTCTGAAATTTCTCTTATTCTCTACAAGTCGTCGTCTGCAGTGAATTCATGCAAAAGGTTAAAATCCTCACGTCCTTAAAATATACTTCTTTTCGTCCGTAATTCCAGACTTCTCTAATGAACGCAATTGTTTACCCATCCACCGGTAATTCCCCTCGAAGATTTGCGGTTTTCCCGACAAGAAGTCAGCTTGTTTCGGAGAGCCCTTCCGAGCCATCTGCTCTCCTTTTAATCGAGTCAAAATGGAAATTTGGAATGCTGCAGATTAGGAATGCGAAGATTTCCTCCCGAGAGAAGGAAGACGTGTTAATAAAAGTCGGATTGTTATGCACCTCTTCTTCGTTTGGGATATCCCTTCTAACTGCTACTCGTCCCTCTTGATCACATACGGAAGCCGCGTGTGGCAAAAACACAGATATACATGTCGAACTCTAGAGCTGCTATCATATTGTCTAATAAACGACAAATAGCCCTCGTGATCATTTCCTTGTAGCATTTCCTCTCGGAGCTCGCGAACGTTCTTACTTTGAGTAATAAAATCAAGTATCTCGCCGACGAGATATATACTGATAATTATATATATAAGTTTTTAAAAATTGCTTCTCCTTTCATTTATTATTGAAGGTTTACCTATTTTTGTTATTTATGTTTTAAGTGTTATTTAATATATGCTCTCTCCCTCGGGAAGTGAAAAGTAATAGGATAGCTGCTATGTTTATTGAATCTGTATTAGAGCCGGAAACTCACTGTGACCTATGGTCATATTTGATAACGAACGACGAATCGTATGATATTTGGCGATGTTTACTCAGGTTTTTTAGGTGAACGTGTTTCTAGTAATGATGTTGTTATTTTTCATTCTTCAGAATTGATTACAACTGAGAGAAGTGATAAAATTGAATCGAGCTCATTAATGGCAGTTTTCTTTTCTCTGCTTATGGAGATTTGCTTATATTCAGTCCGTAGAATGTATTCATCTCCTTCAAATTCGAAATTCCTTCTCGAGAAGTCACCCTTTAAATGTACGCTATCTCAGGTTAATTATAAGTAATCCCCGATTTCCAATTCCATCGCGAGTTGAATTCGGGCCAATCGCAAGTGGAGGAGAAAAATTAGGGATTATTTTCACAGACAATACGGAGGCTGAAAAATGGAGCCACCGCTGTGGAGGCAAAGTCAGGATTTAGGGTTATGGAAACAGAGGGGAATGGATACGGTAGAGAAGGGAATCAGCTCTTTGATTAATTAATAACAAACACTCCCCCAAGTGTTTCCCTTCTCCCGTGGGAATTTTTCCCCGTCTTCTCGATAAGTCACAATTCTGTGTCTGACGCCACTGAAGAATCTTCTACGTCAGGGGTTGTCTCAATTGAAACGCTTTCCACATCGCTTTATAACCGGGATATTACAAATTTTTGTTTATTTTATAACAGAAAACAAAATGAGGGAGATCGTTGGGTCTGTAAGTTTTAAATAAGTGCTCAATAAAACGAAAATAAATTTTCTTCTGTTGGATTTACTTGCCACAGCTGTACTATCGTTATTCTTGTTATACTTTTTAAGAATGGCCTGCTTTTCATCTATGAAAGAAGGTATCCATTTGATTTTCATTCCACAGTGAAGCAATTTTTACAATATAGACAATTAGGGAAGAACCGTTGCGAGGGAATCCGCCTTATAAGCGGGTAGTAGAGCGTCTTAAATAGCATTTTTACCATGTTTTAGTGTAAAAGGGACCAAGATCGAGAGAATACTGCGTATTTAGCGATTTAAACGGGTTTCATATATCAATCGTTAATAGCGGAAGACGCCGATTAAGACTCAATTGTACCCAATGATAAGACCACACTGTACTCTGTGTCGTTGCATTAAAAGTGTTACGAAAATGCTCTTTAAAATACGCTGGGATACCTTGGAAGAAAGGTGATTAGAGAATGAGGTGCAATTCCTCGATGAATTCGGAGAAAGTATATTCATGCAATGATGTAGGCCATTCCAAAATTTAATCCAAAATAATAGAGAAAACATAATAGAAATTGGTCTTTCCTTCTTCGGAAGGATACGCGATAAACTAAAAAAATGATTCGTCTTTAAGGGAATAATATATCAACCTAAGAAACAAATAGTATATGATAATTATTGTAGAGGGAAGTTATTAATTAATACCTGAAGATGGCGATCAGTCGCCGAAACCGGTCGTGTTCTGAATTAAAATTCTGCTATAAGATAATAACGATATCCTCGATATTTGTTGCAACGGAGATTTAGTTATGCAGTGTCTAAACGACACGTTTATCTACAAGTTTCTGGAATTACAAAAATAACATAATTTGAGTCGCAAACAGTAATTTTTTGAATTTCGAAAGCTTTTGATTGCAATTTCATGACTTTTTGAGTCTTCCCCTATCGCCTAGGACGAATTAAATCCCTGCTCAATATCAAATTAAAACTTCTTCCCCTTTTATCTATTGCTCCGTTCACGCGTTTTTGAGCTAATTTTCGACCGGATTTCGTTGTTTGCCCAATTCCTTTAGAAGTAATTAAGTTAGGAATTCCTTTAATAAGAGACTTTCCGACGGAGTTTTCCAAGTTCAGGGAATTTGGAATATCATTAAGACTTTCGTTTTGATCGTTGAGAATTTTATCGCCGTTTTCATCAACTTGACGAGATTTAACCTTAGTTAGATTTTTGTTAAACTTTTTCACCTAATTATTTTTCTTTCTGTCGCTTTTACCCCAGCCGGTTCAATTTTCTTAAAGTGTAGAATTTTACATTCTTTTCGAGACTAGTTTACTATATTAAATAAGGTTTGATGCCGTCGATGAGTTGAAAACATTTAATTTTCATTACATCTCAAGCGTCTCTGTTAATGGGCAAAATTAGGAATAGATAGTCATTTTTCCATTTAACCGTTGGCAGAATGTATAAAAAAGTACACACATGAATTCGGATTGTACTATAAGCAATAGTATAAAGTTCATTATATACAGGAAAAGGAAAGAAAGATTGGTTTGTGGAGGGGAAAAAACTGTGAAAGTTTTTATAACGGGGAATAATATATAATCTGCAGGAAAACAAGAAGAGAAAGGGATGTGAAACACCCTCTACATTTTGGAAGTTGCAAATATTTTTTCCCTTAATCAGTTCCTTCATTTTGCTTATAAATCAGCGTTTAACATTTTGTTAGTAAATACTACATTATATTTGTATTTCTCCGTTAAAAAAAGGCGAATGATCATTATCGGATCATCGATTTTCATGCATGATGTAAGAAGATGCTATTTAGTCTCAATCTTGCCCGAATGATTATTTTTATTATTATTATAATTTCGGGGGAGAAATAGTCAGCGGGCTAATTTATCAACACTGAGAATTAATCATTTTTCTGGTGTGGCTGTTTGTGTTCGTTCCTTACTATTAAAGTGGATTTCATTGGGAAAAGTTATTTTAGTATTATTATTATTATTTAAGCTGTTGCTGTTAGGTGGAAAATAACTGAGAACATTGCCATAAAATCTAAACTACCAAAAAAGTATCTGATAAAATTACATCAGTACTTACATGCTACCATACACAGTATGCTTTTATTTATACTATCATATTTAACTAAAAAGAGTTGATATGATAGTTATTTTCGTTGAAGTGATTTTGAGGATAAACTTCATAGTCTCTTTTCACCATCTATCGCAACTTTTCCGCGTAAATACTGTTTTGTAAACCACCAGAAATACATTTCCTTAGAGCGAATAAGTTAAAATAGCAATTATATTTTTAACGTTGCTGTTCGTGCTTTTTCTCTTCTTGGACACACGCCTCTCCACAGCACACTCTTCTCATGAGTACTCATTTGCGATAAGTATTCGGATCAGCAATATTTTCTAATGAGCGGGACAAGAAAGGTACTTTGCGTCTGGAAGTCAATGCACATTACCATTTATATCATTAAAAATTTAAACCTTACGCTGATCACTCATCATCTGAAACACATTTCATCAACTGTCTTTAATCCTTATTAATTGTATGTCTCGTAGCAGGATGAGATTGGAATCCGAACACATACATTTACTCAAAGTAAATCATATCGAAGTATAATTTCATAGATATCCAAACACTGGGGATTTCTCGGGACGAGTCCTAAGTGTTAGTTCAATTAAATATGGCAAACATATGAAAATAGAAATCAAGCCTATGTAATAAAAAGGTTGAATTTTCCCTGAGTTAATTACAATTGTAGTGTATGCGTGCTTTTTATTGGCTGGTGGAAATTTGTTTATATTTATCTAATTAATACGTTCTTTCGAAGTAATAACGTGAATGGCCATCACATACTGAGCTGTTATTCTTTTGTTTACTTTAGTAACACAATAAAAGTCCACCTGAGTCTCACTCATGTGGATCAATTAAGTGAGATTTATTTTAGCTACGGTTTCTTTCTTTACAAACTAAATAAATAAACTTTAGCTGTGATTTTTATAACCTCTGATTATATATTAGCCGGCATCTTGATGTAGGTTGGCCTAGCAACGCCCACTTGTCGTTTGTGTTTGCCTTTAAAATGGTTGATTGTACGAATGGTCTATAGAGATTAAATTTTCTCACAATAAAGATGTGATTATTATATACTCATTTTGGGCTGACCATTCACTTATATTTTAAGTATATCAGGGAATTATTTTCTGCCATAACATCTTTATAGAGGTAAGGCATTTAAATATGTACACCATGCAAAAGTCACTCCGCCAATCTTCAATCTGCACCCGAAAGTACATTAGAAATATGTCTATTTGAGAATAATTCTATCTTAGATAGGGTCAGAAATGTTGAAATCGCTAATAAAAAGTGCTAATCTGAAAAAGTGATCTTTAAACCACTTTTAATGAAAATGAAACGAATGTTTGAATCTCCGCAGCCGACTTTGAATTCGTTCGTATAACAGGTTCAGTATTTGAATTGCAAATGACTTTGCTTATTTTTTTCTGGTGATCACCAAACATAATTACCAGGAGGAATAATAATTATTACTATGAGTCAATTCTTCCTGTATCAAAGCGTTTTCTATAAAATTATATGATACATTTGGACAAACATTCCTTGATTTCCTTTCGATATTTATCATATGCACAGATTCAATTCTTTGGTTTAATTATAATTGGTTATAGAATTTCTGTTTAGGGGTGCATTAGTGGCTCTTTACGTACAAAGTCCTTCAGCATTATTTCTGATAACAGTAAAAAGTGTACTTCTTCAATCTTACTTTCGTCATCTTCTAGTAATAGCAGATAAAGTCTTCTAATTTTTGTTACTAAATATTTCTTTCTCTTTTAATCCGAACAGTATTCGATAAGAGATAAGGCTATTGAAAATCAGTAGCTTCAGTATGGCAAGAATAAACTAAATACTGAATTATTTATAAGTAAATGATCGATAGACTCTATAGAGGTATATTAGTATATTTTATAACACTAGACTGAATATCTCTAACCCTATATAAGATTCCTTCCGAAATGGAAGATAAGTACTCTTGATTACCTCTAAAAATTTTCTCTTTTATCTAGGGTTATCTAGGTCTTTATATAAGATGAGACTATCTAGTCCCGATTAAGACGCGTTTTATTGCTTTTACATAAAAATTTGAATGAATGTACGTTATTTTATTAGATTTTAAAAGATAGTGTCTTATTGACCCCAATGGAAGAGTTACTCAGCTAGCGTCTATTGGAAACCCTATATAGTTATGAATTCAATACAAATGCCTTAGAAATCTCTTTTAATGGCACTCCTTATTGTTCAATCCCTTGTTTCTTTTGTATCCTTACATATTTTCATTCAGCATTTCCATTTATTTTCGAAACCACGTTCTTTTTTCTCTTCTTGAATTCGCCGTACAATCCAACACTTTCTTCTAAAAAGAATAAATGTCGTGCCTTTGCTTTCTTCGGCGATCAAGGGTGCCTTTGCTTTCTTCGGCGGGAGGTAAATAAAGTGTTTCCGCGTGGATAGTTGTCACGCCCTTCTTATTGCCCCATTGTTGCTGACACCCTTTCTCTGTTGGCAAACGTGATTGTTCCGCGCGCGATCTTATTGTTGGCACGAAACAGGTTTCGCACTTGTAACAGACCCTTCCTTTGTTTGTGGAAGGATTTCTCTCTCGGAAAGATCACATTCTGGACCATATCTATTCTCTGAAAGCAGCCACTATACTCTTTATGAGAAGGATTATCCAGAATCAAGGAATACTTTTCTAGTATTCTTATCTAGTATAATACTAGTGAATCTGAAATTTTTACATTTTTATTTTATATACGTTACAGTCGATTGTGAGAATCGAACTGTAATTTTTCGTTCCGATTTTCCTTCGACGAAAATAGCAAAATTCTGTTTAGTTTCGATGCGTATCAAACGTCGAACAGATTTTTAATCTCTCCCACCGATGTAATATTACTTAATTCTGAAATTCAGAATCAAGCCTAGTAATAGATATTTGAAAGTCGATTTTACACATGCTTAGATAACTTTCCTTCAATTAAACCCATGCGAAATGTTGGGAAACAAACATCGGAGCGGAAATAATATCGGTTCGAAATTTTCACTTTTTCCAGTTCGATTTTTACTCTTACATTACATAAGTATGCAAAAATTACGGTTTTTGATTCGATGCCCTGATTAAGGGCTTCTAATCAGGGTAGATAACAATTTCGTTTCAGCACGCGAAAATAATTTTTCAAATGTTGTAATTTATATATTGTTTAATGAAAACAATTTATTCGGGTATAAACTTCCTTGAAGATTTATGAACCCACGAATTAAATTTTAAAATTTAAATTGTAAGGGATATGTTGACGGTATGGCAGCTTTGAGAAGATCACTGCTCAAATTAGGAATAGAAAAGGAAGATTTATTGAATAATTTACTGATCATAAATTAGACCACTTTGGCTTGATATCATGTTAGGAATGTTGTCGAAGAATCATTTGAATATGTGTAGTAAGAGATAAGAAATTGGTCCAATAAGCTTTGCTTATGTCACATTGTTTCATTCTGTTGGAATTCTTTGCCTAGTTTGGCTTTTATCAAAATACTTATTTCAGAAAATATCAAGAACAATATCTGATAAATATTAGTGACCTTAAGATTTACGTTCCACCTTTTTTGTATCATTGACAATTATATTTCCTTAATTGCTCAAATTGTGTTTTATTAAAATCTATTCTGGAGTAAGAAGGTAAAGGAGTCATCAATTTAATTTCCTTTTCTGCAGTGATATCCATATTTCCGTCAGAACTCAAATTCGGCAATGTAACAGAGAATCGCTGCCATTTTTTGCTTTGTTGTGACGACCAAGTCTCCTGTCAGAATAGTTTTTGTCACTTCCTCTTCTTACCATGACAAATGGTCCTCTTGAGTAACGACTTCCTCAATCTCAATTTACATCTTTCAAATTGTCTGCGAGATTAGACATCTGCTTTTTGTACTCCAGATTTGACTTCTAAACGGTATCTACTGGAGCCTTAGATTGGTAGCCTCCGTAAGCTCACTTCATTTTTTCTACTCTCAGCTCAAAACTCTAGCTTTTTATTCGTTTACCAGAGAAAACGTCAAAAATGATGGAACCTATTTTAATTTTCTTAAAATACATATTTATTATTGTATATATCAGATCTTTCCATGCCAGACATTTATAAACTTTATTAGAACACTATATAATAACAACAAGCCTTAATTTATCGAACATCTCCCTATTATCGCTTCTTTTATATATATATATTTCTACAACTTATATACCATAATGCAGTTTACATCGTTACTTCGGGGAGCCACTTTGTCAGTTTCGCAACGTACATCCTCTTCCAATAATCATTATATATAAACGTTATTAACGTTAAACATACGTTTCAATAATTTTTAAGTAAATCCATATTAGTTGCAGCAATAATCCGCTACTCATTGTTTTCTGCGTCTCAGTTAGATCATTGGACGTCTGCTTAGCTTCATAAAATTAATACTTCTATATTTTCTCTGTTTTGGTTGAGGAATTTTCTCCATGCGTACGATTTCCCAATCTCCTCCCCAATAATGTATATTCTTCCATTTCTTTTGGCGCAGTATATCTTTTCGTGGTCTCTAATGAAGAGATAAGAAAGCAATTTGCGATC
The DNA here is from genome assembly GCA_036926295.1 of Pachydiplax longipennis. NCBI lineage: Eukaryota > Metazoa > Arthropoda > Insecta > Odonata > Libellulidae > Pachydiplax > Pachydiplax longipennis. The sequence continues at coordinate 1,027,003 of JAVFKF010000038.1, forward strand.
AACTTTCTGTCATTGGTGAAAGGAAAAGTTGTTTGCGATTCGTGCCATCCGTTCATGATCCGGGATTCTGGAGTTCCCTCTGTCAGTGCCCTTCTCTGTGATACTCTCTCCGTGTAATTGCTTTCACTCGCTCCATCACACCCACAGCGTTTCTTTAGATTCGCTAAAGGAGATGTATAAATACCTCAACAGGATTGTGTTTCTCGGAGTTGTACGCGCAAGGTAATGTATGTAAAAATCAATAGCCGCATTTTCTGTACATACATACAGGAGTGTTCTAATTTTCGGTAGGTTCTTTATATTTCCTGTTCAATGCCTTTCCTTGGTATCCCACCCTTAAACTAAGTTATCTGCCTTTACATTAATAATATCAATAATCCTTGAAAGAGCTCATAAGAGAACATTTCTATTTTGTTTGAGAGCCATGCAGTGCGACGTTATTTCCGGAGATGAACGATTTAAGTTTCGTTTAAAATGTCGTGTGGTTTATTCGGTTCTAATGTGGAAGTTTTGGAGATGGATCCTGCGTGGTTGCAAGTGTAATAAATTTCACCATTTTTAAAATTTACGGAAACTTTGGCTGATCCATTTTTAGAATAATATATTAATCGTGCATTTCATGAAAAGATCAGTCATGTTGTACGTTGTACGCTTTGTTTATTGCTGCATAGCAACATTCCCTACGAGTCAGAGAATGTATTGTATTTTAGAAAATATTATCTTTCATAATGCGTTGTTATTTGCGGAATTGAGTTAAGAATTAATTTAGCGATCAATCACGCTATTTTTGTATTTTTTATGTTTGAATGTTTACTGAATCGATTAAAGCATTTATATACTAAACTTAACTTTATTAACTACCTAAATAAGATCTCAATATGTATGTGAAAACACAAAGTGGTAGTCCACGAATCAAAAAATGAGTAAATGGTCTTCACATCCAATTTAAGAACCACTATCCTAGTTAGTAAGCAGATTTTCTCCCTCTGGAACTCTGCAGTCTCCGCTGAATGGATCCGCTGACCCCATAAAACCGCCAAATCACGGCATTCAAACGTACCGAAGAAGTGGAAAAATAAGTCCGCAGTGCATGGCGGGAAGGAGCGTAATGGCCCTCAGCAATCGCATCAGCAGATCACAGGTGGCAATGAGCATGTGACGAGCGAAAATGCATCCAATGGTGACTGTTGAATTGGACAATACTGCCCTTCGACTTTGGTTTGAGGTATTCATAGTAAGGATCCATTATAGAAGTTGCGCACTGCTATAAGACTATCGAAGCAGGTTTCAAGTAAATTGTCGTTTTTCGAGTCTTCCGAAAGATGGACTGATGTCCCTTTCTCGCCTTATGTTTGATCTTCTGTATGATTTTTAGTCACATTTAGACGGACCTTCGAATAAGGTTCCCTCTATTCTATGACGACAAACTTCGTTGAGTATCGCCCAACGAATTAAGCACCTACTATTTATTGTAAACGTTGAAAACCTGCAGCGTTAGTATTCACAAATCTATTAATTATATTGCATGTTGTGAGCTCAAATGAAGAAAATCTCTTCCTTGGTAATATTGGTATTTGTACGTGAATAAAAGCGTCCGCGAGAATCTTCTTGCTCTTCAAAGATTGAACTTAAACTGTGAATTAATGGAAAATTGATTTGCTACTCTATAGCAGACGAGCCTTTTGAAGGTGAATATAGCAAATTCAAAGAGACTAATTCTAGCGATTTGATAAATTCTTCATTTTGGCGCATGTGGACTTTGTGGGAAGACTTGTTTCCGCGAAGAAAGCAAAATGGCGATTAATTTGAGTGAAATTATCGTTCAGATGTGGGAAGATTGGGGTGAGGAGGAGAATCCATCAACCTTTCTTAATCTCAATTCATCGATTGCTCGAGGAAAGTGCTTCTGTTTCCAATGCATCGCTTCATTTTGTCCTCTGTTTATGATTCATTTTCGCTACGCATATGTACATTAAGCAACGATGGAATTCTGTAACGCTGAGACTTATTCTGTACCATCTCTACGTAACACTGCCTTTTATTTATCCATTTACTATAAAATATTTTACGATCGGACAAACATTTTCATGGCAAAGGGAACGTCTTCAAACTCAATAAATTTGTATACATCTGTTGGTATCATGAGTGCTCAAGTTTTACCTCCTTGCCATTGCTTGTGTTTTTTCTTTCCTTACTAATTGTGTTCTTTTTCTCTTTCTAGGAATGGGCAAACGAGGTAAGAGAGCGATTTCCATGGTTTTCTCTCAACGAATGATTTTTTCGTGATGGGGATCTTCGAACGACCTATTTATTCTATGTCATCACCTATATATATATATATAGGTATGATTTTCTGTTACTGAAAGACAGAGTATTCGAATCTGTATTTATTTTTTCTTTTGCCTCGGTACTTACAGTGTGCAGAAACCTTGACATCATTCTTTTACCACTTGCATATTAATTGGTTCATTTTCGAATTCCTTTCGGTAAAATAATTGCGAATTCCTTTGCGAAATTGCAATTCTCTCGTTCATTGATTGAATTAGCGCAAAAAAACTCTATAAACAATCGACTATTGAGGCAGCAGTTGTGAATCTCCTCATTTAGATTAAGAAGCAAACTTATGGAAGTTTTGCAGAAAAGTTTCGTTAATATGAGACCGAATTTTTTAGCAAAGTCAAATTCGGAAAAAATATCTAAATAAATAAATGTATCTTAATTACGCCTTAACTACTTTAATCCTTCATCCAATGAAGACTTTTTGCATTAGCATCGGTCGCATGTAAAGGAATATTTTGGGTGAAAATTTACTCTGATATTTTCCTTCCTCGTCTTCTAATTTTTAGCTTATGCAATTTACTATTTCTCGCTACTGATTACTCTTAATACTGATTGTCTTTTCCTAAAAAATATTCAGCTATCTATAGGTCACCCCCTTCCTGCTGTGGTGTATTTACTGCCATTATCCTGCGTACTTTTTGCCTGTGTGTACCTGTGTATTGTGTATGTTATCTCTTTCCCTAAAATTTCATACGACGAAGGGTTATTAGTCTCGCTCCAGTAAAAATCGTTTATTATCATTAATATTATTTTTATTGCGGTTCGCAACGCATCTATCATTTGCCTAATCAGGCGTAAAAAATGAGCATTTAGAAATAAAGGAGATATCTCGTGAGAAAACTTAGCGTAAACGGTCACTGGAGTGCATGCAATCGCAGGTAGTTTGAATGAAATGACAAGCTGTCTTACAGTTTGATACAAACCTTTTCGGCTCATCTTTCTGTTATTGTCTTTCTGCTTTGGCCGGTTTACTGTAATGGTTGCGAACGACGTCCTTCGTTTATTGAGACTATAATATATACTTGCGAAAAATGTTTTGATCATTTTAAGTCCGAGAATAAATATCAATGCCTGATAGTAAAACTATTCATTTACCACAATAAACTGGTCCAAGTAATCAAACTTGACGACGTATATGTCTACACATCCAGTGTCGAAACTGAAATTTAAAATATGAACTCGATTTTTTTGACCAAAGGGTATATTTTCAGTCAGTCATTTATATGTTTTGATGGAGTGTGAAGGGAGAAAAGCCCCAGTCACCAAAATAGATGTTTAGAAATAAATTGTTGAGGATTTGATCAAATGCCTATGATATATTCTCGATGGTACACATAATAACATCGATTTCCTCTTTGTGTTGCAATTTCGGTGTCATCTTAAATTACCTAGAGAGAGAGAGATCACGATCTCGGACGCGAGAAATACTGCGTTAAGAAGTTTTGCGTCGTAAATACATCTCCAATAGCCGTTTTGCCGCGTTTCGGTTAGTTTTCTAGGGCAATTACGTAATTATAGGTTTCTGTGTTTGATGAAATCCAATTTAGAGTCCTCGTCTACCGATTTTAATTTTCGAGCGAAATGGAGATCTTGCTAAAAATTTCGCATCGGGAAAAGTTAGGAAAAGTTGGTCTTCTCGTCAGCGAACTCAAAATTCATGGCAAGGATTGCTCGATGAATATCAAACGAGGCACTGTTTACATCCTTAGCGCCTCTTAAATGGATTTCGCATTTCCAATTCCCTTCGCGACTTTATTGGATTAGATTTATTTTCGTATCAGATTTTCACTTAGCTTTTAGAGGGAGTCAATTATAGCTGTTGACATTCCCCTTCCGATTCATCGCCGTACTTTGCGAATTCATTAAAATTCGCGGAAAAATATTCATCAGAGTGTCAGCCGCTGTGGCTGAGTGGTTAGCGCTCAGTCCCTGGTTCGAATCCCCGATAATCATATATATTTGGTTAGGAAATGATCTGTGTGTTAGTGAATAGTGATAAAATGGATCATTTTAAAGTGGATGTGACTGAGGTATTTTTACATCGAAATAATTATTATTATGGCTGCAGGAATTGCACATTGAAACTAATATACACAGAATGTATTTTTCCTATTATCTGATTCGGCGAAGTAGTAAAATTGCTCGCATACCATTTCTTTCAAGATCTATTATCCCTGAATGAATAGCGCTACTTCAACCACTCTTTTTTTCAGTATATAAGATGAATAGGCTTGAAAATTTGCCGCAGTAAATCAAATAGCTTTTTTGGCAAATAGCAATTCTGAGAACCTCTCAAAAGGCTTATGCAATGCAATTTATTGTTAATTTAAATTTTTAATTTATTATAACTTATGTTCAAGAAATCTATTCATGCGAAATCAATATTACCCTAGAGTAATGAATTGCATCTTAATAATAAATGCAAGCGTATACTTCCAAAAATATATTAATTTTGCGAAAGAGCCCAAAATTAATGTCATTCCTCAGAATCATTGATACCTCGGTAGTTTTCATCTCAGATGAAATTGCATTAAAGAGTCATTTCTACTCTCCTGTGTATCCAAATCGTATCGAGAAATATTTCTGGAAGAATGTTATAAATGGAATTATAATTGATTAAAAGGGCGAAGTTGTGTCCGCATTGTGAAACGTCGTAGAGGAGGAGTGGTGCATTTCTTCTTCCTTCTCATCTTCTCTTCCATTTCCTCTCCTCCATTTTCCTCGTCCTCATGGGACATTTCCTTCCGGGAATTTGCCTAGCGGTCTTACGCTCTCTCTCTCACGCTCCATCATCTCCATTCCGCCGGAAATTTCCGGGGGAATTTCCTCCACAGCCAAATAACGGCTGAAATAGTTCCCCGTTGTTTACCGCGCCTTTCTTCACTCCTTCGATTCTTTTATGTTCGCCGCCGAAAACAAAGATCTTTCTGTATTTTTGTGAGCCGCCTTTTCTACCAGTATTGCAAGAATACATGAATAACACTTGAAATTTATTAGTTGAAAGGGGTTAACTGAGTGAAAGTCGTCTTAGGACAAACCACACTTGATACGACCACCTCCACAGTGAAGGATTCATCAGACAAGTGAAGGAGAGGCGTCATCGAAAGCGAATCCTACCTGAATTCTATTATTCATAATCTCAGCTTTACTTCACTAATCATTTATTCCGTCTTCATATAGTTAATCAGCTGCCTTTGTTCTCAGACGAGTAAGCCATCAGACTTAGGGAAGTAGCTCGTTACTTTCATTGTGGCATCATTGATCGGCTTTTGCGGATGGGTATTTTCATAGTGTGCATTATGTCTTCTGAGAAAGTATTTCTTTTCAATTTACACAGCAAGTTTAACATGTAACTTAATCTTGGTTGCAAAGAAAAACGAGCATTAAATTAGGCTCTTCCCTTTTCTAGGCTATTGCTTTAACCAACTAAGCTATCACAGTTAACATGAGGAGACTTCGTTGGTTTATTGTCCAAAGCATCCGCTCTGGCTGTGGAGGTTCCAGGTTCGATCCCCAATCCTATCTTCATGCCTTTTTAGAATTGCTTAAAACGTAAGCTAATTTCTATATCGAGTGCTGAACTATGAGTCATAACAAAAGCGTGAATCTAAAGTGAGAATCTCGACATCCATCGTCTATTGGGAGCATTTTGTATGGTTGTGCTTTATTCTCGAAGAAATTCAATTCAACGAAAAAGCAGCAGGTATTATGAAATTTTCTACTTAAAAAATAAGGAGCTATTTATCTTATACATGTATTACAGCTGCTCACCAATCGAATCAACTATTCTGGTAACACCGTTCAAATTTGCAAGCATCGAGAGTTCCGCTTTACGAAAGTTTCGTAGTAAACTTTTACAGTTTCACCAATTTATGAAAATGTTGAAACATTTGGCGAACATTCGAAGTCTCACATGGACATAACCACCAAATTTACTGCCTCTCGCGGCACACTGTTTGAGATACACTGTTCTTACAATGATAAAGTAATCCTTTGTCAAGGAGCATGCTATCAAAACACGAGGCCGAATTTCAGTGGCGAATCCCATCGAACTGCGTGTGATGCTTGTTTTCAGTGCATCTAACGCGATGCACCTCTTGAAGCAGTTTGTTCGGCATTTGTTTAATTCAGCCGTCGTAATTAGCATCGCAAACGCAGACGTAATTATGCCGACGATATTCTCCCGCAAACTTGGTGAAATATAGCGAAGTGAGGGTTTGAAGTTTGGTGTGACGGATCTTAATTGAAATTAATGACCATTGACCCTCGCGAGAGGTCTTATTCGTACATCTTTCCCCAAACTCTGCGGTTTCGACCAAGAAGAGGTGTACGCTAAAGCAAAATTTAGGGGTTTTCGAGTCCGGAAAGGTTAAAGTTTATCTGCGAAAGTTTCGGAGGCTCGCTAGTAGTTTGGACAGGTTGATGGATATGAAGGCAGTGATGGATCAATCTTAAGATTTGGCTGCATAAAGACTTTTAGTTCCACCTTTTTAGCGCCTTTTTACGCTCCATCAACGTGGTCACCTTTGCCGTTCCTCCGGATATTTCCTTTTAAGGGGGCACTTTTTATAATTCCAATTTCGATTTCCTCAACATACAATACATTGGTGTCTATTTTTCGCTTGTTTTAATCATTATCACCTCGACTTGTATAGGATTCAACGGGATTTCTCCTCTTCATTGCTGGTAACCACTAATTAGCGAGCCTCACTCAACAGTAATTGTAAAAGCTCTTTCTCTAGGGCACTTTCGGTGAGGCACATTAATTATTATAAGTAAAAAATCAAAAATGGTAAGGTAAGACTTAGTGAAAAGCCAAATAATATGTCCGAATAAAACTGGAAGCACTACATAATAATCCTGAATTACTGTCGAAGATTACAAAGTAAAAATTCTGTAAAAAGATTACCGTCTCCATTTTCATTCATATTATAAATATGTTTCTATGAAACACGTTCTCGAAACAAGGCTGTTTATTCAATTGTATAATGAGTGCGTGTCTCATTATTTTCACATACTTTAAATTTATTTTCTACATGCTCAGCTTTTAATGTAATGATTCGATTGAATTAACGTTTTGAAATTTCTATTCGATATGCATAAGAAACATCGCTTTACAAACTTGCATCGGTATTTATTACGATATAAAAAACAGCGTGAGTTAATTTTCCACTCAATTATATGTTTTCATCATCTCAATTAATCGGCCTTCGGATATCGATTTAATTAATTCGCTTCATGAATTAATCGGCGATATTATTCTCTAATTTAATTCCTTTTCAACATGGCGGTGGGAATTTCATTGAATTCCGATTCCATTCCTCGGTGTGCTTTGCCATTGCGTTCGGTGGGAAAAGTGATTCGCATTTACGTCCCAAAAAGACGGGTCTTCTTCCCGGTCTTTAAAGTGTGTTTACTAAGTCGCCGAAAGTACGAGCATATATCAGCGGATTGAGAAACCGCTCTTCCTTTTCGTTCCAGTGCATTACTTGGAAATGTCTCGGTATATTTTTATCTTTCACGACAGGAATATTCTGTATTTACGGTTGCATAGTAGCATCTCGTCTTCCGGCGCTCATTTACTGATTATTGAAAACTTAACTAAGCAACTAGACATTAATGAACAAGCAGTAGATGATTTTTCCTACTGCACTAATAGAACTGGTTTGGACGTATTTACAACGTTACATCAGGCTGTTGATGACATCTTAAAATGATTAGGATGGATTACCACCAGATATCGGGTGTGTTCTAGAATCGCCATTTCAACGGAAATATTCTAAAATCTTTTCTCCGAATATGACTTCCAAACTTTGGTGCATCTTAGATTCGAACATATATACATACTGTATATTTAGTACAATCTATATCTAATATTTACATAAAGACCGTGCAAACCACATTTCGGCGTGTGCCAGGGATTGTAAACGTTTGAGCCACTTCTTTAGCTTGCTGTGTATCATTCGCGGAAATAATAATTATTTGATAATTCGAGAATATGCTGTATCTTTAGTATGTACAATTTAATGCTTAAAAAATGACGAAGAAATCTGAATGTTTTTTCATCCGAGGTTTACATAATAATTTTATTTGATGAATTGGATAATAAAAAAGCCCTCGACATATCCCTGGGATATTCACTCCTTATTATTCCAACTGGTTCATTGCCAACAGGAATATATTAGAGCCTTATTTTCTGAATGTAATCAGTTAACATTCCCGCGAACGACATTTCAATTCCATCCATTTCTGGATAGAAATGATTCTTAGGTTATTTAAGAAGGGATGGAGCGCGTAAATCATTCAAGGGAACGCAGATTTCCACGGATATATATTCTTCCCGTAAATTACTGTCCCTCCAAATTTACGAGGCCACCGCGTCCTCGGACAGTAATTTATCATACTTTTCTTATATCCCCGTTTTCGAGGCGACTTAATATCACGCCTCTCTGGAGATTCAGCGCCATGACAGTTCGCTCCTTATTTTATAATTCTCTCTTTTTATCCGCAAAAATGTATAGAAGTGAATTCTAACAGAAGTCCTCGGCGGTCATGCAGAGTTTTGGCCGTCATTGTGCGGTGGTGTGTTGTGGCCGTAGGGCCTTTCGCTAAGATTGCCTCTCTCCGCGCGTTTCGGAATTCGCGGAAGATTATGCTCGGAATGTGACAGTCGGATGGATTTGATGCAAACATTTTTTATTATTTTTAATGGAATCAGCGCGATCGCATCCATTTTCCCGATGGACATCAGTTAATTTGGTCGAGATTTAGACCAGCTCAGGGGAACGTGCGTCTTTCTCTGAAATTAATGCATTTAAACAATTTTGTTTTCCAGTCTCGCTTATCAGGTTCAGTGAAAATAAATGGAAAACTATTCTTTATGGGTTTGCAGAGATATTAATTCGCTATCTTTCGTGTAATTTTAAAGTATTGAATATAGGTATTACACCTCTTGAGCACGACCTTTTGTCAAATTTCCTCACGTTTGGATTAACTAACTTCTTCTTCCTGCAAATGAGCCCATTTAACAAAATCGCAATGGAAAATGCGATATTCTTAAATGTAACACTAGGAAATTAATACTGATGAAGTATCCTTACAAGCCCCAATAAATGTTTTCATGGTAGAATTTGAGCATAAGAGATAATCAATGGCAGTAAACGTGAAGATAGTTTTGCTTGTTCTATCTATATGCTCTTCTATATTCTTTCACTGGATTGTAAGTTTGAATTCTCTGTTTTCTTCGACATCTTTTCGCTTGGTATTTTTGCAAAATGATTTTATTAGACCGTAAGCAGTAAGTAAATTTGGTTACTCCTACTGTAACTTTTTTATTTATTTTGTTCGATTTCTGCAAAAAACCTGCGAGGTTAGGTGAAGGAGGCTCACTCTGGTCTTACTTGTTCACATAAGGATAATCTAATGCAAAGGTTAATTGACGCAGTTTTGCGCATGTTTGGAAAGAAATACTTGAAGCATCTGATTACATTTAGAATGTCATCCAAAAATATGATAGAGAGAAAGGTTCTCTATTAATGCCTTAAAATTTAATTCGTAAAGATAATAAGTAGTTCGTAATCGGCAAATCTAAGTGATTAGAAACTACAGTTACACTACTATAGTTAATATACTTGATAGTTGTTAAAATCGAGAGTAGTGTATCTCAGAATAAATACATCTCCATAAGGTATTGTTATTTCCAAGTTCCTAAATACTATGTTTTCAATTTATTCGCAATTTCCTCCAAAGCAAATAAAGTAATCTGTGATTCGCAACATCTATTGTTTATATCATGCGAAAGAAGGCGACTTTTATGTACAAGAATATCAAAAGATAGTTATTATGTCTCACGCAACTTTCATTTTTCATATTCAAAATATGGGAATTTGATATTTTATTACATATTTGTAATAAACTATCAAATTACCTAATTATTATATTCCCATGAATTCATATATACATCCATCCTATGAATACAATTTTTATCTAGCCTTAGTGTGCCGCGTAGATGTTTGAGCCGCACAGGTAAGAAGAAGCGTCGGTGTTTTCCAGTTGACGAAGCAGTGAGAATTGGGTTCCTTTTTTTCGTTTGCAAATGCAAGAGACATGGCCGTGAATAGATGGTTAGTTTAGGGATTTGGAAGGTGGGGAAGCGGAGGTAATTATGTGGAACAAAGGAGATGTAAAAGGGGATGCTCATTATGGCCAGAGGAACTGTTAATCATTCCGAGTGGACTCACGTTCAGTTTCTCTCGAGATGTTTTCTTTTCATCTGTTAAACTTCGGTGACCTCTCATTTTATGGAAAGGAATGAAGTCTAGGATTTGTATAACATCTAACTTATATAAAAGTCGCTTTCTTTCGCATCAAATAAACAATAGATGTTGCGAATCACAGATTACTTTATTTGCTTTGGAGGAAATTGCGAATAAATTGAAAACATAGTATTGAGGAATATGGAAATAACAATACCTTATGGAGATGTATTTATTCTGAGATACACTACCCTCGATTTTAACAACTATCAAGTATATTAACTATAGTAGTGTAACTAGTTTCTAATCACTTAGATTTGCCGATTACGAATTACCTATTATCTATATCAATTAAATTTATCCTTCTGTAATTAAGAAGTTAGGGAAATTAAAAAATATTTTATTTTGTTGTTATTAATGAATGAATAATATCTCAATTCTAGGAATATAAAAGATTAGCTGCTGAATGGAGCAAACTAAGAATGATTCTATGCGTGTTGATTTTTTTAGTTATTTAAGATTCGATATAGTTGGTTTATTGTTGAACTTCAACATAAAAACGTAGGTATGTTGCCATGTGTGGAAGTGAGATAAGGAGAAATGGTGGTGCGTAGATGATGTTGCAGCAGCAGATTCAGTGAAATATACGGGGCGTGGCAACTTCCCGCTTTTGTAACCAAGCAACACGCCCGACTGCGGATGACCAGTATTTTTTGTCGTCAGATTATAATTTTTCTTTCGGTCGCTTCATTAGCTCTGATTAATTTGTCGCCCACTCGTCCAGCTCTAATGGCGGTCCAAAGTGATTCGGATCGGCTCATTTCTCATACTATTTGTTTAAACCATTACGATGATTAAATTTTCATCTGCTGATTTCGCTGCGAATATATTTCACTCTGCTATGCAAATCCGCACATCTGCGATTTCAATGCAACGGAAGTAAGTGCAAATGACAAAAATATACTCCAGAATAAGTCTTTTACTCCGCCTTCTTGTCTCTTTTCGCTGGTTTTTTCCACCCCTCAGTTGACAGTTGCACTGGATGTTTCTCGAGAGAGGTTTGTATTGTGATTGAGGATACGCAAGAGGTGACCTCTCTGCGGACTCATCTTTCCTCTTAGTTAATTAGGGTCATCCCAAGGAATCCCTCTTCGCTACTTTTAAGTACAGTGAATCACCTTGTACTATTCTTTTTCTTTTAGCTTCCGATAAAATTTCAAATTGGTCTAATTTTTTCCTCGCATCTCTTATCTGTTTCACCAACAGCTTTTACTTCCCGTGAACTTTTCTTCTCAGATTTACGTGCATATATATCTTGCTTTTCGGCGTGCGTTTCCCCGAGAGGCCGCCTATCCTTCGCAGAAAAGATAACTTTATTAGAAACGACTTGTGTTTGGCGATATCTGTATAAAAAGGGAGGGAGAGAGCTATCTCTGAACTTGTTGAGCAAACTCTCTTGTATGTTTAACTAAACTAGAGATAGATAACCGTTATATATCCGAATCTTCATATCGAATGTTCTTTAACTAATCGTATCGATTTCCACTTGGCTTACTCTAAGTTTAACTGGAGTTACTAATATATTCCTAGATTTGTTTTGGTGTGATACTCGATAGGGTATATTTGTCACATTAAGCCTTAATGTTTGCAAATGCAAAAGTTACGTTATCGCGGTTGCTTCTTCTTTAATTACGATGGCTAGTATTGGTGCCGAAGTGTACATCGAAGTAGATTCCGCTGCCGTCAATGTAATCATTTTGAGGGACACCCAACTGCGCTCAAGTGAGGCCGTATTTGTCCTCAGACATTGCATGAGAATGCATACAATGTATGGGGTCTATAATATATTGGGTCTAACAAGCGTAACAACTCAGCGGTACTTTTCCTACCGAACATTCTCTTTACCAAGAGGAGTTTCCTGCCCTCCATTAGGCAAATCTCAGGGGACACTCCTGCCGTACCCTATCTTACTCTTCTTACGCTGCAAATATTGATCCTCCGAAATATTTCCTGGTTTGCTTAAAATATTCCTCTAACTACAACGATTCCTAATCATATTTACCGTTCCAAGTAAAAAGTTAAATTGAATCTATTAATTCAGCCTCGACTTTACAGTAAATTTTCATTATAAAGAAAAGAACGAGCAAGCAAATGTATATTTTCTTGCAGTTACGTTCATTTTAAAATTGTGGTAAAGTTATACACTTTTTTGTCATCTTTCTTAATAACTGTATCTGAATTGGATATTTTTCTTTACAGTCGCTGATTTTTTTTAAATCTTCGAAGCATCGTAATCATAGTTAGCATAGTAATTCTCCGGTGCTCTTCTTAGGAATTTAATTCTCTATAAACTGATAAGACCCTCTTAAGGAAGCTTTCGTTTTACTCCCCCATATTCAATATTTGCGTGCGAATCACGTCATTGAAAACGTCTTCAGTAAATATTCGATACACTTTCCAAACTATGATTGGAAGAGCTAATTAAAGTTCGGAAATTTAAAATCTTCGGGACATCTTTTAAGCGTGTTTTTGGAATCTCTTCTTTTGCTTTGAAATTTCCTTTGATTTTCATCCTCGGCCTCCACCTGTCACCGTTCTTCCCTCCACTCTTCTGAAGTCGAGAATTCAATCCATTACTTTGATGGATATCAGTTAATTAATATCGGTTTTATTGGGATAGATCCCACGGTGATGAGTGATGGAATCCAATTTAAAGCGAAATTCGCCTCCAATTCGTCTTTTACGCTATTTTAAGGATCACCGTCCTTATTTAATCCATTCTTCTCCACATTTTCAAATGGAAAATCTGTCATTGACATCGGAAAGCCTCTTTCCATTGGTAATGAATTTTCTCTAACTGCCCAACAGACTTTCTCACTAAAAGGACAGTATTTTACTTTTCAGTTTCTTTGAAAATTGGTTAAATAATGGATTGAAGTGGACGAAATTCCATAATCTATGCAAGCGTTTTCGCAAAATGGCCGACATATCGTTCTTTGTTCTTACTTCAGTACCTATTCACATCTTGGATTCCTCGATTGGCGATCTTTTACCTCCTAAGTTATTCCTAACCATTCTAAGGGCTTATGTTTTAGAGGTTGGAAACAGTCGTTCGTCGGCGTCTACTTTATATTAAGGCACCGGAAATAAGCCAGGATTATAAGAATCTTCCAATGCTTATTGCGATAGCTATGATCCTTCAACGTAGAATGAATATCATTCTAATTTCGCTCATTGGGTGATTCTTACATGTTTGTCTCCGTGCCTAGATGAGCTTGAGCTCAATATAATAGAAGGAATTTCAAACCACGATATTATTGCTGCAGTAATTAAAACGGATATAGTAAAATCACTCAAGCCGCCTCGGCAGGTTTATGTTTCGTAAGGCAAATTTTTCGGAATTCAGGGATTATATCAACGTTAACAGGGAAAACTTTTATAATTTTATGAGTAGTAATAGCGTTGAGCATAGCTTGATAGAGTTACTTCGTATACTTAAAGATGGCTTAGCTAGGTTCGTCCCAATTAAAACCATGAGGGAGCGTAAGGAACCACGTTGGATGAAACCTAAATTGCGGGCATTGCATAGGAGGCAAAGGTTTTTACACGCACGGATGAAGAGACTAGAGAAGATCGGAGTTGACTTTGAAATTGAGCGACAGAAATACGCGGAGGTGCGAAAATTGGTTAAGGAGGAATTGCAGAATGAGTTTCTGGAATATAGATCTAAAACCCTTTTAGTCTTTAGGAAGCGACCAGAAGGAGTTTTGGTCATACGTCCGAGAATCTCGAGGAGGGGTCAGTCTTCAGTATCTAGCCTTGTTAATGACGAGGGAGTAACAGTTAGTGATTTGGTAGGTAAAGCGAACTTACTTAATCGACATTACCAGGAAAGTTTTACTTTAGACAATGGACGCACGAAAGCTTTTTCTATGAGGGTTGATTCAAAGATGGGGCCAATAGAGTTGTCAGTGGAGTGGATCAGAGAGATTTTTGTGAATTGCGATTCACGATTGTAAATATACGGTATTAGAAAGTGTAAGGATTGAATTACTTTAGGAAGAATCATTTCTATACTGAAGAAGTATCTAAAACAAGTCGTTTCAATTCCAGAGCATAAAGTTTAACCGGTTAAATTTTAAATGTACGTACAAACATGGTTTTTACTATAGGAGACGTACTTCGTCGTGTATATCGCAAATATTCTAAAAGCGAGGCAAAGTGCATCGATCTCTTCTACTGTGTTTTAGAAGTGGAAATTGAATTATGCGTTCTCCGACCATTGTCACCGAATTCACGAATCTCTCTTCGAATTGGAATGAATTCATAATGAATGTTGGTTTTTAATTCCATGGACGGATATCGAATACGGAAGATCTCTCCTATTTCGATAGGGAATTGCAGAGTGAATGCTCTTTAATTCCGGTGGAAAAACGAAGCATATCCGTTTTAGCATAATGCGGTCGCATTCGATTCGCAACTGTTTCTGCGCTGACGATGCATTGAATCCAAAGAATGTCCTCTTCGAGATTGATGAAGTATTGAAACGCCTTTGCCATTACTCTCCCCAAAACCTTTTACCACTTCTCTGCCAATTTCCCATCTCTTATCCCCACATTTCCTCTCAAACACACTCTTTCTTCTCCGGATCGCCTTTCCTACCCTTTTAGCCAACACGCCAAACTCCATTCTAATATAAATGAGATACGCCGGTGAAATACTCAGTTGTCCATGGTTTAGTTTGTCCGATTGCAGGATATAGGCTCATTCATACAAATCCATTTATTATTTCGTTTATTTTCAGTGCTATGATTTCTCAGCAATGAAATTGAGTACAAATTATTTTAGCAAAGTAATTCAATGTGATATGCACTAATAATTAAATAATTATCAACATGATAGAGATCATTCATCAGTGCTAACTCTTTAAGCAAACGAAACAGATTGTTTGTCAATAATAATAGGTCGGTGAACATATTGACGCAGCGCCTGGGTCGGCAAATCTTCTAGGACGAAGGTCGAAAGACAGTTGCATAAGCTATTGGGAGACTATTTCTAATTCAGGGAACGCGTGAAAGACTGAAGGATATTTGCTTTAAACTCTGAAACTCGGATAATCCATCTTGCAACCCTTTTTTCACTACAATCAGTTGTCTAAGTGCAGCAGAACGAGGATTTTCCATTTCTTTATACATCTTCTATAAAGAGTTACCAGAAAATGTTATTATTTAGATTTTATGGAACAGCATTACTACATTATCACTTATCAGAGTGGTTTCTACTTCAAAATATACTTAGGAGGGCACGCCTGGGGCGCCATAATATCTTAAATCCTATCTCATATATTTTGTGTAAACGCAGTGGATTTTGGAATGAAAGTCTTCCTTTTCCCCCTTTCTCTGCCTCTGTTAATTAAGCCACTTCTTTCTCTTGTTGTTCGAAGGAACTTGTCGCCGCCCAAATGTCACGGTTTTCTGTCAAATTACGATCTCATAAATTCGATTCTCATCGATTAATTCTGTTTCCGCCGCAAATCGATTACTGGTACACCTTGATCCGCTTCACGAGCGCTTAATTCCATCTCTCGAAACATTTTCGCCCACTTCTAAGCTTCTTTCTCTAGTTGTTCTAGAAATCGTGTATCATTTTCAAGTTTAGTTCGTAATTTTTATAATTAATCATTTTATTTCTACCTATATATAGGCGCCATTGCTTTTTATGGAAGTTAACATTGTTTAATGTCTGGGGGTTGATTTTATTATTTCCAATGAAAAAAGAAATTCGAACGGACTCCCGAAGCAAATCATGTTCGAAGGCAGCACTTTGAGTACTCAAATACGGAGCATTTTAATCGTTACTTTTTCATGCGTGTAAAGCGACTGTTTTATCGGAGCTGTAATTGCTCTCGTCAGTCACTCTACGTGGCCCAGAGATTAATTCCAAGATAATTATTCACGGCATGAAAATCTCCCCCCGATTTAACTTTGTGGAAAGTGAAAATGGGCTATGGATTTGTATCACTTGAGACATTCCTCTTTTTAATTCCTGCTTTTCCCTAAGAACGTATAATGGAGAGAAAGCATGAAAAGTTTTGGGGATAATTCTTTCGCTCGTTTTATCTTGGAAGATTATTTCCTTTGTAAGTGGACGGAGAGAGGAAAAAGATAGTGATCAGTCGATAAGCTTTTTCTTACTTTATCTTACGGGTATTTTCGGTGGTCTTTGGGAGCCCAAATCGTGTGCATTTGATATATTAATTAATTTTTTCGAATTTTTTTCTTCGCCTGAAAACGCGATCGTGGGGAGAAGGTTGATAAGTTGGTCTTTTAGAATTACTGTAAATTGGAAACGGTTTATTTTCAAGGGAGTTTGACCACCGAGTAGGTGCTTTATTTCGATGATATTTGGAGAGGATAACCAAGTCGGCAATTCGATGAAAGCGGTGTTCGATACCCGGCGAGGGCGAAATATTCGCACTTTATGAGCACAATTAGCTGTCGTATAACTTTAAAAGAAAGGAATACTATATTTATAAGGACTTCGGATATCATCACTTACCCTCTCGATTCCTAAAGCAGTTAAATTTAGGAGGTGTGTTTATCCCAGAGTGCATTCATTTCCGTGTGCAAATATACGGAAGCACGGGTTGGTCACCGAAATAAGGCCGCTTAAGAATTGGAAAATAAGGAAATGAAAGTTCCCAATAATAAGGAATAGTGAAATACACGAGTAATTTTTAGTCAAGAGGTCGCAGGTTCGACTCCTCAGAAGTATGCTCTTCCAAACTCGATTTCCTTTGAACTATACGTATATCGATTTCGATAAGAAAATCCATCTTATGCAAACACCATTGAATAGTATTCATTTTTATTATTTTATTTGTATTTTTAGTTTTTTTAATGCTATTTTTCATTCATCTTGTAGCTTAAATTTTTTGTACTTCATAAATCTCATTTTCTGTTTTTTTATGCGAACGCATTTCTTTTTGCATTAAAGCGTACGTTGACTGATTTATGCTTTCCGATACCGTTGCCTACCTTTTCTGTTTAATTTATTTTTCAACCATCTGAATGTTTCGTAGATTTTTCACACACCCCTTCTTGCCATCTTTTCTCGGTGTGGTAAACTATTAACCAAAGTTTTAATCCCTCGAAGTAGTTTTTTATATGACGAAGGGTTAGATGTAAGAAGAGACAATTAAGTGTCAGTTTTGTCCGACTCTTTTTATTCTTAACTAGTGTGCATTACTTTTCATCTAATTAGTTTACTGCGAGTGGAAGATTTAGTTATGAGACATAGTTCTCTTTGCGTAATTTATTGATATTTGATAGAAGAGTCTAAATATGAAATTTCTCCCTCATCGCGAGTTCCGTCCCTACGGCCCTTCCTTCATTTACATTCTTTCCGTAAGGTATGCGAGAAATTTACATACCTGCATACATACGACTTTATTTCAGGCGAAATTGGGACTGAATTAACCCGTTAATCATAAGTAAAAATAATAAAGAAAAGATAATAATAAGGAAGAAGAAGGAAAGTAAGAAAAAGAATGAAAATGTAAAGTCAATAATAAAAGTTGAATAATTACATAATAAAACATTGCAAGATCACAATAGTATCGGATCCTTAAAGAAAAGAAAAGAGAATCATAGCGTAAGCGAATGTGGAATTAAATGAAAATTATAAAATGTACTCCTTTTATGGAAGTGATTTGAATTAAGGACCGATTTATAGATTTAGCGTTGATTTTGTAAGAATAGGAAGATACGCTGCAGTTATGTTTTCATTCTTGGAAAGGAATAAAATGACAAGTGAACCTGATTTATTTTCAATATTCCTTTTCTCAGAATAGAAGAATGTTTTATATTTCTTCCAGTTCTCTTGTATCCCCTTTTGTATTCGAATGACATTTTTTTACGATTCCTAAAAATACACCGTTTCGCGTGACCATTGTGGATATCGTAGTAAAAGCATTCGATTGATCCGAATTCATCAATAAGCGGTCGATGGCGATATTCGTGTTAATGTTTCGTAAATATCCGTGTTTGACGCTGTATCTTGCATGTTTCCTTAATTGGGATAGCCATTGTTTCCTCTCGTTCGAGCAGAAAATGTCTTTTGATCGTGTCCATTCGAGTGAATTTCGTCGTGTAAATACTTCAGTGGCCGCTATCTCTTACAACATCGATAATGTTTTCCTGAAAATAAAGACTGATTAAAAAATTATCTAAGTGTTTCTTTAGCGACATCTCGTGGAATACACGACTATTACTCTCTTTAGGTTATTAGGATTAGGATATGTGTATTCTCGAATACTGCTTTAATTCGAACCGTTCTAATAAGCTTAGAAGAGACCATATAGATGGGAAACTACCATTCATTTATTCCGCAAAACGTAGCAAATACTTAAGAATCACTCGATGCACATCCTCAAAAGAGAGCAAAAATAAAGACAGTCTTGTCGAACCGATATCATCCAAAGGCTGCCCTACTCTAGCGTTGGCTGGTGAGAAATGACCGGCGTTCATTAAAGTCTCTATTCATGTTACTCAATCAGTCAAGTCAAAATATGAAAAAATATTCCCCTTTAGCACACGTATCGAATCAATTCTTCGTAGCAGTTTTACTGCTTCCATTTCATATGGAAGATTTTTCTTTTTCCATCTCTTTTCTATTCTTACAACGACGTTTTGTACATATGACAGACTAAGATAGACTTTTCAGAATATTTGCTCAGTTTTTTCATAATTTTGATGCCATTCGTGCTTTGCGCCGCCCCTTTGCAGTCTCCAACATTCAGTGTATACCCATAATAATTTAGAGAATTCACACTCTTTCATTACCTTTCATTCTGAGATTTTTTCCGTAATTTTCTCTGAATATTAATTCCTGTTATTTTCGATTTACTTTCGCTAAAAGAATGGTATGGTTCTTGAAATACAATTATATTTATAGAATGTGTAATGTTTCTGAATCAAAGTGGAAACAACTTCCAAATCCGAGAATTATGTTCACAGCCGACAAATGTTGTTGAAATCTACTTGAAAATGTAATAGCCCTCTCCTCGGAAGATCCACGAAATTAATTTATTTTAGAACTGTGTAATTCATCTTCGAGCGTACGGGTGTATTTTCGGTTTAACTAGATTCCTTTAATTCTTGTTTTACTGTTTGCACCAAGAATATGACGCTGTTAATTGAAAATTTCATGCTGAATACCCACGCGAAAGCCTATTCAGTTGAGTATCACCATTCACTTTTTACATTTGTCAAGTGCCTTGAGAGATTCTCGTGTCACTATCTCCGGATGAAAGCTATGAACTCTCTATCTGGCACGTTGTTTGATAAAATAGACGAATCGCAGAGGGTTCTCGAAATGTTGCTTTTATGGCTTCATTACTCATACTAATACTTGTAAAGCGAAATCAGGGTTTCCTCTACGCTAAAGAGTCCGCATTCTATCCAAACAGCATCTCTTTCATGATTCATAAATGATTTGATTAAACTTTTTCTCTTTGTAATTCTTGGTTTTATTAAACTACGAAACGCTGAAACATTTCAAGACTCTTTAAATCATAATTAAGTTATTAATATGTGAAGAGGTCGTTTGGTATAGTTGTCCTTGACATATTTTAATCTTTTTATAAGTGAATAATTTTGTCTTCAACGTATTTAGCCGTTTAAATCACGACCCTCTTCATTAGCTGCCAAGAGCATTGAAGTACTCGGCATGATGAAGTATTTTGCCTTTGCTTTACTTAATGAGCAACATTACGCTAAGGAGCGCGCGTTAATACACCACCAGTAGAATAATATAGCATTCGGTAAAGAATGACCACAAATAGGATTGTTACTCCGCATCACCTTTAGCCGTTGTCTTCCAAAGGAAGGCCGGGATTCTAAGAATCGTCCGAATTTCATCCTCAGGGAACTTTGAATGACATTCTATGTTAAACCAGTGTTTATGTACTCTGGCCCCGACAAACGACTAACGGAATTTTTTCAGCCATTATTAACAGTCGTGGTCCAATTTTCCTCTCTTACATCACGAATACCTTTGCGGCTTTCATTTCGGTACAGTTATGAACCGGAGATTCATTTTCCTATTCCAAAAGACAAATGAAGAAATATTCCATTCATGGAGATAAGTAGCAGGACCAAACGATATTAAAGGCAAACTAGAAATTGGAGATCCGTATTCTGCTGAAAATTTTCTCCCGTTTTCGATTGTATTTCGCCTCTAGAAATTTTTAATTTTAAAATGAGGAAAACGCAGTCTCGTTATCATAGGCGGGCGGTAAATGAAGGATTCACTTGTTCATCGAGCTGTTTACGACTGCCAGGGTTTTGTTTGTCAGCAACTAATCCTGAAGTGTGATTAGGCGTGCGTTCATATAAGCGAAGCAGGTGACCCGAGTTTTAACAACCGCTCCATGACCCACGGCCGTAAAATTGTTACGATCGGCGGCCTTAGAGAGGTCGCGTGGGAATAATGTGCGAGCACTGAGCCAGTGCCGCAGCGAAGACAATCGAACCAAGCGAATCCATTCTTTAAGAACGAATCGTATGAAAAGAGGTTGTTTATAATGCAGTTCGTATCTCTGTAATTAATTCGATGGAAACGCTTGGGTTTGCGTTCATTCATCCCATATTGTAAGTGCTCTTCATTTGTTTGCTCTATTTCTTTATTTATTCGAACATACGTTTGAGTCTATCATATTCCAGGCGCTGTAGTCTTTTAAGAATGCTGTAAAGAATTCAGTCGCCGAGTAAACTAAGTAATTTGCCGTTTCATTTTCACTTAAGTTACAAGTATATTTTGAAAGAAAGTCATTTTTGGATGTACATTTCTTAGAGTGCGTTAGGAAAAGGTACTGGGGTAAGTACTACTACTAGGGGTGTAGGGTACTGGTCAGTAAGGATGGAGTATTTTTTAAAATGCTGAGGCCCCCACCGGGGATCGAAACCGAGATTGCTTTCACCAAAGAGCTGCCGACTAGGCTATCCGGCAGCCCAGTAAGGAAATCCTTGTATTATTTCCGTTTTGTCCGAGTAGTCTTATTTCAGACCGTCTCCATTCCTCTTTCAGACGATTTTAGAGGATTTTAATACAGTTTTCAAACTGACATCGTGGACTCAGTGAAGTAAGATTGACACAATGGATCCACTTAGTCGAGCCCATGTGTTCACAAAATTCCTCAAGAAAAACAGAATTATTTTCAATTAGCCAGTAACTGAAATTATTCAATATAAAGCTCTGGGTTGTTGATACAGATTGTTACTTAAATTGATTGAAAACGTGGCTGTTCAAATCGCTGTTTAATTTCTCAATTTAATCGTCATCAGTTTTTGTTAAACGGAGAAAGGTATAACTCTAAGACAACAATTAAATATTGGTAAAGACAATGGCACTTCTTTATTTCATTGTTATACTTAGAGATCTTAATTTAGGCGAGATTGAGATTAAAAAGTCTTGTTTATCTAATCAGTGATAACTTCTATTTAATGTTTGCGTAAAAAGAAAAGAATGTAACCTTAAGAAAAGAGATCCACAGCAGAAAAACAACCACAGGGAAGGGGGTGTGAAAAACCTACTGATGCCTAAAACATGTAATGGAAAGCTGTGTATAACACTGTACTCACCAAAGCAAGGAATCGAACAAAATGAAATTAAAAATGGTCAGATTGCAATAATTCACAAATAAAGAGAAAGTAATAAAAATCACAAAGTTAGCACTATGATCGTAATACAAAATACAACGGTTAACTTTCTTGGATCATTCTTTAAATCTATCCCGAATACAGGGCAGATGAGAAGTTTTTCGCCGCATGTGTAGATGTATTGTGCGTGTATATACGCATAGAAATTTCCTAATCCCACAATTTTTATACGTGACTCGTTTTCATGCAAGTAGCAGTGCCCATATCCAGCAACCCATATAAAGTTGTTTTATTGTCCGCTCTTCATTTGGCACTCAAATGTAGATACATATCCAGCCGACCGATCGATGGAACCTCGTTTATAACCTTCGGAAAAAAATGGAGCGAAACTTATTCTATTTTCCAATAAAAACTTTCATTTTCGTGGGACACAGGTAAGGATTGCATGCGTTCGGAATCGAAAATGAAGTTGAATTGGGAGAGTTTAAATTCCATTCCGCATTTCCAGAAAAAATTATCGGTGCACTTAAATATTATAGGGGCGTAAAAAGGAAACGGCTGGAGAAAGATAAAGTGCGGCTTATGCGCACGGAAAAATGTCTCCTCTTTATTTTGTGAGAAAATTGACAAGCGATACACGCATCCCCACTCCTTTGCATACTAAAAGCTTTGTTTGGCGTTCCTTCTCTCCACTATCGATTCATGAAGTATTTTACGATCTCGCGGAAGCTGCATGGCAAAGTATCCAATGAATTCTAGCAGATTACTAGTGTTAGGGAACGAATTCTTTGTGTCCTTCGCAGTCTGTTATCTGACATACCTTATGGTTATTATTACAGATAGGTGCACGACCAAGTGGAAGTATGTCGGTATTATCATCTCATTAATGCAAACATAGTATAGCATTTATATAGGGAGTCCCAATAAGATTTAATTCTTGTGTAAAACACATTATGTACGTGAAAAATTCTTATTTTAAACTTCAGAATACATTGTGGTTACGTATGGAAAACAATATCGCACATATGTCCGCCAGAACTTTGTTGATTATTAATTATTATATTAACCTTACTCCCTTACGCTTAAACTAAAGAAAATGTATAATTGTGCGTTGTTTACTGTTTAAATTGGTAAAAAAATAAACATTTAAACGTGAAAGAAGAGAAAAACTCATAATTTGTTAACTTTTTTTAATTTAATAGAAAATAAAGGAGTTAAATGTAGAAAAAGGAGTGGGACTCGTCAAGACCCGCTTTCGTGGCCTCAAAATATTGTTTTCCCTTCATTTTTTCTTCCCTATTGAAAAATTTCTTTACTGGAGAGCAGCAATAATAATTTGCTATAGGGTAATGTTCTTTAAACAAAGCTCGTTTACTCTCTACGTAAAACAGGTCCTTCGCTACGTAAGAATTATACTATTTAAGAATTCATTGTAAAACTTTGTAGAGGAATAATAATTTTATGATATCGACATTCTTACAAATAGGTGCACGTAAAACCATATACTGACCTGGATCTTCAGCGTCGTTAAAGCGAGCCTTTGTTTTCGATATCGCACGTTTTCGAAAGTTTCTCTAGCCAATCTTGCTAATGATGATCCTAAATCGAAATAATATTTCTAACCGAGGTCGATGGAATGGCAGTGGTTCATGACCACAGTGGCACATGACGTTGGCCTCCTTCAGAGATCTTCACTCACTTTGGCCGCACTTTGGCATTGGAACCCTCAATCAATCGCCGCCTTCGCTTTGTTTCATACGCACTTGCATTCTTCCAGAGGGAGGAATTATCCCTTGTCCGAAATTTAACTAAAAAACAATTGTGATAGGAATGTTTAGATCTTGAAACTATGTTTGCTTTTATTTATCCGTTAGCTAGTATGTCATAGATTTCACAAATTTATAATTTTTAAATTAATATTTTTTATTTAATTATGTATTTGATTTTAGTTTTTTAATGTATCTTAGCCGTAGATGTACAACATTAATTCAAAACTGATGTTTTCGTAGAATATCTGTAATGGTTAGCTAACAAAGAAGACATACTGATCTAATCTCTCCAAAAGTAATGATAATTACAATATTGTTAGAAGTGCTTCGACAGCTGTGGTCATTTCGTAAATATGGGTCCTCACCGGGAATCGAAATTATGGTAATGGACGCTCATTTGTGAATGTCTAATTTAAACAAACGATTTAGGTTTTATATCTGTTTATCTGACGAATGAATCAATCTTTGAATAAAACCGCAAACAGAAGTCAACATTCGGAAAGAAGGTGAAAATGAAAAAAAAAGTATTTATGCTCCCGAACAGCCAAGTGGGTATTGCGTTCGCCCATTGTGAAAACAGGTTCGGTTGTGGTCCGATGCGTGAGAATTGACTGTCGAAGCTGAAATAGTGAGAATAAGCTTTCGAAATTAAAATACTACTAATAATGATAATGTGAACAACATACGGTAAATGTATTCATACATAAAATAACAGTTTCCTTTTTCGTACCTTAAAAATCACTTTTATTCTGAATTCTTTTTCATGAACTGTTTTCTCTTCCTTTCTTATTCACCATTCATTACATTTATTTCCTTTCCGAACTACACTTGATCTCTCAGTTGAATTTTAATTTCTTAGAGATCAGAGGAGTTGCTCTTTTCAAAGCAGCCAATCAGAAAAGGTATTTCTAGTTTTATGGTTTATTTATTCGAAACAAGGAACGATTTCTGACATCGTTTGCATTTTTATGGATTCTTAACCGAAAGAGGAGGAATGCTGAGATTAGCCAAAGAATTGCTGTGTTTCAATATAAGGAGGTATCGTATAATTGTGACCATCATTCTTACGTCACAAAACAATTGTTAAATTAAAGAATTCGAAAGTATAGAAAGACTTCCTCTATTGACCGATTCAGACAATTTACTGATTTGCCAAGAATATAGGAAAATGAAAGAAGAAGGAAGTTCTCGGTAGATTTATCGCTGAGTCTGAGCTAGCGAAGAAGATCCCACGGAAAGAATTATCTTTGATTTCATACCATTTTAATGCGATTTTACCAATACTAATCGTACGCTGACCTTGTCCAGCGGCTTGTTGTTCAACTTAAATGTCAAATATAACTTTATCTTATGATAGTCGATAAGTATCATATTTTGGTAATCTGCAATATGCTTGAAATCTTTACGCATCCATCGTAACAGTCTTAAATCTCGAGAAGTAGATTTCATCTTTCAGCCGTGATTTGTGGCAGTCAGTCGATGGAAGGCCTCGATTCCTCTGCGCAACTTGTGGTCTTCCTAATCCTCAATACTTGCTTATGGTTGGGTTTTGCCTGCTTGTGGATTACCCAATTATCTCCCGTTGTTTACAAATGAAATCCAATTCCCCAAGTCTTCAGATCGTAGCTTTGCCGTTTCACCTCTTTGTTAATTAATATACCAACTTATTTTCGCCATCGAATTTCCTTCAAAATCATAAGGAATGTAATGTGTTTTCTAGTTGATTTGAGAAATGTTTTCGAATTCAAATAGAATAAGAACTCCAGCGAATTTATCGAGCGTAACCGAAAATAATCTCCGATTCTTAAAACTTCTTTCGGTTTCCATTGATCAGTCTGTTTCGTTAAATTTTAATATTCTGTTGGTAATAATAGAGCAATAGTCTGAGCTTTATCTCAATAATTATCATCGATTAAAATAACCCCAATGAATACCAAAATGTTATCTCTCGAAGAAAAGGAGTCTTATGAAAGAATTATCCAAGTATGTATCTGAATGTATCGAAGTGGCATTTGGGCATGTTCGTATGGCTAACAAGTCATCAATATCGATTCAATAGGCAGTACATATATTTGAGTATCGACTGTGATTCCGAGGCAATTTACAGGGCATTTAAGCGTTCACTAAAACACGGCGGATTCTTCGCCATGCTGCCTAGACGAGTGTTACACGCAATCTAACATCACGTGACACGGGGTTATTAGTGTTATCTCATTCTGCCACACCCCCTTTCGGGAGAAAATGGAATGAAACTGCGATGATATAGGAGGGGAGTTTGCAACCGAGTGACAGCTTATAAATACCGAACATCGTGAGATTCGTGAGGAATTCGTGACTTTTGAAAGAGGCACTGAGAATTAGCACTTCATCCGAGAGGAAAAACTTTTCAATTTCCTTCCCCGAATATGTATGAAATTCTCCCTTCCTTTTATAAATTGCCCTTATCAGCGGTATTGAGAACGGATGGGGTAATTGTGAGTCTTGTTTCTTCCGATCCATATGACATTGAAAGGAAAATAAAATACTTTTTCATATTATTGACTATGAAAAGTGAGCGCGAGTACTCCAATAACTCTCTTCCTTTTCTGATAAACATGTAATAAGTCTTCTTTAGCCTATTTCCTGAATTTCGTACTCATGAAAATGAATCTAAGACTTTTTATGTTAGTTAAAGTCTCCGTATTAAAAAGCAAAGCCGACTCTTTCACTGAAATGAAGTCTCGCATCATGATTTTTTCTTCATAAATAATGACACTCGGCATTTAATGTATATGGATTCCGTACACCAAGCTTGAAATTTTCCGTCAGCAATAAATTCCTAAGAGAACTCTTGGATTCGTCTATACAGTGAATAAACCCACACATTGTTGGACATAGAATGTCTGAGTAAGATATTGGCTTCATAAATAAGTCAACTTCATACGTTCACAAAACCATTGGGACTTTGCATAAAAATATTTAAGTAAAGGATTAACTCCAGTTATTCTGGTGTATACGGCATACTTAAAGTTACACACTCTGATTTTCATCTCTTCCCCATTAGTATTCGTTCTTTAAGTTGGTAGTATCATTTTATCATTAGTCCAGTGGCAATATTATCTAAGAATCAAGTTCACAGAATTAACTTGTTGACCTAAGAGTATCGATGTGTAGGCGTTGGATTTTCTCTTCATCTTCCTAGATTATGTAAGCACGGCGTTCGAGGTTTCCCTTTAGATTTCTTTAAAAGTTGTACTCGCTGAAAGAGGCAAAAGGGATGCCTTCTCTGCATATATTTTGTAGAAAAAAATCTGCTCCAAAGTTGTTGCTTAGGAAGCTGGAAGTTTTGAAAGAACTTATTACAGAGTAACAAGACACGACCAAAACCCGTCTCCAATGAGAAATATCTTGATAATGAGGTAAAAATACATTTCCCGAGTATGATTTTCATCCAGGTGCTCCCGCCTAGAAAGAAGAAAAAAACCCTGTAGATTTAGAAACATTGATGATTTCTCGTTGAGTATCTTATTTGCGATTGAAAGAAAAAACAAGAAAATTACGCCACAGAAACGCTCACAAACGTTGGAATCCATTCCCACAGCAACGCTATTTGTTTTCGTTGGCGTTGTGTTTTCTCATTTGAATATAAGTTAGCTTCTCTTTCATTTAAAAGTCCATTTTTGGGTTTTTTAGAGAAAGAAATCGTCATAGAGATTCGAGTTTTCCACTCATAATGATCAGCATAATCTCACGAGCAATTCGCTTACTGTTACGTGATTATTTTTCTCAAGTGTTAGTTTTACAAGTATTTTTTAGTAGTAGTATGAGTAATATTTCTTTATTTTTAGAGCCAAGATTCACTTTTGTTATTGTTATTACAGCATCAAATTTTCACTAAGGATTTCCCAACAATTAATTAATAAGCTAATATAAATAATCCGTGGAAGTTGAGAAAAGTGAAAGTATAGTAATATAAGATTAAATCGCTGGAGAGAGAAACAGAATTTAAATTAAAACTGAGGCAAATGCAAGGTAAATGAGCATTCAGTAACCATCTACTCCCAGTTTATTTATATTTCTATTGAATTGGGAGGAAGAAAAGATTTATGCTCTAAATTTATCTGTTCTCTCTGAGCATGTTATTTTTATCTCTGTTTCGCATAAAATATTTACATAGTGATGTCTTAGAAATCCTTTTGAAGAAGCTCCCTTATATATCTTTGCATATTTTATATCCGAAACTAAAAGCTAATTACCGATAGATATTATTCCTCTTTTTGTGGGGATATTTCCGTGGATTTTCGTCTTCTCCAATTGAAAAGATTTTTTCCCCAAAAGCAAAATCTTCCGCGTTTTTTCTTTCTTTATAATTTTTATTTTAAATTGAAATAAAAGATGTGGAAATGAGGTAAATTCAAACTCGCATGAATAAGAATTCTATTTTTTATTAACTAATATCTAATGGTTATGAAAAGAAAAGTAACCTAGGAATGAACTCCCCATTTTCTAAGGCAGCACAAAAGACCGTCAATTCGAGCAAGGACACTTGCTCTCTGTTACGCTGGAGAACCGCAAACAGTTTTAAACAAGCCTCTTCATGCCATTGAAGAAGAGAGCATCTTATTGGGTTTGTGTTCCATTAACGTCCGAACTGTTTAACGTCATATGGCTTTTAATTTCCCCCTTTTAGCTTGATTACCGCTAATATAGATGGATGCTCCATTGATGTTTCCCTTTCGCTACACCGCTTTTATTTTTATCCAATTCTCGTCAAGATGACGCCTCTCTATTAATTATAAAAAGGTTTTCGCCTCCATTTAATACGGAGTACTTTTACGATATTCTATTTGCTCAATTCTGCTCTACGTATCCAATTTATTCCTCTTCAATGTGGGAAATATTACACTCTCCCCTTTTATTTGATGTATGTTAATAACTTTGCTTCTCTTTCTCATTTATGTATTTAATAAAATGAAGAATGTACATTTTCCTAAGTTCGCACAGTACTTGAATTGATTACTTTTGTCTCGTGATCATTTATTTATACGGATAAATGAGGGAAATTCCCTTCGACCTCCATATTCATTTATTCTTTTCGGCGACGAGAATATTTCCCCGTGATTTGCACATCTCGCATGCTTCGTGATCGTCTCCCTGTAGCGTGTCCACTGCCCTTTACTTCATTATCCACAAATTCCCATTAAATCACTCATGGTTCATTGCTAATGAACGAGAAATAATATCTCATCTATTAAAGGATAGCTATTTCTACGTATATATATATATATATGTATCCCGCCTTTCGGCGTGTGGCGGAAGGAATTTAGGATTTACAGCCATATTTCCCCTTATTTGAGTCACACTGTATAGATTATCTTGTTTCAATTACTTAGTATTCTCTGATGATAGGTTGCCAAACGGTGCAGTGGAAATATTTTTAAAATATATGCATGAAGCTTTCACTTCGTGGAATTGCATTCCTAGAAAAATTAAATTCACCATAGAGTGAATTTTATTTTTCTGATAAAATTTAGCCAAAATTGTGTGTGCCTCCACCTGAAGCGGAGAATAAAATTCCTTTGTAATAAATCATTTATGTATTTTCTTATTATTATAAAATTCAGCATCGATCTGGTACATTTTTAAAAATAAGAGAAAAAGATGCTAGAAGTAGACATTGCAAGGATTCATTCTTTTGATTACAAGAAGCTGAATAAGTAGCTCAAATGTTTAAACCCACTGCCACACTTAAGGCTGCTTTTGGGCCATTTGTGTAGATTTTGATGTGTGATTTCTAAGTCGCGTTGCCGAGATTTCGTCTGATTTCGTTAATATATATTATACCTGTCGAAATCGATTACTTTAAATTTTGTTAGCCCGGACTGAGACCGAAGGGCACACCAAGTAATTCTTCGGTCTCATTTCAGTTCGGCGGGTCGCCATATTCTCCTCGGCCGCCATTTTATGAAGGCACGGAAGTGGTCTCGCGCCAAAGGCTTTAATGAACATGAGAAAGTGTTTGCAGATGACCTCAAATATCCTCTCGACCAAGCCTCCGTCTGAGATTAGTGTGTTTCTTCTTGCGGATATTGCGGATACAGACAGTGAACCTCTAATGGGTTTCTTGGATGCGATCGACACCTCTAATGAATACGGAAGCAAGATCATCGTTTGAAATACATCTCATAGAGTGCTTCTACTTCATAATATTTTCATTCCATAAATGTTTTAACTCAACGATGTCGCCTCCCAACAGCTCGACATTTATAGATTTGAAAAGAAAGTAAATTAATAAGATGCTAATTTTATTGTTTATTATCATGGATTGACATTTAACACGTGGTTATTTACAGCTGACAATAATTGTAATGAATACATAAAATCAACCAATGTTTGATATTGCTGAAACAGATTGAAAACGGTATAGCATTGCAGCGGTCGGGACATTCAGTTAATATCAGCGCTATCTTCATTCCTTGAATTTTGCTACTTATAGATAAGATCAGCGGATATTAAACTTAAAAGGAAGATCATTTAAATTACGTATGTAAGCCTTCTCTCAGCGTGTGTCAGGGAGTGCGCGACTCCAATAAAAAATCTTGACGCCAATACTTTTCGAATTTATTTTTCTCGCAATGTCTGTGTAATAGGGAGGACGAATAATATCCGCAACAAATTTCCAGAACGTAATTGTATTTACTAAGTATATTTAACCTTTGTTTGAATCTTCCAAATCGATCGGCGAAGTTTTAATTTCTCCCATTTTCTTGTATTTACCGAAGATATTCGCTCTTTCATGCTCTGTTTTCTTTGTCTCCGAATTGTATCTTTCCTCTTGCCACCGATTGTTCCGTATACCTTTTGTTCCTTCTTTCGAACTTAATTAAGTAGTGGGCGTCACGTTCTAAATTAAGCAACTGAATATTCAGCTCACTTTTTCCCCATTTCCAATCCACAAATGGTTGATGTATAAATAATTCGTTTTCTCCATTAGGTTTTTGGTCTTACAAACTGTTTCATATAATTCTCCTCGTATTTTTCTCTCTGTCAGTTACGTTTTGGAATTGGAGTTTTGAAATGTAGCATTTCTTCCGAAGAACATCTGTTTAATTGGGTTTCTTGTTTCAATGGCCACTCTAATTAGAATAGAAATTTGATTCTTTTTATATATTTAGATTCTCTTTCTGTTGGTGGTCAGCTTTTCAGCTGTATTAGCGAACGGCTCTTTGCTCTCCGTTCGTAAAAGTCGAAAGAGTAATTTTTATTTTCGTACATTTTAAAGGAAGATTTTCGAAAAGGGAAGCTAAGTGTAAAAGATCAGGTGCTTTTATATCGGACATAGTTTTTATAAACGAAATGGTAATTTATAAATTGATTTAATATCTGACATTGTTTTCCGCGTGTCAACCATGGTGAATACCACCAGGCTAAGCCAAATGGATATCGCGCCTTAAAATATTTAATATTGTTTTCAGTACAGAAACAATATAAAGGCTAACTTAGATTAAATGATTGAAAATTCTCCGGAATTCGAACGATAATTTTAAAATTTTAATTATCGTGGCGTTTGTGAAATCTTTGAGTTCTGCATCATTCCCGGCAGCTTTTAATTTTGAGAAATGAGGTTAGATAATTGCCTAAACCTATTAAATGTGTAATTGTGGAAAGTTAGTTAATGCTATTGGAATGAGTGATTGCATTTTGGTTCTCTGACACGAATCAATGCATAATTCAATTTTCCACGTGATTCGGGTTGGTAAATGCGAAAGATTGACAAGCAACACAATTTCAGTTTATATTTTTATCTACTACGAGAAAACAAATTAATTACAATTGAATAAGAATCCTTGGCAGCTATAGGGAGCGGAGTGTTACTAAGTGAAGCTTTAAAATAATTTCCCTACTTGGAAGTGATCCGTTTTGATAAATTTGCGCGTTTCGTGAGTCATTTCCTCTCTGGGATTCAACATGGCCACTGTGCGCACTCTCTCGTCGCATTCAAATGACAGTCGCCTCGAGTCCGAAGACTCACAATCCTTTGTTTTCAAATCCTTTCATTTTTGCCCGTCTTTTTCGCTGAATTCCCTTCGCCCACTCGCATTACATTACCCTCGAGTAAACTCTATTCATTCCAACACTTCCTCTAATTGCTGCCAAAAATGCTCTGAATTGCGACATTAGAAATGTGCAGAAATAATTCAAAATGCCCTCCCATTGCGGTTTGCTCTGTTTCTAGTGCTTTTTAATATTTGTCCTTCCTCTATACTCTAAGGTAGTCGCTTCACTTAACAAGCCTATTTCTAATTTATTTAAAGATTTCTTTTCACAAAATCTTACTCACTTTGTTATTAGATGTGTGTGTTTAGTAAGTATGTACGTAACTACTATTCTTTATGAAATTTTGTATTTCCATCGCTTCATGAATATCCATTTGTTAATTTTAAACCCTTTCTTGCGTCATACCTATAACAGGTAGAACAATAACTTTCTTAAAGGAGGTATTGTTTGGTCTCATTTCAAGATTGAATATTTATATACATCGTAAAATACGAGGGTGGTCCGAAAAGTTTCCGACCCCAGTTTTTTCAGAAATCTTCAGAAGATTTTAGAAATTTTCAGAAAACATGTCGAGAAATGGCGAAGTGTCGGAAACTTTTCAAACCACCCATGTACTACTAATAAAAACACTGGAAAGCGTTAATTTTTGTCTCACGCATTTTTTGATGTTATTTAATGCTTTCTATTATTTATTTATCACAAAAGTAATTAGCATATCAGTATATATGTATTCCACGCTATTAAAAGCTGAACATAAAAGAAATATTTAATTTAGTCCATAGTATGAACATTAGAGCCACAGTCGCACACACATTGTGGTAATTTTTATCGCTTCGAAGCCATGCAGTTTTTTATGACTGAGACGTGTTTTTATGATTGTGTAATCATCACTACTTATTTAATTCATTTTATAACGCTTTGCCGCCAATTTTGGATCTGTTTGAACCAAATATGGTAAATTTGCTCTCACCGTATCGGCGAATTCGAAGGTCACTCTGCTGCGGCCAAAGAACACACGTGTCTCGCTAAGAGAAAATCTCATTTAAAACCGCCTTCTTGAAAGCATATGGATACAGGCAATATCCTTTATTCTATATTCACTGTCTCTGAATCTTTCTGAATGGATAAGTAAACTATGTTTCCTAATTCTTTTAATCGAATGTAGTTGGTAAAGACAAGCCTATTCATGCTGAATCGAAAAATACGCGATGTACCCAGAAATTAGTGATCAAAACCGAATTGTAATCTTATAGGAAGAGATGGGAATTAATTTTCAACGAGAGTATTGCTGTACTACATAGATCTCATCTCATTTTACATTTCTACATTCAGCGTTGGGAAATAATATTTTCCTTTTGGAGAATTCACTCGCGATTTACTCTTTATCAGATATATAAGTAGTCTACTATCAATATTTGTACGTGTAAGAACGAATTTTCTACATGTATATCTACATAAAAACCCTTTAAGCCGCCTTTCGGTATGTGGTAGGGGTTTAAACACCGAACGTTTCAACCATTTCTTTAGTTTACTATTTTGGCGTTCGCGGAAAGAGTGAGTCTTCAAGGAGAATTTTCCTAGAATCTGTTTCTCTTATTTTAGGGTTAATGTTTGATTGTAGAAGAAGTACTAACTCGTTTATATCTTCTTGCGCTTACTATAAATTCATCAAGCAATTGCAACCATGAACGAAGATGCTCTCAGAGGCAGGTTCGAAAGAAAGGTTAGCTTCTTTCTTTCGAGGATTCGCAACCTGCCTCCGAGAGTATCTTCGTAACGCTTGTCTGTTTAACGTAGAATATTTTAACTAAACGTATCGCATTGCGCTGAACTTTCTCGAGTTCACTCGTTTCATCCGCTGGATTCAATGTACTTGCCGCGTAAAAGAGAAAGCTACCTAATGCAAGCTTTATGCAGCATGTCAAGCCGTAATACGGTCGCGTCATCCCGGTAATTAAATGGCCGGACATCGAGATTGTAGTACTGGAGAAACAAATTTAAATTTCTGAGTTAGTTTAAATTAAATGAAGAAAAGGTCGTTCTTCTGTATAATTTAGTCGCTATCTCTCGGCATCGCTGTTTGATCAACAAACAATTCTGTGAAAATATAACCGAATGGGTTAATTAATGATGTCCTGGAATTGACAATTAAGCTGCTCAGCGGACTGTTCTTGTGGTAGTCATATTCGTGTTTACATTAATTTATTTCTTGTATTCTCATTTCTTTGCTTCGGCAGGAATCGTGGCCGAACAAAATGATGCGATTAATTGTGTTACAGTGAACAATATCGGCACTGCAGAGTGAATCATTCAGTCCATGAAACTTAATCCTTTGGAAATAAGGTAAAATCTTTCTTAAAACGTAGGTCGCAATAACAGGGTTTGCTGTTGTAAAAATAAACACTTAAGTACGTGAAATTTCTCTTTAAGAACTATGATTTGTCATATTCCATACCTGTAAACATTTTTTCCCCTCAAAGTCTTACTTTTTCCTAGATACCATACAAATGTCAATCAAGTAGAAATGCAACCCCACTTTCTGAAGCCGAAAAATCGTCCGTCCTAAACCATTTCTGATTCGCTTAAAGTGTTCATCCCCTCAGATACAATTACTATCTCCTAAAATATCGTCTTCATCTGTGTGAAGACTTGACTGGGAACAATTTATCTGTATTTGAGCCCATCGGTCGGCATTAGTTTTGTGCTAATTGAGTGACAGCCAAAAAGAATGTGTTGTCTCTCTCCCCTGTATTTCTGGTCGCTGGAATTTTTTCCGAACCTTTTTTCTGGATTATCGCGCTCTCTATACTTTCTCGAGGCAAAAAGAGGATTGATCCTCTTCATTGCACATTTCATCGTGTTTCCCATACACTCTTACATTCGATGGACACTGTTTTCGTTGAAAGTTAATAACCTTATGAGGTGGCAGCGCTCATCAAGGTCCCGGGTTCGAATCACGGCTGATCAAGGTTTTCTGGTTAAAGAATGATTGCTTCGTTTGCGTCCGTTTTTTGCGTTTTCATTAAAACGGATGTAATTGGGGGCTCCTGTTTACGTTAAAGAAACAATAAAGATAATATTTTATTATTTATTTATATTTTGTCGGCATGGCAATCAGTACGGCTGTGTAAGGAGCTTCTCTGATATTGCCAAGGAAGAGATTAAATGTGAACTATCCTGATTTTCTTTATTTACGAAATTAGCTACATAATTCTACTATAAAATTCAAAACGCACTCGCGAAAGTTAAAGGTTTAGGTGTTCAAATTTCTCAATAAATAAGCGCTCGACAAATTAATTGGGAAGCTCTTTAGATAGTATTAGACATAATCTCCTTTATCATTTCCTAAACAATTCTTCTTTTGTGGAGTGAAATTAAATGCAAAATTACGACGAAAGTGTGAAGTCAACGAAAGAGATATGCGGAGTGATTCAAATAAAACTATGTACACTATTAGCAACCAAAAGCGATGACGATATGAGTATTCCTTTGAATGCTCGAGAAAGCGCAATGTAATGTTATAAAACTCATGATGACATTCGATAAGGAGCGATCAATGGCAATTTTATATCGGAAATCAAAAGGGTCGCTCGACTGATGAAGGTAAATCCGAACCAGGTCATGCAGCCTCTCGCAGAATCCAAATGAACAATCCTTATAATACTGGTTTGCATACAGCGTGACTCTCGTGTTGAGGCGAAGGATTTTTCCACCAAAATACAAGCAGATGAACTCCATCAGTGCGATTACAGCAAATTCCGTGCAGTGTTCCATATTCATTATGAGAAGAATTTCCAGCGACGCGTGAAAAAACAAGGCCAGAAATTGTGACGTCTCTTCCAATGCCATTTGCTTTCCAATGAAACGCGTGCTCAAATCTCATTTATTATACTTCTCACATTCTGCGAACAGCAGTCACACATTCTACTATGCCGTTATATTCGCGCTTCCACTCGAACATATTTAGGAAAACATATATTTCACTATCGAGGCTCATTATCATTTTCCAGAGATGGTAAATTATCCAATCGTATTTGTATGTGACTTTAATCGTAACAATCGACTTTGATGAAAGCGGTCCCTGGTTCGATACCCCATGGGAATGGTCTTAGCCGTAAAATACTTCTTTTCCTTCATCTCTTCCTTTTTCGCCTTCTCCACTTTCACATTCCATTCCACTCCTTCCGCACCCTCTTCTAATCACCTTTCTCTGCAACAGTTGTAGGATTCCACGATTTCATTCACTCTTGCAGAATCAGAATGTCAAACTAAAGGACGAATCTAAAGTAAGAGAAAATCAAAATAGTGAAGTGACTATTCTTGCGAGATTGAGACTAAATAGACTTTTCTGACATCCAACTCATCGTCATAAAGCATTTCAAAGATAGAGATAGCTTAAAAAAAATGCATAGAAGAAAATTACTGGGTTTTTTCTTCTTGGTTTAAAAACCAAAATACCCCGCAGCAGGGAAACACTCGCAAGAAAGAGGTTGTGAGAGTCTGAAAGTCTATCAATACACTTAAAATAGATAAACAAAAAGAAATAAATTTGAATAAAAATTAACCGAAAATGAGACTAATAAAGTACGAAAATATAGGTTCCAAGACATGTTAGAATGAAAAGTACCAAAATGAATAAAACATACGCGTGATAAGCAACTTTCCCGTCGATAAAATTAATTAATTTTAGAATAAAATCGATAGAACGAGCTGTGGAAACTGAAGGATCTCACATTTCTTCTTGAATTTGCGTTCCATTCCTCTTTTGCTTATTTTAATCTTTATTCTTTTCGTTCTCATTTTCCATATTCCCCCTTCTTAAATTGAAGTCATTCGTGCATCATTTTATCGATTCGCTTCTTTTCACACTTCCGTCAAACTTTTTGCTCTCCGACGCAAGGAGCTTATGCATTTTTCATTACTCTTTCCCAACCAATTTCGACGTTTTTTCGTCTCTCCTAATGCGGACAAACGCGCATTCCAACGGAAGGTCTCCAAAATACTATTTCCGCCGCGCTCTATGATGTCCAATTTAAACTATATCGCGGTTTGGCCTATTAACTATGCTGTCTAGCGATGTTTAATTCAGCTATTATATAAACATTGGAGAGCGGATTAATAACCTAGCTGAGGGCCTCTGTAGAATAATAACTGTTGCTCTTTTCGTATTAAGTTTATATATATATATATATATATATATATATATATATATATATATATATTTGCAATTAGAAAGGCATTGTATTTATGGTAAATTGTGTCACCGATCGAGAAAAGATAAGCTCAGTACTTCGCGTAGAAAACGTAGTGTTTTTTATAAGTTGGTCGGAACTCATGGCTGATTAGCAAGTTTTTCGTAACCCCGAATATGTTTTTTTTTATATATTTTAGCAAACTAATCTCGAGTCCATCCGATTGCCGGAGAATAGCAATTATCATGGAGTCGTATTTAGCGGAGTGTGTTCCTTAATTCCTCGCCAGGCGGCTCTCTCGGCGCCTAATCTCCTTAAAGGAAGAAACTGGCGCGAAGGAAAAGATCTTTTTTTATTTATCTCCATTGGCATCATCTCCTCTGCGATGTGAATCTTTGGATTTGAGATCACACACTTCACTTGATGTTTTTAAAAGATGGAGATTGTCACCCAAAGGAGGTCGAGTCTAAAGTGATCTGAGAGAAAAGCGATAAATTAATGACATATTCGGTGACCTTCGTGAACTGGGAGCAATTGGAACATTTCATCATTAAAAAAACTCTTAATTACTCTTTTTTATTCAGTGATTAATAAATTGAATTCAAATGTTTCATAATAGTATCGTCCAAACTTCTGGTAAAGCGTGTCATTAATTTCTATCCCTTAGTTTTAGTTTCCATTATTAAGAAAAGAAAGCACTTTACGTCATCGTCAGGACCATTTCATTATCTGACGACGGTTCGAAACCGTTTATTGAATATTGAGGTCCTTTTTTCTTTATAATAGAGACAAGGCTGAGGCAGAATCTTTTAGTTTCGATCTCGGTGTTACAAGGTATGACGTGAACTTTGATGTAAAGATCGCAGTTGTAGTGGTTACTTTGAAGGAAACCAAAACAGGGAAATGTAAGAAAATAACTTGCCGCGTGTCATTTAGCGGGTGTTTGTTATTTGCTGAAAAATAGAGAACCAGCAGAAAACATTCTATCTATGAATATCGTTTAGATTCGAAGACCTACAAATGATCAGTGACTTTCTACTTAACAGTGCCGAGTTCGAAGCTATTCAGTCTCTCTTTCCGAAATATATATATCGCCTTTTCCGCGCTAAGCCTTATTTTCCTTTAGAAATGCAATTATTTCGTAAATCATTGATTAGCGGTTAATATTTACTGAGAATAAAGAGTTAAGAATCCAGTAATAATCTGCAAATGGGTGTTCTGAGCATTGGCGATGCGAGTGGGAGATCCGGGTTCGAGTACCGATTGTATAGGAATTTTTATATCGCGATTATTTCTCTCGTGAGGAGTTAATTCTACTTTCTACAGTTTTATCGCGAACCAGAGTATAATGTTTCCAAGAAAATATGTAACCCAGCACGCATAGGCCAACAAAACAAAAGATGTTACGTAATCTTGCACACATTGTTGTGTTGCCTCCAAAAGTGAATTTTTTAATTGTCCTTCGTTTTTAGTTTTGCGTTTACAAAATTTGCACTTCTCCACTTTCGGAAACATGATTTTGAAGGCCTTCCTGCCTTGGGAAGTGGCATTCTGATGGCGTCATTGAGTGATAATGCACTGAGTCAGCTGCA
The DNA here is from genome assembly GCA_036926295.1 of Pachydiplax longipennis. Lineage (NCBI taxonomy): Eukaryota > Metazoa > Arthropoda > Insecta > Odonata > Libellulidae > Pachydiplax > Pachydiplax longipennis. The sequence continues at coordinate 1,065,848 of JAVFKF010000038.1, forward strand.
GTCCTCCCGCAGCGTTTACGGCGTGACTCCATCTATCACGTGTGATCACGCATTTGTTGGCCTCCACTACACGCCTTTCAATTTCGATGGTATAACTTTATGGTAGTGAGAGATTCATAATTTGAACTTAACTGTACCACTAAGACAACGGATAATTAAACAGGGATAGCCATGGTTCCGCAACAAATCTACAAGCCAAAGTAATGCGTAATTGCATGCGAAACAATCTCTTTCACAGTTGCAAAACCTCAATGCTTAGGTGACAAAGATACGCTATCAACTATCGAATTCCGAATTATCGGAATATTGTAGTAATTCCCATCAAAGTAAAGCGTTTACTTAAAACAGAAAATATCAAGTTATCTTGAACTCCACAGATAAATCAGCTATAAGACTTAGGTCTTTCATTGTTATAACGCGGCTGTAAATTGTGTTCGAATTCAACTGTTCATCGAAAGGGAGGAATCTATTATTTCCACTCTTTTCGCTCCTTAATACGATTGAAGTGAAGCCGATTTTCATATTTGCAAACATTTGAAGATTTCGGGAGAACACATTATTGTAATTAATTTGATTTGGTGGAGCATTTTTTCTTCTTTCTTAGAGACTTTATTCGGGAATTACGCGATGAAATGCGTTTTTATTTTTCGCGACCTTGTTTGATCATTTGAAGAGTGGCTGCGAATATTAATCAAGAAAAGTGAGGGATTTTGCATAATAAAAGAGGACCCAAAGATAAACGGAAAAAGTTTGAATGGAGAGGGAATCGTCGGTAAAGTGTAAGAACCGAGTTCGACCCCAGTTCATGTGAAACTTTTATCCGTTTATCTTTCAGTTAAATGAAGATTTTCCTTTAATATCTCAGTTTTTTAATTAATAGTATATTGAAAGTAATAGTGCACAAGAGTGGTTGAGGGCAGCTGATGAGGGAAACTGTCATTTTGCAAATGGCGCCGTAAGAAATTCAGACCGAAACATTCTTTGGTGTTGAGCAAATGACTATAAACGATGTCACTGTTTTTCTTCTTAAAAAGCATTATACATGAGGAAATTATTTTAACTGAAATCAAGATTACAAAGTAAAGTGCGACTTATAGTAGGGTACGTTGTATATGGAGTGCCTTGAAGCTTTGGTCTAGTTTTCTATGAGATATTACTGGTTATGAAACAAAGGGTTTTACATTATCTAAACGCATTAACACGCGATGAAGTTCTACTACGAGTGATTGAGCGTCTAGGTTGCTACTAATCCAATACTTTTGTCTTTACGAATGAAGACTGCGCTACAGCTGCAGCGATTCTAAATCAGCGATGATAAAATATCGTTAATCATAAATTTCTAGGATTGAAACTTCTTTCGCGTTCATTTTATCATTATGAAAATTAAATGTGTGGAGTATTAGCATACTAAAACTAACATCGCCACCACTATCAACCCATGAATGAATACGGCTAAGAAATATTTGTTTAATCTTTAGATAAATCATTTATTTCTTTATAATCTAGCAAAACCACGTTTTTAAAGCAGCACCACGTGTGACTGTTCAATATTTTCGATATTTCTTTCTTCGGAAGGCCTCTTCTGCCCCCACTGGTCCTTTGGGATTATTTGATGTATTCGAAGGGTTTATCTCTCCTCAAGGATCCCTTCTTTCTTTTTAAGCGGTGTGAATTATATCAGCTTTCATTTCTTTTTCTCGATCAGATTGTTTTTCTCCTTCGCTTGCCATAGATTAATGTAAACGCAATCAATAAATTTATATTTTATTTCTATTTTGACTCTTCTTTTGTATAATTATTTCTAAATAATTTTGATGCTAAGCTCGCGATCATTTTCGATTTTTGCCTTATTCCTCCCAGAATGAAATGTCTTGCTTTGATTTGCTACTGATACCGTTGGTTTTAGAGTATTTATTTTTCGTTGTAGATAAAGGTCACCAAAATTATAAACATGTTGTGATGGAAGTTTTCTTTTTTCTTTCGAACTTCATTGGGTTAAAAATGCTTTAATCTTGATAATCTATTAAAGAGCATATTTAAATGACACGATAACGTATCGTAAGTTAATATGGAGTTGGATTTCAATCGTTTATTATTAAGTAATCATAAAAATACGAGCTGAAGAGGGAAACACTTCGTCATTCCCTATTTTTTCCGAGATGACTGCTGTGAAAATGTACTGATTCTGGATCGATCATATTAATTTTATTCTAAATATTGTCAATCATCGACCGCTGAAGTTTATTTATTGCGATGAAACAAGTTATGTTATCTTGCATTGCATAATATTGGGGCATTTGTCGTGAAAAATTGAATGGTGCATTACGGTTTCCACTGGTATACTTTAATTGTATAATATTGTAGTTAACACGAAGTAAAGGCCGATGTATTCGATTATAATTTTGGACGCGATTGATGCTTTATTGAATTCTTGCTTTACTGAAGTGCTTTGAAATCCTTTGGGCTTTATACGACATTAGTTGTAGTCAGTTGTTGAAAATAAAGAATATTTTTATCTTGGACGATATTCCATATCCTTTGGTAGATCTCTTCCACGTTTTCTTATCGGACATTATAAACTCAACCTTGCATCGGCAGTGTTGCATTCCCCCGTATTAACACGATTCAAACCTCAATTATCCTTCCTTATTTTAAGAAAAGTGATGTCGTTATTATTTTTGAATGCGATGGAAATTCAGTATTATCTGAAATTTAATGTATTGATGAAACTTTTTCCTCATCCTTGGCAGCTATTTCCTTAAGTAGATTTGAGATAAGATGTCGCTTTTTCACGCAAACTCTGTTGCCTCGGGTTACCGATCTCTCATTTGTTTACTTCACTCTTTCAATTGGATTCTTTTCCTATTGACGGAATGCCCAACTTTATCAAAATTTGTTTTCTAAGATCCCTTTACGAAAGTTGTGAATTATTTGAAAAACGTAATTTAAAATGATCGGCCTTGATCTTTGTCAAAACGAATCCTATATAGGAAATAAATGCAATCTTTCAGGAAGAGGATACTTTCTGATGAAAGAAATCCTCTTTCCCTGACTTAGTGAGTTTTTTTGTTCTTCCGAAGAATATTTAGTCTTAATCTGAATTGCCGAAAGTTTAGAATTCAGAAGAAAGAGATTCTGCTATACGGTGTTGAGGTATATTCCCGTACATCATGTTCAAAAGCATTAGTTTACGAATACCTCTCCATTCTGCTGATTATGTGCCATTATCAGAATTACATCAGAAGCATGCATTTGGTGGTCTTTCATCCCTTTATTTACTTTTGGGACTCTCAAGTTCCAGTCTTAGGTGTGCCATTGGACATCATTGAAGAATGCGGTGGTTATTATCATCATCATTATTTTTATAATTATTATCATACATATGATTATGTATACATATATTGCAGTTAGATTGAGATAACAACTTCTGTGAGAGTGTCGTACATTAATAATAATTTGTCACAATACTACAATATATACATAATACCACATTATTGACGATTTCAGAAGATATTACAACTACCTACAGAAATAAACTGTTATGAAACAAATACAATGTTACAATATTAAGAATTTCCAACAATATTACTACACAGCGAACATCTAGCTACAACTATATAGTATTTCAGTACTGATACACTTTCAAGTCAAACATAATTACATAGAGTTAAATTACTAATTGACATGAGCTATTTTTCCTAGCTAATCTTCCCTCATGCAGGGTTCGTTCATCCCCATTCACTACCCTGCGTTCATTTTGACGACGGGATTCAATGAGCCAGGAAATGGTCAGTTATTTATCTGAATTTTTTCGCTGTTGATGCGTTATTTTACTTCCAAACTGCGTTTCCCCTTCTATCTGCCACGGCTCACTAAGGAATTGCACCAATCCACACTATCTAAATTATATAAATAACTTCTTTGGTATCTTCACATAGTAATGCCGCTTAAGAGCTAAACTTCTCTCAAAACACAGCAATTTTTCAATTTTTACAATACGTTAACAATTAGGCGACGTAAGAAGAGCCTTACTTGCGATCGAAGTTGTGTCGTCCTTTTGAATTTTGTGCTAAAGTTCGGTCTTTAAAGTTTTCGATATTTTTAACCGCACGATATTATTAATGCATGGCCTATTTTCTTCAGTTGTAATCTTTTCATAATACTGTGGGCGGCGCTCTACTGAGTGTTTCTGCCTTGTTTACTTTGGATCCTTTCTCGTCACCCTTCTCTTGTTTTTCGGGCCCTCTCTTTCACGGAAGTGCCTTTACTCGCTCAACACACTTTGCCTGCCTGTTTACAACTTATATTCGCCAGAGTGCTTCTTAGCTGGCACATACATCTTATATGCTGACACTTTTATACTCACGCATGCCTTCTAGAAAAACGCTTTGTTTCAAGGATTCGCTATCATCCTACTAGGCAGACCCCCGACTAGGACTACTTTTCCGCACTATTCAATCCTTTCATAACCCCATTGAAATGGAATGGACGAGAATCTCAACGAGAAAGAAATGACTCATGCTTCTTGTTCATAAGTTGAATTATTAAAACAATTTAATTTTTATTCCTGTCGCGTTATTTTTTCTTTTTTTACTTTTTTTCTTCTTCGTTTTCCTAATTATTTCATTTATAATTAGCTGGTTAAATGTAAGACGGCAGCATTTAGTCCCAATTTCGCTTGAAATAAAGTCGTATCCTAATGTATGTCTATATATATATATATATATATATATATATATATATATATATGAGACCAAGAAGAAGACCAGAAGACCAAAGGACCGATGGAACAGAGACATCATTAAGTACTTAGGTGTGACATGGCAAAGAGAAGCTCAGAATAGAGAGAATTGGAAAGCGCTTGGGGAGGCCTACATCCGACATCGGATTGAAAATGGCCGATGATGATGATATATATATATATATATATATATATATATATATATATATATATATATATATATATATATATATATATATATAAATGGAATAAAAGTTTAAGCATTCAATTGAATCAGTAACTCTCATTTCTTTGTCTCTACTTCAGAAGAGGCTTATTGTAAAAGACCACTTTTCTGGTTTGACTAAAATGATTAATTAAAAGTGGAAAAAGTTTTAGATCCTACTTTAACTAAGAAGTCGGATTATATTCGTGACAATTGGTGAATGTTATCACTCACCGTTGAATGATGATCATAGTAATTACAGAACACAATATTTTGTTCATTTATCGGTGGAGAATACTAATTTTTGACAACGTGTCTGCAGTCCCGGCGTTAACGGGACTCATGGTCACTTAGCGTCATATTTTACTTATGTTGGTTATAACGCAAATAGTTATGTACAATATATTTTTTAATCTCTTACATCATGTTTTTGATCATATTTTCTTACATATCTTTGATCATATTCTCTTACATCATAATTTTTGATCACATTCTCTTACATCATATTCTTGCAGAATGGTCTGCTTTTCGTTCTTACGTGTCGCAGTTACTTAAATTTGGTAATTTTTGACTCAGATTTTATCAGATAGACATAATAAGAGAAGAATAAGGATCTTTTTAAGAGAATTATTGAAAAGGCATCACGATCTCTCACAGATTACACTCTGCAGCCCAATAAATATTCATTTCTGTTATTTTTCGATACCTTCAATCGAATATTTTTATTCTGCCCTAAGAAGAAAGCGATAGGAAAGATCTCCGACGATCCAAAAGAAGGGGTTCTGCGTCTTAAACTGGTCTGTATCATGTGCAAGGGATAGCCTCTTTAATGGGTTGTTAAATCCTTATCATGCGCAATGAGAGCGTCATTCCCAGCAACTTCGATCAACACATGGGCTCAATCGTGCGAGGCGCTGTGTACCTCGATGAATGCAAATATGGATCAAAGGACTCTCAATTAAACGCACTCTTAAGAAATGTGTCCTTTTTAAGTTGCTCTGGAAAACCTTAATATTGGGAGGTCATCAAAGTGTGTGTTTGTCGACGGAAATGAAATGGAGCGATAGATTGAACAAATTTCATATGTTCCTCTCCTTCGACTGATTAATTTATATCTTTAATGGTTATTTACTCACTCACTTTGCTTTCTTATTAATTACTCAACTCACCGAATTTGCGCTCCTTATTTTTATCCGTATATTTGTGTGGATTTTTCTCTTCTAATAAATTCCAAATGCTATTGTCATGGATTCATACTAAGTATTATATGACAGAAAAATTTCTGCTATTATACCCTTTTTCCGAAATGAATTTAGGGAAGAAAAGAGACACGGCTGTTAGTTTGAATCAGATTCGTTTAGCCTAATGATCTGGGCGTATCTGTTGTGATTTCCTTTTTGTGGAAATTAAGATCATTTTAGTAAAAATACGTATTTTTGAATATCGTAATAGTACTTTGAAAATAAGATCTGATTGGCTCAAAATCGATTAAAATATTCCCCAGAATCCCATGGATATCCCATGGATAAAACAGCATTCTTTCAAAATGAATGTCTCGACATCACTTTCTTTTTGTCGCTTTGAATAAAAGAAGTAAATGAAAGTCTATGTCATATACCAATAGAAATATACATCAATATTCCGTACGTAGAATCTCTTAGAAACCTCATTAGCGGTACTTATTCTTATGTTGTATGTTATCCTTAAGTCGATTCGCCTAAAAAAAAGATCTAATACCACAGCTAGCTACAATTCTCTAGGAGATAGATAACCGTGAATTACATGAGAGATTTATATATTAACATTTGAAATGTATGTTACAAGGTGCAAACATCTATGGCAGTTATTTCGTTAATGAATGGCGAAAACACTTAGTTCATAGCACCAGGATCGAATAATTTCATTAGATTTGGTCGGCGGATAATTTTTATAGTTATTAGGGAGAAAACTTTTATGCTATACGAATTCTGCATCTGGTTCGAATTAATTTAGACCTAAGCTTTTAGTTAAATGTCTTTTTGGAAAATAAAAATGCTTTCGAAATTATTTTAGAATACTTTAAGTTTAGCGCATCTTCCTTTTGGATGAGCCGTAGGAATTCTTTCGTTTTCACGCAAAGACTGTGCAATCGATTCGAAAAAGTTTCTCCATTTTTTATTTCCATCATTGCTTCGATTGAACCGCGCCGCTTTGATTTCTCGCAATTTTTACCGCTGAATTTTTTCTCGAATTCGTTTCCAACTTATAACGTTAGTCGAAACGGAATGATTAACGAAATTAAACATCACGTACTTCGTTTCCGAATTATTTCATATCGATAAAACGTTTATATATATCTGCGGCGTGCATATAAATTGGCCGTTTTAATCGCGTCGAACCATTTCGCTCGATTGGAAATTTGTATTTGCGCGATAAAATGAAATTCACGCATATTTGCGGAGTTCGTTTTTATAATTAAAACAAAAAAGCATTCCGTCACATTTGGGGCCATTTATTCGGATGCCTTTAAATCACTCTCCCAATTGTGCGCTAACATTTTGGTCATATCCATTAGCGTTTGTACGTTTTCTCGCTTTAAAAAAGCGTGCAAAAAATCGTCCGATGCAAACCATCGAATATTTGGGCGGAAAAATCGCATTTAAATTCGAATCGGAGTTCCATCTGCTGTGTGTATCTCCGCAAACACGCCGTCCATGTATTTTCGCACTTCATTTAGCACTTGACTTGTCCAGAGTTAATTATGCCTGGCATATTGCCATTTACACGCCGATATTTTTGCCTTATTTTCGAACATCACCGAAGTAATGCTCGATACAAATTGTAACATCGATTTATCAAATTTCTTATTCATTACTTATTTCTATTCTTATTTTACTATTCCTGTGAATTACTCCGTCAAAAGTGACGGAACTACATTTAACTTATAAAAACGTCCAACTATTATTGCTCATGTGTGATTCTTCTGAATAATCGATAATAAAAATAATGGATTTCCAATAACAGTGTGGATTTATACATTGAAAATGAAAGAGAATCCGAATTGTTTTCTTCTAAATTTTCGTACCCTTGTATGGTTTCGCACGATGTGAATGTTTTTACGGATGGTCTCATTCAGCAAGAAGATGATCAGTATGTATTGAACTAAGTAGTCTTCGAAATCCGATATTTTTCATTTTTTATGGCAAAGACAAATTTATCTTTTGCATCTCTTTGTCTTTCCTTAAGCGTTTATCGTTTCGGTACAATTTTAGACGCCGTGTTCATTATAATTTTCCAACTCAAACTTGTCTAGTTTTTCTCGATTTGCATCGAATCGAACCGAAAATACAAATATTCGTTATTTTATTCAAACGAAAAAGGAAGCGAAACTAGAATACACTGTTATTTACTCTGATATTCGTTTCGGTGTGAGTGTAACCATTTTGTATTTACTAAGATAATTATTTTATACGCTATTCTTGTTAATCGTTATGCCAAAGCGAAAAAATTATCGCGGAAACTAAGAAATGTCGGGAAAGAAGGAAGTCTGGTTTTGAGTTCGTATTTTTCGATATTTTACTTTAAGAAAGAAACTTCTGGTTTTTCTTCCTGTTATCCCTTTAGTTTAATTACAAGTTCATTTCTGCTTCATCAGCTCCATCTTTATTTATTTACATTTATCTCCATTTATGCATCTCTTCACAGCTGTCATTCTCTATTAAAGAAGAACGAACATTCATGACTGAACAGGTTTTCGAACCCAGGACCACAGCCACCTATGCTGGCTATTACTACGACTGCATAATTATTACTATTATATATTAGATCGTTGTTGATGTTGCTGTGGTTGATAAGCGATTTCTTCTTAACCATCATTAGCCCTTACTTATGTTCGGCGTCGTGGAATTTGACGTTTGTTTTTTAAGTCCGCACGATAACCCAAGCTGATAATGAATATATTTCAGCAGAGCTCATTAAGTAAATATGCGATTGCTCATTACCCCGACTCAATTCATTATTTTCAGCCCATGATTTGAAAGGAACCAGCGGAGCAGACATTTATACGGTTTTGCATTTATTTTCATCGCTGGAAAATTATAAGCGAGGTCTCATTTATCCCAATATATTTCTCATCCGCTTGGATAAATTCGTGCTCCTGCTTTGGCGGTGTTCTTCGCCTCAACTTTCATAAATGTCTTTTTGTGGTGAATCAGAGAGTGGATTACGTGAACGTGTACTACTCTGCGTATTGCCAGAGTTTTGAATGCGGTAAAACTGATGCATATAGTGAAGCTAATCCCTCAAACTAGGATTGCCTTTCCAATTCAGCCCTTTCAACTCTTTGCTAAAGGGACGTGGGTTATTTTAGGATAACATTTTACTACGTGTATCAAACTGATAAATTGAATGTGTACTCATTTCGATTGCTCCTTTGAGTTTCAAAAGTAAAAATTCTTATCGGATCCTTTTGGTCATTATGCTTGTGAAAATTTACTTGGCTGATAATAATTTATCGTTTTATTAAGTCTACTAATACACTTGGAAGTAAAAAAAAACGAAATGGAAAGGGAATGTTCTTTTCAAATTAAAATGTTCATCGTTTTCTTTCCGAATCCATCATGTAAATCTACATTTGAACCGTGCAGCACCCCTTTTAGATCTGCATGCAACTCTATATTCCTAATCGATTACTTTCGCTGAGGGAGAAAAGGATTTCTTGAATCGACTGGTTCTAGATTCCATTTCATCTTCCGGACGAGCTACGTAACAAGGAGGACGCATTATATCGACAACATCTTCTGTAAACGCTCTGAATTGATTAAGCAAATCAAGTCTTCGATGTAACTTACTTTCTTCTATTGATTCCCATCCTGACTCCTGAAGCTTCCGAGTTACGCTCACTGATTTCTTTACGAAACATATTGCCTCTCGTTGTACCTGTGTACGAATACAAGCGAATAGAACTTCGACTTCAAAAATTAAAATAATAAAATTAAAATTAAATCCTTCGGGCAACTCATACCATTTACGTTTCAGCTACTCTTGGCTATCTATCTGAATGCATTCTAATTAACCTGAGAATCATAGATAGGGATTCTACTTGAAGGAAATAATTCTAGAAGAAGGTTGATCTGACGTTAATAGGAGCTAATATTTAATCATAAAATCAATCTTCCGTTCAGTTAATGAAAATCAATACTTGGGCACCTTTACAAACCCCTTCATATGGCTGTTTTATTAGAACCCTTGCGTGGAACGCTCAAAGGAATTTTCTAATTTTAATTATTTAAAATATTTTGAGGGGTCGACCGATCGATTGTTTCGATAATCGAAAGATCGTTCGATTGGTAGTATGTAGTAGGGATCCGGGTTCGAAGTTGGAGACAAGCGTGGGATTGATTTGGCAGTCGCTCATTTCGTTTTGCCTCTTTCATCTCCACTGAATTTGCCGAGCAAATGAATTTAGAACACTCAAGAATTAGTGTTTCCTCGTCTCCATATTAACGGGTTTCGTCGATGTATTTCTAGTGCTTCGTTACATCTCTCTTTCCATTTGCTGCGCCATTGCGTTATCTCGGCAGAGTTTGCTTTCCTCACATCGAAACCCCTCATATATTTATCTAACAAGGACAGAATTAATTTGGTGAGGAAATAATTCATGTGATGGGTTTACCATCTTAATTTGATTGCTTTAGATCGACGTGTACAAACATCTCTATTTAAGCGTACCTGCGACCTAATATTCCTGCGATAAATTTTACTAATTTCGAAAGAATTCAATTGTATAATGAAAATAAGAGTTAACAAGAGAATAATGATAAAATTCTAAATTCAATACAATATAAGAAAGATTGGGATGACAGCATAACACGTGTATACATAAGGAGTGTATTCCAGTTTGCTTTTGTTATAATTGTATAAAAATGTAAATGTCTTAAGACAGCTGGCTAAAGTTCCCTTTCTTTAAAAGTTATTTGATTAGTAATAATAATGCAGTTATTTTTTGCTATGCACCATTTTCGATGGAAAACGTAGACTGCATCAAGAATATTCTTTATTTAGCATCGTCATCAAACCTCTGTATTATGTTCCTATTTCATTGTCATAAATAAGAGAATTTACTAATCACAGTTCACAAATCTTTATTTATTTATCATCTAATCGCACAACAGCCATGACTTACATCGGATACCATGACAAACAGCAGAACAAACTATTACAATCTAAAAGGAAAATAAATACATCGAGTATAACGAGACAAGGGAAGGAATTTAAAGAACCAACTTATTGGTTACTTATCATGAATATAGACAATTATGAAATTTAATCGCACTTTTTAAATTCTCTTTAGATGTTTTCCTCCACCGTATACTCAGGTAGAAATAAAGGACCTCACCAGTATCATTACTATTACGCACATTTTACCACATACATCCACGGCTATTACTTTTAATGTTACACGTGATAGACGACTATTTTCACTATCGTTTTTGCATACTGTTTTAAAAGTACGCCATCAGCTTAAGTCCCAAAAATCTTTTCCATAAATTTCCCTCGAGGAAGGCATTTGCATTAAAAGTTTAAAATAGTAGTCCATCGAGATCGAATCTCATTATGTTACCGAAGAAGCCGCGCTAATTTAGTTCCTGCAGATCCGATAGAATTACTCTTTTGCATCAATGCACAGTCCATGATCATGAGGATACCAAGTCCGTCACCCTTCTTTTAACTCTTCGTTGCGAATTTATCGATAATTCCATTTTATTTATTTCGTCGGAATTTCGCATACGGCAATGGCTGTCAATTTTAAGTGAAATGCGAACAAGGGCAAACACGATCATTCCTAAAACATAAAAAATATGATTAGCTGGTACTCGAACCCGGGACCTATGGGACGGAGCGTTAGCAAGCTAACCGCTACTTGAGAGAAGAATTGTTCGTTGAATTCCTAACTCATATACTTCAGTCTCATATACTCAAGATACTAATCCTTAGAATAGAAAAGAATTTAAATTCTTGAATTCTTTGGCCCACCTTGCTTAGGAACACAAATAATTTTAGAGATAGCAAATATGTTTTGGAAATATGTTGGAAGTATCATGCATATTTCAGATGAGTTTCCGCCGCTTATGTAAGGGAAACTTGTCGCTTCGCAAAGCTATGATTTCCTTCAACGATACTCGATAATTATAGAATAAAAGAAATATTCTTATATTGCGCCCTCTTACCGCACGTCTAAAGGCGACTCAAGGGTAAATTTAAATATATATGTCCTAAGGGCTAAAACAACCTGGTTTTTGTAAAAACAGCTGATTTATGCTTTATCAAAACATATGAAATCTACGGAGAAGCGAGATGTTGTTGAAATCTATATCAACAAATGAGAAGAATTGTATATTTTCCCTTATTTATTACTGACGCAGGTATATATTTACTAGTAATAAATTAGACTTGTAGAATAAATCATTCCATTCCCTGTGCACCCTCCTTCTTTGTGGATGTTTTTCCGATGTGAATTATTTTCCTTATGTTTGACTTAGGTTTTTTTAATCCACATCTAAAATAATCATATTCTATGTTAACAAGGTGTTCAATGGAAGAGGAGACTCTATTGTCTTAAATAAAGGCTCCTTTTATTATTTTTGGTTCCATCGAATAGACCATCACTCAGTTTAAATTAAGAATAAATAGCTTAGTGATATTTAATTCCGAAAGTTTTAGGTGAATCCTTTTTAACTTATTTGTTCCTTGTGCAATTTGATTCATTCCTCCAATCCGTTAGTTATAACCATGGATATGGATATTAATTTCATTTCGTGATGTGTTTTCTATTTAGCTACGACTAGTTTTCGCGCCCATGTAAGTTTCCGCGTGCTGAGAAAATGGAGCGAGACAAGGTGAGTATGTCTGAGGAAATTCGTTTAAGGAGAAAGGCTGATTCCATTAGCTCCTGTTTTCGGTAATTGCATCAGTGCGCTTAAGTAGACGACATTTAGGCAACAAGGGAAACCGATGATGATGTAACTGTCCCCAAGAGACAACTACTTCCGAGTTTCCCCAGAATATAGATTTAGCAAGCGCTCATGTACAGAAACGTAATGCAAAATGTTCGCAAATTCATTAAATTACAGAGTTCGCGGAATATGCCGCTTTGGCTTAAATCCATTACCGTACATTCATCATCAGCCTTGACATGCAGTGCAATTAAAATATTAGAAGCTACGACAACTTTGCCTTGATTCTCGGTTGGGAAATAAAGAAAATAGTATTGCGATTAAAGTACTATTTTTATCAATTCCTAATGAATTCTTAATAGGTCTTTTGCTTTAGTGCATACAATTGTGGAATAGTGCTTGGGATCCATTTGAGACTTCAGCGCTCTTCCAAGTGTCACTTTTTAAAAACCGCTACCAGAATTGTTTGAAGAAAGTTAACAAGATTTCAAGCCGAGAACTACAATCCATGATAAGAATGAGATTCCATGTGGAACTTTGAAGGAGATCCGAACTGCAATAAATTTCTCTTCATAATCCGAATAAAATCGACTTGGTGAAACGCAGTCGAGAAGAAATAAATTTTCTCGACACCGGTTTCGACTGAAGACGTTTTGAGTCGAATTAAGATCTGCGGAAGTATTTTATTTCTTCTGTAGACTGCGGTTTGAAAATTTTTTAAGTTAACTACCGTATTTTCCCATAGTCTTGCAATTGCATATAAAACTCTTTTCTCGGTAAAAGAAGCGCTTCTTAAAAGCTGGAAAATACGGTGCTGACGCAATGTTTAAAGAAATACTAGACACATAATTTGGCAGCGATATAGTGAAAGAAAGGTTTCATTAAAAAAGGACCTTCTCAAGGTTTTCTCTTTCTAGTCGTAGAAAAGGTCTAAACATCGACCTGTCTTAGAGAGGGACATGATGAGGTATGCCAGAATGATGGTAAAATGTGGAGCAAGTCCTCATTTGGTATTCAATATGAAGTGACCACAATGAAACTAATACTCAGCGTCTCTCGTACATTAATAGCCTTCGTATTACTGCAGAATGTAGGAACTGTTTTCTTCTGAGAAGGAAAAGTAATCGAAACAATCATGTTTTCCAAAAGAATTGAAAAAGTTGATTGAGAAGTTCTACATCTACTTGTATATAATGTTTCGGCCTGTGGACTGTAAACACAACTTTTGAGATACTTGTTTAATTTGTTATCGTTCGCGGAAAGAACGAGTCCTTAAAACGACTTGTCTTAGCATCTGTTTCTCTTATTTTAGGCTCACAGTGTGATAGTATGAGGGGGTAGCTTTATTGCGTCCTCTGCAAACATACTTTCTCTGAATTTATTAAGCAATCTCAATCTAATCTCCTTTCTTTTCTCCCGACCTGAGAGAATCTTCGTCAAGCTTGCTTTATTATCGTAGCATTTAAAGAGAAGTTGTTGTCAGAACATCGGCTTCAGCGAAAACAAGTTCGATCAAGAAAGATGTAAATCTGCTGAATCTCGTAGTGAATTGATTCGCATACGAAAATAAACTCATATTCTCTTAGCTTCGTCATGGGAAACCACAGATGCAACGAGTAATAATTTCGGTGGATTTTCCAATTACTTTATCTTGCTGCAGCCGGAATGTAATTTGTTTACGATCGTTGTCATAGACCTCCGTATGTGTTTCCATTACGCGGACGCAGTTAATTTCCGCATCTTCCGCTAGAGTGCGTTGGTTTTACATCTCTATTTCCTTTGTCGGTCGCCCAGTGTCGGGGTTCCGTCCGAAATCGAAATATTCGGCCTTCTGTTGCATTCGGTGCTCGACGCAAAACATGTTTCCTCCAATGCACGTTTTGAACTTTTCACTCCATGGGATGGATAATCAATTAAAGTTCCCATGAGGTATTTACTTTAAGTTAGTAATGATTATTTTTAAACATTGAAAAAATTAGTTATGGCTCTTATGTACTGAAATCTCTAATTACTTCAGATAACTTGTTATATTTAAGTTCATCATAGTTAACTCATAGTTAATCACTTCAAAAAAGTTCCTTAATTAGTCGTGTCGGATCGAAACGACCTCAAACTTCCTTGAATTAAAGTATCAAAAGTCAAGAATGGGCTCATGAAGACGCTAAATTTGAATTCATGACATAAATATAGTAGAGCCCTCCATAGGAAAATAGCATAATTTTGATTCTGAAATTAAAACGACGATTATACAGCCCCCCACCGATAATTTCTGGAAATAAGGCTATGGAATAGCCAAGTGGACAGCGCGTTCGAATTTGGTGAAAACTGTCCCGGGTTCGATTTCTGGTGGATGTGCGTCGTAACCTTATTTTTCGAAGCACATTTAGCAATATCACTACCAATTCAATGGATGAAACATTTGTTGTGTTCTTGAATGACAGGACATGATATACCATCTGCAGATTTTTGTCAGCGATGCTATGGTAATGCATTAAGGATTCTTGAGATAAAAGGGAGTACCTTTAGTGGCGTCTTGCAAATCCTTCTCACGTTTGAAATTTAGGTGGAATCTCAACTCGCTCTACTCTTATGAACGATAAAATACCGAAGCTGCGAAGAATCTCATTGCGTTGTTTCCAATCCTGTTGGAGATCAATATTGTGAAATATTACGTAATAAAGTTATTGATAAACTTTGTATCGAACTGCGATATTTTTCATTTCGTTTAATCGTCCAATGTCGGTTCAGTTCCGGCTTTGTCTTGAGAATTAATCCTTTATTAATGTTCTTATCATTTTTTTATAGCTATGAATTTCATTCTGTATTAGAATTGGATTGTATCTCTATCGAATTTAATAAGAGTGTGGGCGGAGTAATAAAGTATTGTGATAAATAAATATAATTAGAGTTGAAAGCCAGCGTCACTCGTTTGAAGTTAACGTAACTTCTTTTTTGTTTTATCAGAATGGGAATCGAAAATTTAACGATTTCCGGCTTGATTCAAATTTTAGAATTTTAAAGTCTCTGTTTAGGTTCGCTTTTGGTTCGATGCCTTGAGATACGCCTGTTGAAAATCTCTTTGGTTTTTGAAGATATTTTTTAACAGTAAGGAATAGAAAATATCAAAAATATTCTGTTGGTTTCTTCTGAGAATCAATAAAGTGGGATAGTTTTAAAACCGAAGTACTGGAAATTTTTATTTGTTTCATATCAGAAAACAAAAGAGTAGTGTTTTTTTATCTCTTTAATTTTTGGATAAGTGCTTCACATATCAAAAGCGAAGCACGAATCTTCTTTAGCTTGCTTGACTTGACTAAAATGTAGAAATATAGAACTATTTTTGTGTAAAGCTCGTTACCTTCTCTTCATGTTTTTTAAATAATGCTTTGGTTTCCTCACAAAGAAAGCCTCTTTCTTGCTACTTAATTCTGATAATTTCTCACTCTACAATTAAGCAATTTTAACCTGTTACACAATCAGAGAAGAGAAATACAAACTATTTTCGGTCCATTTTCTGAGGCGGGAGATCGGCTATAGCAGTTTGACACGCATATATGAAAAATCCTCTTTACAAGCAGATGACATAGCGTCTTAAGAGGTACTTGTAGCGTCAAACCATGCATTAGTCGAGATAGCCATTTTCCATGGTCTTCATTTTCAATGCGTTTCAGCTTCCTTCTCCTGTTCAAATCTTCTTTTTCGTCGATATTCCTTGCATTATTTTATCTTATCACGTCCTTCTTTATTTAGCAGATCACGTTTATTTCAAGCAAGTTGATAAATTTGAATCGAACTAATTTATGTATTTTCTAACAAGGTATGGGTAATGGGTGGTTTTCCACGTAAGGGCGTGCACCCAGGAGAGAATGTTCCGCCGAGATAGCTCAACGGACAGAGCACCCGACCGGCAATCGGGAGACCCGGGTTCGATTCCCGGTCCCGTCGGACCTTTTTTCAAGTCTATTCTTCCTTGGGAATATGTATTTTCTATTACTTTACGTCTTGAGTTCTAATTTCAGAAAGAATTTTACTTTGGATGATGGAGTACCACCAAATATCATTTATGAGGTTTATTTTATTCAAATTTTATCGGTTGTTTACATATACACTCCTCCGTCAAAACTTATTACGGCTTTGGAGTATTTTTAATGTGAATCACTCCGTCAAAACTGTTGGAGCTTAATTAAACTTAGTCAATGATGTATATTTATTTTTGTATACATCTGATTCTTTCCAAGTCAGAATACGAGGATAGTTACTTTATAAAAGTTTGATGTACATCTTATTTATAAGATATTAGAGGGTTTGATGGTTAATAGTTTCTAACGGCCGATTGGTGCCTGAGAATGAATATGTTTCCCCGTCCAAGAACCAGAAAGAATATTTTATCTTTAAATTATGTTAGGATTTTTTCGAAGTTTTTAATCTCCACTTCTGTTACAAAATGTTCCGTGTAACCTTATGCGATACGGTGTGACAGTTTATAGAGTTGACATAATTTGAGGACGAACTTTTAGTCAAATAAAATAGGATGCAGCAGTCGTTAATCTCTCTTAGTTTGCTTAATATATTACAGAGGACGTTTACTCTTTTAGAGGCGGAAGGATTCATAGTGTTTCTTTTTGCGGAGTAACTTGGACGCTATAAGTATAACGCGAGAGCACAAACATGTACAAGTAAATATATGTATAAAACTGCTTTCATGGAAACAAATGAGGAATCAGTAAACAAATCACGTAGAGAGCTCGCTAAAGAGAATTTCCATTAATAAAGCGTTATTGACGAAGCATTGTTTGCGGATTATATTGCGAATCGGGCGTCTCTTATTTTATAAACTAAACTCTCCAAACATTTTTCGTAGTCTCCGGTGGTTTTTAAAGCGCTCATAGTTCGTGTAAATTTACTCTGCTCGTGTGTTTGCCCAGTGAATCCTGAAGTTATTGACCCGTGTCGTGAGCGAGTAAATGTGGAAAATAAGACGAAAAGTGTGGCGCGGGAAACCACGATAACGCGACTGGAATGTGATCAGAAAGTGAGGAGAAATATAGTGAAGCATTTTCCGCAATATGTTTGAAAATAGCCTAATAAACACACGATAAAGGAATTTCATACCACGTTCTCTTATCTGCACGTAAATATGAAACGTACCTTGATGAATGGAATATTTTTCAATCGTGTTTTGTTATGTGCATGATATTTTCTTTCTTTAATTTCGCAATCGGCTCACTTCAAGGATGAGATGTATGAAAGCTAATGAGGTATGAGTTCTGCTGAAAGTGGCGTCCATTTTGGTCACTATATATTGAATATTATGAGAAGTCATGTGCTCAACTGAAGTGGATGGAGGTGTTTCACTTTCTGCCAGCATTCTGTCTCGGTAAGAAGAGCAAATACCTCACTCCTCATCTTACGTAATAAGTCCATTCTTTTTGTTACCGCTGAGAATCAAACCTGAGGCTTTTGGAGTGAATGCTTTGCAGACAACTGATTGAAATCGGCCTTATATTCCCGTATGATGTTTCGTAAAAAGGCCGATAATAATTCAGATTCCTAATGTGGATTGTTTTAGAATTTTATTCGTAAGCTAGAAAAATCCCAAAACGATGTCTCATTCATCATTATTTTTAACCTAATTTTTATAACGTTGATGATAGCTCATATTTTTTATTAATCTTGAAACCTCTAATTATTTCGTAATAAGTAATAATTATTATTATTAATGTAATTATAATTATTAATATAATTTACTTAACTTTCCCTCATCTTGTCTGGTCTGTCTGATGGTGAAGGGGCTTAGATTCAAACCTGTCTATGGGCTAAATTCATTATTGACACAACAACACTTTTTCCAGCTTAGACTTGTTTTCATTTCACTGTTAAAGTCCTTTTAGAAGGGTAATCTTTTCCATCGAAGAAAAACTTATTCTAGCCTTCCGTTATAACTTGAGTGTCGTGTTAATCTATAATTTAACTCTTAATGTAATATTTTCCATAAAATTAATTGTATCAATCGTGGAATTTCGCAGAACTAATCTTAAAAAGAAAAACACTTCGTAACTTCCTGTGCAGGTTTTCGACGTTTCCCAAGCCATTGAAAATGCGGTTAAAGAGAACCCTCTTTTAAGGAAAAGATTGATAGGAATAACGGATCTTTCCGGAAGGCTGCTGATCATGCAACTGATTGGGATTTTTCTGACATCCTTATCCTATAAAAATTTTCCTTTCGGCATGTTTTGTCAACATGTTGACATTTTCAGGTTGACATCACATGAGGGTGTCAACTCGCTAACGAAACATTTCGAATAAGAAATGAAAGTGTTTTCCTATCAAGATGGTATAATTTTATCTTGACGTATTAAAAGGGAACTTAATTTGTTTCGAGGAATAGCCGTATTGAAAAGGCAGCCTCAGTCGGTAATTAATGGAGGAATTTTGCTTTGTTTGTGGGGAATATCGTCGGCAGTTCAATTGACATCTGTAATGGGAAAGGCTTCTCCCAAGAAACCTGCGTCCGCACGGCTGCAAAAAAAAACGCTGCACTCTGAATATTGATGAGGAGTCCTCTCAAACTTTTGTATCCCTTTGCCCCGAGAGGATCTTCGCTAAACATCTCTTACCTATTCCTCAAACGGAGGGAATTTATTTATGCATATTTATATGTGCCTCGGGCCATCCAATTTCACTCCGTTTTTATTTCGTTTGCGTCCCTTTTTGCTGCGCTTAGATGCCTCCCAATTCTACGTTTATCCTTTTCGAGATCCCACATGTCTGCTAACGAGATGTACTTGGAGTTTAGGAAACATTTTGTCAACCTCCGTATTACGCTGAAGAAATCTCATGTACGTGGGATGAATTCTATGAAGTTATTTTTATAATGAGTGCATATATTTTTGAGGTGATACGTTAGCTGTTCGAAAAGTTTCCGGAAAGCGCTTATGGTCGCTTGCTAAAGTATCATTTTACGTGCGTTTGATAGGAATGAAATATTTACAGCAATCCCCAGGGATTTGTTAAATTTAACATTAAAGTGTACATACTAATAGTCAATTTACTATAATAGTCAAGCACCACTTTCAAATAAAAACGTCAACGATCAATAACACTTTGGACGGAATAATGTTAGCAACTATCCATGATTCCGAAGTGGATGGTTTCATACACGCATTTCCGTGTCAAAAATGAATGAAAGCAGCTTTGACGTATATTGTAGTCTGTACTCATTTCCAGTCTTTTTTGGCAATATATGTGTTTAACTGTGACCTTAATTTAAGGGCATATTCAACATATACTTCGAAATTCGCTTAATGTAGTCCGAGAATCCTATTCTCATTCCGCTTTACTTAGAGGAGTCCCTTCCACTTCTTCTTTGAAATTCGCAACTTTCGCAAACGTAAAGGGTGAACTCCTTTTGCCTTCCACCAAATACGTTGGATATCCCTCCGCCATCCTACATTGCTTAGTTCTGGATTATAAATTAACTACTCGAATCACATCGTCACTTTCCTTATCGTATATTCAACGAAGGAGTAAATGAATATGTTTGCTGAAGAGCCTCCTTAGCGAAAACAAGGAGAGATACTAGGAAATCCTATAAGTTACCTTCAAAGGTAAGAACGATTATCTCTCGAAATATTATCTAATTATCGATTGAGGTGTTCATTCGAATGACTTCGATATTGACTCCTAAGATTCCAATTACCTCCAAGTCGACATGTTTTCATAATTCAATGCTCGCATTGGTGGGAATTTTATCACGACTTCGGAATGACCAATTCTATTTCGTCCGCAGCGTGTATTTCGCATTTTGGACGTTCGGTGGCGCTTTATCCAATCGCAACGATCTTCTTCGGAAATGAATGCGTCAGAGAGTTTCTCGGACGTTCACAAAGTTCACTTTTTTGGGGAATTTATTCCTCTCGCCATCCTTCTTTTCTCGCCGTGATTCAGGTCACGAATTCCGCCCTTCACTTTTATTTCTTCTTTATCTCTTTCTTCTTCCTTATCTATTCTCACTTCACATGTTCTCTTCTGTCAATTTCGATACATCTTGCGGAATTTGTCGTCCATCGACGGAAAAAATCGTCATTTCGGTTACGGAATATTTAGCCGACCACCACCGAGGTCCCGGGTTCGAGTACGAGCGATGAATTTTTAGGGAGCATTCCTTTATTTGTACAATCATTTGCGTTTTCCGATGACCTTTAACTATTACATCGTATGTAATAATAGTGTGGGTTGTCCAAGCTATTGCTCCTCTTCAGCTGCTTTGAAGACCTAGCGGGCAGTAGGTTTTCTTGTTAATTAAATAAATTGAAAATTAATTTCAATGTTATAAATATTTACTATCATTACCATCTGCATCTTAAAAGTGGCTTCTTCTATCTTTATTAAATGTCTAACATGCGTTGTCCCAAAATTGTTTGGTTGTCGAAATGGACCCTTTAGCTCAGACGGATGTTTTATTACAAAAACATTCATTCTTATCGTTCTTTTAACTTTTATCTTTTCGATTTAAAAATTTATTGTTTTTTAACGATGGCGCTATTCTTTTAAGAGTCGCTCCTCCTGTTTAAATGTTGGCAGTCGTGATAATGATTTCCATTGGTTATTCATGCGATCCAAGTACAAAATTTGGTTTTAATTTGATAGCCACTGAAATAGAATTAAGATTTTCCCTCCTTGCGTCTCCTTTTTTATGTTTGATGTATTTTAGATTTTGAAAATGGGTATATTTATAAGTATTAAATCGAAAGACTCCTTCGTTGTCTACACGTTAATTTACACCCCATCCAATGTATTATTCCGATGATTTCTTCCTCCGGTCGCATCGGATTTAGAGGGACGCCTCTTTTCTCGCCACTTTATTTGACCTGTGCTTAATACATGTAACGGTTGATGGAGAGCTTATTGCGGTAGAATTAGAAGACGTAACTGAGAATCTGCTTTTCCCCTTCATTTTCACATTTTATCCCGTTTCTCTGCGAATTTCATTGCACTAAAATACCCTTAAATTATTTATTTAAGTGTTCTTTTTCTACTTAAGTGTACTCGTTGTACAGTTCCGCCTAAGCAGTCCCCTGAAGAGCTTACATTCCGCTGCATAAGATCCTTCCTGGGTTAGCAAGAAATTTAAGGAGCTGCTTAATTTAGTAGAATTAATGCGTGGATTGAGTAATCTCTCGAATAATTCCCTCGCTGTTTGATTACTAACGGAGAAGCCGCAGCGGACCGCAGTAGCGCGTTTGGATTCTATGGGAATAAATTGCATTTATTTTCTCTGTACTGCAGCTTCATTCTTGCTCGTGTTTAAGCTTCCATGTTGAAATGTCGATTAACATGAGAGGGTTATCAAACTGAATAAAAAAAGGCCTTAAGAGTGCTCTCCACTGTGTTTTTAACCGAAAATTGTTCATCGGAAACCTGTTGAAATTGGACGATCTTTAACTGTTTTTTTCAATTCCCTTTTAACTGTGAGTCTAATTTTGGTCTTTGGCGTTGCATCCCTACAACACGATTAATTTTAAGGCTTACCTTTGGCATCTCGAAAGATTAATATTTGCATCATTTTCGAGGAATAATTTGATTTTCTCTAGAGAAATTTAATCGCGATAAGTGAAAAATTTTACTCTCAGAATTCTGAGGAGATTCCGAACGTAAAAAAAGTTATGAATTTGGCGCTGTTGAAAGGATTGCTAAAAGATCTTCCTTCGGTGTCTTTCATTCACATTCGTTGCTCACTCCGGAATTATAATTTATAGGAAATTATCACTATTTTTCTCGTGAGAGGTCCACCCCATTTTCTCAACATCGTAAATGTTTTACTATGCAAACAGCGTTGCCAATTCGCCCTTTCTGAACCCCAAGGGCCGTCGTTTCTTTCTGTTAATTGCTCCGAAGTGGCAACGCCGCCTCCTGGCCGAAGGCGGAGACTAAAGAAATTAAAATTTGGGTCGTTTTCTTGTTTTTATTCCTCTTCTGCTTTTCATTAATTTCGGTTTCTTTCTAATTCACTCTCTGCTTTGTTTCTCTTTTCGGCGCTTTAAGACGAATACTTTTCGACTGTCATTTTAAGAGGCTAAAATGTGAGTAACGAACTTTGAAATGAGGCGTTCCTTTTATGAATTGTCCTGAAAAAGGTTATGCACCTTTTAGCGGAGTATCGAAACCAAACGAAGAATTTTTTTATGAAAAAAAGCAATATGAAATTTTGCAGCCAATCTGAAGAAAAAATTGGAATAGAGACCCTTTCAGTTGAAAATTTTACATGTTGACAAAAAATGTATATGCTTAACTCTGAATGGAGTTGGAATCGTGTAATGTAGGTTCTGGAATTCTTTTTCTATGCTGTGAACGTTTCACCGGAATGGTGAAATATTTGAGATTGACTTGAAAAAGAAAGGCCAAACTGTATTGTGGCATTATTTACGTAATTACGTTTATAATAGACTTGTCATTTATTGCGTTACAAGAGTATCGCATTCTTTATCTTCTAGTATGCGATGGGTACCACTCTTCTTCATCTCTATTTTCTTTTCTTGTTCGAAAACGTCTTTGTATTTCGAGGACATCGTTTCAGTAATGTAGCCAAAGTTCACCAGACATTTCCGTCATAATTCTGCAGAAATTGTTTGACAAACATCGGTTTATTGTCGGCCTCATTATCTAATCAGAGAGTAAAACATCTCTTTCGATTGGATGGCCACTGTTCTATTATGAAGAAATCGCGTTTTTGAATGCGTCGGACGAATAGGCCAAAACTTCTTTTTAAATTATGCGATTACATAGAAATGTGTTCGTTTTGATTATACAGTTAATACCAGTTACATAAGTAGTTTTCGGAAAGGCATAAAATCATCTTTGGTGCAGCATTGATAATTTATTGTCCGAATTATTTTGTAATATTGCCTCGTTAGTTTATTATGTGACAAATTGTTTCTGTAAGTCCCAGTTCTTGGATATTTGCCAATGTCTCCAGGAGTAATCCTTTGAAGTATGTTTCATCATAATTGTAAAGTCACTATTGCATTATTATTGTTATTATTAAAGTCATTATGAGATTTTGATCAAAAAATAACGAAGTGCAGGCAATTGATGGATGGACCATTTATAGCTTTTCATTTGGCACAGAGGAATATTTCATTTGATGATGTCTCATAATTATTCCCAAATAATGCGAAATCTGCTAAGGTTTGAGTGATTTTAAATAATGGCATCCATTCTTTATTGAATTTTATCAAAAGTGTAAATCATAATCTCTTTGCGCTGATTTTACTTGGTTTCGTTTTTACCAGCATTCTGGTTCGGTAAGAAGAGCACATCATCCATTCCATTTATTGCTTCCATTCCTTTTTATTGCTAACGCTCGAGAGCCTCAGATTCAAACCTGAGACATTTGGACTGAATTCATATAACTGATTAAAAATTGCATCGGCCTTCTATATCCTTATGATGTTTTCTTATCTAGGTCTTCGATAATTAAGTTTCTGGCATTGGTTTTAGTATTGTACTCGTACGATGTACTAATACTACGACAATTTAAGATACTTAAGGTACTAAACTAAGTTAATTTACCATTATTATTAACCTATTTTTATAACTCTTAATCAAAATTCATATTTCCAATAATCTTCAAAGCTCCAGTAATTTTATAACAGAGAGTCTGTTATCCGATGGAAGTTTTTCATATCCGTCTTCTTGTATTTTCCCTTCTCATTGAAACTGTTTAGATACTCTTGTTATTTTATTAACTCAAATAACGGAAAGAGAGCCCTATCAATGAATGTATTCTCCCCAACTTTTCCTTTCCACCTCTGCATAGTCTCTCCATTTTCCCTCACACACATTCCTTACAAATATTTTCCTCCCTCATTTTATTTTTCCTTTTTTATCATTGAAAGATTCATCTTTGAGGAGAGGTTTGAAAGCCGTCTTCGTTGTGTCGAACTTGCTTTGTAAGTGATATCACACTTTCTCCCATCATTAAGATGTCTGCGAACACCGTATTCTGAAACATATCTTATTTCTTGGGCCAAAATGTAAATGTTTGCTCTTCAGAGCACGATATCATTGGTTGTTAGCTAAATATAATATACTATAAAAAAATTCATTCGGGGTAGTCTCATATGATGTTACAGTTTCTGTCATGTGTTATCTATGTATCCATAATCGATTGCTTGGTAATTGATTTCTTAGAAAAGATACAGCTTTCCGTTGTGGTGGATTGAAAAATTAATAATAACTATGCTGCAGAGTCTGTAAGGAGCACTGTGATTATTATCTAACTTGATGAGATTCAGATGCAATAAATTAAGTAGAATAATGTTTTGGAACTTATTATAAAATCATTGCTAGTAATGCGAAAAATTATTGAAAACTTGGAGTTATTTCCATGGAAGTTGATTCTCGTGTAAGTATTAGTCACTGCAAATATGTTATCGCTGTGCATGTGATTTATATATACGCAAATCGAGGACGTTACCTCAATTTTTTGTTTCGATAACTTTAAAATAAAATTACACTAACTCTTTTAAAGCAAACTCTTGAATGATTAATAATTATCGAATTCCTTTAGCCAATACTTGCATTGATATTTGACACTGCAGATTTTCAATTACGGGTCGAAGAAGTTCCAGTATTTACGAAATCGGGTACAGCAAATCGGTAATTTTCATACAATTCCATTTGCTCTACTAAAGTCAGAGTGCTAATTGCATAACAAACTAGAAACTACAAACAGAGAAAAAATCTTAGCAATCATTTTTGTGGAATTATTTGTACTTTATTAAATTTCATCTCTTTAAATCTGGGTCATCAAAAATTTGATGGAATGCGTTCTACCGATTTCAACGCTCCGATTCTTCCTTTTGTGGATATAAATTTCCAGGATTTTCACCAATATTGTCTTCAAGATTATTAAAATTTTCCGTTTATTAATAATAATTTTTGCTTTACTGTCTTCACGTCTCTGCCTTTTATTTATTTGCAACGTGGCGAAAATACTATAACAGTTATTCTCATTTAATTTTTCTGCGAAACCTCTTTTCTTTTAGTGCTTACGATCGTTCTTTCATGGAGCACTCGTAACCTTTGATCAAGAAATACGGCATTCTAAGGCGTGAAAAATGACGCACTACGAAATTGACTCACTGTGTTTCTTTTATTATTTGATCACTGCGCATTCCTTTTTAATGTGTCGGCGTTAACTCCGAACGAATTTTCATCAACGTCTTTTTTTAATCGTCTCTTTTTTCTTCTCGCTAATTTGTTCCCTTAACAAAACATAAGAATTCCCGGCGTCTTATGCAAGCCGAGAAGTTGAAAGCATGACATAGGAATAAATCTTTAGTCCGCTCGTATAAAGTGTTCGCAATAAAAAGATCGTAAATACTTTTTTTACTAGCATTCATTTATAGCCCTCCCTTCGCTGCATTTAACGTCGCCATTTTAGTTTCACCGCCGCCGTTGCTCACATTAATGTTTATTGAATACTATTTAGTTGCCCCAACAGTCAGAAATGACGGCAGCCATCTTAAGCAAGTTAAACAGAATAACGTATCATCAAACCACTAAAATAATTACTCTTATTAATATTTATACGTAAGTAACAAGTAGGTGTACGTCAGGTGTTAACATCACATCATTTCCAGACTAATATATAAATTACTATATCAAATTATTATCTTGCATTTAACAACAACCCTTCGTGTCTCATCATCGACTGCACAAAAGATACCAATTGTTTTCTTTACGCACAATCGGATTCGGGTATTCATAGAGCACCTAATGTTTCGCATTTTGGTGTAAATCTTATGAATGGCATCCAGAGAAAGTAGCTCATTTTAGGCGCGTCCGAAAATATGAGAAATATAACGCTGGAATTCGCTGAGAAGTAGTGAATGAGTGTTGCTGTTACTCAGAACATCTCTTGAACTTTGAGCATATCGATCCACGAAATAAAGGCCTCTTTGCAAATTACTTAAATGATAAGTGCCCTTTGTATTCACGCCACCCCTTTCCACGGACATTTTTAATTTTCCGTCGACGGATGCATAATCACCTTCTCTTAAGCAAGACGTGCTGCGAATCACAACCCTTTCCTTCTCTCACTGTGAATGGAATTCCTTCCTTACTATCTCATAGCGTTATTCAATTTTATATTTATCTTATTTGCTATGGTTTAATTATTGTGGCAACCACAATAATTGTCAATACATAAAGCTCAAACACACTCCACCACCCTTTATAGTCATTTATATTCCGAAATAACATCCTTATATTTAGACACGAGAACAACAACAAGACTTTATTAATAGGACTTCCATCTGGTATCCCTTGTATTTACATTTACTCTGCGTATATCCCATAGTTACAATTAGTACACAGTTTAAATATTTCTTTTGGCTAGCCTCGGGTGTCTTCATCAAAATAACGTACAATTGTAATGCGACTTTCATCAAACATACTGTATAAAAATAATTACAAAACTTTACACAATCACAATTTCTATGCCATGGTAGCTAATTTCTATTTATTTAGCAAAACCATTTTCATCGAAATCAGTTCTGTGGATTGCTACACCACATTTTTCATACTCTATTCAGCCACTTCACAGCTCTAGCGCCATCTCCTCTTTCTCATCCACTTCTTCCGCTGATCCAATCACTTTCCATCCTCTTCTTCCTATTTTCTTCTCACGCAGCCTCTGTGACACACCATTTACTCTTAATTAGGATTCGAATTAACATCACAAACGACGTTCTTAGTAAATTACATTAATGCTATGAGAACCTTTTTCTCCTGTTAGCGTTGCGATTTCTGCACGCCCAGTGTCTTTCACTTCCCTTCGCACACTTTAAGGTATTATGTATCGGTTAAATGCGTTCGCAGAGCATGATTTCGATCTAATGTTTTTAGAAGGACTAAAGATTGATTTGTGAAACGCTGAAATTGATACTCCATTATTAGCACAAATGAGACCCAAAATTTCGAGAGATTAGGGATGTGCAGAATCCTTTACGAAATACAAATGAATAATACTCATTATTTAATTTATATCGAATGAAGTTTTTTTTATAATTCAAGTTAATGATTTATTTTTACGTATTATGGTGTGGGGAGAAGTTAATTAAAGGTGCATGTTTCAGTTTCAAGTTTATATTTACCAAGGATGTTCAATATCATTTTGTTTGTTATTGCATGTATGTATTTTGGCAAGGTTCCTCAATGAAAATTTCCACATATAGTCTTTTTGTACTTTGCCATTGAAAGTACACATTTGAGCATTGCATTTTCCCATTTTAAGTCTTTTCTGATTCTCAAATCACTCGCGATAAGATTTGGATGTTAAATTGAATGAATAGCGTTTTTCTTATGGGCGAAATTGAGTATCTTCCGTTAAAACTTTTCTAATGGAATCCATTCCAAGCAATGTCCAAAATTCGCTTTACAAAGCTGTATTTGAACTGTGAATTGTAAAACTGTAAAATTAGTCAAAGATCAGTACGTGTTTAATACTGCTCTACATGTTTTGATAATTAAGTCGTTTTTCACCAACGAATGTTTCGGGAATGTATCCGTCAGATTCACTTGCCATTTCCTAACAAGTTTAGAAACGCTGCACCCGATTTCATTACAAATCGCTGTATCAAGTTCCCGGCAATTTAGCCGAAACAACTTGATTTTGTTTATTAGTTAAATTTTGTGGAAACTAATAAGTTTCTCGTCGTGTCGTGTTGTCCGACCAACGGTAATAGATTGAATCTGCTATTTCCTGACTGGACTCACTTTATTCCTGGCAGTTGAAGTGAATGTTCCCATGTAATGCCTTTAGAGGAGATATGAATGTGCCCACATAAGTGCAGATGCTCAATAGATGTGCCACAATAGACGTTGGCTCGCATTCCCGTGTTTGGATTCTATTCTCTGGCCAACGGAGCGGATATGCGTTGATTTATTTACAAATTCCGCGTGCTTTCGACTCATTAGTCTCCTCATTTATAATTCGCCTCTTCCATTTGTGGCGAAAGTGCGAGTTTGGACATTCTCGAATATTCTATTCAGATGCACGACATTCTTTTGATGCCCCTTCACATTTCCTATTCCAGGAGCATTTTTTTTCGCTCTTGCCTGCTTCTATATTTGCCACATAAATTGTTCTTCGAGATTCTCTCTTCGGTTGTTATCGTCGTAAATCTACATCTGTATATACAAACCATCTTTCGGTAAGGATTGCATGCACATCCTTAATCGGTTACTTTCACGCTTCGTTCTCGGAAACAAAGCAAATTCTTAAATCGACTGATTGCAGCATCTGTTTCTCTGATCTTCCTCTCAGAGTAAGAAAAAAACATAAAAATATATATTATAATACTTTTTCTCTGGATAAGATGATAAATCTTCATTTACTGAGTTATACAGTCTTTCTCCGACGAATGAATGGGTAATATTCTGATTACCTGTTCCTATCCTGAATATCTGTTGTGGGATGTTTAAATAACTAACACACGGAATGGGGCTGATTTTGAACATCGCACGGAAAAACTCGAAGCTCCACTATTCATTAAACAAAATGTTTGCTATTACATTTAAATATTATAATTCGTCATTTAAGCATTGGCAGTGGTTTTATCGGTATATCTGACGATCTTTCTTTAAGAAATTATTCGAGCATAAGGCCCTCAAAATTATTGTTATAAGATTTCAACCTTATTTTATTATAAGGATCTTTAGAAGAAGAAATCAAAATATCATCGATAAACACAAGGAAGCGAAAAAAATTAAAGATCCGCCTATTGATTTGGAAGACTCAAAGACAATTTTCGTAACAAATTCTGATAGAGTAGATGATGTAGCCGATATTATACATGGGTGGTCTGAAAAGTTTCCGACATTTCGCCATTTCTCGACATGTTTTCTGAAAATTTCTTAAAATTTTCTGAAGATTTCTGAAAAATCTGGGGTCGGAAACTTTTCAGACCACCCTCGTACTTCTTCCTCGTTATATAGGCCATTCCGAAGATCAGAGAAATAGATACCTGTCAGTTCAAGAATTTACTTTTTCCGAGAATCTAAGGAAGTAGGAGCTTTCATCCCCTGCCATACGCCAAAAAGCTGTTTGCAGGCTACAATGTAGATTTAAATTAAACGATTAGGAGTAATCCTAGAAATCCTAGATGTCTATTTATTGAATCAATTTATCAGAGATTTCAAATATATGATTATTTAAAAAATGTGATGTGTATACCCGGGTATGTAACAACTTGTTGGTCGAGGAGAATATGTTTATTCTGAGGAATGCAATGTCTCCGCTTTAAAAGACGTATGAGGGACGTGGAATGCCAAGTATGCGTGGCGGATGACGCTAATTGAAGTTGGTTAAGCCGCTCATATGAAATTCTCGTGGTCATACACTTCATGAGTCGTAGGATGAGAAGTTGGTTGTAGGCATCCTGTCGAGGAAATTCCATTTCTGCGTATGAATCTTATTTCTTTTTGTTTTCTGCTCAACGCTTTGAGTCGTTCAGTATAGCAGAAATCGCTATATCTTTATGTAATTTTATCTGGATTTCATCCCTTGTTTCGCGTTTTAATTTTCTTCGTACTTTCCCACATATTCTCGGGAAAACCTTAAAACGAATAATATCTGAAATTTCATCTGAAAACCATGGTTCGTTTCAAAACCTCATATGTCTTATTGACCGTTAAATAACGAGCTCTTGGTTCGTCTTTCACATCGCGTGATAAAAGACGAGTCCGCTGTATTGAAGGCTTCTTTCTCCCGGATATCCTTACACTTCCAGCATCGATCTCTGGGGAGGAATATTCATCCCTCGGCCTTTCGCCTCATCTCAAGGTCTCACCATAAAAGCTCACCTCTCGCTACAACTACTCTCCTTTTTATGTTTTCCTTAGCATTCAAAAAACTCTTCATCTTCGCCACGCTCAAATATTGGAATTCCGCGCCGTCTTCTCCTCCGCTTTGTATTATTTTACCTTTCGGTAGTTGTTTCTCTCGAAAGAAGGAATGCAAATATTGGCACCGTCGTAACCCCGGAGATGCATCCTTGGTTGCTAAGTGAATCCGTCGTTCAAAGGGATCGGTGGGGTTATTCCAGTGCTTAAAGGAAATTTTTCTCTTGGCGTCGTAAATGATGTTTCTTGCCTTCAGAAAGAATATGCTAACCTTCAGAAATTCCTGTGAACTACGCATTGCTACCACCGTATTTTCTCCTCTTTGAATGCATTTTGCATGGCTCTAGGATATTCTGATTACTACTTCTCTTGTAAAAATGGCAGAAGTTTCCCCATAAGACCTCTTCAAATAATATATTCTTAATGAATTTGCCGAATCAATTTAGATTGTTGTGATCCCGTTAAAGGAAGCATTTCCCGAAGCCTAAAATCGACTGCAGTGTCGAGGTTAGAATTTCATTAATTTTATTGTAAAATTTCTTTGAAAGGAAATATTCATAGTGGATCAAAAGAGATCGTCTTTAACCCTTAGCAATGCTTTCTATTTCCAGTATTTGAAAGAGGATAAAAATTCCCAGTAACGAGACTACTGTATAATCTTTTAAAATATCGTTGATGTAAACGAAACTTTGTTTGAAAAAAGTGGAGTGAAAGCAACTATGATCTTAAAGGGCGTGGTGTTGATCCAGATGAATTGACAACCGATGTTGTAATTTAGCAATCGTGTTGTGTTCTTACAATTCCTATATTTTTGGTTTCTTCTCAACGCTAAGGAACCTATTTTCATCCGAATTCGGCTGGATAGGATACCATTTGGTCGTAGATCAGACCGCACTTGGATCGCATTGCCTTCGTTTAAGCAGTACGCATGGAAATTTTACGAAGTAAAACGACTTGGATCTTCAAGTAATAGAATATCCTACATGAGTCGAGTTAATAAATTACATAGGGAGACGCGCATTAAAATAATTGTATTTGTTTTAGGAGGTGTGGCCTAGTTGAAGGCCTAACAAGGTCACATAAGGTCTGCTAATTCGTCTCCTCTGCTGGAAGATCATTCGTTCCTTTCATTTAAGGTGTAAGATATCGTTATGAATATTTCACTAAGATTGACGGTTGGTTAAGGTGAAATCTTGAGTTTGAAACAGTGAGTAGCTCTGGTAAATAGGTTATGTACACTAGGAAATCGACATTTCCTTCATGTAAATCGTTTTTATTGATTGTAATTATCTCTGTGGTGTTCTAGACGTTGACGCTGTTTAATTCAACTCCAGCAAAGAGGATATTTCCCTAAATTATAGTTTTGTGCACCCGTCATTCTTTAAAATAGATCTAGGAAGCTGTATTTTTAGATTCAGGTCATTGAGGCTGCAGATATATTTCATATTTTCATAACGTGTAAATTTGAAATTAATTTGTAACAGCTAATAGGTACTGAACATTCGCCACTTCTGTCTATTTACAAAATTTTTGGAACTTGCTAAGGCGGGACAACTTTCTTTGTGGTGAAGTAAACGCTTTCAAAATTCTTTCACTTATTTTTTGTATGTACAGCGGCCATTTGATAATTTTTGTTATAATTTTTCCTTCGGATCATTTTGAAGTATCTGAAGATGAAGAATATTATATGTTATGAACCATTGCTTTTACAATTGAAGAGAAATTTGCACCTAAAACACGACATGACTGGGACTCGAACCCAGGTCTCCCGTGCTTGAGAGGTAAATATATAGAGGTTTCAGTTTCGATAATTAATAATAATGCTTGTGATACAGATTTAATAGTATAATTTACTGCATTAGAGTTGCGTATATTAAACTTATCTCAAACGGTCAATAGTATTGAAGAAATATTACTGAAGTAATATTATTTAATAATTTTCCATCAAAACCAGACGATCGATATATTGAGCAATTTCGATATTGACTCGATAATTTTGACTGTGTGATTTACACTGTATTTAGAGTTCATACATTTATTTACAGTCTTTTATGCTTTTGTTAATGTTCCAGATGTTCATTCGGTAATAGTCATTGTGTCACTGAAAGTTGATTTAAATTTTGGTGTATATTATGTTCGAGTTGCATTAGGGGAACTGGTGCTTCTTCGTTTGTCGTTCCTTATCTAGCTCTCTTTGCTTTATATCTTCTCTAAATCTCAATGCAATTTTAATTATGTGCCGTAACTCTTCTTAAATAAGCTTAATCAATCTCCGATTTAATCGAGTTAATAATCTCTTCTCGGCAAATGTCTCCTCCGAATTATCCGGAGCGAAACAAGCCCTCTCGTGCAAGAAAAACAAGAGTTATTACAGCGTGTTCTTATTCTTAACCTCTCCTATTAGATATTTCTTTACAGCTAAAGTTTGTCCGTTCAAAAATTGTCTGGGAAATATTTCAGATTTGAGGAATTACGACAGTGTGGAGACGTAAAGGTTTCAGAAATTCATAATATAATCGATCACATTCAACTCACATTCACTCATACGTTATCAATCGTTATAATGCCTCTATAGCAGTCCACGAAGTGAATCAAAGTCACATCGATTATAGTATGAAATGCTGTTGCATTTCAATGTCTATTATATCCTGCGTAAACCCCCTTAACCACAGAGAACGATGCATGCAGTCATATAAAAAATACTTCTAAAATGTGTAGCTTTGTTCATTTTACCATATCTAGATGAATGGAATATTTTCCTTTCTTTTAAAATCTCACCTCCAAACCGTTATCTAAATTCTGATCTTCATTAACCGTGTGGATTGCGACTAATTTTGCGAATAATGGATCGACAATCATTCACGCATCTGCACTTTCCAATTCGGAAGCAACTTATTATAGTCTAAAGAACGCCATCTAAGTAGAGAGATTTTTGCCTATACAATTCCCCGCCTTAGTACCTAATACCGATCATTCCAGTCGCCTTCCTTTCCCTTCATTTCTCTATTTGAGTATGTCGTGAGAACTCTTGTTCCTTTCTTACTTTGGCAATGAAATCCTGCTGATGTGATAGCGACTCAAAAGAGTATTGAAATACGGTTTCATTTAGAATAAATAAAGAATCATATCTCTTCTCAGACTGCAAAATATCATGGCATGGCCTATAATCCTCCAGAATTAATCTGAAGAATATTCTTATCATACATCTGACAAGCGAAATATTCTTCCTTTCCTTTTGCCGCGGAGAAACGTATCATTAAACTCGATGGTGTAGGCCTTCACTTGGTGGAATTCCATAGCAAGAAGCAAGTTGCCGAGATTTTAATTTATTTATACTAAACCACGATATATTGAAACATGCGTCGCATCATCACCTGATGATGATGTGACGCATCGAAACTCGGGTCGTATGTTTCATCATATATTGTGGTGTAGTATAAATAAATTAAAATCTTGGCAACTTGCTTCTTTGAGGGTATCATTCATATTCCTATTCTATAACTGTTCATGTTCTATAACTGTCATGTTCATGGCTGATATATTATGAAGGCTAACATCGAGTAATGCTGTGTCTTGGTCACTCCTTATTCAATGTTATGTTATTCATATAGTCATGGAGTGAAGTGGACGAAATAATATTCAATGAAGAAAGCAAGCGTCTAACGAAGGAGAAGATTGGACCAACCTTCGGAGTGATAACTTTGCGATAATTTATTTTGAAATCTGAGGAAGAATACCTTCTTTTAAATGGTACACTTCTAATCTATAGCAATTCTTATAATTCTTTTTCAATTGGATTTAATGAAAGTCCTTTCAGTTGATAAGGAAACCTCACCATCTGACACCTTTCGCTCAATTTTGCGGCGTCTCTTTCAATAATATTTGCCCGAGGGCATAATTTTTTTCCTCCTTTCCAAGCTATCTTGGATCTCCGCCAGTGATTGTAGGCGCTGCGCTCTCGAAGCCGCCTGATCCCTGAAAACCCTTTATTTCTCCCCTTAAGACCCTCTCCAGAGCAAAAAATCCTTGAAATGCATCATCGTGTTGAAAAATCTCCGATATGCATCATCTCCTCCCGGAGGCTCTTTCATCCGATAAGAAGTGAGCAGCATTAGAAAGAGAATATTAAAGCAGTGGACGATATCAAGTTGAGCATAACCCTATGGTGAGAACTACTAATTATTATGAAGACTGATTTCACAAACTAGGGATTTTGCGTTGTACGGATTCGCTTTAGAAATGTCCGACCGTTGTGAACAAAAAACGACTCTTTAGGACTATGAATTTGACGTTTATATTATGTGCTAACTTATGAACTTCCTTTTATGTTTTATGACAAAGAATACATATGTTCTTCTTTTATCTGTCAATTACTTTAGTGGCTCTTATAATTCTTTTGTTTCATCCTCTCTCTCTTTCTTTCACTTTTTCCCAAAAAATGTAAGCACTCTTCGCTGCTGTGTTCCTCTACTGGATATATTTTTTCTGTGATCGAAAATTTTTGTTTCTCTTCAGCCTTTGTTTTCTTTCCCTGTATATATTACATTTTATACAATAGCTTAAAATCAGAATTCATGCAAGTATGTATGTGCATACTTTGTATCAAATCCTGACTAGGGTTAAATGAAAAATGGAACTATCTATTCCCAATTTCGCCCGATAATAAAGACATTTTGTATTGTATGTTTATGTAGAATTTACAAGATTTTATCGACCACTCCGAAGTGCATTACCATGTAGATCCTTTAAATTCAATTCTTGGAAAACATTTTCTTCTATTTCTTTGGCAAATAACTTATTCATTTACTAATAAATTCACACTTCTTACCTCCAGTAAACATAATATATACAATGACTACTGACCTCATTGATACGGCATATCTCGTATGGACACCGCCAGGAAAAACACGATATCCATCGATCACCGTTGCTAAGGCTATTCAAATGCCCGATTGGTCTTGCTAGAAAACGGTTCTGATTAGTATTTCATTGCTATATTTCCTAACTTTTCTTATTACGATTTGCATGAATATCGGATGTCCTTATGTAACTAAGTTTGAAGTTTTCGAAATTTCCATGGCTGTGATAGTAGGAACGCTACTAATTTCTGTTATCCTGAGTAATCCGGTCACTCTTTCTTGAATTCTAAGTTCTTATTTATAGAATCATTGGAATACTCTTACGCAGACCCTTTCAAAAGTGGCAATATCCTATCAATAGCTTTTGATGCCGCAGAATTTTCAGATTAGTGTGCGTTTGCGATTCTTTCACGTGGATTTCCTCTCTTTTCAAAGAAAGAGACAACAGAAAGTGAATTCAGTTCGTCCTTTACCTTTAATGAAAAATACGCGCACGGTTGCTCTTTTGTTTGTATAATCTCCATTTTGGTATGTGTTCGGGTATATATTTCCACGTATAGATTCCTTTGATTGCGTGGATTTCCCACCGTTTTATTTCTTCTTTCGAGTCATTTAACAACCTCGTTCGATCCATTGCTCCCCAATTCGCTTTTCTTTTCCATTCCGCACACACTTTCCTCTTTCTTTGCAATTTTTCACCTTTTATCCGCTTCGGCGCATTCTTCCCTCCATTCATTCCGATTCTTTCCATAGAATTACCGCATTTACTTTGTTTTTACATTATCTAGTGCACAATAAATACTAAAGCGCTGTTTGTTTGCCATGGTGACGTCTGTGGCTCGAGTCGACATTTCGATCGATTTGTTTAGCGCATGATTTGAATATCCCTTTTTTCATTTATTTCTAAATCTTCCTCATTTGTAATGGGAGCATTACTATTATTGCGGTCTCGATTACGACACTTTGATGGAAATGAATGAATGGTTCGATGAATCGTGTGAATATCGTCGCTGTTTTTCAATGTGTACGTCATTCAGAACCATCATTTCTCTCTCATAATATAATCTTCCCCTGGAAATTCCTTATTTCTTCCTATGCAGTTTACAATACACTGTTTATGGCATCAATTTTCGCCTTCTCGCTAGTGGCGTACGGACTAACGTACCGATCCCGGGTTCGAGACCTGGTCTGGGTCAGCTTGTTTACGTCTTGTTAGTCAAGAGTTAACTGAAGGTATAAAAGATGATGGAGGTCAGCAATCTCTTCCTGTCTTTCTTGAGGAAGAACCTTCGTCCGTCC
This sequence comes from Pachydiplax longipennis, assembly GCA_036926295.1. Taxonomy (NCBI): domain Eukaryota; kingdom Metazoa; phylum Arthropoda; class Insecta; order Odonata; family Libellulidae; genus Pachydiplax; species Pachydiplax longipennis. The sequence continues at coordinate 1,102,796 of JAVFKF010000038.1, forward strand.
ATTTCATCCATCATTCGTCAGTTTATTCGAATCGGTTCTTCTATTTTAAAATGTATGGTATTAAATAAAGCATTATTTATATGCGTAGCTTCATGATTTAGGCAGTTCATAATTGCGCACTCTTTAGAATAAGTCTGAATTTACACGTTCAATTAAGATAAGGTCAAACAGGTTGGGTGTTTTTGGGCTTAAGGATTCAAACTGCGATAATTCGGAGTTAAATTTCAAATAGCATTTGTTTTATTCTTAGTAAATGTAAACTTGTGTCAGTTGGGGTAAATTATTATTCATGCATTAAAAATAATAAAATATTAGTTTGAATCCAATTCCAATTTCGTTACGACGTTTTCTCTTCTCTTCATTCATTTCAGCGGATTGGGTTTGACAATTTAATTTTAAAATGGATTCTTTAAAATCTCGCATTATTGAGCCTCGAGTTCTATTATAAAATAAGAAATCATGAAAGAAACCATATTTCGACAGTTATTTGTGATAAGAACTAAGAAATTCATTTATTTATTTCGCTTTTTAAATACCTTCGAAGGAGAAAGGATAATACACACAATATAAATATAATTCGAGATGAAAACAGAAAGAAAATATTTGATAACACAGAAATAGCGGATAATTTAAATAAATGGTTCGGTAGTACATATGAAACTTCAAGGCATGACGATGACAAGCGTGTAATTAGGGTCGCGCAAACAGACATAGAACTTACATCACCAAAACCTATTAGCATTAATGGTAAAGATATTTATAAAAAAGTTATGAAGTTAGGAAATAATAAATCAAGGGGAACAGATGATATTGCTGGGGAAGCTCTAAAGATGGGGGCGGTGGAGATAGTTCCTTATTTAAAACTGATATTTAACGCTTCCCTGAACAATTACTGCTTACCAACAGATTGGAAAAAAGCTATAGTTATACCTATTCACAAAGAGGGTGATCGGACACAGCCTAAAAATTATAGACCAGTTAGTTTAACTTCAGTTGTTTGCAAAATAATGGAGAAGATTATTGCAGATTACTTGAGAAACTTTTGGATTGAAAACAATTGGCTTAGCAAATGCCAACATGGGTTTAGGAAAGGATACTCATGTGAGACACAACTGTTAGGTTTATATCAAGACATAGTTGAGGCGATAGATGATAAAGACACGGTGGATACTATTATAATCGATTTTGCCAAAGCGTTTGATACAGTCCCGCATGATATACTTTTAGGTAAATTAGATATGTTAAACATTGATGAAAGAATAATCATTTGGATTAAAAATTTTCTTAGAGACAGGAGTCAGAAGGTAAGAGTTAATGGGAGATATTCAAATGATATTAAAGTAACATCGGGAATTCCACAAGGGAGTGTATTAGGACCCTTACTTTTTCTAATATATGTTAACGATCTACCCTCGAGCATCAAGTCAAACATTCGTTTATTTGCAGATGACTGCATATTGTATAGAAGGATTAGGAGCAACGAAGATAGGGAAGTTTTACAGCAGGATTTAAATTCGTTAGAAGAATGGGTTAGAAAGAATAGAATGAGTATTAATACAAACAAGAGTAGGTGCGTCACCTTTACAAACAAGAGATCGCAGTATTCCCATAGCTATCGTCTTAATGGTGAATTAATAAAAACTTCCGACCACTGCAAGTATTTAGGAATTACATTTGATAAAAATCTGAACTGGGAAAAACATATCAATTCAATCGTAGCGAAGGCGTTCAAAATGCTGCATTACGTGATGAGGAATTTAAAGGGATGTAGCCGAAAAGCGAAAGAAAAGGGTTATATGTCACTCGTAAGACCAATTCTTGAATATGCAACCACCGTGTGGGATCCGTATCAAAGTTGTCGAATAAAGAAAATAGAAAAAGTCCAGAGAAAAGCAGCTCGATATGTAATGGGAAGATTCAGAAAAACGGACAGTGTCACCGATATGTTAAAGATTCTTGGATGGGATACATTAGAAAAACGAAGAAAAATAAATAGACTATGTTGTATTTACAATATAATTGCAGGTACCGATGGGTGGGATGGTTTTAAAAATTCAGTCGAGAAACCGGAATTCCTCGGAAAAGGTTGCCATGAATTTAAAATTAAAGCTAGAAGGCAAAGAACGGACATAGCCAAATATTCTTTTCTTAACAGAGGTATTTCTGAGTGGAATAAGTTACCTGGATCACTCTTAAGGCCCTTACCTGAAAATAAAAAATGTTTCAAAAAGAAATGCTTTCATATATTATAGTTATGTTGTGAAATACTGTGTAATGTGTATTAGTCATATAGGGACTTCTGGAAAAGTAGGGGAATGCATGGCAGGGTGATGTACGGTGGGGTTTCTACCCCGTGACCGCTACGGTAGCCGAGAAGGCCTGTCATGAACTCCGAAAAAACCAGAAAAAAAAACAGTTACAAATAATATTATTATAAGTGTAAAAGGGTGTGTAATTTAACGATGTTTGTGGCTGCCACCTGACAAATGTCAAACTGTAGCAATATATTAATAATAATAATAATAATAGTGTCTGAGATATTGTAGTAATCTGTCCGAACATAAATCTAAATTTTCCATTTCTTTTCAGCTCTACGTATTAATATCTAAAATTTATAGAACCACTCAAGAATTAGCGATTTCTGTCTAAATCCAATTTCTCCTTATGCATCCCCGTTTCCGCTCTTTTTGAGTTTCGTTCCAATCATGGGAACGTGACCGTGACAAACACAGAAACGTGACGGAAATATTTCACGTGAGATTTTCCAAGCATCGCTCAGTAGATTGAAAGCACTTGCAGCAATGTATCATTTGTTTTTTTTCCAGCCTCTCATAGAGGTAGATATGTTTATCTTGAAGTTCTATTTATCAAACCTTAGTACCAAGTAGCTCTGTAAGAGTGAAGGAGAACGTCCTAATATCGACGGTAGATATATTACCGAGATCGGAAAATTTCGAGAATTCATGTAGAATTGTATAGGTTCCGCAGTTAGCTAATAAATCTTGCCGTTGATTGATTTTCTTACAGATTCGATGCTTAAGAGAACCTTATGGTGTTGAGTAGTATTCTAGCGATATGCTGTAGTCTCTCTTTCCCTTTCTGATTCTTTCGATGACAAACTTATTCAATCCGGACTTTACATTTATAAATTAAATGAAGGATTTTCCCCTAAAGACATTCAGACTGCGTTTTTCTAGGAAGAGAAGCTCTTTCGCACTATCGATTAAAATCTTCAGATTCAACTTCCGAGAAACGTAATCCTATAGGAGTGTTCCCATTGCTTCGGCTTCCTTAAGGATTCCAATTCCGATCGACCGGAAAAAGGTCGAGTTACCTAGAGAACGCCTTTTATTTTTAAGAAAATGTTCGTTGTTCCGTTAGGCAGCGTCCCTAGTGACCCAAGGGCCACTGAGATAATCACCTCTGCCATTAAAAATGAAAGATTTTTTGGGTTCGAATACTTTTATTTTATCGCCACCTTCGGAAATCCGAAATCGACTTTATGCTGCCGAAAATCGTCTCGGAAAATGTCCTTCCCTTTTGAGCATTTAATGAAAGTATTGGATACTAATACTTATTAAAGATTGAGAAATTATTGGGAGAGAAGTTATTGATGTCCATTGCGAATTCAAATGAGTTGCTAACTCTCTCTTATGGACAATTTTAATGTGAAGTACTTATCGACACAAGTGTGTTGTTGCAAATTCGGTACTTTCCTCTCGACGCTCACTCGTTTACCACCGTTTAACTCATATATATATATATATATATATATTTATATATATATATATATATATATATATATATATATATATTTATATATATATATATATATATATATTTATATATATATATATATATATATATATATATATATATATATATATATATATATATATATATATATGAGTTAAACGGTATATATATATATATATATATATATATATACCTCTTTTGAATTATTTTATGTCTTTATTTTCCATTCATCATGTATTTCTAAGGTTTCACTCCAAGGAATATCATTTCCATGAATATTGCGTGATTACTTAACATTCTTGCGATATTTGACTACTTACAGTCCTAGCTGTCGTACATTTTTGAAGTGATGGATTTTTCCTCTCTTCTATTCCTTATTCTGAAATCTCAGTATTAATGCCGATTAATCTCTCTCAGAATTCTTTTTATTGGAATACTTCCTGTCGTTTCCTACATATTCTTGTGCGCGTCTCCGAATCAATCAGATTTCAAAACTATTTTTAGATTTCAATTTATACGTTCACTGACGTTATTTCTAATTTATGAAGTACAGTGTATCCCATGAAAGGCTTTATAATGGACCGCATTTATATAACAGTTTTAAAGACATTTTACCTTTACGAATCTTCAACAGATAATTCCATTGCTCATGGTCACGATTTTCCACCAGTTTTTACTCTATAGTTTCAAATTTGTTGCTGCTCATTTCAAGTCTGTAATATTTTTAGATAAGGAAGAGAAGAGCCGACGAATATGTTTCTTGAGAAAGCGGCCATTTACAAGGTGTTTACTCCGTTTGCCGTATGGCGGCGCTGCCGATCGCAAGTGGGGAGCAATTAGAAGTGAGGTGGAGAAATATGCTCAGTGGAGAATTTTAGATATGAAAGGGATTATTGAAGGCGAAAAGTTTAGGATGAGGTGTAAAACTCCGTAAAAGATTCTGTTTTAAAAACAACCTACTACTCAGAAAAAATACGGTAATCTTAGGAGGCAAGATGGGAATCTTTAGAAGGTACAATCAAAAAACATAATTAACTTAGTGAATCAGAGAGATTATGTTCATAGATGATGTAGACGATATTATGCCCTTTCCATAGGCCGTTCCGATACTCGAGGAAGATCAGAGAATAGATGAAATAACCAGTCGATTACATAAATTAATTTTTTCCGATACGCGAAAATCATCGATTAGGAAAGTAGATTCATAGTGTAAGTTCCCCCTGCCAAACCCCGTTTGCAAGGACGTTTATTTCTAAATCTAAATTAAAATGTAGAAATAGAGAACTGATGACATAATGCCACTGCTAACTATATACAAACAGCATTAAAATGCACAAGAACGACAGATATTTATAGAACATCTCCCAATGGTGGCCCTTCTAATGCATTTACTCGTATAAATCCCATAATTACAGTTTCTTCAAAGTTTATATCGTTCCTTTGGCAAGCCACATGCCATCCAAATTACGTTATGAAATAATTACAAAAGTTTATGTAAATACTCCATTGTTTTACAATATTCTCAAACTTCTACTTTTAAACAATTCTATTTCGTTATGCGCATTTCTCTTTTAAAAATTTCATCTGCTGCGCATACTTTAGAAAGTGTGTTTCTCATTTATTTTGTTTTGGTTTGTTGATGGCAGTAATAGAATGAAAACTAACGAGTTATGTGTGGCACTGAATTCGTTTTAGTTATTTCACAACTATAGAAAGCGTTTTTCATTTTGTCGTTGTGCTGCAATTGTGTGGAATTGACCTGCGAATCAGAGAGAAAAACCAGCCAACTACCTCACTCCTCATTTTCCCTTTCCAAAGTTTTATCTTTCCCTAATTGTTTAGCAATGAGTAAGTCCTCAGGACTTACGTATTTTCTGGATTCGTTTGTTAATTTTTGGTGTGTGTATCACGAATTTCGGTTCCATTTAAGGACTCCAGATAGCGAGGTGGGTAATGCGTCCGCCTTTTGATAAAAGCTCTCCCGGTTCTCAAAGAGGCCAACAGTTGAAATGACGTAAGAAAGTTCGCAGAAAACACAGCTTATTCTTAAGTATTGCGCTCTTTTTATCTCCTGCGGGTTGTGTGTACATGCTTCGTTATTTCCTCTTCGTGTAACATTTTCCGAACAACTTTAAAAAGCGAAAACCAATGTTATGATTGAATGTGAGGAATATAGACTAAGGGAGCGGTTTTATTGCCCTCGCGCGCCCATTTATCGTTTTGTACGTGCCGATTCGTAATGGCCGCCTTACCTTAATTTCTCTATATTAATTCTGGCGACATTTGGGCTCCCAAATCTGTTTCCTTCGGTTGACTATCGAAGCGTACTTTCTTTTAGAGAAAAGAACCTTTATTTGATGGAACGGAATGACGATGGACTCAGCTTTTATTGCTAAAACAGAAAATAGCGAAAGCTATTGCATAATACTAGAGCCTGCTGCAGGTGGCAAACATACACATTAGCCATAAAAAATCACGCAATCCCCTGCAGATTAAACACAATAGTAAAATTTTAGTCTAGATTCAGTGCTCATGTATTTTAATCACAAATATTAATCAGTGCTTGTTTATTATATAAAAATGCAGAATAGTTTATCGATACAACCTTTTCATGAAACACTTATTAACTCACATTTAGATACTATAAATTCTATTTATATAAAAAAAACCTTAAAATATTGGAAAAGAAAAATGATAAAAATATATTAAAACATTTATCTTTAAGAAGAATTTCTGAGAAACTGACGATTGTTAGCCGCTTCCTTGCAGATTTTTGTGATAAATTTAATGCGGATATATTCATTAGCTATTATTCATCTTGAATTAAAACTAGTAAAGTCCCGACAAGCATTGTGACAGTTATTTGAAATTTTAAGTCTTCAATACCTCGTAATGAATCTCAATTCTGTATTTGCCTAAATTATTCTTTCGTCGCCAACAAGTGTCGCCGCTGCAAATGCAATTCACGTGGGTGCTCTCAAAAGTGTCTGACATTTCGCCATTTCTCGACATGTTTTCTGAAGAGATCTGAAAAATCTGGGGTCGGAAACTTTTCAGACCACCCTTGTATAAATGAATTCGCGTATTTTATCAATATTCTCACAATTTTTAACCGAAATCAATATTTTGAGACTAAAATTTGATTTCTTTTTGAAATTACCTCACTTTGGTTTTCGTCACGGTTTCATAACACCAATACTTCTTAATTAGTTTTGTAAAGTGAATTTACTCCGCAAAATGTATTCAAGGAAGGGAATACATGAAGAGATTTGAGTGATGATATCAAAGGGTTCAATTTATACTTTTTGAATTTATATTTACGGTTGTTTAAACACGTAAATTTAGAGTATTTTAATTAGACAGTTGACTCTGAAGAAGGTCCAAAAATTAGTGGAATATGTATTAGTCCTTGTATCGAGATTGAAAAGACGCTCGTTCAGATTATTCAGAGTCTATCCGAGTTTGCTTTCTCCTTCCTTAAAAACATCTTCGTAATTGATTCTCCTATTTTCCAAACAAGAACCTCTTTTTCCTAAATTATACCTTCTCTTATGTAACATTATTTTGCTCTTCTTTTCATAATCCCTTTACTCTTTGAGCTCCTTCTCGTTATAGGTTGTCATGGAGATAACAGGAAAATCCCTTCGCTAATGAGTAATTTCTGTCCTTTCATTCTTTTATCACTCGATATCGATTACGTATAATGCCTATTCAGTGGGTTATGTTTAGAAATCAAACGAGGTTTTGTCTGAGATTGTGATAGATTAAACCGGTTTAGTTGAATTAGTTGTTAGTAGAGGAAATGGGTTGGTATAATATATTGATGAGAAGGATTGCTTCCTAAGTTAAGATCCTTTTTGTTTTAAATGCGGCCATAGAGGAATTTCTGTCAAAAGAGGAAATTGCTGGATCATATATTGAGACTGATTGAAGCCAAAATACATTGGGAAATAAAAAGGCTTGGAAAAAAGTGGTTGGATAATTGTAGGTAAGTTATGAACAAATAAAGAAAAGGGTGTTTTAGATTACATCATAACTTACGGATTGGTATCTAATTAATGTATTTTGAAGTAGTGAATCTGAAGGATTAATAGAAGTGAAAAGACATGAGTTTGACGCTTCATCGTGGTGAGTAATTTACCTTTTCTCGGAAGAAGAGAAATACTTTTAGCTGATTTAGACTGATTCAGATCATTGGGAACTATTTATTAACATAAAGACATAACGTAGAAAATCCCTCAAGGGTGCTAAGAAAATCAACATTTTGAATTATTAGTATCAACTGCATTCAGTGATTGTCATTTTCCTTTGAGTTACGGATAGATTTTACAATATATAGAAGTATAAAATATGTAATATATTCAATGAAATTATTATTATTCTCAATTACCCGACGTATATTTTCTTGCATGCAGTAAAAGTTTAAGAACTCGTGACTATGATATAATGTGCTTAATTATAAATCCGTCCATGTATGTACAGGCCGATTTATATTAATCGAAGCCCATATATGATGTTTACACGCAACTTTTGGCTTCGTTAGTGATAAAGTTATTTAAGGAGAACTGATTTTATTGGTGCCTCGGATCATTTGCACAAGTTACTGATTTGAGGTTATGCTCATACGACCGTGTTAGTATCTTAAGCTATGTCTGTACCCAGTTTGTAATAAACTCAGAAGCAAAACGAAGATAAAATTCATCAGCGATTGCATCTTCATTTGTGCCTTTTAATATGAAGTGCTTACGATAAGCTAAGGTATGTAATTTTCCAACATTCACCACAAAGTGTTCGTAGAATAAAATAGACTTTGTTGCGGCTTCTGAGATCTCTTTGACGAGTTCCTCCTTGGCACTTTCTCAGGTGGCGTTACTCTAAAAGCAAATGTTACATAACTGAATATTTCGCAGAAATGAAATTCGTTAATTCAGTTTCGAAGAATGGCTTATATCATTAAATAATCCCTTTGCTTTTCCCTTATTTACTTCACAAATTCTCAGTTCCTCTTTGCCGCCGTTTACCCGATCTCTTAAAAGGAAGTTTCACAACTGCTCTCCTATTCATCGCATGTGAACGACCAAAGTAATGAGATTGCATTCTGAATATTTCCTGTGTGATTTGAATTTCCTTCTCATTTTTCCAAACGTATTCCAAAGGAATAGTCCTTCAATGCTCTGCAAGATTCTTTGTATGTACTAGTTGTGTTTACTCGATGTCTTACGTTATCAAACAATTTTTCATGAATTCAATAACCTATTTTTCTAGGTTATTCGTTTTCAGTGTATCTCTCTTAGATAGTGCTGAACATCCGCTGAGATAACTTGGTTTCAGTGCACAAGTCACTTACGGAATGAAGTGGGCGGTAAAGCGATATAATGGGGATATGACATTATTTCATGTTTTGCTCGTTAATAAACGAAACGGAGGTATTTTAAAGAGAGAATTGCTTTTGTTTTAATATAAAGAAACAACATCAAACAAACAAGAACTGCTCTACTCTTTAAAGAGATTCTTACACTCACTTACTAAATGACCGAAACTGAAGCAATGCAGATAATATAAAACAATTTATGGTCAGTTAAATGATATTGCAGTGCATCTGAGGACGGTAAAAATCCGCCTTATAACAGGGTAGCAGAGCGTCTTAAGCAATATTTATACCGCTTGCTTCCTGTGAAAGGGAAATCAAAAAGTCTATTGACGACGGTCTTAAATTTATTGAAGTTTATATTAATAATAAGTTTTTAGAATTTCAATTTTAACAATAAACTTCCGTTAACTTGGGACCAAGACAATCAGGAATTAACAACCTGATATTGTCATCAGGTCTCTTCTTAAATTTTCTCTCCATTAAAAATTATTCGAGCAGAAACTATGTAAGCGATAACTATGAATTTTGCCAAATATTGGCATAGCCTTTAAATCAATTAGGTCAATCGTACCTTTTCAACTGTTTTTAAGACCAAATTAATTTATTTCCCCCCAAACATTTATTTACTGGACAATTATAGTGGGAAACACTATAGCAATTGACGAACACACAAAACCATAACCAGAGAAATCCGCATGGACTCGAACCCGGGACTTCAGTGTTAGAGTGATAACACGTGAGCCACTCGCGGCCAGTTAAGGTAAAACGATAAGTTGAAGAGTGATATGTACAGTAATGGAATGTAGTGAGCTCTTTGGAAGTCGATGAAATCTTTTTATTTCACTCAAATGTAGGAAATGTGCATTTGGAAAACCCATTTTTTATCCTAACTTCTTGTTTGTTTTTTATTTTTCATTCGAAGGAAATATATTTCTGGTCGCATCTTAGTATTCCTTGGACTCTCTTTCGAGTGGACTTCTAATACATCGGACTTCTTTGTATGATTCCATCCGCTGAGAGTTTCAATAACTTCAACAGAAGAGCAACTTGCTCTGCATTTTGAGAGTCGCCCAACTTGAGAGTCTTTTAAGCGTTCTTCGCCCAACTTTTTATTCTCCGACGAGTCAATATCCATAATAAACTTACTCTTTAAGTAGATTCCGCGGAGAACGTGCTCCCGAAGCATAAATGGATGTCATAAGGAACTGCCGCCTCCATAATTCACGAATTCCATTTTTCGCCGTCCATTTTGACTGACTTTAAAACATTTCCCGAGATTCGAGAGCCATTCGAGATTACGTCTATTCACACCGTTATGGATCGCAGTACTTCAGCTCAGTTAATTTATTTATTTCCGAAAGATTGCTCAAGTATGAGTCAGGTGGTAGCCTTAATATAAAATCTTAAAAATCAAATCACAACATATTTACGAATTATACAAAAGAGTAATTCACAATTTTTTTGACCCCCCTCTGGCAAACATGCACATTAGCCTATTACAGCAGTTTTTACGGATAGATCCACCGTTAACATTTCCTCATAAGCAGAAAACAAAATTTAAGAGCAAAGTTACTATAACGTTAGTTAGTCACTATTATTCGTTAAATTATATCAAGAACTTCGTGCACCTCCGTCAAAACTCTTTATTTGTGTTCGTTAAGAATTCGAAAGCCTCTTCTTCCTTTATATAAGGTGAGATTTTATTCGTATTAAGAAATTGCAAGAATTTTTATTGGAATTAAACCCAGCAGATTGCTGAATGACTTTGTGGCATTCCTTAACGTTGGAAGAAATGAAAAAGAAACCACTTTTTCACATTGTCCGTGGAGAGCTTTATTGTTAATAAATTAGGAACTATTTTCCGTTTTTGGAAAGTAGTTCTATATTATTTCTTCCGACTTCTATAGGGACTACATAATTTCGGAACTGGAAACGTTTGGTGTGATAAATGAAAAGGATTTCAATATACTTATGTATCCGATTGTTGAAATGCAGCGCTATCTGCATTGAAAAGTTCGTTATTTTTAATTTTTAGAGATGTAAAAATATCTGAATTGGGGCATTGGGCGCTAAGACGAAGTCAATAATAACATTCTACGATGCGCCGCTGTATAAATGTGAGCCTCAGAATGCATTAAAGACTGTAATGTCATACTGTCTAATTAACTGCCCTTTCTCATTTGAACGTAGAGTAAAAGTTTAAGCCCAATTAGCGATCGCATGCTGCCACTTTCAGGATTTATAGCTGCCACGAGAGAAATTTCAAAATATGCATACAGACATTAATGAGTTTTAGCGAAATGTTATCTTCTGCTATTGTAGCATTAAGATAATTCCGATTTTCTTATTCGTTGTCCTGTTTGGCAATGTATTGAGGTATTTCGGTTTAGTGTTGAATAAATTACATTTATGTAGATATTTTTCCTACATGTGATGATTATGATAATGAAGTAATCCCATTTTTCTTACTATCAATTATGATATTTTGTTACATTTTCTCGTTTTTTTACATTTACAGCAACAAACCGGAACAGTGAAAATCACAAGCCGAAAAACCCGTTTATTTGCCGAACCGAAAAATAAAAATGCTCGATCCGAACGAAAACCATTATTTATTCAGATCCCTTCTGCATTTTAATTGAACGTACTTATATTTACTGGAACGCCAAATCGTAACTCAATGATCAACTATTATATTTTAATAACCCATACATGGCTTTTATTCTATGATTGTTTTTAAGTCGAGGTGATAAAATTCGATTGGCTATATAAGCCTTTTAGAACTGTAATAATCATATAATATTACAGATTGACAAAAATAACAAGTATAATATCCTGGGAATAAAGAAAGCGGAGCTAAATTAGCTGGAAAACCTTCAATACCAGTAAATATCCTTCACTGGACACCGATCGTAATTCCACTTGTAATTTGATCCTGTTTCTCTTCATTTCCTCAATCCGAATTCAAATCGAATGACATCTCATCTGACTTTGTGGATTTGCATTCCTTCCCAAGAATCATTTCTAATCGAAATCGTGGAGTTGCTTTTTCCTCACTTTCACACCTCACTTCCGAACTATTTGAATAGTTTGTTTTCTAATCTTGTCTCGTTCATTTCGACAAGCGGAAATCATATATAACACGTTCTACTAAGGATGACTTGAATATCATTCCTTCGTACAGTTTGGATGTGAGATATTTGAAGATCTAATTCTTTCTTTTGAAGCTGTTTGCGGCTTCCCGATGAAAGTAAGCTACCAAAATTAATGTGAATTACTAGAATGTTTTCGAAATTCATTGTTAAATAACTTTTTACTACACTATACTGTGGTATAGTAAAAGTTGTTCAACAATGAGTCTCGTTGTATCTCACTACCGCATAGTTAAGCCTTACCTCATCACTTGTGTAGAATGTTTTCGTAAAATTATAAATGAATGCTAAATGCTTGCTCCAATGCGGCTATAGTTCATTCCAGCTTTTTTAGTCAGTTGATAGCTGGAAACTATAGCTGATATCCTTTAATGTTTACTATGCATTGCGGTCTATGAGGACTTCTATGATCTCCAGATCATAGAAGTCCTCAGAAACAACCTAGAATGAGGCTAATCTTGCGATATGAATACATCGGATTTTATGCTTATGTAGTCCACCATTTCTAACTGCAACGCACTACTGAGTGCTTATTTTAAGAAAATGCTTTAAGATTTGTTAATATTGAGGTTTTTTTGCCCGATTTGTGTCATAATATTGATAAAATATTTCGTTCATAATGGAAGAATAGATATTTAGGAATTACGAGTAAAAGTTGCTTGCATGCTGCAAGCTATCCGTTGAATACAGTATCATACCAAGTACTGCCTCAGTTCAAATTTAAAACTTCGCGCCAAAGACCGCCTGGCGACGAACTAAGAACCCGGTCGTGAGAGAAGATAGCAAAATAATATTAGATAAGTGCCATCCTTACTTGTTCCAAAGTTTCGATTCAATATCTTATCGGGAAGGTCCCACGCCTCTGTCACCATTCCGGGTTTTATCTTTCCAGCTTATCGGGAAGGCATTTAAAAAAATCGTCAAAGATTTCCGCAATGCATTTCTTATGGAAGAATTTTGCATCCACCTGGCGTCGAACTCACTGTCATTTGGCTACATTTTTTCCATGAGAAGCATAGAAGACTACCTCAACTTCAACCTCCGAAATTTTGGTTACTCTATCTTAACGATAAGTGCCTCAAAATAATTTTCAAAAATCCGCGCAATGCATTCTTATGGGAAAATTGCGATTTTTGGGAATTTCTGGCATCGAACCCATGATAGCTAGCGTCGAAGTCTGCATTATTCTGGCATCTAGAGTGTAGGGCCAGTACGTCGAAAAAATCTGACGTCGATGGCGCTTGTGGAACATGGTCAGAATTCGTATCCCCTATATATATCTATATATATATATAGGTATATCCGGAGAGTTAGCTATATATAATAGATACATATTATTATTCTATTATTGAATATACTAAATGGCTTGTAAGAGCCTTCGGGAGCACTTGGTGTTCATATCACACGTTGTTTTATCTTCAATACAGTCAATTCTAACGTCCTTTCTTCTAATCTTATTATGACGTGATTTATCCAATATCTATCAAGTATTCCCTCCTCAAAACCAACTGCCGTCGTTGCAAAACCAGGTTCAGCAATATGTAAACCACTTTAAGCCATCTCTTCGTTTACAGCAGTATTGTTATAACAGAAGAAAGACATCCCAGTGGTTTTCGAAGTCATCGGTGCAGATTATACTTCGTTTCGATCACTTTTGGCAAGCGTATTCTACTATTTGTTGCACAAATATTTATTTTTCCAAGTTTCTGCCATTTGGATATAGGTATCACCTAAAAATAATGTGCATTCAGCTCATTCGATGCGAGATGTTCGATTTATGCGAAAGGCACTCCATCCAATCCTGTAATTGGGGAAAAGTTTGTTTTCGATCGAAAGTGATTGTGGGTCGCCCACTCATCGGCCTTTCTCCTGCATCATTTGGTGAGAAGACCAAGAAAAAGTCCACATTATGGACTCTCTGTATCCCGTTCATCTTTTATTTCTCTACTGATTTGATCTGATAAAAAATCGAGTCATGCCAAGGAAAGAATGTACTAATCTGTTACTTCTGATTTTTTTTTAGTTCGCGTATTATTTACGTATATTATAAATTGAAATGTTAGAGACTTTCATATAAAATCCGTTCGAAGTAATTCGCTGTGGTCTGGATTCATACCTTCGAATAAAATCTTTCTTGCGTTTTTATAAATTCCAAAAGTAGTGTTATTAATTTTAGATATGCTTCGACAGCCGAGGACATTTCTCTAACATGGGCTCCCACACCAGAAATCGAAGCCTGGACCATCCAAGGCGAACGCGCTACCCACTTGTCTAAGCGGGTACCCAGCATCCAAAAAGAATATGGAACGAAAGATTTTGCATTTATAAAATTGCGTCTTGATACCGAAATATTAACAGAAATGAAAAGTAGCAAAATTACTGTGACTCGAATCCAGGTCTCCTTTTCGAGTCTTATCGCTACTCTTTCCTTCTGGTTATCATTCGGCTTCTAAAAATCGGATTCGTGGGTTTATGCTTGATTGTGAAGTAGATGGGAATAGTTACCTAAGTTATAACTTAGGTAACTATTGCTGTCTCTATTTCAATTTCTATTGAATTATTCTACGGCAGACCTGTTCAATGGATTCCCAATTAACTGATATTTTTGGTGATCTGCAAAACCTCATTTTCGTCGCACACGCCCATTTGCCGTGCACTCACCTCGATTGCGTTTATCTTTTCTCCTCACGTCTCCTTCCTCACTTTCTTCGGCCACAAACTCGCGGAAAGTGGAGAAGTTTGAGAAATTGAATCTCCGTTATGTTTTCTCGTCGGAGAAGCACTCTCTCCCTTTCCTTCGCAGAAACAATTGCAAGATAATCGTCTTCCAACCGCTTATCTCGGCGAATCCGAGATTCTCGCTACCGCTTATTATTGTTTGCGTTTAATTTAAGCGGAAAAGCGAATGTCTTTCCCAAAGAGAGAGATTTAAGGGATTTCGCAGAGAGGCTTATTTGTTTGGTGGAAAAGTATAATCAGCCGTTTATTATTCCCGCTTCGCTATTTATTCCGAGGGAAACGTTGCTCTCTCGGATTCGACATCAAATGGAATTCTTTTCTATCGCTCGCACAATACGTTTGCTGAATTTGTAGTAACGCCTTAAACGTTGTATATCGGCTAATTTCTACAGAAGTGGATGAGGAATTCCCGACTGAATGACAATTGCCTCCGAAATATGATTCTCTGTAAATATTTCTTACGATTTCTAGGAAATATCTCCATAGCACAAATGTATTTTTGAAACGGTTTATTTCGAGTTATGAAATCGAGATATCCAAGAATTGCATGATTTGATGTTTCTCCTTTATGTTTTCTTTTCTTTACCTGTAAGTTTTTGTTTTAAGGCATGCTTTTTTGTTTTAGCTGTACTCTTTCTTATTATAGTGAAACAGGAAAAATGAAATTCGACAATTATATAATATATATATATATATATATATATATATATATATATATATATATATATATATATATATATATATATATATATATATATATATATATATATATATATATATATATATAGATTATTCAAGTATTAGGTGCTTTTGCCATCTTTAATCAATTATCGATTAAATTTATAAACGTCTACAAATATCCAAAGTACGGAAATTCACTTACAGTTTATCTGTGAAATAATTTCGCTTCTCTTGCGGTTTATGCACTGCTAATACTGTTTATTACTAAAAACCATCACTTTACTTGAACGTCGTTTCATTATAACAAAATCAAGTTAGCTTTTCCCATGCGATGGAACGAAAAATATATTTGATATTATACCTGTAGTTAATCATCGCATGATGATATTTTCTATTAATTCTGAGCAATAAAAATGGAACCACTGTCGTTACAGGTTCTAATTTCTCCGTGTTCCCGTACATCCAGTATTTAACGCGTAAGTAGCCTCTGTCCGTTGGCGAGGCTTACTTCGGTGCTTCGAGAGATTGCATTCCGTGGATTTCTATTCTTTAAGATACGATTCTTGAGCAAGGCTTATTATTTAGCCATGCTGTTGTGCCCTGACTAAATTAACTCCAAGAATATGTAGAAAATTCGATGAGATATTCTTTTTCTTCTCTAATCCATGAGTCGTCGTTACGTATTAAAAATTATTTGTCATAAATTCACGAACAAGATATCAGTAGTCATTTTACCTGAAATATTCAGAGAAGCTGGTCCGGTGTCTCATAAGTCTATCAACGGGGGTTTTATGAAGATGGCTTAAGATGCCAAATGAAAATAACGACGATAATAATTATGGCAATATTTTATTCTTTTATTGGCTTTTAATTCCATTTACCTTTTTGAAATATTTAGTTGTATTCCGCATAATTTACAACTATACACTACATATTGATGGAAAAAGAAAGCTATCTTCGCGGAAAATTTCCTCGGAAGAGCCGACTTATATCCAAGTGATGTATTACTTTTGTATTATTATGAATGCTGAAGTTATGCATACCAAACCATTACATATAGTTAAAGCTATTGTATTTTGTCGTAAAGGGTTCTATTCGATATTTGGAAACGGTTCAGAGAAAAAAGATTTACGGCGGTTGAGAGCGAATTATGAGTGCACTCTCTCTGTTTTTGACGCCACCGATGGGATCGAACCCCGGACTCCTGGAAAACAAGTGAGGAAACTAACTAATATACTACCAGGACCCAGTTAAGTTGATTCCTGAAGTAATATGAGAATTTTAAACCAAAGGAAATTTGAACATTGGCCTTATTTTATTTGTAAATTCAGAATATAACAGATAGATTCCAAGATCGGGATTACGTATTTGATATATTCAACCCATCATGAAACACGTATACAAAATGGGCCAATCAGACACCGCGAAAAAAATTAAACAAATTCTAGGGCTAGTTGTTTGGAAGAATCATTTTCTACGATGATTAGCAGTAAGCTAAAGGGCTAAATAGATAACGTTTTGTTAAGGAAAGAAAGGCAAAATTAACACGAAAAAGGCAGGTTGGGAAAGAAAGGAGACTTAGTTGTGGTAAATTCATAGAAAGTGCGTATGATAGAATCGATATAATGCAATCCTCTGCTAAGCTTTAAATAAGAGAAATAATTGCTTAGACGAGTCTTTTTTAAGATTCATTCATTCCGCGAGCGATAAGCGGTAACAACAAGCTAACCACAGCCCCAACGTTCGGTGTTTACACCACCTGCCACACGCCGAAAGGCGAATCGTAGGTTATTGTTGTATATATAGAAGAGTGTGTACCACACGTCTAATTGTACTGGACGCGATAAAGAAAAGAGAGCTCTGTTGATTGGTCGTCTTCCCAATTAAAAGGATCGTCGTTTTTTCGATGGCGAAATTGTCCTTTTGGATAAACTTCCCCGCGGCCAACGTTTTATTTGCTTCGCCGATTGATTGAAATTTCGGGAACGAATCCGCTTTTTAGCGCCTTTATACTCTTTCCCCGTTTATGCTACGAAAGTTCGAAAATAATTGAGTTTTCCAGAATGATGCTGTAGTTCGTGGCCCACGTTTCGATAATTATCGAATAAAAATGCGATAAATACTGTGCTTGTGACGGCGATATATCGAAGGATGACCATTGGAATTTGTTTTTTGGGGCCTCGTCGACATTTCGCGATGCAATTATTTCCCAAAGCGAACATTTTTTCTCGTCATAATTATTTATCTGTCGCGGTTTCCATTTTTTCAAGCTTAATTTTTTGCTAAATTGGCGTTGATTATTCTGTTGTTTTTTATTTTCCGATATTGCCCTAGGAATATAAGTTTGTTGATGCCAATTATCGGAACGAATTGCTTTTAGGGAATTCGTAACTCATCTGGGCTTTCCATTGCTGAATGTTGTCCCTGACGTATGTTACGTTTAGAGTTGATTATTTTTCGTTGGGCTTTTCTTCTTTTTTTAACTCGTAGAACACGTCAAGCAAGTCCGTCTGTAAGAATGCTGTTCTGTGTGGTCAGACGTACTCGATTTCGTGGTGTACTTACACGAGAGAATTTATTCAATGACTAATTTGTAAAGTTTTATAATTTTAAATGTATGACTACTCTTTTCGGGGAGTAAGAACGCGATTTCTGTCTGTTTTCTTGCTAAATGAATACATGTGAATATATAAATCACTAAAAATACTATAGTGTAAGTAAACTATAAAACGTACTATTCCAAGACTTCGGTGATTATATAAAATTAGCCTCTTAGCCATATCCTAATATGTCGAATTTTATTCTTAAAAACATGACAAAAAGCTCTTTTCTACTCGTATGGATTGTTTTGGGATATTCGCTTAGTAATTAGTTCTCCAAAATCTAACAGTGGTACCCCTAAAGCAAATTTGAAATTGAGCACCTAATAGAAAATTAAATAGAACTAGTTGCCCTTTGCGAAACTTTCGCAGACGACACTGATACTCTATTTCACCAACGAAATACATTATAGTAGCAAACAATAATCACTACAGACGAATACACAAACACTAAGACACCAAAAAAATCGCACCGTCATATTCCATGACAGTGTCAGTTTCGACATACCTCGTTAGTAGCGATAGGTATCGCTATCTACACATCCAGTAACGAAAATCTATGGGCAAATTCAATTCTTGCGTTTTCTAATCCCTTACCACTTGAACCTTAACGAATTGTTAATCTAAACTGCTGTTGAAATGTACGAATATAAACTAAGAATCATGGTTGAATTGGTCCGATCGAGGAAATAACTTTACGCAAAGGACATGAGGAAAATCACATCGGATCTTATTTCTTTATATGATACTGACTGGATAAACTAGAATGCAGTATAGTTATGTAATTTAGCCTCAAAAGTTTTATTATTTATAAGTGAAGAAACGTAAATGAATTATTATAATTGATAAGAAAAATGTAAGGTGGTTCTGATGTAAAAACAACAACTGCAATTTTTTCCTCTGTACTTTTAATATATTGGAATACCAGCAGTTGATTTCTTATGTTTTCAGCAAGCAGAGGTGATCACAAATTCTCAGCGGTGATCTAAATTGATAGAGAGTCGAACCCGACTCCTTCATTTCCAAGGCGGATACTATAAAGATTTCCTTTGGGACATTTTGCGGGGAAATTAATGGTCCTGTCCCAGAGTCGTCCATTTCGATGTTTCCAGATCATTCATGCAAAAGTCTCTCTCCTTGTATATATCACCACGGCTCGAAATTCCTCAATCTTTCACCTCTTTTATTCAAATCGCCCACATTTAATGGGATCGTGTTTCCATTACTTTTTCTTTCGGGGCGTCTCATTTTCTCCTGGAATGCCCTGTTCGGATTTTCCACGTGCCACTCGACTGCCTTTATTCGGAAAATACGCTTTCATTCCATCGCTGAATTATTTTCTCCTCTTCGATTTCTCGCCTCTTTTCGAATTTGGATATTCTTTAAGGAAATCTAGTTTCCATTCTTCTCCGTTTTTACATTGCTGTTGATGTACCAGTTTACTTATCGATCCTCTTGTTATTCGCCTCTCATTTGCCTTTGTTAATCGCGATTTTGTTTATTGTTTAATTATTTTCGCTCAAAGTTAAGCAGTTTTAATTTCTTAGTTTTCTAGTCTTAATTTATCGATGGGATTGACATGGTGAATATAATCTAAATATAATATTGTAAATGTTAACTAACACGAACTTCTATTTACCCCGTAAATGACTACCACTAGGCTAAATGCCTAGTTATTGTTATGAAATAAAAAGGTAAAGAAATACTACATTACTTGTTATTCCGCCACACTTTATACTGTTATTTAGCCGAGCAAAATAAATTTTTCTGCAAGTTAATGCTTGTGTAATTCTCACTAGAAAATCATCCAATTCGAACTCTTACTGCTATTCCTACTTTAATTCTTTCGTCTTTGTAACATTTCTATATCTATTCCTTGTGAGTAAAAGCACTGAAATAAACTCTCATACAGTTTCCAGAATCAAACCTTGTGTATGGAAAAATTTCGGAGTACAATAAAACCAATCGATGCTAATCTTTAGAATTGGGAAGATTTGGTTACTTTAAGGACACGACTTTGCAACATATTTTGCGAATGACGATGAGTGATTCCCAAGAGAGGATTTTTATTTTTTTTCGATAAATATATTTTAGATAATATCTATCTTCGATATATATATTTTAGATAAATTTGCGCTCGAGTCGATAGAATTTAAATCCTTGTAATTGCAAGTGAATGCAATTCGATAAAGTGGATCTATGCCTTATCTTGTCTTGTCCATGCCACTATTATGATTAAACTATGTTTTATATCATACCATCTTTTTCCGAATTACGTTTTTACTCTATCAAGAGAAAAAATAATTAATTTCATCAATGAAAGCTGGCAGTTCAGGTCGATATAAGTGAAGCCTTTATTAATTTCAGTGTTTTATTGCTATTTCATATTGAGTTATGTTTTAACATAATTTTTCATTCATACTATTCTTTTTCCGTTTGTTTTTTATACGAACGAATTTCCATTTTTATTAGTTATGGATAGTTTACCTATATTGCTTTTTTTCACATTCACGTTCCTTAACCTGCCTTTTTAAAACTTTAAGTAACTATATGTAACTATGGTAGGTTTTTCATATCCTCTTTTCCTTTTTTGCTGTATTTTCTCCTTAACACGAGGCTTTTGAAGCCACTTTTTCCACCACTTTCAATTTAATCACTCAAGCAATCAATTCAAGCCACTTAATCTATTTCTTTCTAATTTCGTGTGGTTTTGAAGAGTAAGAAGAGAAGTTCATCATCTTATTTGGTCTCGTTTTACACAGTCTATTTAATAAGTTCTTCTTTAATCGGAAGTCACTGTCAGTTCTGCTCAGGGAGACTCTTTCTGTACCGCTCATCCTTTTCAATCTTCGTTAAGCGGCGATATTCTTTTCTTCACTTTGTTCATATTTGACGTCTCGACCCGTGTCAACTGCCCTTCTCTCCCTCCACCATTTCTGTTCTTTTCGGTCGTCTCAAGGAATATTCTACCCCAACGGGAATTTCGCTCTTCTAAATTATTGCTCGCTATACTTTCTGCATTCCTTAATCTACTGGCCTTTTCCTATTATTAAATATACATGATAGATTGCTTAACTAGTTTTATCAGATGGTAGCTATTCATCATTTATAAAGATATTGTTAGGAAATTTTACTCCGTAGGTGTGTGAAAGACTTGGTGGCAGTAAAATTAAAAATATCAATAAATATAAATGAAACTGAATGCAAATTTGTAAAGGAGGGAGAATATTTCACGTAAGTTATTTATTAAATTATAACAGTTCAGAAATAAATTTTCGAAATTATATCGAAATCATACATATTTAATAAGAAAATATATCTCAGTTAGTCCTCAGTTTTCCTTGTACAAAATAATGGAACTCTTAAAAATATCGAACAACTTTTCTGATAAATGAGTTCTTGGAAAAGATTGTATTAATTCCAAATCGAGTATTATGAATATTTATATAGTATATAATCAACTTTGAGTATTTATATTTGAGCTTTTTCATCACAAACATATAATAAAGCTGTATTTTCAGACTTATATTGGTTGTCAGACGCATCGGATTTTTTATATCACTGCAAAAATTTTTGAGCCTTTATTTGTAGTACTGTAGGATACCATCCATTACCTAACTTATTCTAAGATAATAGCATTAAAATCTTAACCAACGGTGAGGCCTATTTAGAAAGGACGTCTTTTCTGAGCCTTAAGTAACGAAATCAATTTTCAACATATTCCTTTCACAATTTCGTTTGTTTATTCAAAGAAAAATATAATGATAGATAATCAGCGTAATTTATACGTATATCCGATGAATGGTGTTACCCTTTGTTAGCATTTAATTTTTAAAACTATTGTAGAATATCGTAGGTTAGAGCGCAATGGAATCCCGTGGTGAATGTTAGTTGCGTGTTGACGATTTTAAAATGTACATACATATGTGTGAATTGACCTGGATGTACTGTTTGCAATCAAGTTAGTGTCGTTCGATTTTTGTAATGTTAACGATCAGCTAAACTTCAGAACCAGATGAACCACAATCCCTGTTCGAGAATAGTGCACAGCATTTTCATTTGTGTTGACTAGTTTAATGAGAAGAAGAACTACGATTTGTGTGGTTTTAATCCTTTGCTAATGCCTTCTTAAGAAGTATTTTCTGCATAAGAAAGAAGCAGGAACGGAAATAGTTAAGGCTTCTGTTGTGATGCACCATATTCCGATTTTTCTCAACCGGCTTCTCCTTCCAAAAGTTGTTTTATTACCCGCGTTTTTCAGTGAAGCTTGAAGTAATGTATTAATGAATTGCGAAATGCTGATCAAAATACTAAATCGGATATACATGTATCTGAGGCATTCATTTTAGTTAATCAAAAGTCGCCGTCCGCATTGTTCAACCGTTTACACTGGGAAAGGAAGAAATTCCAGGTTTTCGAATCGATGCCCAGGAAAAACGTTTAATCATTGGCGTTTCATTCGTCGAAAGTACGCACAATTTGCTGCGGAATTTTCTTTCGAATTCACTTGGAGAGTGCATTTGGGTTCGCCATGCGATCGTCTTTTTGCAACTGTCTGCGAATTCTGTGTTTATCTTTTTCGTTTCGATTGGTTTGGCCGCAAAATAAAAAGGGGGCTCCACTCGATCGGGAAATAAAATCGAATCGATATCCGCGATGTTGGAATTTCAGTAGCGAAACCATCTTTCAATGGGAATTACGGTCAGCCGCGTAAAATTGTAAGGAAGTTGAAGGAATGGGCGGCGGCAATTCTAGAGACCAATCCCAACGGATACTCACCTCTACTGTCAGCTGTCTTCTCGAATCTCGGCTCTTACGTCACTTCCAATTTCGCCGACGCCGCCACTCCCTTTTTTCGTCCTTCCGACCAAAACATTCCCTCTTTTCCTTTTTAATTTCGTTTTCGCTACTTGTAAATATCACAGAGCTGCGACGAAGAGCGCAATCAAAAGAGAAAAAAACAAATTAAGACGCCAAGTCCCTTTCAAGCTAAACGCGTTGGAAAGAGGCTATTCTACCCGCTTAAAGCGCGGATTATTTCCGAATGCAGTACAAAATGCTTCAGTCAATCGTCCACGTTTGACAGGAAAGTGTTTAGTTATTCTTTCGACCGGTAAAAATTCCTTCATCTTAGAGTGTAAAATAACCCAAAGTAAACAGCAAAAGAGGACTCTTTACAGAAAACGAAGACCGCCTTTAAAGTGTATTTGAACAAATGGAAACCAGTATTACCCATCAATAGGCTCTCTCGATATCCACGGATGTAGCAAATCATAGGGTCATTTTTTATATTTAAAGTGTAAAATACTTATTTTAATGAATCTTTCCCGTTTGTTTTCAACCAAAAGAAGTAAAGATTTGTAATATCCCGCGCATAACGCTATTCCGCATATAACACGGCTTTAAGTTGGTTCAATGAAAATCGTCTTAACCGGGTATTTATTTCGTTGAGCGATGACACTTCATCAAAGTGGATTTATCACACGAAAGACTAACCGAAGAATTTTGTTACATTTTTCTCGTGTTTAACCCTATCCAAGGAGGACAACTATCTCAAGAGATCCTCCTTAAGAAATGTTTGGCTTCATATTTGCGTGATTCGAAAAACCCACGGTTCTTAGAAAAATGTAAATTACTTAAACATACGTATAGAAAATCGCATCATCTGTGAAATATGGAAGAATAAGAATTACATATGAATAAGAATAATTATACATACACATGTAAATGTAACTCATTTCTTTGTGATTAACTCAGTCTATATGAAATTAGCCTAGGCGTTTGAAAATTCCGTACCTGATTCCCATTTTTAACTTTAATTCTATAAAGTGTCATTTTATGAATTACTCCTTTCTGCGTATCCTGTGTTAGTGATGTATCATTTTAAATATTTTTGGTCTTCATTGGTTTCAATGAAAAGAGTTATATTTAAATCTGAAAAACCTTTTCTGACGGATAAATTGATCGCCTGCGTCGAATTGGAATCTTCGTAATTCTTTTCGATTTGATGTCCTCGGCTCTATAGGAAAGAAATCACTCTTTCCTTTAATTTGTTATCTCTTTTATCCTTCTTTCTGGTTTTCCCTCATCTATGCTTCTTCTGATTCGTTTTCAGTCTCTACCAATTCACTTTCGCAGTAACGATGCTATTTTGTTTTCCTTTCATCGTCGGTATCTTATAATGGCTATGAAATTTGAGAGACGTAATACTTTCCATTTGCCCTCTCTTGGATACTTTCAATTTCGCAGTTTTTCTTTTTATCGCTCCTCAAATATTATTGCATGCTTTTTGTTCGCCTTCGAAATAAATGGACTGCTTGTCCAATGTTCGAGTCCTCTTTGGAAAATTCGGATTTTAGCGTATCATTAGTTTAAAACATTGCAGTACATACTACGTGCACATATACGGGGTTTAATAAGATCTTACCTTCTCATTAGTTGTTGTATGCTATTCATTTATTTTTTTGTATCGCGTTACACGTGTAAATTACTATTATTTTGCATTATTAGATTTTTTCAAATATTTAAATACACAAAATTTCGATGAATCAGTTGACCAACTTAAGAGATGGAAACACATCAGTATAAAGCAATGGCCACCAACCATTTTTTACCTACTGTTTTACTCTGAGCAATTTCTGTACTGTCTCAGTATCTTAGTCAAGTGCTAATTGAATCTCAGAAAATGTATTTGCAATGATTATTTTTATTGGTACAATTAATTTACGCAATAAAACTATAACTGTTTAACACAATTATTACTGTTGATTTTTATACCTTGTTATCACATTTTATTTGAAGTCCCACACTCTTCATTCTCTTTGTACGTTATCATGTCATCCTAATTATTACTCTATTTGCCTTTATTACGTATTTTACATTTTTTATTTAGAATTCGAAGGAAATAAATACTAATGTATGTTTGCAGTTTTCTTGACTAATATTTATCAGCAGAGCGTTTAATATCCTGTTATTCGGCTCCCATCTTTTCTTCTGATAGATATTTCTTTCCTCGGAAACTTTCTCTCCCTCTAATTCCATTACACCCCTCCTTCCTGCTGTTGGTCCTTTCATCTCCTCCAACTTAAAGTGCTCGCCATGCATCCTTCCATCACTTCAACTTCGCCCAACATAAATAATGCAACAATAGCATTAGTATGCAAACATTTCCATATTTCGCTCCAATGGCTACGATATTTAATTTGCTATGTTTACACTCTTTTATTTTCATTATTTGTTAAAACATATTGTTATGCTATTAAACTGATTGAGACTAATAATTATGCTTTAGTTCAAGCCGTCTAAGTTGCTCTACCAGTTGGCCGTGGAAAGCGTGGGACTGAGACTTTTTCTTCTTATTTTTGTCCCACTCAAGAAACCTCTTTTCTACGGAGAAATGAATCCGATGTTAAATGTCGCTGATTGGGTTGCGTCGCGGTCAAATGATGCATTGAACAATTTTTTGCTCATTTAAACAATCTCTTCCAATAAATGAAAAAACAATATCTATAAAGTTATAGCGCTTCGAAATGACCCATGTTCGTCTTTTTTGGTAAAAATTTCGAAATTTTAAAAATAAATTACTTTGCACATAGATAATTCATGAGGTGAGCTTTGGCATGAGGGTTTCTCATGGAAGTCTGGGTAAAAAGTTTCACAAATTTAAAAAAATAGCGGTAAATTTATGTCCGATTTCCCGGCATTCGAATCCATTTCGAAATGCATTCGAGTGCTGACTGTTATATATTTTGCTCATGTTGAAGTGGAAAGGAGCGCTAGAGAATAACGTAAGTATTGTGGAAACTGCAGTCATGTCAAAATTCGGAATTTTTTCGGTCGTCATTTTCAATTTCAGTATCAATTTATTGATATTATTACAGTTTCGGTTTTAGATTTAGGTCTAGGGTTCAATATATATAGTTGGGTCTAATATTGGCTCCACCATTATTGATAATCTGAAAATGAAGATTTTATTTGCTTTTATAACTTATTAAATATTATTTCTCGCAGTCAGGCGAGAGCCTTGAAATTTATTAATATTTTCTCATTATTATAGTTTACAGAATGTTATGCCGTCATACATAAACAATTAAAACGGAATCCAACCTCTACGTTGAGGGAAATGAACTTAGTGTTAATTAATTTCCTTTTTATCTTCCAACTTCAGATTTCTCCTAAAACTTTCATCGTGTAATTTCTCCACTTAATTAGAGGCTATATAGAAGTGGTGGGGAATGAGTTCTTACCGCTTTCCTAGAGAATACTTCATTAACATGTAAGGCTGCATATATATATACACATATACATATAATGAAGTATTCTCAGGGAAACCGGTAAGAACTCATGTTTTATACAGATATCCGTATTTTGCTATTAATTATCTCGCAATTTAATCATATATAATGATTAAGTGAGCATGGATAAATTTACTATTATATTGAAGCCTATTCTTTAAACCTCCCTCTAATGATGCCTCTGTTTTGTTTCGTGGATATTTACGAATCGAAGTTTTGGTATGAATCGAAAATACGATGGATGAAACCAGCACAACACAAGTCCGAAAGATATGGCGAAGTTTCTCTCTGATTTTCAAATTTCACTTAATCCGGAATCCCAGCGGATTCTACTTTGGCACCTTTCTCATCTTATTCTCAGCACGTTTCTCAACTCACGCTTCGCCGATATATCAAATCGCATTTGCGCATATATTGTTTTCATCGCTTTATGCGGAATTCACACTTCGCCTTTTTTCCTTTTACAACAAACTGAATTTATCAAAACATTGAGCTCTAACGTTTTCGCTTCTTAAGTATTTCTCGCGTATTTGGTCGAAATTTAGCGGACTAAAGTTTTCTTTTCTCTTATATTTCTCGTTGTCGAATATTATACGCATCCAAAGTATTCGACTGCGCTTTTATCAGCGGAGAATCTCGCTCTCCGAAGAATGAAATTGTCCGCTAACAATACGGTCAGTATGAGTTGGTCTACTTGTGACTTGGTAATGTTGGCTTTTATTCATGCCTAACCCATTAAAAAGCTGAAGTTGTAGTTTTTAAAGAACTTCTTGCTTGAACTCAATTTATTTCGCAGTTTCTCCTTTTTTGATTAGTGGAAATTCTTCTTTTTCGCCGCACTGTTATTTTACACCGACGTAAGCTTTGAGTTACCATCAACATATATTTTTATCGACACTGATGTTGCTATCCTTATAAATATATCTTTATCGATTTTGAATGAGATGGTTATTTTCTCTATCCTTGAGATGAGAGAAGTCTTTACTTACAGTCATAGAATGATATTTTACTGAGAGTTCTTATGAAGTGAGGACGGCAATATATGATCGAACGACCTTTAATGGATCTTTATTGAACTTAGAATCTCTTATAATCGTTTCTGCATATTTGATAACATCATAATATTCCTTATAATTAAGGATCGAAACTTATCTGTTCAATACGAGCCTTTTGGGATGTCTTACATGTAAAGTAAACGCATTCCGTGCTTGTTTTAACTTTTCGTGTGCTTTGAAAATTATTATTTTCATTCCCTCGTATTTCCTTTATTTTAGTTCTCTGTTAACATAACTTACTTGAATTTGTGCTCGTTAATACATTTTCATTATTGATTCGTCTACATGCAGCATTTCTACTCCCAAACATTTAATTTACTCCACACTAAATCATATACTGAAAATTTCTCACCTGCTTCTCTCTCTATTCAAAGATCGTATTTCGTACATCTTAGGCCGAATATTCGTTTAGAAAAAGCTCCCTGGATGACCAAGTGGTGCTTTGGACTCGTGATTGCCTCCCTCACTCTGTATGGTGATGTTTTGACGGAGAAGATCTGCAATTGTAATGGGCTAATTTAGGCGGGGCACAACAGAAATCGTCGAAGCATCGAAGGCCTCTTCTTGTATTTATAGTCGACATATGATTACATGAGTCGTGTTTTTCTTTTCAGATCCTCCTGAGATCACGGTTCGGCCCAAGGACCAGCAGGTGCGCGGCGGCGGCATAGCGTCATTCGTGTGCGCCGCCGACGGCGACCCGACGCCCACTCTGCAGTGGCGGAAGAATGGCAAGAGGATTTCCAGCACGCAGTCGCGATATCTGGTGCAGGAGATTCCTCCGCCGCCACCTTCTGCAAACTCTCAAAGCAGCATTCCTGGAGCGGCCATCGGCAGTAAGTGTATCTCCATTTGGATCGCATGTATAGCGAATGCACTTAGTTCCTGAAGACGGCGCTTCCGAAAATTCTATCATCGGAATGACCGATTATTTTGCCCCTTGACTACATGCGGTCCACCGTAGGAAATACTAAAATAACAGATTTTTTAACGAAAATCTAGACACAGATACTTCAAATAGAAACATATGGTTGAATTAAAGTAATATATCGTACCTTTTGAGCAATAAAATGGAATTATTTATAATCTTCTTGAATACCACGCTTCTGTATCACTTTTTAGTAAGGCCAAAGATGAACAGAAAAATGACATGACTGGGACCGTTAACAGAAATGTAATTGACGCAACATGGTAATGCAGTTATGAGAATACCTGCCCGGAAAGTGGAAGCCCTGGGTTCGAATCCCAGTCATGTAACTATTTATCACTTTTGTTAATCCTTCGGCTGAAAAGGTTGCGTACATGCTAAGATTGAAAGAAGTTTTGATTCAAATGAGTTCGATAGGCATTGGCTTCGTAAGAGATGCCGTTCTTCTGTAATATTGTTGATGATTGGAGTAATGATTGGAACTTAGCCCTAAGAGACAGAATGCGGCGATCATTTTAAATGTTGTCGTAATGCAATACAAATATTATGCGAAACACAGATACAGAAAAGGTCCAGCGAAGCTTTTCCAAGTAGTGATGATAAAGTTCGTCTGAGAAAATTTCCGGTCACATCAGTCCAACACTGCAAATGATCAGAAAAAAGATTCTGGAGAAATATTAATAGACAATTCTTAGACATATCTTCAGCCACCGAAAATCAGACTAATTTGGAATTAGTAATTGTTATATTTTATCTTAAATTAGCCTTTACATAAAGAATATTGAAGCAAAAATCAGATTACTTATGTTGAAAGTGTGGTTTGGTACACGGTATTGTTAATTTAAGGTCGTGCGTTTTATTAAATTTTGCTCCTTCTATCACCTTTCGTTTATTTTTGGTAAATGTTGAAATTCCAAGAAATCTAATCAAAATTTGTTTTTATCTTTAATTTTGCTTTTAACTTTCCTACAGTTAAATGATTTCTTTCTTCCGCCCATTGGTTTTCCATAATTAAATCCAATTAATATAGAGTTGATATAAATGGAAAATTCTTTGAAGGCTCAAACCAATCGAAAGAACTACTCTAGGCGGATCTGACTTCTCCAAATTGGCAACGTATCTTAACTATTTACCATAACAGTAGCGTTTTAATTAAAGACTTAGCAATTGTTCATCCTAAAATAACCGGACACGGAAGGTCCTTTGGCCCGGGATATATTCTTGATTTCCAGACGGGTGGCAGCCCTGGTGGGAATCCAAGAAAGAAATAGACTCATATTCCCTTTCTTTTGCTTTATTAAAGCCATCTCAGCTATTGCTTACAGAATCCTAGTCGAAATCCGTATTTTGGCGAAGCTCTAACCATAATTGCGGGGAATTCATCTCACAGCAATCATTTGAAGTTGAGAGAAGCATCCTTTCGATGTCTCCACCGAAATGAGGATGCGGTAGTGGACACTGAATCCGACTGACCTCAGCCAAGACGGAATAATCCGCCTAAGTGCTGCTCCCACTCTTTTCATCTGCGACAAATGGATTCTACGTGCCTTCCTGCTATTATCTTACGGAAAGATGACTTTATTGCCAAAGCGTGATGCATACTTTTACTCCTTCGATTCTTTGAAGCTCTCATTTTGAGTGAAGGACGTTCGCGACTTTTTCCCAACTTTCTTCATAATAACTGTTCTTACATTTTGAAAATATCAATTAGTTGAGATGAAAATCCTGCTATACATTTTTTCCTTCTCCAAACCACCCACAAATATCCATTACAATTATATTACAGATTAATTACAGTAGGATGCGTAAACGATAACAATGTACCAGTAACAATTCCCTAAACAGGTAATTCCGACTAGCCGAGACTCGAACACGAGACCTTGGGATATTGTGCTGTAAATACTACGTTGTTGATAATTCAGAAGAAGTGCTCCTCTTGCGTTTCCTTGGTCAATAATATGGGAATGAAATCTTATGTCTATTTCTTTGTATTGCAAGAATATTCGTGGTCAACCATATGCGGTATCTGACGATTGAATTACAATTCGAAGCTCAATTAGAAGATTTCAATTGCAGTTGTCGGATATCTCAGAGCTTAGTGAAAGCGTATTTCGATTACTGACTGTAAAAGAGTTGAGAATCGAACCATGCTTCGGAAGATGATCATATTTTTCCATTTGCAAAACATTTTAAGGTGAATAATCCTTTTATTACATACGACTGTAAGATGAGATGCACTCAATGATGATCTTTCACTCATTACGAATCTCTAAGAATTTATGACATTCAAATTTCATTCATTGCTCTGAAAATCAGTGATGTCGCCAAAGTAATGATTTTTCAGTACAATTACTCACATTTTACACCTCATAATATTATCAATGTTTATAATAGAATTGATATATTAGGGTCCTCCCGTGATAACACGGGCAAAAACGTGTATGAAAATGTATTTGGGATGAGAAGAGTAATAAAACGTTATAAAATTAAATGATGATACGATAAACGAAAAGCAAATGAATCACGACTAAAATTAAAGCGGAATTATCGTTCCCATAAGTTGATTCATGGTTATTTCACGAGTTTAAAGCCAGTAATTTATTCCTGCGCGTAATATTTTGCCCGAACACTTGTTTTGACTCCAAATATAGGAGGAAAATACCGAATTTAGAGGCAGCTTCTACACTCGTATTTTTTCCTAAAGTAAAAAAAAAAAAATAATATTTTCGAACGAATGAATCGCAACGTATATTTCGCACATTTTCACGGAGGATTGTTCTTAAGTTGTTGTTTTCGGGCGACTGCAAAGGACGGCCTAATGTTCATCCCCTGATTATGAATGAGTTTTATACGAGAACTCCAGGTTTATGAGTTGTGTTGTTTGTGGTTAATTTTATAATTATGCGAATAAATGAAGTCGAAAAGTTAAGCAAAAAAATTGAAATTGCCTTTATTACTACGTAACATCAATTAAAGATAATACACATAAATTAGAGTAAATGATATTTCAAGGTAGAACTTAGTAATTTGGCCATCCGGAATTCGGCAGCGAGTTCAACTTTTGTTGAAGCGGTCCCAGGTTCGATTCCGGTTAGGGGCTCAAATGAAAAATACTCAGCTGTAGACACACTTTTAAAATTGCTACCAAACCTAGTAATTAATGTGAAATCGTGCTTCAGATTACTCTTCTCATAATCGAAAACTGCTAGTGTTGATGGAAACTTCCATCAAAATCTGAGAACAGTTTTCAAAATGATGCTGGAGAGCATTAGATTAGAATCGGCGGGTATTCTGGAAGGCCTTCTCTGGAAGATAGAAAACTTTCTCTTATTGTCCAGCATTCAGTAATATACCCAGGATTACGTTCAGCATTTTCGGTATTGAGACGTGTACTATCTCTGAATCGATTATCAAGAATCATATTAGGAGCAGTAATAGTCATATAATATTTCATTCGTCTTTTATTTAATGAATATCTATAAATCTTCTTCGGTACGGTTTTAATTCTCTCCGAAAGCTTTGGAGGGAAATTAGGCAAGATAGGGTTTGCTTTTCTTTCTTGAAAGAAGATTAGTCCATGTAAGCGCAGCACCCTCTATTTGAATGCCCGACCATATAAAAATACAGAATACCATACTTCATATTATCTCATATGACCGAGATGAAGCTTCTACCGAAATATATTTCTTCCATAAAGGGAGAGAGGGACGGTGGAGATTTTCCAAGATCTACCGCACCTTGAGAAAATACTGCAGAAAGAGCCACAGGGCGAGAGATGTTAATTTAATGGACCAATTTAAAAGTTATTTAACCGCCGTGGGTATAAATCAACACTCGGGCGGAATATATGAGACGTAATATAAGATGGCGTTTTATTTGCAACGTTTGAGTGATTATGTGCCCTTTTTCCCCTGCGGCGCGAAAACTTTGTAGGACTCTCTGTGTTAAGTTAAGTTGACCCTAGATTATTCCTCAGCTAAAGTGTGTGAAAAGTAAAATAGAGGTTATTATCGACGGAATATTGCTCCGTTTTGATGATTTTTACTCGCCAATTCTTGATGTTTTTTTTTTGCTCTCAACAGTTATTGAGAAGTAGCAATATAAATTATGCACCTCTTTTTTCCTTGTTTTCACGTAGGTATTTGAGATTTTTGCCTTCTTTCCGTTGATTATCTTGTTGAACATAAATGACGTTAAAAACAGCAAACGGCTCTATTGAAAGTCATGGATAAATAAAGGCAGACTTAAATGTGGGCAAATATTTATTTATTTGTTGAAAAATTATGCTTATATTTTTAAAAATGTATGGCTCCAGTGCCATCTGTCAGTTAGTGGAGGATGTATATGGTTGCCTTCCATGTACGCGTCGCATGTTACAAAGTCGATAATAATCTATTACATTACGGAATAAGAATTATATGACCGTAAAAACGGGCCATTATGTAGAATTTACATCTGATTGGTATTTATGCATTTTTGTTTCAATATTTATTCAATATTTCTTTTCTAATGCAAAGATGTACAGACGTATCGAGATAAAAATTCTAGTAACGTAAGAGAGCAATAGAATAGTGAAGAGAACTTTAATTCATTAAAAATGCAATCGCAACTTAAGTTTCGCTTATGTAGTGTAAATCAATTAACAGTGTATCGAATCCGCGGAGTATTTCATTATGGCGTCAAAAGGTCTTTTAAATGCGGTAGATCACCTATAATCAAAGAACTCTAAGCGTTGAGCGTTTTCAAAATATTTCTTTTTGCATACGAGTTTATTGGCTTATTTGACGAAAAAGCCTTCCTTAATTATGGAATCGAATCTGATTCCAGTTTACTGAAAGCGAACGAAAGAGTTACCATGGTAAACGTAAGATAAATATATCGTATATGTTTATCATTAGCTTTCCGAAATTCTAGTAAACACGATGGTGTATGAGATTTAATATCTAAACAAACTTTCCCTAAAGTACGCTTAACAGGACATTAAAATTCATTATCTAAGTTATTCTCGGCATCTCGGGATTAATTTCCCTAAGAAACTTTAAATGAAAACTCTGAAATGAAATACAGTGATCTCATAGGATTAAAATACTTAACGGATATGAAAAACTTTAGCCAATTTTATCTGAAATTCATTTATGAGTAAAGGGATTAGATTTGTAACCTTTGCGCTAATATGAAATACTCATACTGAAAAATAGATAGAACTTCTTGAATATTTTATATCCTTTTATGAATCCGCTTCTTTTTTATAAACTGATCAAAATAAATATTAGACGCGAAAATGCGGTAAACATGATTATAACTTTCATAAAAAAGGGAATTTTACAAAAGAAAATCATTTGGTCAACGGTTTTCCAAAAGCCTTTTAAAGCGCAAATTAACAAATGAAAATAATGGGATGGCGCCACAAAAGGCTACAATCCAAAGTCGTAATTCAGAGCAGTAATAAAATAGCCGTTTATCATTGAAGAGAAAAATTTTAACACGGCCAAATTCAGCGAAACGAAAATGACTACCGATATCTCTCGCGTATTCATTAAAATTTGTTGCAGATTCTACGGAAATATCGAATTCGAATAAATTACATTTACAATATACGTAGATGCTCTACTATTCATGTATTTTATTCAATGACGAAACAAATATTACTCTCTTTTTATCCCCCATTCTTTAACGGTGGAATAAAGGAAAGGTTGTTTAAATAATTTAAATACTGACTTATTTCGAATTAAATTTTTAAAAGCTTTAGATCTCAGACTACTTTAATGTGAATAATTCATACCTTTTCTAAATGGAAAGAGAGGCTATTTTGATCGCTAATAATAATAAAAGAGTGAACAATTTAGAAAAGCTTAAACCTTAAGGAATTAGTCTTCAAGAATTACACGATGCCACGATTAAATCTTATATAAGATTACGTCAAAGTGCGTGTCAAAAAACCTAATATTTCACATGGAAACAGAAGTTTAAAAATTATATATATGGAGAAATACAAGATAAATTTACAAAGCAAAACATCTGCCATAGATTCTTTGCAAATTCTATTACGTTATAGCGAAGTTTGGTAAATTTTATAGATGATACCCTGAACAGAAATATCACTGTTTATATGTTAAATGAGATGTAACGGAATATGTTAAGGATGCATGTGATTGTTGCGAAAGAAATGTGCAAGCATATAAAAGAGGCGATGGAAAGTGGCATAAATGTGTGTTTCTGCATTGACTGTGTATGAGGCAGTTCTCCCTTACGTAAATATCACATGTACATATACATTCCGACGCATCGTTCTGTTCTTATAAGCTCACGGAAGTCTATTTTATATAGTTGGTTGAACGTAATTTATATGTAGATAAGTATGGATGTTAATATATGTATTGGCTTGTTTCAGATCGAGGTGGGAAGGCAGCTCTCCTGCTGAGGATCGAACCCGTGCGGCCAGGGCGGGACGACGCCTCTTACGAATGCGTTGCAGAGAATGGAGTGGGCGATGCAGTCAGTGCTGAAGCCATGCTCACCGTCTACGACAGTCAGTACACATTGCCTTTTTTCCATTGACGATTCGATGCCTATTGCGTGGAACGTGTCTTTGGATAGCCTTTCGAATTTGGGTTCCGAATGTATAATTGCATGCACATAGAATAGAACCGTTTTCTTACGAAAAGTAGATTTTTCGTACTCAAGTAATTCATTGCAATTTGTTCGATGTTCGGTTCTTAATTTACACTCGCAAAAAGAGCTACGAAATTTGGATAATTGATTGATAAAAAGTGCAATTTAAGCGTATTTTGTCCCCATTTTTGGAATTTCATCGAAGTTAATCGTCGTTCGTCCGTGTTTTGTATTTCCGATTCAATTATCAAATTCCTCTATTTTCATTTATTTTGCCTTTGCCGAGGGACTTTGTTGTCGTTCTCGAATCCCTTATAATTCACGGAAGTTTCTATATAAAGAAGCTCTTCTTACATCTAGAAGAAAAACATCAAAGAAAAATCGCGAATTTTTGCATGTATTTCTTATTTTGATCGAAAGGATATTCCCGACTGAAATCTATCCTTTATTGCTGCCTTTGAGTTGAGTAGTTTACACTGTAGAATTTCCTCTCTTATCTTCGTTTTCTTTAAACATTTGATTTAATTTAAATTTCATGATAATAACTGTCAAATATGAAATTACATACTTATTTAAATCAAAATTAGATTTTTCTCGATGTCTTCTGGTTCCCTTCTTTAGTCTGAAAAAATTTAACGCTCTTTTGATACCGTGCAGTAGGAAAAGCTTAAAATTTGTTCGGTTTATTACTTTTAATCTCTGTCATCCATTTTAAATTAAGAAATGGTAAAATATGATAAAAGTTTTCAAAAGTGCAAACTTATCACGAATTTGTGTTCCACATGAACTTCAATGATTTTCACCTCGTTCGTATCATTTTTAGGACATCGAATCGGGGAAAGCGAAAATTTTCATTTGGCCGAAAATTATTACGACTCAATTCGCTGTATATTTTGTTCTTAAGTTTTGAAATATATTAGTCTCCTCGAAGTTCTGTCCAAGTTTCTAACGGAAATACGTAAAAATCCTGCGTATTATTTTGAAACGAAGAATGTTTGGTAAAAATGTTTATGAGTTCTAAATACGGAGGAGTCATAACGAAATTCCTAAAAATGTCCGTCTCTGCCATCTCACCACATAAGCGTCATTTCTTATTTATTTCTTTTGCTCGCTTTTCTCTTTCGATTTCTCTCTTCATTTACCTGATTTCGAATGTACTAAAGTAATGTTGAAAAGAATTAATTTTTTGATCTGATTTTAAAATTAAACAATAGGAGCAGTTGAATTTCAACTCCCGATATTTTTTATTATTCGAGTTATACTTAAAAATAGAAAAAATCTGAATTATAAAAAATTGTGGTTCGACTAATTCATATCTGTCGTCGAGTGAAAAATCCTCCCCATCAAATTCTCATTACCACATTTATAGTGACTGAGTATTTCGTGTGTTGGCTACAGTTGCCTTATATATTTTAAACCATTCAAATTTCATCCTCGAGTATATTTTTTCAGCGTTCTGTAGTTGATACATCTGTGATAAAACTGCAGTGACGAAGTATAACATTTATCTCCAAAGTTATGTTAGTTTTGGTAATAAAAGCAGTCGTTTCGTAGATGTGGATTAATTCATAACATTTTTGTATTTCCTACGAATTCAATAGGTGAATCCTTGATTTCATGCATCTTCGTACTAATAAAAACATGGTGAAATAAAAAAGAGTTTTTAATACGACCGGTTTAAAACGCATCATTCATTTGTACATCGTCTGATGAATATCGTTTGAAAGCGGTCGTATTAAATAATCTTTTGAGGAAATTTGCATCCTTGTTTTCACCACTCTTTTGTCACTTTTCAAGATTACGCTATCCGATGAATGACGGCAGAATTTAGAATAATACCGAGAAAGAAGCAAAATTAGTTCGACTTCAAATCATTTACAAGGATTTCACATGAAATACATTTTATTTTATTCGTATCTTTATCTTTTGTAATAAAAAAATATCCTACGAGTCAAATACCATAAGTGAAATTTGATTCGATGATAGATTTGGGGTGCAAATGCGTCTTATTGATTATCTTGGCAATGCCATTTCGGAATTCGATTTGTTAGTCATAATACGACTCGATTTAGTTAAATAACGAACTGGTGATTACCAAACCTGGTATTTAAAGAGCGATGGTTAATATTAGGGCGAAGGAACAGCTAAAGATCGTGTTCTGCAATGGCGGCAATCTTTCCACGCCACCCGTCGCTGCACTCAAACGGCGAAGCATTCACTTGTGTCTAATCCCACTTTTCCACGAGCGATCCTGCGCTAATACGTCTTTCATTTCACTCTCTGGAAACCCCCTTTTTCCGTTTATCTCTCGCATCACCGCTTTCATTTGTCTTTCCTTCGATGCATTTCTCCTCGCTTTACGAATTGGATGCTTTTCTATCGTGATTAGAGAGTCCGTAAGGTCCATTCTATCACTAGATTTCCTCGGGATTTTGGAATTTCGAGATCGGCAAATAAGGTGGAAAAAAATTGTGAACACTATAAAACATACGGAGGGAAGAGTTGGATATTGAGAGGAAAGATGTGATAGAATGGTAAGGGAAAAGAAGGAAGAGGAAAGATGTGATAGAATGGTAAGGGAAAAGAAGGAAGAGGAAGGATGTTACCAAGAAGAGGTTAGGGGAAATGAAATGAAGATGCTGATAGGGAGACACGAAGGAGGACTACGACTAGTCTTACCGTTGCATTCCTCCCGTTGTACTTATTTCGGCATGTCTTTTCAATATCATGTGAAGTATCAGATCACCAATGCGCATTAACTACATAACTTTAATGAAGATTTTCTCGGACCCGTTTCGATCACGATAGATGTAAATCATGCGAAGAGAAGTCTAGTCCTCATTCAAAATTGTTTAGCGCATAACAGCTTATATCTTTTTCGTATCATTCTCCATTATATGAAACTGAAATTAATATGGAGGAACAAATAAATTGGAAAAATTACGCTCGGAATCAAAAATTCGATCGGTTTCGGCGGAGAAGTTCTAATTTGGTACGAATACCTTTAAAAATGTTTGAAGTAAAAGAAGTTTATTGGGAAAGAATTGAGCCTTTAAAGGGTTGATTGGAGAATTTTAAGGCAACATAAGTATTTATAAAAGGAGACGGCTTCCCTTCACCCTTAGGCCAGTTTCTAGATCCATCCCCGAAGTTTCCTCTCCAACTCTCATACAACTTTAATCTTTTGGAGTACTCCCAATCCGAGCAATTTCTTCATCCATTAGCGAGGGCGACCGCATAGTACTTTTTTAATGTCGCCTGACAGATATTTTCGAAATTAATTCGTACTTTCAGTTGCACTACTTTGTGGTAGGACTCCATAACGTAAAGAAATGGAAATATAATAACTTTTGCTCAAACAACTTAAATATTATATTTCGCTGTCCAGGTTTCCACTCTTCGCAGTTGTCACTGAAGTATTAATTATTTCTCTTTACGAACGTCATCGCGGCATATTCATATCTTTAATTAATCTCCATTCACGATATCTTTGCTGCTCCTTCTCGTCATTTTCTCCGCTAAAAATAAATGATAAAAATCACACTCAGTCTCACATTTTGTTGATTAATTTTTCTTAAACGTGGCGCAGCTCCGGATTCTGAGCAAATAAACTTTGTTTTCGCTTATAAATGAACGAAACCAGAGTTAAATGTGGTTCGCAGTATCTTTCTCAAACTAATAACGTTGATTCAAAATACAATTTCTTTATCGCCGAATATTCCGCCTTTTGCAATCCGCACACAGACTTTTTCCCTCGTCGGGTCTCTCAGAGATGAAAAGGTCTTCAGGTGAAGACGTCTCTTTGTCTCCCCTTCACTACAAACATCTTTTCTCAATGCGATCATTAGATCCGAACATTCCTTTATGTGTCAATTGAAGCTTTGATCTCTCTTCGACGAAAGAAAAAATCTTTTATTTCCGAGTTATTGATTATTCTGGTCACGTACTTGGTCTTCGCAATTTATTGCTTTGGTGGGATGATTCCTTTGTGGGAATCGAAGGAGGGTAGTGACCAAAACTCCTTTGTCTTTCTGGGAAGATTTAATTTGGAAATTAAACGGAAAGATGCGACTTTCGGCAAATGCATAATTCGTGGGATGAGAGATTCTTTCTGTTTTTATCCAACTCTTTCCTTCATCCCGCAGTATTTAAGGGGAGTGTGTCGGGATTTTTTCGTAAAGAAACTTACGCTGCGAAGGATGTACAATTTTACAAACAGCTTACATTTATTTCTAGCTGATAGTTTCTCGGAAAGGGGCATTGAGAAATAGTTGGAGGTTTGTATTCATATCTTTATTGAACATGGATAATAGCAGTGGATGAGATATCCTTCACTATCTTATATCGTCTTTTGCACCATTTGTAGAGATTATGGCACATCTTATACCTTAAGTTTGCACTTTGATAATCTTTCTACGGAATCGATTGAATATTGTTGAACTGTGTGACTATAAAGTTTAACGCTGAATAATCGGAAGTCATCTATAATCGCTGAACAATCGGAAGTTATCTAGTACGTTAGCACTTTGGTTTAAATTCATAACAAAGCTTTCCATACCAAGCCAGTAGGTAAAGCGAACAGCAGAATTGCATACAATAACAGCATCATCCCTTTCCAAACTATTCTCAAATTGAGAGTATTTATCTGTGTAGAAGGGAATAGATGTATTTGCTTTTCTTTTTTTATTTAGCTCAGGTGGAATCACCCGAAGAACACTACAAGTCTCGTTCAGATTCCGAAACAACATCACATATTTGCAAACAGTCACAAACAAAACAACTATTAGAATTAATTTATAGAGAATTCCCCTTTGTAATACATTTTCATCACATATTTCCCGTAATTACATTTAATACACAATTCGCGTCTTTCGCTTGCCAAGTCACATGCCAAGTAATCATTACACATTATAAATAACTAAATAACTTACATGTTTACTCCACTGCTCTACAACAAACTACAACTTCTGAAGTACTATATATACTACCTTTTTATTTTTCGGTAAGGGTTTGAACATCTCTTCTGGCAATAAATTCCATTCATTTAATAAATTCCCTTCTTAACTCCATTTTTTATTTTCTTTGGATTATCATCATTATTTCTATTTACCTCCACACATTTTGTAGAATGGACCAAATTAGCTAGGAGATTTCATTATTTCTATTACATCATCTGTGAGTATAATTTCTCTGACTTTATTTTTGCATTCCCAGCATAACATTTAAGCTCTCTTCCTCCATAAATTCTAATCCTGTATCGAAAGGTATCTTCTCGTTGTTTTATCATTTAAAATACACATCTCTATGGGCTTCTCATGTTTCATCCGCAACCCCGTGTATAAGAGTTGGGTTATGACACTCCGAATTAAGCCCTCGTGAATTATGAAGAAAACATAAAGAAAGTGAAATTGCTCTCTTTATGTATCCGTTGCCATGGCTCCTCCGGATGCCTTTTCGCCCGAATGAACCCATAGAATTATTAATATGGAAAGATCAAAGGAATCCTAATCTACTCCTATAATCTCCGCTCACATTTCATTAACATCTTTGTCTTCGCATCGGAATCCCCACTCGTATTTCTTTCCAATTACGCCCTCTTACTTATCCTTTTCACTTATCTGGATATATTACGTCCTTCCCTCGGATATTCGGCAAAATGCAATTTCCCTCCTTTCGGCGAAGATGGCTCTCGCTCATAGCTCAACGTGTCTGCATGAAAATAGCCCCAAGCACATTACAAACAGAAACTGTGAAACTCTTGTCTACCTTAGATATGTGTTACCGTCGTTTCTGCCCAACGATGGATAGTTGACTTGGTAACCTGAAATTCTCCTAATTAATACTCTTTCTTTCTTACAAGTACCCTTTTGATAACCAACAGTGCCGTTTACGTTAGCAATTCAAATCGAGAGATCGACTGATATCCATCGGGAAAGAGCTAAGAGAGATCTTATTACTTGTTTGGCGTCGAACCATTTTGGGTATCGTAAATACATTCACTAAATCATATCCTCTAACTATAACTTGAGTGACAGCATCGAGGAAAGCATAAAACAAAATTAAAATTATACAATTATACTTTTTTCCTTGTGAGAGATTCGCAGCGGTTTGGCGTCGACCCTTTTGGGGGATGAACGAGGGTTACTCAGCTACGATACCTTGTGTAACAGCTCAGTATATTTCAGGAAAAAAAATCAAAAGATTTTTGGATAGTGTATTCTGATGAGGACATTATCTGGGCTCGAATCCATACCAACAGAATGTTTGTTTTACGAGCTCTAAAAAATCAATCAATTCATTACATTTAGTTTCAAATTAATAAATCCTTATTAACTCACTTCGGGTAATAAAAATCTTGTTCTTTGGAGCTTAAGTGATTTTTGGTTATTAGAAGGAATCGTTGAACCCTAACCTGATATACGCTGTAATATTAGACCGATGTGCTTCACCGTCGCATCTTTATTTGGGTCACTCCGATTCCATACGAACCCTTATTTCCTCGAGTATCGTGTAAATTCACCAACATATCTATGATTCATTGTTCGATTATTTAACTACAAACATCGAAAGCTAAAATTCAGATGGTTTCAGCCTTTCTATTCTGTTTTTAAAGCTTACGTTAGCCAACATTTTGAAATCCATAAATGCTCTTCTTTATATTTCATTCATATGTTGAGGAAGTATGAATTTCGGAAATGCAGCAATTATCCTCGCAAGCGAAGGCTTCTTCTTTATACACGTTTTCAATTATCCCGCAAAGGAAAATTAGTGAAACAAGAATATCGATCTACTTAATGAAAGCAAATTATTGACATTATCTATTATTTTGCACT
The DNA here is from genome assembly GCA_036926295.1 of Pachydiplax longipennis. NCBI lineage: Eukaryota > Metazoa > Arthropoda > Insecta > Odonata > Libellulidae > Pachydiplax > Pachydiplax longipennis. The sequence goes on from JAVFKF010000038.1 coordinate 1,144,817, forward strand.
CGAGGTAAATGAATCAAAATAAAACAGTATTTTGATTTTGGCTCGATTTTCTTATCGACATGATAATTATTATAATGTAACACAGGTAAATTATGGACTTTGAAGACATTTGAAGAAAAGAAGAATGTATGTATTAATTTATTTATTTTAGGTAGTATGAAAGTGTTTACTCAAATTCCCGGGTGTTGCCGGATTTATTAATTTGTTTAAGGATTTTACGCTTAAATTAATTAAAATACGTAAATAATCATAAGAAAATAGTAACTTTATGATTCTCTCTGAGCCTTCCCTTGTGTCTATTTCCTGTAGATCTCGTTTGTTTTGCTCGTGTAGGATGGACGATGCTCTCCAAGAGAGAGATGTGTTCACCACCGTAAAGTAAAAGGCCCACGATGCAAGGAGAGGATGCGGTCGTTGCAACGCACCCTACCGAGAAAAACGGGCTAATAAACTTCCTTTCCATTGATTTCCTCTTCAACTCCTATTTCTACGCAAATCCGGCAAAGTAGAACGATGGGAAGAATACACTGTTTAAATTTTATTGAGCCCGAATTTCATTACTTCTTGCTAACCTTCTTTAGTAGGCTTCATATAGATTTCTCATTTAACATGACCGTTGGATTTTGCATTCCTTGCGAGCTAACATATTAACGATAGTTGAGGTATTCAGTGGTATCTCGCAATTGGTTATTCTATTACCTATTGTTATTCCAGTGCTGGTAGAAAATCGTGAATCAAAATCAATTTTCTAGTATCTATGATCATGAAACAAATAGTATAAAATCATGAGTTAAGACAAAATGACAAAAGACATCCATAGGAAACTTTGTTTCACATTTGCTTTCCTTGGGGCAAATTGTAGTTTCGTATCACAAAGTTGAGTTTGAGTGTCCTTTGTGAATTCAGTAAGCTACTCGCCTCTTTGTATTACTTAAAAATCTTAAGGATTAAAAGACTCTCTTACCACAAAATAGTTCATAACTAAACCACTGTATATAATATGGGTGTTCTGACGAAATAATTTATAACTACATTTTCGCGAATATGAATTTAATATAGAATATCAGGCATGCGTTTTCGGTACCTTGCTATATTAGTTAGATTATCTTCTGTGACTCTCTCAGTAGGTATAGCATTTTTGTTCACGTATTCTGTTTTTATCAGGGAGAATACTTGGGAGAGAGATTTGTCTGATTTTTCCACGAGAAAAAATCAGCAGTTCCCTGTTACGTACAATGTTCTCGTTTTCTGTGACATTTCAGACTTTTTCCACGACCATTGGAAGAATGCCTAATCTATGTAACTAATAAATGTAGAATAAAATTGAAATTCAATCCGATTTTCCCTTCGATCCGTTTGGTATTTTTGTAATGAATTGGAGAGCGGAGGAGTATAAAATATTCATTTTGTCGTTTTCGAATTATCTCTATTACATTGTTTCATGCAAATAACTTTTTGGCCAGCTTTAGGATGTTATAATTAAATAACTGATATTAAACGCTAACGATGATATATGTTTATTACATGTTATAAATATTTCGTTTACGAAATGGGATTTGGTTTCATTAATTACTTAATTCTTTTGATCGTTAAGGTATCGTTACTCTCTGTTAATCAATTTTAGCGTTAATTTTGATAATTAAACTGAAAGTGGTTCACTTTATTCTCATCGTTATTGACATTTCTATCTATAATTACCGCGTGGTTTCTCTTGAATTTTTTGCCTTTCCGAGACGAGAGTTTTGTATCAAATTATCAGTTCCGTTTTTTGTATCGCCTCGATAGAAAGTTATTCGTTCAGAACATCTTTTGCGGCCACGACCTTCAAAATAGTGGAATAAACCGAATAAGGATGGGATTTGGCATTTGCCCCGTATTCTTATGCCACCTCTGAGGCTTTGCAGCTTTTGCCTATCCTCTCAGGCGCTCCTTCGCAAGAATTGATTTCGAAATATACATGTGAAGTTATTGAAACTTATTTCGTTAAGAGATCACACGTATGGAATGACCATTTCCAATCTCTTGTTAAATTTATTCCTAATGTATCTTACTATACTAATTTAATATCGTTAAATTTAAACTTGAATGGTGTTAAGTGAATACTTCGGAATTTAATACAGGAACTTTCCTTCCGAGTAGGCTGAATGGATGATTTTTCAAATTTCTTCTTCGATAATCTATACCAATTGGCCGTTGCCAATTGAAAAGAAGTACATGTACAGATAGTTTAAAGCATTGAATTTTCCTTAAATCCCTAATTTAGTCGATTTTGAAATCGTTAGTCGCGTGTAATTTTTGTCGAATCACACTTAACATAACGACTCATTGAATTGCAGTTTTTTATTTTGGAATCTTTGGTATTGATTATTTTTCTCATGTTTTTCTTTCTATGCCAATTTTCTATTCAAATCCGGCTATGTGTCTCTAATAGTTTACCCCTAAGATTATAAGTAAATAGAACAATGCTGGGGTTAATGAAAGAAAGTATAATAAATTTCATTTTCATGTTATGTTGTACCAGATGTCCTAAGCAATTTTTTATTATGCTAGGTGTCCACGCGAAGTTAGACAGAAGCTATAATCGTATCAGCGTTTACTTACAAATACAGTCTTCTCAAATATTTCCAAATCATTTCTACTTGCTAATTCTCTGTTCTGTGGAGTAAATGAAAATTTTTGTCCCTAAATACATTCTCTCAACTCTATACAAAGATTTAATTTTACCATCTTAACAGACTCTACATTCTTATCAATTCAATTATCTTACCCAGGTCAGGTCCTTAGCTTGAAATGAATATTAAAGTTTGTACGAAAGTAACATTTGAAGTTATAACGGAGAGAAACTTCTTAATGCGGCATAATGTAGAATTTTGTCAGATATTGGAACGATGATGAATTTTTTTATGGTTCTGTATATGGACGTTTTATCAAACACAAAGATTTTCTTTGTGATACCAAAAGTAGATCCACCATATCTCACCTAAATCCGCAGGGCGTTTTAGTTAATATGCATGATTTATCGTACCTATGATTAAAGAATCATCCAATGTAACTAAAACATCTTCAAAATACTCGATTTTACCACGCTTTCTATCAGAATAAAATGAGATACTTAGTAAAATGATACCCGGTGAACATCGTTTCTTTCTGTAGATTGACATTTTCTATCAAATGCTAAATTATTAGTAAAATATCAAATTAATATTTTTGTTATTATGGGTTATCAAGTACCTATTATGTAGTCTTAATGATGGTTAATGCGAATGATTTACAAGCTTTAATTTATTTAAGTTTTGGTCAGCGCTCAAGGGTTTGTATGAAAATGAGGATCGTCATTGGAATGATTCCAGCATTACTCATTCATGTAAGCGTTCATCCATATTAATGCTTTCTCTTGCACCTCCAAAATCTCCTTCGCTTGCTGTCTAATTGCGCCAAGAACATTACTCTAATTGGTCAAAACATCTAATTAACAGAAAAACGATAAGCAACCTTCCCATCGTATGTATGGATAATTGGTTTCTCTGTTGATTCAACTGTAAACTGGATGATCTTTTCAGTTGTCCCTTGGATGCTAAGGAACGAGTGCTCGAGAGTTATTCTGATACACTGACTGACTGACGGTGGATGACATATTATACATATAACATTACTGTTCCAATTTGATGATTTCTAGGTACTTAAATTATTTTTTGCAGATGTAAATTGGAAACGCATTATATTTTATTATTATGATTTAACATCAATCTTATATACACCTAGTTCATATTTACATCTGATTATTAGTTTGTTATCGAAATTTTAGATTAAAGAGTGCTGGTAGTATTGTTAAAAGTGCTTCGCACGTGTACTCCCACCGGGAATAGAACCCGGGACCGCTCTCGAACGCGCTGCCAATTTGAGGGAAAAGCCAGACTTTCCAAGATTATCTTTCAATCTACTCGATGTTAAATTCCGTTGTTACTAATTTTCCGAATGAGGTGACATACGAGCTACTTAAATAAGCGAATTGTAAAATAAAAAGAGAGAATATTCGAGAACCGTAAAAGACTCCCTCAGTTAATAATAATATTTTAGCTTCTAATTCAATTCGATAAAAGAAAAATCCGAATTTTGATTCAAATCATAACATATTTGGGAGATTCAACAGTGAATGATGTTGTTTGGTGGCTATTTGTTTCATAAATCATATCAGAGAATTACAACTATATTGAATCTAATAATATAAAACACTTTTTGAATTACTTTATTAGCTAATTATGTAGCTCGTTGAGAATACTTTCTCGTAATATTACAATTTTGTACTTGATATTTAGGGATTTTTTAGATATTTGTAAAATATCTTTGGTTCCACGTTTCACACAATATCAAACGTAATTTTATTTTCTAAACGCCAGGACGCTTCTGTTTGAACAGTTTCACTTGACTAATTTTCATCGATTAAATAATCAAGTCTTATCTCCTTACTATTTTGCGTTTGATACTTTCATATGTGGGAGTGAATTCGTGAAGTAAAAGGGGAATAGTAGTCTAATTGTAAGTATAATTATAATCAAGGAATTTGAATTTTTTGTGCGACGGACATGTTGAGCATTAAATCTATGAGGACTGGAAATGCTCGCAAGAATAGGCTTTTGGTGTGGAAATGTTACTTTTTCCTATAGGAACTGCTAGAATGAGTATTTTTCACGGTTCTGTTGAGGATTTTCAGTCTCCGAGACTATAAACGTCCAACCTGAAAGCCTCTGGACACCCTTCTTGCTGAAACAACGTATTTAGGATAGTTTTTGGATTTTGTTGTCCTCACCAGAGGCCTACACGACGTTGATGAAATTTAAATGGTGAGGTTATAAAATCACTCACTAAGTTTAACTTTTTCGTAAGTGACGTCAGATTACTCCTTCGATACTGAGTTTCTCGTGAATCATATGCACGTTTGGGGAACAATTTGCCTGAAATAAATGATTGGTATGAAATCTCTCTTTGGATACTTGGGTACATCTGTGAACATATTGGAATCGACGAAGCACCTGCTCATCTCGCCTCGTGTTTGATCCCTTCTGCGATTTCATCTCCTCGCGACCAGTCTAAGATTTCCACTGTTTTTCATCTCAGCCTCTGCGAATGACGTGGGACGATATTTCTCCTCTGATCATATTATATGGTTTGTGCGCTCCCTATCGTCAGGAGACTCTTGCCCTACTTGGATTCTCATTTCCTTATGTTTAAGTTAGTAATCCTAGTATATTCATCGCAAATATTGATAGGAAACCTTCCCGTGCTTATGCAGTCCAAGTACTGAATGTTTACTAACCATTTAGAATGTTTTCTCTTGACCTAGTTGCCATCGTCATTCGTAGATATTCCATTATTAGGTGGTTTTCTCCAAGTTAAACGCTATTCGTTAAACACTATTTTTCCGCAATGTTAGTCCGCTTTCTATAGTCGACTTCTAGAAATATATTACTAGCATTATATTATATGCATTAGTGTTTGTAGGAGGCGTTAAAAATGAGTAGAAGAAAGAAGAAAGCTTTTTGAGACGGAAATTCAGAGTTGGATAAGTGTTAAAATGACATTATATTCGCTTTTTTTTAGTGCAGACTGGGAAGTAAAGGAAAATATCGCCTCTCATATTGATGGACATTCCTCCGCTTTTCTGATTACAATTTGAGTTCGAGCGAATCGTCGTCTTTCCAATTCAGTCTTATATTTCTAACCTTTTGAATCTTGAAGAATCCGTCGCTGAAAACTCACACCATCTTGCCTTCGCTTTTAAGCATTTTGGAGCATTCATTCAGGAAACAGATTCATTTAATCCTTTTCTGTTTCATATTCTATGCTTTTGTGATTCTTCACCCCTTCGTCGTGAGCGTTTTCCCTGTCTTTTGTCCTCTCCAACCTTCAGTTGAGAATATTTATCCCCAAAAACGCAAATAAAATTTTTCTTGTGTTTTTTTTCTTCTAACTGTACTTGTATATTGGAAAGGAGTATCTTCTGATATCAATTGTATCTCTTATCAGCTACTCGAGGGTTGCCGGAGAGGGTATTAATCGGAATATAGCAAATCATAACATGTCATTAGCGATTTAAATATGTTTGTGAATTGTAGGTGTATTCTCTGCTTCAGGATCCACGTATACGCTTGGGAAAGTGGCATAATTAACCATGAATGGAAAGCGATTAGAAATTCTCATACCAGCCGTTATCATTCCCGTAATTAATATTATAGTGCGAAATAAATTTTCCGGATAGAATCCTCTTTAAACAGAAAGAGTTGTGTAAATACCATGTTTCTCTCACTTTGTGTTGTGTTGAGGTCATTCCGCACCAACCGGGAATCGAACCCAGGATCACTTAGGCCATTATTTGGTAACCATTTTCCATCGGATGGCCACATTTCGTCTAACCATCTCTGTTTGCCTACTTTCCTTGAAATTTTCTACGAGGAAACATATTTATTTTCATAAATACATAGGCTTAGTGATATAAAAGAGAACATTGTCCACTCTACTTTCACTTGGTGTATCTCGATTGAATTTCATTGAAGAATATAATTTTCGTTTGGGAAATCACTTTCAGGACTACTTTACTAAATGGAGCATACACATTTGGCCCTGGTTCCCCACCTCTGCAAGAGGCTAAGGCGCTACCCACTTGGCTATCCGCAGCATTGGCTTAATATGGATTTTTACGACAAAATAACGAAAGATGTTCAGCGAACGCCGCTTAAAAAATTTTCATGGAAATAAGTGAAGACTGCTTTATTAGGGGGAAACCGGGATATTTCTTCTATATTAGTAAAGATAAGGGAACGCTTATTTAAATTTGTGATTTCCATCTGAAAGGAAGTTTGGTTTATTTGCTGTCTAGAGAGCCCGCGAACTTTACTTGAGTAATACCTTTTCTTCATATCTTTTAAGGATTGATTTGTTTTTCCTACAAAGAGTGCGTATTCGTTTAATTTTGATCAATTTTCACTTTAAAACGCAACAATTTTTACCAGACAGACAACTAGAGAAGAATGATTTAAACTGATCTGTCTATCGACTGAAGTGTCATGCATTTAGTGCTAGAAGGAATGTGACCATAAAGGAAAGAAACTGCGTCTTAAAGAAAGCGTTCTAAACGGCGTCGTCAATCGGAAGCTTCGCATATTGACGCGAAGGAAGAAGCATACAAATGCATAAATGCATTGGGCCGCCAATATTCAAATATTCTGAGTCCTCTAAGAAAAGCTTCTCTCCTTAATGACCTTCCCTTGTCATAAATTCCATTTTTATTTAACCCCAGCCTTCCCGGAAAAATATTTCAATGGGTTTCATTGTCAAGGATTTTGAAGAGGCCCCTCAATATTGATGAGCTTCGTATCTTTTTTTATCTATGAGACTTCGGAGTGATGAAAATTCATTCTTTCGATAAAGTGGAAAGAGATGTCGAAAAATAAATCGCCTTCTCCAAATCCATCGATTTCTTCTTCCCTCAGAAACGATCTCTCTTCGCTTTCGCATATTAGCACATCCTAATAATTTTCATTTTGACAAATAATTCCTTAGCACACCCGTTTGATGCTATTGAATCCAATGAATCCTCCATGATAGAAATGTATTTTCCGTCCATCGGAATTTATGTAAAATTACGACCAAAATAAGTATTTTTTATTCCGAGCTCGACTTCGCACAACTATTATTTTTAATTTTATTCTTTCAAAGAAATTCTGAAATTGATCAAATGGACTTAATCTGCATTTCTCATGAGTGCGATTTCTTGTAGACTTGAGTCTAACCAAGGATAATTTTGGTATAAAAATATGGCTTTGTGATAGGTTGTAATTATCCTTCTAATGAATGAATTTCGTATTTCCACTTCGTCGAGAGGCTCGCAAAAAGATTTCCAACAATTTATTCCATATATTTATAAGGGAGTTAATGAATTTGGATATATAAATACATACAAACAATTATTACTATATTTTAATGGAATGACAACGACTTCTTCTCTGTACCATATCTCTTTCTTACAAAGCATCGTAGTGATGAGTTTAGTAATTTACGTTTTCTCAAAATGTTTTATGAAAATTCACGCAGTACTCGCCAAAATGTGTTGCATTTAGAGAGTCTACATTTCGGCGAGATTCGGACTGAATGTTTCCTCCACCTAATCTATCGTCAATGATATTTTTAAAAACATAAAAAATCCCTTTCCTCTTCCACCGCATCTCTTTTTCCCAGGAATGTTTGATAACGTGAGTAAATATAGGAGTAAAAATTCTTTTCACAGAGTCAGTCCGGTAAAATTTTGTTAATTTTCCATTTCTTGCGTCAATTGATTCTGGAGAATGCTCAGCCGCGGATTAGCTTTCAGCGAATATTGTTTGCTTTTTCCCCTCTAATTTCCCCAAATTTACGTATTCCCATCTCGAGATTTCCATTCTTTCTCGTTAACAGATCCTCTTTCTAAGTTGTTAATTCTTTTAGGAATTCCAACTCTCTGTTCCCGAGCTAAGCCGTTGTGCTTTGGGAGAGAATATGTGATGAGAAAGATTCATTATTTGTAAAGCAAGATATGGTATAAAATGTTAAAAGCTGTCCTTTATCATAAATACGTATGGGAAATTGTCATTTCTATTTTTTAATGGCGTTGTTGTGTCGATTTTAAGCCAACATTTTCTTTGAAGATTTTTCATATTCTTAATCCGAATGTCGATTTTAGGCACGTTTTTGGCTTATATTTGAAGATTTTTTCTTATTTTTACTCGTAATTTTTAATGAATACTTTTAATAACTCACAAAAGATTATAGGAATAACCGTAGTTTATAAATATCAAAGAAACTTTAAATACTAATAATTTTGCAAATAATAAGTACGAAGTGATTCTGCGTTTTAATCTTAGCGAAAATTTTCCAATTTACAGAAATAAACTGCACTTCTAGTATAGGATTCTCGTAAAAGAAAAATTTTACAAAATGCTCTTCAAAATAAATTTTTCTCAGATGTATCAGCTCTCATTCTTGACCTATAAATTTATTTTAAAATTTCTCTCGACTGAAAATTGATAATCTTAAATAATATTACAAAATATATATTGAATTATACGGAACCAATATTCACCCAAAATACGCTGATGTGACATCCCCACATACTCGTAGTTCTGTCCCATTGGACCATTTTATCTTTCCCCGATGACGCCCAAGAGATGACCTGCTTTTAATCTTCTATTGTTTTTCCTTATTTATCTAACGAGAGCCGTTTCTCCCATGCCTTTTGGCCACCCCTTGTTTTTTTCCAAAGCGAACTTCGGTGTGTCCCCGACAGAGAGTGCTGCCTGCCTTCCTTTGATATTTTCAAGTACCACCACGTGTAGTCTCATTATTAATAAGTAGACGCCGTCCAAAATGGCGGAATCATCTCCTTGAGCTGTTTTTATGCTGTATCATTGCGAGATTGTTTATTGGTATTCATTGTAATATTTTTATAATCTAATGATAAGATTTCTACGTGTGTAGAGCCGCGACGTGGTGCTCTACAAATCGCGGATTACTTTCGTAAAATGCGTACCCAATAGGGTCAATAATCTCCTCTGAGTTTATTAGCTAAATTAAGTGTTTTCATTGAACTTTCATTCTCTTAAATGATGAGGTCTTAAATTGTTAAAATAATTCTTAAAGTTTATATGCTGAGAGTACTAATAATTAGCAGGAAATATTTCAAGATATTAATTTTGATCGCGTACATAAATATCATTTACATTAAATATTGCGCATATTCGGACAAAACAGTCGAAATATTTCTTCAAATTTGCGGTCATAAACAATCCTTTGAGGAGACGATTATTGAACGGTATCTTTCTTCTATTTTCCCTTTTCTAAAGAACATTCAGAACTTGATTCTGTCATTTTTTGACAGGGGAATTCAATGGTATTTATATAACTTTTTAATATCAAGGAATACCCTTGAGAATAATTCTTTATTTGGGGTTGCAATACACTAAACATACTATAAAGGCACCGTGCTACTTCATCAATAAAGAAATTTACAGTAAATGCGAAATGTCGGAACGTCTTCTTCCGAAGTCTTTATGACCAGTTCACATTTGTCTCACAGAAGATGGTGAAGAATTAATTTTCCAATCGTAATTTTTATGGTGATTTCCCACCACGTGACACGTATAACAGATAGTCACAGCGCACCTCGGGATGTGAGTCTCTTGAGAAAATTGCTTCAATTAAAAATCTTTCAGAAAACGAATCCAGGTCATGCATTCAGTGAATAGTTGGCGATACACATGGTTTCCTATTTTTCTTTTATTAAATTCGCCTTCTAATTAGTGTTTGAAGACTTTGCTGTGCTCCGATTGATTTCTATCTCCTCCATTATCTATCTTTTTCTCATTATATTAGCTTCTTTTCGAGCGAAATATTTCCAAAAGTACTTAAGTTCGCGAAATTGGCGCGGGGATTTCATTTTCATGGGGCCCTATTAAACCCGAGAAATCTTTCTCTCGTCAAAATAACAAGTATGTGGATATTCCTGTGGGAACTCCTTTGTCTTTGGAAACTTATTCATTTGTTTCCGTTGCAGCACTTTTGGGACCTTTTTTTACTTTCTTTCGCAGTTGTCTCTTTTCTTAGGTTCCGTCCTTGATTAAAACGCACTTCTTTTCTTCATTTCGTGAGAAAATTAAATCCTACGCGAAAAGTAATGATACCAATCCATTAGCTAATTATTTTGCCGTTACAATAACCTATTTTCTTAAGGAGAAATAACATTTTTGAGTTAAAGTTAAGCCTGTGTTATAGATGTGCCCGTTTACTATAGGTACATATCTTCCGCACCCGCCTAATAGAATTATTTTAAAGGAGCGAAGCTTGAGAAATTTATTTAGATGTTAAAAAGCCTTTGTTCTAATACGATATCAACCGAAATAAAAATACAGGAATCAAATCTTCGCCTGGAAACAAAAAAGCAATTAAAGCGAATTTTATAGAAATCGACTTTTTTAAAAATTACCCCTGCTGATTAAAAGTTGCTTTAGAATGAATATAATACAAGGCGTTGCTTTTAATTTAGCACAAATTGTGATTTTATCAACGATTCCCAATTAGTTCATTCTGTTTCTACATTACCGTTTGTAAAATCATTGATCGCTGATTTCATTATTCATTTTATCGCGTCGAAATAATGATTGTTAATTTAAAAAAATAATACTCACGATCGCAATTTGAAAACTTACACACATTTAATTTAAAAATTTGTGGTTTTATTCCTATCATTACATTTTATATCCCGATGTGAGCTAACGTGTACACCCAGCAGTACTACTTAAAAGGGTGTTTCTAGCGAAAATATCAAAAATAAAGTGGCCTAAGTCTTTTCGGTTCAGATCCGATTTTCGTGACCCACAAATTATTTTTAGTTTTATTTGTCATGTTTAAGAGCCGTATCAGCGCGGCAGGTCTATTTAATAGCTGCTTATTTACATAAAAGGAACTGTTTTCGAGGTCATTAAACGCTCTCTTTGCTTCTCCGAACTTGGGAAAAAGATCTTTGCCGTCGGCAGTTTATGGTCCAGAAAATCTACATATGTAAGCCGCCTTTCGGTGTGTGGCAGAGGGTGTATGACTTGTGCATCGTTCTCGGGGAAATGAATCAACTGCCTCTTCACTCCAGTTATAAAGTAATGCTACAGTCAGAATGAATTATCTATTATATCTTAGGCTTCGAAATTTTCCTTCGAGTTTCTTCAGTCGCATATTCGGTATAAATTCTACTTTCCTCGTTGTGTTATTACAATATGTGTATGGCAAACATGTCATATCTTCATGAATGGAATATTTCTTATTTTGGCACAGGATATGGGAAAATCTATTTTTCGCCTACTCGGTCTTGCACATGGCTGAGATAATGCGAAAGTTACCGAGGTTTGAGTGATGCTGAATAATGGCATTTGTAATTACTCGTTATTGTGCTTCATTTTGGTGGACTTTCTGACTCATTTTGAGCCCCTTTGCATCCTATGCACTTATCTGACAAACCAAGATCGACTTTCATTGCCTATGAAATAGTACATCATGCATTAATTTCGCCACTTCCTTATGTTTTTAAGTAAGAAAAATAAAAATTAGTTATCCTTAAAATTCCATCCAACATTCCTATTTGCATATCTTGACGAACGAAAGGCTTCTTAGAAATGAGTGAAGACGGTCTTCCGATCTAATAGGAAAAATTGGTATCGCATACGCAAACATGGCATGCTTGTAATTTCGGGAGGTAAAACCGAATATCGAGAAAGTCAACTTTCATCCCAGAAAGTTTCCATCGGCCTTTGAAATTGCATTAACGCGGCGTCGGCGGTTTTTGTTCATCAATTTCGCGACCTTTTCATCGCGAAAACAATATGGAAAGCGGTCGCAAAAAAAGGCTCTCTTTCCATCGAATGCAAAATGGAGGCGAATGAATATCTAAATATTTAATAAATGGAGCATTAGAGTCTCCTTTGTTATTTATTTTGTCCACGGGAGTGCTTCGCTGCAAAATTCACAGTAGGTGTAGAGGGGGATAATGCATATGTGCTGCCATCGTCCGCTTAAATTATTCATTACCCGTTTGACGGCGCAAAGGGTGTTTACTCGCCATTGTTTGAAAAATCTCTCTCTTTATCCTGACGCCGCCGTTTCTTAATTTGTTGCATTTAACGTGGAAAGGATAGCGAAAACGGAAAATTTAATGTTTTCCCCGCGGATATTGTGTCGAATGCCATGAAAGAGTTATTCCGGCGAATCCAGTTCATGCTGCTGACGTCAAGCAACTGATCGCTCAGCTCGACCAATTGTAATTGCGACTGAGTAATTATGCTCAAAGGGTCATGATTTTGCAAAAATCAAAATGTATACGCTCTTACGAGGATTATCCGACATTGAATGGTAGTTCTATTAAACAAAATCGACCCATTTTTTTAATTATCCAATGATAAAAATCCATCCGTGCTGCATTATTGCGTAATTAAGTGAGAGCTTTTTTTTTGTGCTCCATCAGCGAAGTATGTCGAATAAGTATAATTTTAATCTAATGAATTTTCCTTGCGTGATTTTGATGTGCTTTGATAGCTGAGGACATTTCACCAAAGTTGAATGCCATACCCACTTGGCTTCTTCACTAGATCCGTCCGAAAGTCGATGCAATGACCTTTTGGTCCGCCATCCAAGGAAAATTGTAAACGTATGAAAGAACTTCGAAAGTGACGCCATGATTAATTTGGTATGCAATATTTAAAGAGTTTTTCATATGCTGCTAATGACGTGTTATTTTTTAGGTAAGTGAACCTCTTTTGTCTTTGTTGGGCCTTTGTACTCGGTGTTTTAATGTAAGTACAGATAATTCCATTAACATTAAACATTTCGGTTCAGTACCACTCTTATCTCCTCATTGCATGAAATGGAGCTTCAGCCTACTCTGTTCCAGTCTCTTTAACGATCCTCATTTTTGTGTGCGTTTAGTTGCAAATGCAGTCGCTCTCTTAGTCTTATTATCCCACTAACTTTTAAGGGCTTTAAAATGCATTATTGAGTCATGCCAATCAAAGAAGTGAGAAAACATACCTAAAGAACCTTTTCCTTAAGAATACGCTTTTCTTTTTCCTTAAGAATTTTTTTATTGTGTCGATTATAAGTGGTGTGGAAAATAACGAATGAGATCCAATGTGTACATTCTGCAATCAGCCTTTCGTCGTACTGTAAGAAGTGCTCCCGGTCTATTTCTGCAATTGCGCATCTTTTTTTATTTAAACTTTTGGCACATTTTAGATTGATGTTCCGTAAGGTAGACTGCACACATACTTTTAAACAATTTAATTTAACAAAAGAGAAGTAATCTCAGAAGAAAGAGCATCTCAAGCAAATAAAGAGAACAATACAAGTCTCGTATTAACAGTTACAACGTCAATATTGTAAATATTAATAACAAGTCCTTGCAATAGCAGTACTGTTATAGCAACATACACTCAGATCACTTGGGATCCTTGAGACATCATATGTGTAAAAAACAACTTTTTTACAGCTTAATTGAAATTAAGGTTACTTCCATCACATTAATAATCAATTTCTGTCCGAATTATAGGGATAAATATAAGTAATAATAAGCGTCTTTATTTGGGCGTGATTATAAGTATCTTCTTGCATCTTTTAGATGAAATAATCAAATAGATAACAGGGTTAGATTGTCTTTACTAGACCGAAGGGGGAATTTAATTTATTTATTTAAAGCTTAATCGTTTCTCTTCTCTATTCCAATAATTTTTAAAGAAGGATTTTAATGAATACGTTGGAAAGGCGATGTTACTCTTCTCCCGAAGACGCTCAGATTTAACTTTTTCGTTCCCATAAATGTTGTTACTTTGAAAAAAGCTTCGTTAGAAGGGCGTCCGTTTGAACACCCCTTTGCCGAACTCGCTTTTGTTCCCCTTCTTTCTTTTTTATTCGAATACTTCGGAAAGAAGGAAACGGGAAACACTGCAGAGGAGCGGCTCCCTCTTTCCGTTCCCTCTCTTCACACCATTTTGTACAAACATGTTTCGTCTTTACCGTTTCTCTTCCGTCCCAACGATTTTCCATTTCCTGTCACATTTTTATGCTGCTCAGCACTAACGAAGGCCAGAATTTTATTCTTCTAAATAGTAACGGTTAAAATCGTAACGATGAACCTGCGCAATGTAATCTAAGTGATTACAAAAGCACGCAATAAGTTCGCAATATGATATAACTTTCAAAATAATTTCAATTGAAACAGGATGCTTGAAGTTTTACAAAGATATTAGCAAATATCTGTGATAAACTATCGATGAAATGTACTAATATTGGGAACTTATTCTGGTGTTTTTCGGTCCCTTTTTTCTGTTTTTCCAATTCACTTATGGTTAAGACCATAAATTACAAATGTTTTAAAATAACAAAAGCCGTTGAATCAGTTATAGGTATGCAAATCGTTCCCTACTTTCTATTTTAGCATTCATTAATCAATCACGGTTTAAGTACGCCTGTTGTCAAAATGTTCTCATCTTATGATATTTTGAGTAGACTCTGTGATGGAGAGAAGAAGGCCTTATAAAGAGGAGCAGATAAACTTGAATGAGCCAAACATCAATCTTAAGTTTTTTAAAAAAAGGAATCCGATGCCGATTTTCTAATCAATAATCGCTATTATGATGCGTGGAAGTTTTTACGAAGATTAATTCGTTTCTTTTACCTCTTCCATTTTTCTGTTTTTCGATGTCTCTCTAAATATTGACTCTTTTTTAAGCTTTAATGTTTAAAGTTGAAAGTTTACTGTCTTTTTTTACGATCTTGAAGCCTTTATAAATTTAGTCATTCCCCTAACTTTACCATAAAATCCTGGACTTGCGAAGTGGTCATACGAAGTGTTATCAGGAGGGATTTCTCTATTTGTTTGATCGCCATGATCAGATCTTCTCTTCCGAGCGTAAAAGATTAGAATTAGCCACATCGTACACACTTTTTCGAGAGCTAGAGGGAGAGAGAGAAAGAAATTTGGTGGTAGCAAAGGTTCCTTATTTTTTATTTCTTTAAGTGCGAAAATGTATGTACTTGTACGCGCATTGAAGTTATTAAATATCCAGCATTAGTCCAGTCTTTCGTTTTATCGTCGTAATTAAACGACCCTTCTTTTAACTGAAACTCGGATTTTCTGAGAATGCAAATATTTTTCAGCTGAACCAATGGATGAGAAGTGGATGAAATAAAAAGCTCTGTTCGCTTTTCTTTTTTAATTCCTAAACTGCATCCAAATTGCCTCTTCCGATTCTCGATTTACGAATGTCATCCGAATCTTCATTCATTGCATTCTCCTTTCGACTTCCTTCCTTAATCTGCCTTTTTATATCTCGCCATCCAAGTTTAAGATTCTTGAAAGTTATTGCAGAATAAAAGTATTTTCATCGTTATTTTAAAGGAATTCCTCTCTAATCTTTATGACTATTTGCATTTAAACTTAAAACTCGTGTGTGACTTGAACGCTGAATGTTTTACTCAAAAGTTAATTTTTACCTTCCTTTAATTATTTCATTTTCTGAATATATTTTGTTTTTTAACCCTTTGTTACTTTTAAAGGTGATAAACTGTCCACAAACGGATGTGAATAAGAAGATTGCCATGTTATTTCTTCTGTGGTTCTCCCTTTCTCTGGCGGAGAATGTTTCCCTCGGTTCGAGTCTCAGTCATGTCCATATCTCTGCTTATCCTTGGGATCTGTAATTCTTTTCACAATTTCAAAATAATAACCATAACAATCAATAAAACATATCTTGTGATACTTTAGGCGCACTTCGAAGACTAGCTATAAATTCTTACTCTCTCGCTCTGTTGTAGGCTTTTCAGTCTTTTTTACTCAATTGTGAGTGCCGATTTAATTAACCTTTCGTTGGTGGAGTTATCTACTGTACCACTGTTGTTGCGCTGATGTACAAAATAGAAATATTCTTGTATTCACACACTAGAATAACAATCCCATAACTCTTTGAATATATACATTCTTTATTTGTATCGCAAAATGTGTGTGTTGAGCGATAGAATTATAGGAAGTATATCACATGCATAATGTCATCACATGCATTTACCATTCAAGAGAAATTTGCCACCCTCAGTTTTACAAATGTTTTAAGAAAGGACAGTTGTTACCGCTGCAAAAATATGAAATGAAGCAAAAATTGCTTTCATCTTGCGAAGTCTTGGGTTCTGTCCAATTGGAATAATTTGTTTATTTTGAGTTAATATTGTTAATAACGTATTTTTTATTAATATTTAAATGCTCGCTTCTTTCTTATTTTTGTTGTTGATAAAATGTTTAATGTTTAATAAGAGTTTTAGAATGCATATAATTCTAAATGAAGGTTGAAGGCTTACTTTAAGAGGCAACTTCTTTGTACGTATTTACTGTGAAATATTTTTGTAAGATTTCAGTAATGAATGAGAAAGGCAAAATAAATATCGAAAGAAATATCTACATCTCAGTATAAAATAATACAATATTTTGCAGAATGAAGTATTCGTTTCTGATAACATGAAGATAAGAAATGTGGATGCGAATGAAAGGAAATGACGTCCGCTTCTTTATTTCGTCAGTTTTCGTATTTATATTAATCACGTCGCCATTATTTCCTCCGCTCTTCGGCGTGAAATTCGCATTCGCGGAAAATAATATTAATGAGTTCTCTGAAAAAGGGAATTTCATTTGCGCTCAAGGTCAAATATTTTATCACATTCATATTGTCAAACCATGCTCGCTCCACTGGAATATCGCGTCATTTATGTCGACTATTTTATCCGAATTTGCTTTTTCTATTAACTCTTTGGAGGCGTCTTTTATACTATATAAGGCTCTTGCAGTGCAATATAAAGCTCGCTTTGATGGAAAAGAATTAATTTCTTTGCCGTTTTATATATGAGGACTCCTACATTTCGTTTTTCGTCACGTTCTATGGAATACGAAGTACAGAAAAACAATTTTTATGCGTGAGGAAGCTGAAGATCTCATCATTTTACACTCAAGGAAATCATATATACCCTATGAGCCGCCTTCCGACAAGTGGCAGAAAACTCCACTTCCGTAATCGATTACTTTCGCATATCGTTTGAGGAAAAAATGTATTTTTGGTGCTAGCATATCTATTTCTCTGATCTTCCTTGTCAGAGTAGCAAGGGAATATCGGCTACACTTCTCTGAATCAATTGAGTCTTTTATAGACCTTTTTTTCTTATAAAGATAATCAAGCATCTAAATAATTCTGACCGATTTTTCATCTAAATCATAATGAATAACATTATACAAGCATATTTTTCAGGCTATATCAATTTTTCTAACACTTATTAAGAAAGGTATTCTTTTATGCTGTGAATAATTTGTGAAAAAGATTCATTGATTTAAGTAAATCAATTAAGAAGATACGGAATTTTGTATTAAATGTCATATTTGCGCTGTTGATCTCGAAATGTTGCTCCAAATTCTCTCTTATGAGATAAATATTCTTTAACTATGATTCTCTGATACTCATCAGTCATGGAGGACATAATTCTTATACAGTATCCCCTTCTCCGTGTATTCCTGAGTGGATATATTTTTTCAGCCAAAAAAGCTTTTTTATTTAAACGGAAGCAATCCACCTTTCCTTCATCCTGAATATTTTATACTATTGTTAAAATCGGAATTCATCTGTATATGTAGTACATACTACGTGCTTTCAAATAAATTCTGAACAGAGCTAAATAGAAGATGGGGCTATTAATTTCGATAGTTAAGACATTTTTGTCTGTACGAAACATGAACACTATTACTATCGATAGAGTTAGCGTCGTGTGATTCAGCCACTGCGGTTCCTTTATGTCCTTCCATCTCCACTGAACGACACTGAATTGCCAATTAAATTTATTATTCGCTGTCACAGCGTTTAATACATTCGAACGTTTCCCCTACGACTCGATTTCTTTCGCTTTTTCTCACCTCATTTGTTTCTTCCCTTTGTTTTGTTTTTTTTTCAGCTCCTCCATTTATCTCTCCATCTCTCTGTTCTTGCGCGATAAAATGACGAATAGTATTTTTCGGTGAAATTCACCAATTTATTCTCAGCATTACATTCGTTCTTCTTTCCAAAGCTGGATTAGATATAGTCTACGATATTCACGACGAAGTAACTGCTCTTTCATCCCTCGCGGGTTTTCTCTTCAGGTGTTTTGTACGTCATGCAAATATTAATATTATAAGAGCGCCGTCTTTCCTTTTGATGTGACTCTTGCAGTCCACTCGGAGAAATTAAAGACTACAATCTGTGGACCCTTTAATAGATTATATGCGATGCGGCACTCTCTTAACGTTTCGTCGATTTTCTATCAAAATACCGATGACCGAAATCTAACTCACGTATGAATTAACCTGAAATTTTGGAAGACTATTCAGTATTAAAGTAACTATTATATGAATTAAGAATATATAAATTCACGGAGTTCCAACAAGAATGGGGAGTACGACCGTAGTAGGTTTACGACCGTTAAAACCGAATGATAAACAAAAGTGAGAAATAGCGACATGCTCGGGACTCGAACTCAGGTCTCCCATTTTCTAGAAAGGTTTCTTAATCAATGAACTTCAATGCCGCACCCTTCTATTGCTAGGTGTTTCAGAATAAGTATTATTTATCTTAACGCTGAAACATGAACCGTAAGTTAAAAGCTGAGGTTCGCGAGTAGCCGTAGATTATATTTCATTAGAGTTTACTTTGCCGAAATATATCCTTTAAACTAAATCATGGAAGATATTTTGCTCTTTATATTGTGAGCAGTTCTTGAATACCTTAATTTATTTCTGGTTATTAAAACGATTTTTAGCAATAAAGTTTTAGTGGAAGTTTTTGCCTTAAAAAACGAATGTTGCGTAAAAACGTAGAGCAAAGGTTAGCGAGATAAATATTTGAACCAAATACACTTTGAGATTGAAATTCATGCAGAATATTAGAGAGTTATTGTATCAAAACTCGTCAAATAAGTATCGTTTTGCTGAAAACCCCTTCTGTGTTGTTTCCACCTCCATCTCACTATTCTCCTCACGACTTTCTTGCTTATCTCAACTCCTCCCTCAAATATTTCCCTCTTAAGACTCCTCCTCCACCTAACGACACTTATCCCTACGCATGCCTCCATTCGCATACCAATGAATCCACGTTTTTCCGACCCTTCTCTCTGTGATTCATATCTCCTTCCTTTTTGCCCAATGATAAATGAATGGAGTGTTTAGAAGGTCTTGTTTAAAGGTTCTTTCATTTCACACACAAGATTTGAGCAGAATTTGAAGTTTCCATTAACTCTTCTGTCTTTCAAACATTTCACGGTACGAACCTCTTCTTCAAAGTTTCTCTCTTTTTCTACAACAATTTAACTTCACAACTTCTTAACTATACAACGGCTGTTTTTTCAGCATATTCTTCTAAATTTTCTTTCCTTTATATATTCTAAATACATTCTTTCAGACAATAATTTTATTACATTTGCTTTTTGGTGCAGGTTATTGGATTTTATGACTTTCGTCACAGTTAGATTCGTGTTTGTGAAAGAAAAGAAAGTTACTGAGTGATGTATCCTTCGTTCTTTATTAAATTCGAGGAAAAGTTTTAATCTTAGAATCACAGTGTTTTTGGTCTCCTTCCACTCATAATATTCTGGTAGATTTTTCATGGAAGAAAACGAAGGAAATGTACCCCATCGTATCTAGTAAGCCTCATTTATCTTTCGGAACATTATAGTTAATGATGAAGAGGAGAATACAGCTATCATTCGGACTGATGACTTAACAGACAGAGAGAATGATTCTTACTTACTTGCTAACCCTATGTTGGGGTATTTTGGTTAATGCTCCAAATTTAAGATACCTTCGATAGAATCAAAGCAAGCGTTTCTACTTTCTATTTTCAAGAAAATTACAAATCCATTGACAATGTTTTGTAGCATTTTTATGCCTTTTTATCAAGTCTCTTCTGCATAATCTGAAGCATAAAGATGAAAATCATTGTTTTCTGTTGAGCTATAATTGGCTACAACATTATCGTCTAAATTTAGCTCCAATTTTCCAAAAGCCGAGTATGAATACTTATATATTACGTTTTCACTTTAATTTTATTAAATTTTATGCTTGACTAAAGGGTCGGAGTCAACTTTCTTTTGGGTAGACTAAAATATCCGTTTTGAATAATTATCAATTCAAAATTATGGACAAAGATAGTCGAATTTAAATAATCTGATTGGGGAGAAAATTTGACGAGCGCTTCCAAGTTTGCTTATATTTTTATAACTTACTTTATCACACAATACTATTAAATACAACTCCAAAAAAATCAACTTGTTTGAAACTCGAGTAATCCTGGTTATTAACGTGCAAAACTTACGCACGTGATGGACCCGTTTATTTAATAAATTACGTTTTGCTTTTTTGTCTGATTTTACATTTTGAATATGCCTCTTTTCATCAACAGCCGAGTTCCATTTTCTTTTCTTTCAACATTTTGAGTATTGAAACATTTCTTCCAGTGATTATTTTTGTAAATGAGATGTTATTACGCATCTTAGTCTTATCGCTCCGAAAATGTTATTTTATGGCTATTTTTAATTTTTATTTCTTTTTCTGATGATAAATTGGAAAGCATTTTTTCATTGGCAGTGACCCGTTCTCTTCCTTTCCAATGGAAATGGGAATAGACTTTTTCCTTCCTTTACTATCTCTCCGAGCTCTCTCCACTCGATGATGGATCATATTTTTCACTTAATGACTCCTGAAAAGCAGCAAATACCGGCTTATATGGGACATTTGGTCTTTCGATACTTACATAGACAAACGTCTTCATTGAGGCTTTTCCAAAATGAATTTTAATATTATAATTAAGAGGTGTATTTTGAAGCGCTTAGATAATTCTATTAATCAAAATTTATTGATAGTCAAGTAATTTTATAATGGTTAATATTTATTGTTTTCATTGATCATTATTATTATGTATTATCTCCTTGGTTGGTTTACAGTTGTTTTATAGTTTATCTTCTTAGTTAGACAGTGACCTTGTGACGACGTTTACTTATACATTGAGATTTTCTTTGGTATAAAATCTGATTGGAAAAATAAATAAATCGGAAATTTTTTTCACGAAGAAACTATATCTTGTTTGATAACTTCACCATTTATTCTGTAGTATTATGCAAATTTATACACAGGATATAGTTTCTTCGTGAAAAATAATCCTGATTGTTTCCCTGTCATGGAATCATACAATGTTACTTGCGAATCTGTGGAATTTGTTATCTTATTACTCGCTTACTAATAAAGTAAAAATGTTAAAAGTAAAGCCAGCTATCATTTTAAAAATAAAACATCAGCTGATTTAATTTAAATATTTAATAGATACAATATCCATAGAATAATAATTCAAACTTAACACGGCATTAAGATGCAATTATAGTCATCATTGTACCAAAATTACGTCTGTCATTTGATGTTCACCCTCTCGCCAGATGCAGTTCTACATTTCTGTGAAAATCATTCATAAATTTAAATATTGAAGTCTTTCCTTCAACTCCATTAAAGTGGTGTTTTGCCTAAAGTACGGATGTGTGTTACTGCAATAAAGCGAATCTGCGATAAGTCAGATTTAAAGGGGGCGATTCAATATAATCGGCGTTTGCAGCCGTCGCTTTGTCTCATATCCTCGGAATTCCGAGAGCGAAGTGGAGATATTTTCCTCATAACGTGAGAGATCTTTCTACTCTCCGCTTGCCTTACAAAGAAGCCTCACAGATGCTCTCACCTTACACCCTCCCGAAAAAAGAGTGGGATGGAACACCTTTGCAGCACATCCTTAGCAATATTTCTAGCCGTGAAATGGGTTCCTGAATTAATATCTACCAGATTCACTTGGTGTTGACGAGCCGTTTTTCCCTTCCATTCGACGAAACACATTTCGCCTTTCCTGCGAACGGGTTTTCTTCTCTCCGATCACTGTGACGTTATAATCTTTTAAATATTAAATCTGAATATTTGTTTCGTCTTTTATTGCCTTTTCGTTCACAGAGCATTGCTAAATTAAAGAGTCAAAATTAGTAATGGTTAGTTGCTAGTCGAATTTATGCATCCTTAGTTAACATTCCTCATATTTGTTAAAATGTGAGTTATTGGGAACCAAATATCCGCACGTAATATATATCGCTTTCGAGAAATTCAGTTTACTCGGTTCAGACAAAAATAACAGCTGTTTTGGTTCGATGCCCAGATAATGACGATAATACTTTATTATTGTATGTACTATGGGTATTTAGACAAATAGAATTGAAACACTTTACCAGAGGTATAGTGTAAGATTTCAATTCTATTTGTCTACGTTATGGCAAACCACCACAAGGCTCTTGGTCTCTAGTATTATGAGTACAAAATGCAGAAAATTGAACGAAAATAAAGGGCAAAAACATAGATTAATTGGGGATGTGCGTACACGAAAAAATGAAAAGAAATTCGTGACTTCGGGCTTAAGAATTTAATTTAAAAACACAGAACGTGATGGCATTTTTAAATTAGCCTATAATTAATTTACCCTACGAAAACTTGAAAAATGGGGTTAACTTCATGGGTGAAATATCTCCCTTTGGTCAATGGAGGACTTTGCCTTAGATGTCCTTTTGGTGTAGATATCTTATCGGACTAAAAAGCAATGCATCTCGGTCTAATTAACGAAAAATCTACCGCTAAGTATCAGACCTAACGTAGGTTCTATCCAATGCGAGCGTGAAGGTTTCTTTATAATGTGATACGAGTAGCTTCTTTCAAATTCCACGTTCGCCATCCATTCATCTAAGGAGGACTTAATGAGCTAGATTTTATTCGTTTACCGAGGGAAGTCCGACGCAAAATTGGACTCAAATGCCTCTCTTATTTTCAGAATAATGTTGTCTTTTCTTTGATCCTGCATTTCCTCGGCGGAAGAACTTTCGGAAAAAAATGTTCAAATTCGAGTCTTAAGAGAGGTTCTAGAGATTTTTCATCTAATTAAGAATTTCTCAATGAATACTGCCATTTGTAGAAAAGTTTGATTTTCGCCGACTGAAGAATGAAAGTTTTCTGTAAAGGCGTTCTTGGTGAAAAGAGCCACATTAAAATGAAAAACAGCTGAATATTTCTTTTGAAGATTTCTCCTGTGTGAAATACACATTTTGTAGGAATTCATCTGAAATGCGCTATGAATTAATTAACACTTATCTCTGTAGTATATTATATTTATCTATTTTCTAGCTTATGCGGTAAAAATCGGTAAAATCGATCGAAGAAAAGTTAAGTATGAACAAGCAAATCCGAACTGAGATATATTGATGTCAATTATTTCAGTGATTTGATAGAAATTAGTGTGTCAGATAGTATCATTATTTCACCATACTATGTAACATAAGTATATATTTTTATAATTTGAAGGTTTTTGATTAGCTATAAAAATTATTTATTATCTAAGGTATGTCTACTGCCCAAGAAGTCTTTACTGCAGATCATTAGTGGTTTAAGTATAAATTACTGTCGTAAACAATACTTTAACAAAACATTCTTTTCGAAATCTTTGAATTCCAACACATGTTGTTTGCAGTATTCGTTGTTTATAGATGGGCCGCGTATTAAGAAGTGAGAAGAGATTACTTAGTCTCAATCTCACCGTAATAAAGACGCTTTATTGATATTATTGCATTCCATTTGGCTAATGAGAGACCGCACTTGAGTGGCATAAAAATATATTTATTCTGTACATATTCGGCCTATAACAGTGCATTATCGAAATTGTTCCTAATGAAAACGACCGCTTAGCATAGAACATTTTCCATTTATTTTTCACTAGACGTAATGAATGAATCTGAAAAGAAAGCTTTTTTTATTAAAACGCGAGTATTTGTGGATCGTGACAGCATGCTTCTTTCCTTTGTACTGCAATTTTCATTAATTTATATTCAATACATCCTTTCTTCAACTGTTATCCCCATGCAGTCGTCCGTTAATAGGAGCTGTTGTGCAACTCGAACAGAGCGGAAAATTAATACGAGTGTCTCTGAATCGGAAGTTGCCCTCCTTTGAGGTGGTTGCGATTGTGTCGGAACACCTTTTCTAAATTAATCATAGCCTGTTTTCCATCTCGCAAGTTTTCCTACGCTAATTGGAATAGTTTTAGTTCGGTGGAACTAGGTTCGTCAAAGCAGATGTTTTTGTTTATGTATTCCGCTCTTTGATTACTCCTTTCTGCCCAGATGGAATGAACTTCACTACTCATTCTCGAATCTCTTTACTTAATTTATGTAAATGTTTAAATCATTTTTTCGATAATTTATGATACGTATTTACGAAGGTGGTCTGAAAAGTTTCCGACACCAAATTTTTCAGAAATCTTCAGAAAATTTTCAAACATTTTCAGAAAACATGTCGAGAAATGGCGAAATGTCGGAAACTTTTCAGACCATCCATGTATATATGTGTGTGTGTGTATATATATATGTATATGTATGTATGTATGTCTGTGTATACACACAAGATAGTGCACATGTAATGCAACCTTTGATTTGGGCTCGGTGGCTCTGTCTTCCTCTTCAGTGACCCATATTTCTGCTTAATTTCCATTTATCGAGTTGCTTAGAAAGTTCACTTTCAATGGAAAATTTTGTTCATTTTCACGCTTAATTACTATTTTGTTTAACAGCAGTTACCAATCGCCGAAACTGATGGAATCAGAGTGTATATTTCTTTTAGTAATAACGTAACAGCATTTAGTCCTATTTGCCGTTACAGATAATACAGTTGCCCTTGTTTTTTTTGCTTTGCGAATCCAAATTGGAAGTGTGAAATCGAGAAGTCTTCTTTACTCTCAAAATAGGCGTAGATTTGCTTCGAAGATTTGTCCTTCGAAAAGATGAAATCTTTCGGACGCTCATTCATTTGGCCGATGTCAAAGTATAGCAACGGCTCCTTCATTTGTCTGTCCGAAGCCAACGCCAATCCATCTTGGGGCGGCGGTCGAGCGAAACGAGGAATTAATTCAGTCTGCAGGAAAGGAAAGGTGTTCGAGAGCGGATTTCAAAATGCCGTCTTTTTATTCATCGGACCAAATCTATCAAATACACATTCACTCTTTTCATGCTCCTCATTTTGCGGATATAGTTAGGCCAAATTTGCTGTTAATGTGTAAATTACAAATATAAAGTACGCATTTATTAATTGCCTCATTTCCGCCTGATGATGATCAAAACAGGTTGTTTAAATAAACATAGTACAAAATACATTCCCATGCTAAATACTACACCATTTACTATACTAAATGCGATCATTATCAGAAGATTAACCTTAAAATGATTGTTATGATCGAAACCGTTTCTCAAATAAAAATTGTATTTAGATATTTCTTAATGGCATCCACAAAGTTCAGCCATGACTCCTATATGTCCGTAATTAATGCAAATAAATATTAAAGAGACGAAATAACTGCGGCAATTATTTATTGCAATGAATATCTGTGGATATTCGAATGGTTGACGTTTAAATGAGAATAATGTGGTTAATCAAGTTAATGGAAGGCCGCACACTCATTCGGCTTCTTAAGGAACCATTAGGCCGCATCTGAGACTATCAGGCCGCACTTAAAATATTCTATTGCCCATCAGTTTCCTATCGAATTTTTATGAAAGAAATGAATTGATCCATTGTATACAATAACTACCTTCCATTTCATTTTATATTGTTGGTGAGAATTAAGAACATAAAACTCTCTGGGTTTGTTTGGAGAAAACCGCGCTGAACGCCGTATTGAGGCCGCATCCGGCTTCCGAAGGGAGGCCGAAGAGAGGCCAATAATTCACGTAAAAGTGAATTATTTACACGTGATTAAATTCTAGTTAAATTCCATTTTACTCCTTCGTAGGTATAATTAAAGGAATTCGATTTATTGAAATGGCTAAATAAGTTTCAAGGAGGGAGGAAACCTTTATCAGATTTTAAAGAGGAATGGCCAACATCAGATCAACGGATGCGGATATTTCATTCCTGCGACTTTATTGCTACTGGAACATAATAATCGCTCTAATTGCTTGGAATTTGTTCAATGCCGTTTCAATAATATGATATGAGTTGCATTGCCACGGTTTATTTATCTCAATTTTGGATTCGAGAGATCAGTTTTAACACGGTCTTCCTTCTAGGGCTGAGAAAAAGGAATTAAGGGTATTGATTAATGAATCAGGTAGAGGAAATTCTTGCTGTGGATTGTATTGCTGTGAAATTTAGAAAAGAGTATATCAAAATATTTATAGGCTTTTGAGATGTGATTAGAATGGTACAAGTGAGCTGGGTTGATAGAAAAACAAACGAGGAGGTGCTAGAGGAGGAGATGATGTTCATCCAAGTAAAGTAGAAATCGAAAGGGTGAGTAAATATAGAGAGTAAAGTAGAGAAGGGAAGACAAAGAATCACCTGATTGCTGCAGAAGTAAAGATTGAGTTTTATGAAAGATGCCATAAGGATGGACATCGAACACTCATGTATTTGAAGAAGTCTTTTGATATTCTTTATGTCGTTTATTTATTACCGTATATTTTCTATGTTTATTTTCACTTACGCTTATTTAATTAATATGTTTCCCATTTACTATGTTGACAATCTATCGTCAAGTGTATCTCGTGTACTTTTCATTGTCTGATGACATCCTTTCTGATATTAATCTCGGCCACAACGGACGTCAAATGAGGGATGAGCGTTGATTCGATTTCTGATTCGAATTCCCAGTGAATGGTTATTGCCTTAAAGGATTTGCTAGAGGAATCGCCACGGTGTGCATTTGCATTCAAAAAGATTTACGATTCCTCTGTAATAATGCGAATCTAAATTTAGAGAAAATGTAAGGAAACCAAACAGAGGATAAGAGTAAGTTATTTTATATTTCGGTAGTTTGTAAGTGCTATAAGGCCAGAGCAAAGCGGTTAGGACCACTAAACCTTCTTCACGCTACCCTTGGTTCTATATTGCCATCACTCAATCAACGACCGTAAAAATTAATATCTCTATGAGAATGGTAAAAAGCAGAGTAAGAACTGCTGTGATCACTGGTAGTAATTTTAAAAGTGCATCAACAACTTTTTTGAGCCCGCACCGGGAATCGAACTCAGGACCGCTTTACCAAAGTCGAATGCATTGGAAGCCTTCCAAATCAATGTTTTACTTCCTTCTCAAAGAGGCACCTAGATTAGTCCTTATCTCTGAAGTAAAGCTCTGATTCAATCCCAAGCCATTTTTCCATAATCACAGGATTATCGGTCTGAAAAATTCCAATCGTGAATATGGCGATTATCTATACGCTACGATTGAGCTGAGTCTTCAAATATTTTATAGGTATTAATCCTACCGTTTTATTTCGTTTTCGGTACGTACAAATTAAGTTTCGGCAAATAAGTCGCTCGTAATTTATTAACCAAGCGTAAGTTGTGTAAGTGCGATTTCGGACGATTATCGACTTGGCAGCGAAGTGAAATATCGCCTGCGAAGTTGGCTTATTTATTACCTAATATTGAGGACATGTTCTCTCCCTTCTTTATTATCATGGCTTGATTTATTGCTTCCTTACCTGCGTTTGTTTAACACTTTTGCTCCATGGAAACCCACGGAGATAAATAAAATTCCCTTTTCCAAGCAAGTTCACCCGAAGACGTGTACATTATTAGAGCCCACGTTGGAAAACTCGGTTCTTTTGATCTTGGCTATAAACCATCGAAGTAACCATAATCGGAATTAAATAATAATATGGCCTGCAAAGAATTATGCGGAGAGCGTTGGTGTCTTTTGCTTTGGAAAGATGCATAAGCTTGGCTTTTGTCGCTAGGGAGACGCCTTGTTTAAACTAAAACTAAATTTTAGAAATTCTTCCCAAATTGATCCATTTTTGAATGGAAAACGATGTTCCAAAACAAAAATAAAAAGCTTTATTCAATTTTCTCTCTTTTGGTACTTTGCTTAGATATTCCCACCACACCAATATTCCTTTGCCCCAAGTATCTTATTATGTCGGGAGGAGTTTTTTTTCCAAAGATAGCTTCCATGTTATTCTTACGGGATCGGATGAATAAATATTTACATGAGCACCTGACTGATCTGCAATTAATGATAATATGTTCGTAGAGGTGTTCAATTACATGTTTTCCTTTCGTCGCTACTTAAGCAGGTTTTCGGAAATGGCCGCAGGAGGGCTCTGCGAGAAAGAAAATGGAGGACACGAAAGAGACTATTACAGCCCATGATGGCACGTAAATTTCTCATATCTCGCCGCCTCGGCGTTATTAAGCACTCTAAATCCGTCGATTTTTTTAAGATGTCCTCCTTCCCTTGCCTCGTAAAGTAAAGCCATTCACTGCGGGAGTCCTAAGATGGCCTTTTCCTTTGTTTTCCTTCGTTATCTTCTTGGGTCTTTTATTCACTCGTAAAATGGGCTGATAGTCATTTCGTTGACCGCAAACAGTGCCGATTGCGCAGAAATTGGATAAAAACCTCCGTTAAACAACACTTCGAATCTTATATTACCGTCGATTTTACGACTCGGCCTCAATTGAATATAAATTGTTTATGTTTCCGAAAGTCGCTCTTCTTGCGTAGAAATGGCGTCTACTTTTACTTCGATCCAACTGCAATTATATTGCGTTCCGTATTAATAAAACCGCAATCAACGTTCTCTTTCGTTCCAAATTCAAGCCGTGTGCCAGTCATTAATTATCTCTTATTTAATATTGAGATTTCACTGACTACATTGAAAGAATTGGAACTCGACTGTCGTTCTCTCTGAACGTAACCCGTCTTTTGTTGTTGTTTTACGCTCACTTACGAAAAGGTAGCAAAAAGTATCCCAATACCTTTGAAAATTATGCATTCACAACCATGGATGCTGCTTAGTTAAGTCGTTATTGCTTTGTTGTGAATCTCAAGTTTTTACGAAATAAACAATCTTCTTTTCGCGTTAATAAATAGGTTCTCTTTCCTTGTCAGTGCCATTCGAGAAACCATTTGTTCCAAAATGGACTTGAATAAAAGGAATACAAATGCTCGATTCTGCTTGGAACATTACTCAAATTTTGGCCACACAATTTAAAAATTAGTTCCTCAGGCCGCCAACTGAATCGTTTCAGTAAACTTATCAGTCGTTTATGCGATTTTTTTCTCATAATGCTCACTTTTGTTATTGCAAACATTTTGAAAATGTAGTTATATATTTGCCGGAAAATTCATCTTAACTTTTTAGTACCCGGTTTTCCTGTTCAGAAATGTTATCTGTTGGCTAACCTTTTTTGGTTATAACTGGAGCTGATATTGCTGATTTTGAAATTGTGTGACAAAATATACTGCTTTTCCAAGATGATTGAAACAGTTGTCACATATCTGTCGCTTTCCTTTTCTTCAACTTTAAATCAACCCGTTAGTTTTGAAACACCCTGTAAGAATAGAAAAGAAATTGTAGGAAAGATACGATGTGATCGACAAGTAAACTTAGTTAGAATATTTCAGGTTCACTTTGCGTGATAAACTTGGTCGAAGAAGTGACAAAAGGGCGGACATCTCTCAAGTTTGTGATCAATCCGGTTACGCAGAGATTCTCTTTTAAATCAAATTAAGAGCATCTTTTAATCATGGCCGTGACCGAATGAAGCCCCAAGCAATCGCTCTAATCCACCTCCTGCTTTTAATCCTGCGTCTTAAGCGAAGGAAAATAAAATATTCCAATCTCTTTTACCATAATTATTAGCTCCCCTCGTGATTTTCCCACGCCGAGACAATCTCCTTTTTTTGCCTCCTACGGGAGGAACCCAATGAGGTTTCATCTTTTTGTCCGCATTCAGACCTTTTGCTGATTAAATCCCAGACGACGCCCCTCGGCGCCCTAAAAAAAACCTTTCCCACAGACTCACTTTGCGTGCCCTCTCGCACTTCCTAGATTTTGTAATTGTGATGTCGCGCCGTGATTTGTATCATCTCATTCTACGAACTCAAGCGATTTGCATTGCGTAACTATTTATTATCTTTCCGCTTGTCTGATTCGTCCTAAATTGAGTTGGCTTCCATCGGAGAAGATACTTGTTATGATTAACATTTCAAAATCGTATGAAAACCGCAGAAGACATGTACTTGAAGTTACAGGACTCGATCACGGATCTTTCAGACCGAGTGCTCTAACCACACACAAGAAATATCTCTCTTTTGATCAGAGATGAAGCCGGTGTCGCGTGGGACATGCTAGATTAGATTTGAAAAGAGATTGATTAGAAGACCGCCCTTCCAGTCCTTCTCATTTCTCTTTCAAACATCCCGAGAATTTAATGATGAAGAAGTAATTATATTGATCGAGCTCAAAAATCAATAGCAACATATCATGCTTAATGGATGGGCTCTCTACTGAACGAAAGGTGAACTAAACGAACCCCATGTTGGATTTGTTATACAGGATAATTTCAAAAATGAGATTTAAAATAGATCCGTAATCACGACTGCTTCTGAGGGAAGCTCCCTCGTCGTATAGCCTCAATTTCCGAACGTAGGAGAGGCCTTTCTGTAGCTGAAGAAAATACTTTTGAAATCGTTTCTGAGAAAACTCTTGGTTCGCTTTAATTTTCAAAGCACATTAACGAAAACTTCCTGCGGTGTGACAGAACACATGTGAAGACAACCGATTGATTTATCGTAAAACATTGTAATCGAAGGAATTCTTTTGACGATTTCACGACATAATAACTGAAGTAGCCCCTTTTGATCTCCTTTAGTGACATGACAGGCGAAAAAGAGAAAAAAGGAGTTTTAATCCGCTTCTTTTGGCGGCTCTCTAACGATAGCCTTTGGTTGTAAATTCACGCGCAAACAAATATCTTGCCTTCATTATATTTATATAATAATTATTATGATTAATGCCATGGCTTTTTTCGGACATTTCGCAGGTATTCATTCATATGTCGCTTCGGAATAGTCGATGCTCCCAAATACAAATCTCTCCGTACATTTAAAAGATGTTCTTTACGTCTCAGTGAAGTTACACAATTATGCTGATTGTAAGTGCAGATTCTAAAACACTAAGTCATTTTGTAATAAGATGAGGATAATATTGCCTTAATTACGAGTCTACAGTATTTTTTCACTGTGTATGAACATTCACTTAGTATTTTCTCAATTTCGCAACGTGAGATATGTTCGCCTTAACAAGTAAAGTAGTTTTGTGTGTGTTTTTCATAGTAATTCGTCATAGATTTCATTAATTTATTTTTCATTGATTTTCGGCCTTGCTGGCGTAGTGTTTGGCGTGCTAATCCTGTGGTCCCGGGTTCTAATCCTGGTTGCTTTTTGTCTTTAAAAACTTAGTCGTAAGATTGGTCTCATCACACTAAAATATAAACATGCTCCTTATAAGGCGGCATTGCTTTCTACTCTTAGCTGTACATTTTTAATTTAGGATTTCCTGTTGTGTTCTTTCCTTTTATATCTGTTCAATGAGTTCATTTTCACCCTTTTTTCGGCAGCTTTTCACTTTCCTCGAGAATCTCCTTCGTCTACTCTTTCATTATGATTGCTTTGCTATGTATGTATTGGTATGTTTGTATTGGTATGTTTGTATTGGTATGCATGTATTGCTATGTATGTATTGGTAGGCAGACTACGGTCCGTTAAACAATTGCACTTATTTGATATTTTTCCATTCTTGTTTAATACTTGAAGAAGATGTGCAATGACATATATGCTCCTAAAATTTATTTATAATTTAAATTTGTTTCCTTCTTACAATTTCCATGAACAGCAAAGCTAGTTTCAAACAACCCTCTGCCTTAGTCGATACAAATCTTATTCAATACTCTTCCCTAATTGTGTATTTGGTAAAAAGATACTTCATTGTAGATTGAAAAATTACTCAAATTAAAGACAAATTATAAAAATTAAATTTAACTTAGCACATTAAGTTGTACGACTAAACCCAAAGTTATACAAGAAGTGAAAAATCGTGACTTGACTGGGACTCGAACCCAGGACTCCCACTTTCCGGGCTAACCAATTAAACTATCAAGCTTGGTAAAAATTAATTATCATTCGTTCTTTGTTTTATTTCTCATCTATATTATTTGCGAATTTCAGCGTTATCTGTTCAGCGTTGAGAATTCCTATTGATCTCGTAGTTAGTCTGTTATAGAGAATGAACGAGGTGAACTTGAGATGACGTACTGCTTATTTCGTAAATGTAGCTAACCAGTGGCACACACATCAATTACTTCAAATTCCGATCGCTTTCATTTTTCCCTTAAAAATTCCATTTGTGCATCCCACAATATTTCTCCAACTTTACTCCTTCCTTTGGACTCTTCCGTTTTACATTGCAACTCGATTTGAATGTTCTCAATTAAATGCTGAAAAGTACTTCTCTTTGCGTATCAATGCAAGACCTCGTTATTTGAATCGTTTTAATAGTGGATCTTCATTCTCCTTTTTTTCAACGGATGCAAACTAGATTCTGCCCTCGTTGATGACTTTTTGTAAATTTCGATGTTATTTTGTCCGCTATAATTTGCAGTTAAATGAATGAAGATTCCGAAGAAGTGTGGTGTAAAGAATGCTTTCGAATAGTTTGAAATGGTATAGTAAGAAGGAATGCGAATTTACTTGCATATTTTATTTATTAAGAGGATTTAAATGTGCCCTCAAATGTTAGACCTCATGTGGCGGAAATTATTTCTGTCGCTGTTTACCGTTGTCACATGTATGGGATTACTCATATTTTATAATGTTTCTTTAAATGACTATTTTGTTAATTGAATTAATTTTCCTTGTCAAGGGATGATTCCCATCAATCTGTTTTTTAAGCTTAAATATTTATGATATACTTAGGTACTTGCACATGTTATTATGATATGCTTATGTATTTAAACAATGCATATGTGCATCTATTTTTAACTGAGCTCTGCCCGTTACGAATGACTAAATAAATAAATATACCCTTACATACTCAGGATGTCCCAAAAATGATGGCTTTGCAGAATTCTACTTCTTTGAAAAACGGAAAGCAGTGCTAATGTACCCTTTGCTACATTCTGTTTGGTTTACAACTAGAATGTTAAATTGAATCGCCTAGTCAGCCCGACTTACGTACAATCTGTCAGTTTTGAATTTCTGATTCAATTCAATCCAATTTACCGATAGATGAAAATTGCGCTAACTCAAGTTCCTTAAAAGGATTACATTGTTACTTTGAGAAATATATCTGTCAGGTGATTGTATCAATTAGCTAATATTTTAAAACGAAGTGAGTGCGTTATATTCGATCGCTAATATTCCTTTAAAGGTCAGTTAATTAAACACGAAGACTCGCTCTATTGATTTTCCAAAGGTTAACACGACCTTTCATTGAATTCGCATCGAAGCGTTATTGGCTGAGAAGTGAGCAGAGAAGATCAATTTGCTCAGGAAATACTACTGTCTTCAAATCTTTCTCATTTATTTATTTTTATTTATCAATTTTCAATCCCAATTATACTGGTTGCCGTAAAAAAGGACGAAATTCTCAGGGGTAATTAGCGTTAGTAAGATTCTTATTGATATCTTAGATGGTGTAATTACTGAAACATTTTCAGTAATCAAAGAAGATTTCTCAGAATCGTGAAATATTAATGAATCTTAGCAAAATAGCTTACAGCCTAACTACAAAAATAATTTCCGTCGTCTATGCATTAATATTTTCGGTTATTAATAATTTATTTTAGTTGTTCGTTGTTGATTCCTTGTTTTGTGCTGGGAAATTTACACTGACGTAAAATCAAAAGATCGCTTTAATTATGATCGTATGGATATTCATTTGCTTATAATTCATAATTTGATCGCTCTTTTATGCCTTATCCCTTCATTTAGTTACTCGTGTTATAAATGGGCATAATTGAGTATTGAGTTGCCGTTCTTCGTCATTGGGACGATTTGTAAATTTTTTTCGAAAAGTTGATATGTTTTATCAACTTTTTCTTAATTCTCAATCGAAAAAATTGTCGATGATAAATATTTGAACTTAATAAAACTTTTTCCATAAAGTGTTATCCCCATTTGATATCCCAAGTTAAATGGTTTATGCGTTCGTTACTTGCTTAGGATGATTAAATGTGACTATATTAAGATATAAACTCACAATGAATTAGATCTCACCTTCTTTCGATTTTCTAATAGAGGAGAGTTTAAACTTAATCGCAGCCTTTTGTTTCCCGTGCGTATTCTTTCCTCGGCGTATTCTCGTCTCCAGCGGACGTGTTTCTCTCCCTTCTCATTTGTTTTTCTACTTGTTCGCTCAAAGTAACATATTTCGCGAGCTCTCTTATTTTTCTTCTTCATTATATTTCGTTTTTTTCCCTTTTCTTTTCAGGCCCGACGTGACGCGTCTAACTGATTACCTCCATTTCGTATTCAAGCTGTAACTTTTTAATTCAATTAATTCCTCAATTCATTAACAGGAAAACTCTTCGCCGATATAAAATAGAACGATATGTAAGGATAGCCATGCAAAAATGCTGTTGTAAACTGTAAGATATTGATCTTAAAATTTACATATTATAATTGAAATGTCAGGTGTAGATTTTCATTCGTGTTGAGTGTTTGTGCTATTTATTATTAAACGTACTCTTATCCTATGACGATCAATATGAGAAGTAAAAATTTTGTTTTTAAAGCCGTGAAGTAAGAATCTGCAAAAGTATTTACCTGTAGCTAACCGTATTAATATATAATCACCCAAAGTTGATATTACATGATTCTTAGCGTTAACTTCTCCCTTATTTGTCTTATTAAAGATAAGAGTTCAAAAGGTACTCATTCAGTGCAGAAAACACAAATGAGAATACGCCTTAATAGAGGGTTGTCTTCAGTCATGTACGTAGGCCATTTTTATAATTTTAGTCTAGTAAATATGGAAGTGCCAGATTTCGGTGCAGTCCAAAAGGAAGAATAATGTTTGATGACTAGCGATGATGATAAATTTATATTTGGCGCTGTTTCTTTAAGGCCAGATGCCGCCTCTACAGATAAATCGAACACACACTTTTCCTCGACTCGAAATATCAGCAAGAAATCGGAGCGCTAAACACTACGTCACCACAGCCGATTCATGGAAATCGCGAGTAAAATATGTTTATTGCACCTGATGTGAAGTAATCTTACTCCACTTGTATAATTCGAGAGAAAAATAGCCAAAAAGGGTAAAGGCAATGGGAGATCAGCGGCAGCAGCGAATCTATGGGGCTTCTATTCGTGAACGTTGACAAAAAGCATTAGAGCGATAAATGTCAATAATTCGGAACACTCTGTGAATGAATGGAGTTGACGATTTGTAGCTCTAACAATGTTCATGTGAACGCCAAATCTGGCCACCTTTGGCACGTAATTGTAAATAAGTTAGTGGAACTAGTGATGAGAGAAATATCTTCGGCCGGCGTTCTTATAACAAAATATTGAATGAATTTGGAGGTGAATGGTGGGTTCGGTTGGAACACTGCGTTACCCTGGGAAATAAACATTCCATTGTGGAATTAGGAGTTTTTGTTCGGCAAAAGGAATTCATAAGCAGTCTTTGAAGGCAATCGAATACCACATATTCTAAGCAATCTCAGTCAGCAAACGATGTGAAATTCATCGCATTCGAACAGGACGAAGATGAATTAAATTCGGCCCTTTGATCTCTTCGGACGGATTCTTTCATTAGCGATTCCCTTTTAGGGAAAAACAATATCGAGCGGCAGAAGAAAAATCTGCCGTATTAAATTTTACCTTTTAAAATGTTGCTGAAAACGATCGGGAATATTTCACTCGGCTGTCGAAGCAATTTTAACTACTTCTTTCCAAACACTCAGTTTTCCTCGATTCCGTATTTTATAAATGGGATATTTTTATGTTATCGAATGCTAATAAAAGTGTTTATGTTGTGTCGACGTTTTCATTTACATTTTACATTTACATACTGTTCATGCCAAAGGTGTGTGGCAGGAGAGGCAGAAACCCTGATATCGCTATCTAAATCTAGGTGCTATTATATTCTCTAATACTCTGCATAGAAAACGATAAGAAGTTGTCTTTCCCTTGTAACACTTTTTCTCTCTGAGCTAGCGCACCGAAATGATAAAATCAACTAAC
This sequence comes from Pachydiplax longipennis, assembly GCA_036926295.1. Classification (NCBI taxonomy): domain Eukaryota; kingdom Metazoa; phylum Arthropoda; class Insecta; order Odonata; family Libellulidae; genus Pachydiplax; species Pachydiplax longipennis. The sequence continues at coordinate 1,181,538 of JAVFKF010000038.1, forward strand.
CACGTCTCGGTGAGAGATGAATTTAAGTAAATATAACATAAGACCGTGTAAATCAGAATTACTTTTATCTCTGCTATATTTATAATCTTTATTGAATTTGCTATCACCGCTACAAGTCACAGATACTCGAACTTTCAAGCTTTCAATATAAAATACTTTTGTTACAGTTAGTTATATCTCTCCGCTTTGGCAGAGCTGTTTAAAAGCCGAATTACTTTCTGCGCTGTCATCACTTGCAAGTGCTCACTCACTCACTCTTTGAAATCTAGTCTGATGAATTTATTGACCTATGTTATTCAGCGCTTTCGAAAGAAGATTCATATACAAACACAAATTGGATGTAAGGTTCGAATAAATTATAGCCGAAATTGGGAGTAATTTTCTTTCTTCAATGTAGTGATCCTTTTCGTATCAGCTACGGTTATTACTTCGTCAATTGAGATGGATTTTCCAAACCTAAGGTCCGATTAATGCGTCCACACGAAACCCTTCGATGTACTTGTCTTCTACTTCAATGGGATTATCTTTTCCAATGACGTCTTTCAACCCTTCTTCATCTGCGAAAGATGCATTTGTGCAGGTGGTCCCTCAATTGGGTTTTGCCTCAACCCAACGGATACATCAAACAACTCCCGCCCTCTTATTTCGAGCGGAATTAATGTTTACACGTTGCTAATGATTTGTTGTATGATGCAACAATGTGTAAACTATCCCTATTAGAAGGGATATTAAGTCTTTTTTAAAGTGTTTTTTAATTTTAATTGTAAATATCTTGATATTAATTCGGAATGTTAACTAATGCGAGGGATTTTAAAGAGAGTTTTTTAAATGTTTAGCCGACAATGTTTGGGTATACCTCTTTGAAACTGCAGAAAATCATAAATAAATCAGTAGTGTCTGTCCTTTAAGAATTGAATCGTCATCTCCTCATTCATTCTCATCCATCGAATTCGTCTCCCCAAAAGCGCTCCGCCCGACAGAAAGAAACATATTTTGACAGAAGATAAAGTGATATTCATATATGCGGTCGTAAATCGTTGGCACCAGAGGAATGCCAACGTAAAAGGCGCTTTACTCCTGGCCTTCCAAACCACTCCTTTCATTCCTCCATTACTACCAGGTGAATTGAACATTGCTCGAGGTGAAATTTTCTCTAAAACACAGAAAAAATACACTAAGTCTTTTTATAATGTAGAAGAATTTATTAAGAAAAGGAAGATGTGATTGTACATGTATTTTTGTATCTCGATTTAACTATCCCTATTTCATTTGACATATATAAACGCATCTGTAAACATATAAGTCTAGTGATGGAAACGTCAAATGGATGTGTTTGCCAATGTAAAGTATGTTTATTTAGACTATAATGTAAAAAACTATAGCAAATATATTTCATTGTAATTGTAATGAAATTTATCGAAGTGTAGCATATTTTTGTGATTTAAATAATGAATAATGGTTATTTCAATTAGGTGCATAATTTGTAATGTGCCTCTAATTAGTTTAAATAGCGTATGAATTAATTGCAATTAAATTAATGACAATGGCTTGTCCTATACATGCTTTTATGTTTCGTTGGATTAATAAATTTATCACCGCTGGAATTTGAGCTTCATCGTGTTAATTGATAAACATGGATCTGCGATACGTAGAGTTGGAAAATCGCTGAAAATTAAACTGTGGATATTATTTTATACTATTTTAACTCGCTCCGCACATTAAATCATCATTAAACCGGTATTTTACAGCGTCGAAATTCCGCCCTGATTCAGTATAGAATACATTATATTGCATAGGTACAGTAAAACCCGTTGAAAATACTCTCGCTTCACACGATTATCTCCTTATAAAGTGGTTTCCCCTGATGCTCTGCAACCCGTACACCGAAAATTGTTTACATTATTCTTCTTGTAAAAAGGGTGAACATTACAAACGTTAATTAACAAAGGAAGACGCTGTCACGAAAACAAACCATTCTTAAAAATTATACGAAAACTGCATAATGTAACAACAGTTCACGTACTCTATAGATAACTAAAGCTAGTCAATCAAACTAAAGATGATTTTCTTTTCGTTTTTTGAGGTGTAAAGCACATATTAAAAATCTTTCTTCTTGTTTTCCGATGTATATGAAATGAGAATTTGTGTTATTCCGCTGATGAGGCGGCTCTCCTTTGGTTCGAGTGCGAGTTTTACTGCATTTGATTTTTTAATTTAAACAATATAAGTTACTTGTTCGATCGCTTGGAAATCGTCCTAATATAATTCTTCCGTTTGAACAACTTCCCAGTACAGATATGCTTTAGAACCGAAGAAATCCTCTTTTTAATCAAACATGCGAAATCATAATATTTATTAATATTATGATTAACTAATAATATTTAATTACTGTTTTTCTCGTGCAAAACGCGAAAAGATGCGAAAACAATACTTTTCTATCGAATCCCTTTCGAAAATCGCCATCGAAAATGTCACCAAAAGTCGGAAACCCCAAGCAAAGAATTACTCAGTTTCTGGCGGTGCACACGTCTCATTATTCCGTATTTAAAATTTATGGCGCACTTTTCCCCTTGAATAATATACGGCTTTCGTATTGGAGCAAATCCCTTCGGCCAAAACAACGGAGGAGCGTCGCCCGAAAAAATGCGCGGAAATATATCGGTAATTCGATTCGAAATTGTGACGAAAATTCCAAAGGGTTGGAAAAAGTAAATTATGGCGTCGGTCACAAATCAGCGGGAGTTTGCATATCGTCGGTCCGAAGGTGAGCTATGGCCGCATAAATAATCGTCTTCCTCCCAGTGGAAATTAAGAAGACCCCTATCGGATTCGAAACTACTCCAGTCTTCGGTATTAGGATAATATTTAGGTCCGAGTTGGTCGTGGTTTAGTGAAACTCAACTCTCGGCTACAAAGAACTTCGCTTAAGGAGTGAGGATTACAAGTCTCACTGAGTACTGTGAGAGGCGCAATTCCACGTAAACACTATTAATAACTCTTATAATTAGATGGTCAATTTTCACTTAGCAGAATTCTGCAGCAGCCTTTTGGAGACCAAGTAACTTCCACAGCAGAATCGACATTTTTCTTCGACGAGTTGACATTTTCAGTTGAAGAAGAACAGTATTTTGAGGCTCATATAAGATCTTAACGAAACATGTCCTATTAAAAATATACAGTGGAAATTACCTAGTGTTTTTTTCTCTTGATGGCTTTTAACTCTTGTTATATTTAAACGAAATAAAACACAAAACTTGTCTCTATCCACAAGATTATAATTTTCTTTTTGTTTCAAACATGAATAAGTTCCACCACGTATCGCTCGAGTTACTCAATTATATTTTTATCATAGTATTCAATAAATATGAAGGTTCACCAACCTCAGTAGCTGTCATAATACCACAGCCGTGATCGAGACTAAGTGAGGTAAATGAAGGATATCTTTTCCTTTATGATGTGTGAAATCGTATCTCATCAATCGAGGCAGGAAACTGTGTCCTTTGTAATCCAATTGGAGGAATTGATATTCGTTATTGCTCATTAAATTTGCCCTTCTTCGTCTCGCATGTGTGAATATAACGAAATTCGGTGGCATTCCTTCATTTCAGCAAACCTGATGCACGTAAATTATGCGAAATTTGGGTTGAATTTGCATCCGTTTGTTTACGTGTCTTTCGGCGAAAAAAACAATTTTTATCCGTAGTAATGAATTTCCGAAAATCTTTTACTTAAACCTTTGTTTTTCGTAATTTATGCATCTTTTATTTCCGGGTAAGTGACGATTCTTGCGCTTTTTCCAACTTACGTTCTTTGTTTTTGAGTAAGAACAAGGAATGCTCGTCGTACGAGGTAAGTACCCAGAAGTAATGACCCAGTCATTTGCTGGTATCATTTGGAAATTCTAAGTTATGAGATTGAGTGATTAGTGGTGAGTTAAGACGGTTTGTCAGCGTTACTATTTTAAAAATTTTTCCAGTAATCTTAATCCACCAGCATGTGATAATCTTAAATTATATGCTGACAACAGCCGTACTTTTTAGAACACATTCTCGAAGCTGAACCGAAAGCTGTTATTTATTATCTTCTGAATTCTAAGCATGTGTAACCGGAATACTTAAACTAATATATTACCACTCATTAATTGAAGTTTGTATTTTAAAAACTTAACGTTTACTTTATTTTCTTATTATCACGAGTTCTATTCTGTAATTTAACTGAGTTTGATGTTTTCAAAAAGTTTCCCTCTGTAAAATATTTTATAAAAAATATAATATTAAATGAACTGAAGGCAATTAACGGAGATCTGAACCGAAATTCGTTTATTTTATTTGTTTTAATTCGGAGAAACGGAGAAAGAGAACATTCATAAAGTTATATGTGCATAAGTACGTAAAAATATTCTTTCCAATTTAATGAGTGGTTGTTGAGGACGCGTGGTTTACTTGATCTTGGTTGTAAGGATTTGCATCTTTATTGAATATATCGATGTGCCAGTATTAGCAGCAAAAATCGATTTTATTTCAGCCGACTTTAATAAGAGCGCCACCTGAGCGTGCTGCCATATGTCTGCCGCACTTTCGTTTCTGAACATCCCTCCGCCACCAATTTTGTTGCTTCTCAACGAAAACACTTTACATCCTAACCACTGCGCTAATTCTTTCCTTAGCGGAATGACTGGCTGCAGATGATTTATTTTAAATATGACATCTAGGTAACTTTATTAAACACACACAAAATATATGTTAAAAATAAATGGTATCTTCTTACAGAAATAATGAAAATAATACTAAAATGCTGCTGTAGAAATAATCTATGTAACATTATAAAATCCTCTGGAAGTACCCGATTGTCTAGCTTTTACCACCTCTGGCGACCTAGCGATTGCAGGAAATATCTTTAATATTTAAAGAGATATTTGACGTATTTGACTAAAAGGCACCGGAAAATGCTCTCAGTCTAAATTTACAATTGAAACTTTATCTCTGTTTATTTTAAAAGATACGTTACGTAAGTATATATTGTCTATTTCTTGGATATTTGTTTTGGATTATGTATTTTATTCCATTGCTTCGCTAAAAGGGAGGAGTATTTTAAAAGGTGTTCAATTTGATTTCTCTTTTCGATTCGCCGTGTTTTTTATGGTTGTGACCAAAGGTGGGATATCAGTGTAAATATCGTCAGCTAGATTTCATATACATGACTTTCGTTATGTTATTGAACATGACATATTGATTACTACGTATTATTTTCGTACTAGCTGAAGTGTCCATTGATTGGAAATAGAATTATTCTATTTCCCCGTTGTTTACACATTGTTAAAGTGGTTGATTATGTGTAAATTTAAATGATTCATTGTGTTAATTTTGCAAAGTCGAGCTGATTAAAATAACCCGGAATTGCGTAGTTCTCTGCAGATTGATAATTTCGCTAACTTTAATTCTGCTAATTTCACAACTGTAAATGCTAAAATTTTAGAAAATTGACTCCTATTCTATCGTTAATCCATACGATAACTCTTAAATGGGCATAAATTCCACTATTCTTGAGGGAAAATACATGGGCTCAGCTTCAATAAACGCATTGATCTTCAAGGGGACTCGTTTATAACCTCCAAATTTTACAACATTTTCAATGACTTTATCAAATTTCTCACAATTTGTAATCGAAAACGATATTCCAACATCAAAATAAGAATCTGTATTTAATTTTCCCTTTTTCTATACTAGTTTTAATATCTTACAGCTATTCTTTTTAATTTTATTATGCAAAAGAAATTAAGCCCGCAAGCGATAATAGTGAAGTTTAGATGTATTTCTTATGAGAATGATATCTCTGGCTTGGGATCGGAGAAGGGACATGGTAAATAAAAAATAGCCAATTATCTGTGCGGAGAGGACGTTTTTCAATCTTTAAAGTCTCGAAGATGTGCCTTTTCTTGATGTCGAGTTTTTGGCAAACATTTACAGCCTTTACTCATAATATCTAGAAATCGTCAGTAAGATATGCAGACGATAAAGCTATTGTGTGTGATTCTGAAAGGGGTTTACAAATCCTAGATAATGCACTAAACGATAAAGCAAAGGAGTTAGGGAAGGAGAGAGGGAATTAAATAGGGAATGTGGGGGCACATGAACCTACCGAAAGGTAGAACACTTTATATATATCTATAAATCATAGAAACATTTGACGTGCAGAATCTACGTTAAATCGGAAACGTTGATTATTTGAGATATCGATCAACGCGGGACACAAGAGAGATTGGATTTGATTATTTTCCTATTTTCAATAGGATGTGTTTTTTCCCTTTGAAATCAATGCGCTGGCCAGAATCGCTTTTATCAAAAAGAGCGACTTAAATTCATTTGTGCATTTTTAAGTGCTTTTTCGTTGAATCGTAAATAAACTGAACGCGGCTCATTTATGTCATCCTCTGAAATCGCCTTCCAGACGTCCTCATTAACTATTCCGTCGATTCCTTCATTTGACGCTTTTAAAAAATAACTCATCCTGAATTTTTAACTATTGTTTCGGCGTTTTCCGCGCTGTTTATTCTCTTCGGGGGAAAACTCCTCTTTTCATGGAGGAGGCGCATGCGCCTGGCTTTCGCACCCTAAAGGGAGAAGAAGTATTCGAGGAAAACAATGATGAATCTGGATAGCCTTTGATGAAAGCGATTCGATTCCCGGTGGTGCGAAATGACCTTAGGTATTGAAGGATATTACTGCTGCTAGATGCAGGTACGACTGAAGATGCAAGCACGACTGAAGCATGCTTGTTGTTGTTGTGGTTCTTTGCGTTTGATTCTTTTAAACCATCTCTTTTGTGTTGACAATTTGCTTGAAATTCGACTATAAGTTCACCAAAGTCTTGTTTTGGTACACTGACCTTTTCAAATTGCATATTTGAAGAGTTATTTATTATTAGTGAGTTTTTATTATTTGTTACACAAACAACCGTTTTTCATCCTTATCTGATCGATTCCATATCGCTCCTTATTTTTCTAATAATTTACTAAGAAGCACAGAAATCGCCGAATATCGACAAGCCGTCGGCCTCATTATCACCAATATCAGAAATTGTCTCATTTGACCCCACTTGATGATGGGAGAATAGCTCTTGAAATGCGCATCGGGTACTTCTGGCGGCCACGTGGGTGATTACCTTTTTTCGAGGAATTGCCACCGACGGCTTGCCGGCGCATGGAGATCTTATTCATTGAACGCCGAGTTCCTTTTCTTTCACAAACCTATTTAATGTTTTCACTTGCCTTTGCCTTTATGCGTCTTTTTAACTGCGCAAATGAGGTTGAAACTTGTGCGTTTTAACGCAGACTTTTCTGCGCAAGTATTGACTCCTTTCTGATTATGGAAATGACGTCTTCGACGAGTATAAAACGCGGAACGGAAAATATTCGTAATTTCCCCGTTTTGGAAAAAATATTTAGCCTTCGCTTAGTTGTAGAATGAAATATCCAAGACAAGGTACTGCGGTCGCTGATTTTCATTTTTTACGGCAGAGCGTTTACGACTCATCCTCTTTTACTACTCACGCAGCCGCCAAATTTTTCATTTAATTTACTTCCCCTCCTTTGAAAAATATCTGGACAGGCTTGTATTAGCTCGTGCCATTTTCATACACGGTTCGAATCCGCGATTTTACAAAAAAGAGGATTCAAAACTCTTTAAATTTTAAATCCTACCGACTTCTAATATTTAAGTATGTATTTGAGTTTGATTATGCGTATTTAACCTACGGTTTATGAATACCAGAATCTTCATCTCTAATGTTTAACGGAAAGATGATGACCAATGGTCAGCTAAGCAGCCGCTGGACAAGTGAAACTCGTATAGCTCAAAATGGGAGCGACTTGCAGCAATACTGCATCCTCAGGTAAAAGTTAAATAATATGAAGAGGAGTCAACTATTTAGGAAGGAAAAAGCAGGAGAAATTAGAATCACCAAGAAGGAACCAAACTTAATGATATAGTCAAGTTTTTACTGTGGAGTATTTTCTCTCTCCAACTTTGCGAAATGAGATTTTTAATAATTAGTTGTTTAATCGAGAAATTTGAAAGCCTTTTCCAAATACTTTAAGGATATTGCATATAATGAATATCGTAGTAGGATTGCATAGTTCATTTTGTCATTGAATTGAAGAAAATTATAAAATTGCTCCTTAAGCCCTTTGTAAGTAACTGTGCCGCAACTCCGAAAAACTCGGTGTCCGCTGTAATTCCGCCCAAATATGAAAGAAATTAGAGGGAACTATGTTAATTGTTATTAACAACACTAAAAGTTTTTCTTGTGACGCTTGGTCGTTAACTCATCTTCTATCTCAGAAGATTGTGAATCGTCGATGAATTTTTGGAAAATGTTCCTAAAATGACCTCTTCACCTAAAACGAAACCCATCCGAGAATTACACTACGGCTAAACCTGAAATAATAAAATTCAAGCTACTTCTTAATATAGCTCATATGTAATTTTCTGGGTGTAGTATTTAAGCTTCGTAAAATATTATTTTTGGCCAATGAAATTTAATGTTCTCCAACTTCTTTTAGTCATTTTTAAGCTCGCCAATTTTGACTTTCAGTTCCAAATTATTCTCCCCTTGCCATTGAACTGGAAGTGCGTAATTTTGCGCTCAGCAATAAAAATAAATCGAAATTAATTTGGATAAATTGATGCCAATAAAGAGAAATACGTATATTTGATAGTGTTAATGTTTTACGGTTGAATTAACTTTGATCTCATTATATTATCTTTTGATGAATGTTTCAAAACCCTTATAACACTGCACGTGCGATTCTACTGATTGATTCTTTCTGCGAATAGTATTATATAAATTGCCGTTTTCCGCGGGATTTTAAGAAAGTGGATGCCAAGTGTCGTCTGATTCAGCAAAATAAAAGTCAGCTTATCGTATCCACTGTATTAATGAGATGTTCTGAGGGTTGCTATTTGACCTACATGAATTAATTCTTTCAATGACAAAGGGCTCTCCTTGAGATTGATTTTCGTCAGGGTTCCTTCTCTTGACTCGATCGATAATGCCATATTTTTATTTCTCGGCAATTAAAATTAAAAACTCATTGCTTGAAAAATAATTTTGCAACTATGTACTGTATGTATGAAGTTTTCCTGATTTCTTTGGTTGTCCACATGTATATTTACACCATTCATTGATTTAGCTGAAATTTCTCGCATATGTATCCGATCCAACAAAAAGTTGTGCATGAGACTGTGCCAGGTTCGAATCCTATCGTTCAGAGTGGCAAACGTGAGAAATGTACGAAAAGCTCGTTTTTCACTCTCGCACCTTTAATTGTTTAAATAAATTGGAAATAATATATAACATAAAAACGAAGCGACCTTGTAGAATGATTTTGATAGAATTATTAAACGGTGTAACAAATGGCAATTGAAGCTTAATATAGAAAAATGTTCAGTAGTGAACTTCTTCTAAGGAAGACCTATCGTCAATGACTTTTAGTGCAGCCTCTGCGTGTTGAGAATATCTTGGATTTACCTTCATGAGTAACTTAAAATGACCCACAGATAAGTGCACTTGGCTTCGTCAAGAGAAAAGACGGTAAGAGCGAATTTGCTATGTATGCATGTAGTATAATGGAGCCTGCTTTGTACGATATTTGTGAATTAGAAAAGGAAAACTACGGAAAGCTATACATTTTGAAAAGAATTGTGACGAAAAATCGGTGACTCATATGATCGAGGAGGCAGAATGGGAGTGGCTTTCTTGGCATTACCTCGCCTTATGAGTTTTATAATATTCATAAAATCTCTGAAATTAGTTATTTATTCAATGTCGATGGACTTAAAATTCGCTTCGTCATGTTTGATAGGGTTTTGTTATTTTAAATACTATACCAATAACATTTTATCACTTTGTAACTTTAGTTTTAGTAGTCTTTTTAAAAGTTCTTCGACAGCTGAGATCATGTATGTACTGGGAATCGAAACCAGGACCAAAAGGCGAACTCTTTATCTACTTGGCTATCCGGGAGGCCTGTGACTTCACCTTTTGGAACATTTGGAATGTTAGCAAAATAGAAAGTTTTGTATAGACGTCAAAGTGTGGGAAATAATTATTTACGGAAAATCGCCCCTTTTCAGCCCCAAGCGGTCGTTTGCCTCTCTAATCAACGTTTTAAAAGATCTCTTATACGTGGTGAAGAGGAAAATTGTTTTTCTTAAAAAAGAATGCATTAATGTATGGCTTTTCTCCGAATGTTTTCTTAAGCAGAAGCATTGGGAAAAGCAAATTTACGCAATTCATAGAATCTTCGCATAGTCCTTAAAATATATAAAAATTCAAAAATTAGTACTTGGAAGTGTAATGGAAACAATTCATAATTGAAAGTAGCTTATTTCATTGTATCACTGTCGATAATTCAATTCACCCTCCTCCTATTTGTGGAAACTTTCATTCACTACAAAAATTAAACAACAGCAAAATACTTTTCGTCGAAGCACTTTTGAAAGCCATCTTTCACATGACGATCGGTTTGGTAATCTTGTCTCATTAAAAAGCCATTTATTATGTAAACCTCAAAGAATTGCGGTACCAACGAAAAAATTGAATTCCTAGATTGTCCTTTGATGCGACCACGACTTGATGGAGTCGAGACGTGGATTAAACGATTTACGCGGAAATCGCAGAACTTCGATATTTATCGAAATTGCACTATGTTTTTGTGATCGGATCGAGGAATGAGTTGTGATTCATTGATTTTGAATGCAATAGAAATTATGCTTGAGGAGATTCAACGAAAGGCATAATTAATGAAGTCAGGAATAATATTTAGAATAAGTAGCCGATATTATTCTCCCCCTCTGTTACATAAGCCGATTCTTGAACCATTATATTCAACAATTCAAATTTCATTTCAAACAGATACGCGAAATTAATCGGAAGTAGAGTGCACCCCCTGCCACACGCCGAAAGGAGTTTTCAGGGTTCATATGAGCTCCTTCCAATTCGAAAGAAGTCTTCTTATCATATGTTACCATGGAATTCTTTCAATTATATATTTTTGTACATTTTCATTGTCACCATCGGCTTTTTCGATTCACGGTGATTGCTATCTAATGGTATCTGTGAGTCAGCCAAGAAGCCGACTTTTCTCTCGGATCCCTTAAAAGCCTTATCATGTTCTGCCCCACCGATGATTACAATTTTCATCTGCCGGCTTTAGAACAACAGTTTCAATCTCGCCAATGAAACAAATGAAAGGGAATTTCTCTTAAAATGGCGTACTCACTTTGCGCTACGTGACAAAAGAATCTTGAGATAAATTCGTAGATGGAGTGGCTCATGTTAGGGAACCTCTCTTCGGCGTAACCATCTTTCCATTATGTCAGAAAAATGTCTGAGATTAAATTCATTTAAGTAGTGAAATCGCAATTGACAACCGAAAGGAAGAAAAAACTCGTTTTGAAAATTTCATATTTAGATTCCTAATTGAATATTCGAGTATATACCAGACCCCCCTTTCTCTCTCATTTCTATACAACTCCCTCGAAGTGAATCGATTTTAATTAATAATCAATGTTAATGAGAACCTTCTTCATTAGGGTTATGAGTCCTATGTATAAAAAACTGAGGTTATGCGTATGTATTAAATGATTCACAATTTGTTAATGGGTATGAAAACAGTGGAAAGGTTAGCAGGTTTAAAATAACAATTTTCGATTGAATTACTTAATGCCTGTATGTATACGCAAAGAATAATTTAATTCCTAAATGTGACGTGATTGCGTAGAGTATGGAATCCAATGAAGTCGCTTTGTTGAACGTATTCTCTTCTTTTTAGACTGAATGCAATATAAGTTACATGTTTAAATGAAACGGTCACTCTGATTTTGATAATCGATAATTCCAGCCGTAGGAAATAGTAGGATTGCCATTAATAGTTTCCAAGAATTTAATTCGTCGTCTTTGAGCCAGTGTCGTAATAAAATTTAGACTGCTGTGAAAGAGTAGTCAGGATACACGTGTTTTGCGTCGTCGTAATTGCAGTACTAAGAGAGTCATTGTGTTTTATTTGTTTGGATAATTCATGATGTGGTTCGGCACGCACAGAATACGGCGTCAATAGAGGATATTAATATTTTATGCTATTTCTTGTTCGCTTCTTGGCGATTTGTCTCTCGTGTCTTTTATTCTTTCTTGTTTACTCAAAATTTGGGTTTAAATATTGTTTACTCAAATATCGTAATACATATGGATGGTAAAATTCCTACTGAATGTTTCGAAATTAAAAAATAAGTAAAATATATTAAAATCATCCCAATTTCTTTGCTCGTTCTTGACTGAAACGTCGATTGGCTGTAATCGGGAAAGCGCGATTTCCGATCTGTCCTCATTATCCCTTTCTTAAAATTTCCACTATTCGGAAAATCTCCTTCAGTTAGCACTATGACCGATAGCCAACCTGTCGTCGTTAGAATTTAAATTGGAACTTCAGTGAGCGAACTGGGAGTGAAACATAATTTGAATGAAGGTGTATTTCGTGTGCTTCGCCTTTGCTTATGATGCGTTCCAGTTTTTCTACTCACAGTTTATTAGAGGAAAAATATTCTTGAAATCCTCTAATCTAAGCTACGGATCGTCATTTTACTCATTCGAGGAACACCGAACTGAAAGACTTACATTATGGAGAAAAATACTTCATTCACTTATCATTCACCATTACTGACTACAAAAAACCAGAACGCGCTAAAGTTAACCTAACCTACCGTAATTTAAGAACTTAGATAACCATATCGCGGGAATTCCATTTAGGTTCGTTTTCGCGGAATTCGGAAGAACGTTCGCTCGAACCTGAATTATAATATACGAGCTTTATGAGTGAGTATTAAAGTAGACTTGCCTTCAAGATGATTGTTTGAAAGGAACCCCTTTCTGACTGGACATTATCGTTAAAATGTAGTGATGATTCTTCCGTAGAAATAATTCTACACGATTTTGGCAGCGAAGAATCGCATTGAAATGTGGTAAAAAGTGAGTCCGTTAGAGTAAAAGGGCGGCCGACAAATCCTCACGAAAATGTTTGTCTTTTAGTACAACATGCATTTTATGCATTTTGTCTCCCTTTGAAACAAGGTATCCCCGAAGTCAGGATATTTTGTGGCTAATAAAGGTTGTTCAGTTTGGAAAAATAGTTTATTTGTGTACATTTGTGTTTAGTGAGTCAGCTTCATATAAATGTGAATGTATAAGGGTTGAAAGGGTAAGCGCATTAACTGCAAAGTATTCGCCATTTTCCTTCGGAGTGCGAAATTTAAATAGATTAAAATAATTAAGGAAGAATGAAGTAACAAAACAAGAATTAATAAAATGTTTAAAAATTGTTATAAAACGTTAACGTTCACTATTATCACTAATATCGAAGTAAATAAATGGTAAATCATGCAGTATTTTTCAGTATTCCTGATAGGCCTTCCATGGCGGTAGAGGAACACACCTTTGAAATTAGCCACAAATATTAGCAATTTATTTTCAACCGTTTAATAAGATCACATTTATTCTCAGAGAGGAAGATCTTTCGTTTATTTGCTTTTCTGACTCTTGTGATTAATCCAAGACTCTGGCAATTGTCTTTTTCGACGGATAATCGAGAATCATATCGCTGTTATTGGAGAATTTTGCTGTCGATTTCTGTGGTGGATAGCCGAGTGGGTAGCGCGTTCGCCTTAGAATCCCAGTGTGATCCCATGCGTGCTCATTTACATTAATTATTGCTGTGAATGTATATAGAGACACTTGTACAATTCTATTATTTTGGTGTGCGATCGATGAACGAAACATCTTAGACAAATTGTTTATTGGGACCGGTTTTGATCTAAATGTTCATCTTCAGACCATAAAAATGTACAAACAAACTCACTCTTCCTATATTAATATAGTAAGAGGGAGAAAACATGAGCAAATAGACCAAGAAAAAGGAAAATCAGTTGTTGGATGGAGGACAGAATGGGAGAGTGGTTGCGGAAGTTTAATTTGATTTTTACTCTACTATTCTACTTCTATATATTCTATACTACACTAATCTACTTGGCTTTTATCCCGTTAAAAATGTTATCCGAAGAAATTTTATATTCCAAAATAATACTACGATTACCGTATTACTTATATGTTTGTTGAAAAGGGCTCTACAAACAGCCTAAGGCATATGGCAGGGGGTGCAAATACATTTCCATCTAACTCTATTGAATTCTCTGCGGAAAAATACAACGGTTAACAGTACAAATATCTCCTCAATTAATCTTAATTAATTTAAGATTAATGAATACATAGATCTATAACTCCCGTCGGTGATCAGTCTTTCTTCAGCAACACAAAAGTTGCACTAATGAAGAACCGCTACGGATAAAATGAAACATATATAGTTAAAGTTCTATGATAATACAGGTTTCACTTTAATTGATGTCAAAACAATGAGCTTCCAAAAACAAATACTGAAATATAAAATAGAAAAGGTCATTTCTCTACTTGTTTATTCATCATTATTGTAAATATAATATATATAATATATATATATATATATATATATATATATATATATATATATATATATATATATATATATATATATATATATATATATATATATATATATATATATATATAATGTATATAATGTATATAAATTATAGTAAGTATCCAAAAGTGGTAGGAATCGAGAAAAATGATGAAAATAGTTATTGATTCATCAGTATTTTAAATTTACATCAATATCAGTGGATATTGTATGCTAAAATATATTTAACTTACGAATCATACACATTCTCTCTTCTCTCAGGCTCAAGCAGCCTGCCAATGTGTGGAGTGTAAAACCCAAGCAATTTCTGTTTTTTTTATTACAATCGTTCGTGGAAGTTGTGTTACGCTTACGATATTTACGCTTGTTGTCCGAAGTGGAAGGGTGCGTATTTTATTACATATTACATATTTGGATTTTCCATTACATAATACCCTATTTCATTTTTCGCATTACTCAACCGTTATTTCTATTAATTTATGTAAAAATCGCGACCAATCCTCTGAGCTCCTAGGATCTCTTTCCTATGGCTGAGAGCATTTTCCTTATGATTTTGAAAAAACACATCTCTTAGCACTTTTTCTCTAGATTTTTGGTAGGGCTTTTATCCGCATGACCGCATATACTTGCCGCTTATTCTTGATGAGACTACGCTCGTGAAATGAAGCATCAAAATACGGTTGCGATCCAAGTTTAAGGAGTATTTTTCATGAAATCCAAAAGAAAACGGATAATCTTGGACTGCTTTGGTGACATCGTGTGGTGAAGTCCGCATGAATATTTGATCGCGACTCCGACTTAATAAATAATAAAACAGTGCACTTAAACGCCAGATTAAAGGAAAGAGGATTCGGCTGGTGCACTTCGTTAAAAATGCAAGCGTTTCTTTTGGTTAAATTAAGTGGAGAAGTTTTAATTTCCAAGCTGCGAATCCTCAAGATGATGTTTTCTTAGGAGATGAGTTTTGGGTCCAGAGGGAATTGCTTCTTTTTATACTCGAAATAAATGTTGCTCGAGTTCGCGATGGATCGCGCCAATCTTAATTCAATTTCCTCCTCTATGTGACGCTCTTTAATATTCTCTCTTATCTATTTATGGACATTCTCTGCTGTTATTTTCCATCGTTTGGATTTATGTTAATCCTCCTTTTTCTTTTCAGGCTTAGTTTTACATTCGCTACGATTGTTTATCTGCAAATTGGTTAATATTAGATGAGAATACCTTAAGCCACCTCGATTAATTTTGGTACGGAGAAAAGTACTTCTGTGTCGGTCTTATCGATTGTGATGATAATATGTCAATAATTGAGATATTAGTGAATTCAAAAATTACGGAAATATATTTAACTTATACGCAATGTACAACTATTATTGCGCACTTCTAATACTTCTGAATAATCAACAAAAATAATCGCTCTCCACATCCACATTGTTTTTTCTATATATTTCAGCTATTATATCCCTTGTAAGATTGATAAATTGATTACACATAATACCACTCTGCCAACTAAAGTGAATGCGAAGAAAACCTCACAACGTGTTACAATAAGTAATTTATTGTTGCATCGAGGAAAATCAATCGACGTTTAATTGTTCCGGATTGACCGAGTTTGGGAACGAATAAATCAAATCAAAGATAAAGAGCTAATGATAGCGTTCTCTCCCACTCAATTAAAGGATGCCAATCGGCGCTTGTTTTTGCTGCTGTATCTTGATTAGGGAATGTTTCGTTCATCTCTGAAGAGAGAGGAAAATCGTAATAAATGCTATTGACAGATGCTCTCCTTATTTACGAAATGTGTTGGTTTCACTAAACACTGCATGGTGTTTAATTTAAGAATTATGGGAAATGAAGAGACTGACAGGATGCCTTAAAGAACTGCGACCGACCAATTTTGGGATATGTGATCATTGATTGATCAGCAAATGATAGAGCTTCAAATATTCTATTGTTTCCATTTGAAAAGGAGTTATTATTTTGTCGATTTGGATGGAATCAATCGCCGAAATATTGCTGTTCTCCGTTATTACAACAGAAAAATGTGAATATGGAATTGGATTCAGTTGAGGAAGTACAGTTTGAAGGCACACTTGGAATCGAATAAATAAAAGCAGTGCTTGGGTGGAAGCTTTCTTGAGGCGTGATCATTTCGGAAAGGGAGGCTTCCGTAAGAAGAATGGCTTTTGTGAAAGTGGATTGGGCCAACAAAAGAGCTGTTTGCCCAAAAAGGGATTTCGGCATAAATCATTCTGAGGCATACTTCTTCCTAACTTCCCTTTTCTTCCACTTTATTTTACTTTGAAAGCTTATTCTCTCCAATTGCCACCGCATTCAGAGAGGTAAATAGCAGATAAAGCGATTTTCGCAATTCTGTTCTCCTCTCGGCCTTTATTTTGCCTTCTTGGAATGCACCCGCTGGTAATCATTCTCTAAATGAGGTCAATGCTAATTTTATTTGCTCTTCAGTCCATTTATCACATCGATGAGCAAAGACGAGGCAAAGTTTGATGTCATCTCATGTTCATTTTGTGCATTTGATCGGTTGTGTTTATTCTTTGAGTGCTTCTCTACAATGATTTATTTCTCAAATCATGATAAATGTATTCTCTTTTACTATCCTTCAGTTAACTCTCTGTAGGCTTTTGCAGGCGTTTCACACCCTCCTTTGCCTGATTTGGATTATTTTTCGTAAGGTTAACTGAGGTTTTCTTCAAATCCGCGATGAATTAATTTTATTATCTATTAATTTTATATCAAACTTTTTTTGTACTTATTGGTTAGATTTCTACTATGATATATTTGTATTGGTTTAAATGGAAGAGAAGACTACATAGTCTCAATTTCGCTCGAAATAAAGACATCCTTTATTTATTCACTTATCCTAATGGTTTACCATCAATTGAAGGAGAGGGAATTAAATAGGGAATGTGGGGGCACATGAACCTACCGAAAGGTAGAACACTTATATAACATATCTTAATGGATACAATACAAAACGTCTTTGTTATTGAGCGAAATTGGGATTAGAGAGTCCCATTTTTCATTTAAGCCCTTCCAGGATGTTACAAAAACTACATGAATTCATGTTTAAACGATAGTATAAAATATACAGAAAAAGAAGAAAAGATTGATTTGGTGGAGAAAGAAAAAATGTGAAGATTTTGATCACAGAAAAGATGTATCCAACGCAGGATCATAGAGAAATTGTATCCCAGAGTGAAAGAAAAATAGAGACTGCAGAAAATTAGAAATAATGGTCCTACGAAATCGAGACAAGTACCAAAAGAAAGGTAATTGAATAAAAATTCTTATCTTTGTTATGAAATATCGTTTTCGATTCGAAATTGCGATAATTAAGGAAAAAAGACGTGATTCGATCCCTTCTACGACGACTCTTATGGACAAGGGGAAGGACGATTCACGATTAGGAAAGCATCAGTACATTTTGCAAATTCAGAAACATATTTTCAAAAATTAAGTAACCTCCTACAGTCTAGGTGCATTAAAAGTGTATATACTTTGTGAATAATATTTCAAATCACAAATATTCTCGTTCTCAGAAAGAAGAAAAAATTTTCCGACGAAATGATTTCTGAGGCAACAATATAAACAAACATTTAAATGGTTTAAAGCAATATGAGCCGCTTAAATGAACAGGTTTTGGTTGGATTATCTAGGGGAATTCCACTCGTCAATGTACCTCTCTGCGGGAAGTACTTTAGGAAAATAAACAGATATTCGCCATTCTTTGAGTTTTCATTTCCTTATATATATATATATATATCATCAGCCATCCGATGTCGGATGTAGGCCTCCCCAAGCGCTTTCCAATTCTTTCTATTCTGAGCTTCTCTTTGCCATGTCACCCCTAAGTACTTAATGATGTCTCTGTTCCATCGG